>CM077343.1:19946577-21146577 GCA_039655645.1 Ammopiptanthus mongolicus
TCTATTTTTGTACTAATAAAAAAATATCTTTCTCAATCCCATGCTCATTTCTCTCCCTCACAGGGACAACCATCTCTGCCACACTGAAGAAAACCCCATTTTCACACATGAACACAACAACGGGAACGAGCTATGTGGGATCAAATGACGAACCCCGTATCCAATGACGCGTGTAGCGATAACTGTAGTCAGTTTTGCAACTTTATTGGACTTACCTGCTAAATCCATGAAGAATGTTAGTTGATCACATAAATGTATTTGATTTTGTGGTAATTATATAGCTATAATCTCCAAGATTTTGTAGCTCTTTCAAGCGAACACCATTAGTGAATAGTGAATGAAATTAAATTCTTTTGAGTTGTTTAATTACAATCGCAAAATGAATACTGATTTTTTTTTCGGTTTCCTAGGATATGTTCTGCACGTTACAAGTATTAATTTCTCGAGGTACTGAACGATATTTAAGGGTTGACCTCTCCCAATCAGATTTTCTCCATACGCAAGAGTCAAGAATCGAATCCCTAACCATTTGTTTAAGGGGCCCAAACTCATTATCATTTGTACCAACCACATGTCGGTAAAGAATAAGAATACAGATAATTGTTGAATAATTTTGTATTTTTTACAGTTTTGAGCAAAACTCCTTGCTTTCATATGAGTCGATTTTTCTGTCTTTCTCCATTTTGCTTTCTCTTTAGCTTGAAGGTGTAGGTAGATTTTTTCCTCTGATCTCTCCTGTTAAGTAGTTCCTTGGAATTCAATATCATTTACTACTTACTCTACTGTCACTTGGCCATAGAGCAAGCGATCGTGGATTTATGATGACTTTTTAATGTACCAAAACATCACCAACTATCTAGTAAAAAAATTAAATTCACTAACTAGAAAACTTTGTTGGAAGATATAACTATTAATGAAAAATGCTATTACTTTTCAAATGTCATAGTTCACTCTACTATCCAAAAAAAATTACGCATAGAACTTGAAGTTGAAGTTGTTTCCTTTTTTAGGAGTAAAACACAAACCAAACAATGAAGAGAATGAAACAAAAGATTAAGAACATACAAGAAACACCATTCCCAGTGACAGCTTCGCGCTTACAGTCACAGGTGGGACGTAAGTAAGTAACCTCAAACTTGGGGAGAAAAGGAAACCTCAAGCACCAAAGAGATTGTTGTGTTCTCTTAGTACTCGTTTTCAGGCATGTCAAGTTTAATATATCATATAATACTCGTATGTTCCTTTGTATAGTGTATAACATACTAATTGATACTCCATGACTTCATATATAAGATCTAAATGTTAGAAATGACTAACAAACACTACAACAAAATACACTTTTAGTGATAATTGTTATGGCCTTTAGCGGCAATAATAATGGTCATCAAAACCTTTATCGGCAATTATTAATTAGCCGGCTTATCCAATGTCGTTAAAAACTTTCCCGACAATTGTAGGAAATGCTGGTAAAGGCCCAAATAATTGCCGCTAAAAGTCAAAAGTTATAGCGGCAATTGACATGACCTTTAGTGGCATTTTTAATGGCCACTAAATATGATTTTAGAAATGTCTTCTAAACTCATTTACCAGCTTTTTTATTGCCGCTAAAAGTTTTAGCGGGCTTTTTCCAACAATTACTATTGCTACGAAATATTAGGATTATTTGTCACTCAAAGCGGGTATGATTTGATTAACAAAAGTTTTAACGACAATAATATTTGCTCATAAAACACTTAAATCATGACATACAAATATTCCAAATAAATCATACTAAAATTCATTTTATCAAAACAAAATATATTCCATTAACTTACAGAGTATCATCAACAAAACATGAAAAGCATTTGAATCTTATAACAAGTGTCATTTTGAGTCCAATAACTAGTGTAATCACATAGTCACAGTACAATGTGTTCTCATTGCCACGGAAAAGCTTATGCATACAATCTGTATAACACTAAATGAATACATCTATTCAATGTCATTGTAAGACTTATGGAATCAATCTGTAAAACAGTAAAAGAACACGGTGTAGTAGGATTGAAGCTATCAAACTTAAACCTGCAAGAACCAAAACAATACAACTTACTCAAAAATAAGATTCAAATGTGAAATGTAATGACAAACCACGCAATATTCAGTCAAAGTGTGAGAACTTACCAATATCAGCGCAAAAACTATTCTCAGACTTATGAAGTGAAAATGGAAGCATAAACATCCTTTGTAGCATTAGGTGGGGCAATATCAGTGGTCTTAAAACACTTTGCACCAGCAGATGAACATACAAATATATGAGAATTACGCCAACACAAAATATTTGCAATAAGAATGGCAGTAGTAACACAACAGTTCCCAACCTACAAGAAATATCACCAATTCACCATACATTTTTCAGTTAGCCAAATCATTTTCATTCATTGTCAATTCACTAAAATCACATATTGCAGATTTACAGTAGCAAGAAGTATAACATGTAGGTTACCATAAAAGCGTCGCACAATTTTTTTTTAAAAATCATTCTGTCTTTTTAGATTTAAGATTCTCCCTAACAAACGTTTATCATGTTAAAACTCCCCAAGTTCAGCACCTTCACTCAACATGATATCTCTAGTATAATGTTATATACTTCAAACAATAAGTTTTACAGTCTGCAATATAATATTATTATATACATCAGTGTATCTGGAATGAACATTAATAAGTGAATATGTGATTATAAATGAACTTCTCTAATGAATCTGATAAGGTGACGAAGGAAACTAGCAATTGCTGAGTAGCTGGTGTAAAGGGTCAAAGGATTAAATGAAATGAAATCATTGAACCACTAACCTTCAAATTGACTTTTGAGTTCTGCATCCTGGTATTTCTACAACGAAAGTTTCTTTGCCAATTCTTGAATCTGCAAACCAAGAAAAATCAGGAGAACAACGAAGACAATATCAACATCAATTTAGCAACATATATCATTAGCATTAGAAACCATGGTAAAGCATTTCATAAATACAAGTCTATGCAACATAAATCCATAAACACAAAAAATTAAAAAAATATATATCAGGAAATAGTGACACTTAGAAGCTTAACGCAAATAACATAGCAGCACCTTAGCCTCAGAAGCTTGATTCCCAATTTTCTCTTGCAGGGTTCTACATTTAGCCATCAGCATCTTCCCATCTTGCTTTGAGGCGTAAAGTTTACAGCAACAATGTTATCTTGCAACTGCTTTACCATTTTATCCTTTTCCTCAACTAAATTCTATGATCAGAAAAAGGTTCCATTTCATTTTGCTACCTCCGAAGTAATAAAATTTCTTAATAAATTGCCTCGGTGAGCAAGGAATGGAACTACCACTAAATAATAATCAGAACACTGTTCATCATAGAGGATAACAAGATGTTGTTACTTCACTATAACTATGGGGTGATAAAACTAAGAAGACAACTTGGACTAACATTTTCCTAGCACAACCTGGTTTATGACATGTAATCCCCACTTCCATATGTGTCAAAAGACCAAAGTTGATTCAACAAAAGTCAGAGAAAAGTTGAATAACAAACCTTTAAACGTGTGAACTCTTCATGAACAACTGGATCTAATCACAACCTCTTTGCCTGCAGATTAAATACCAAAGGAAAATAAGGTACTACCATTTTGGAGAGAAATGAAAAGAAAATTGTCAAATAGGCTGTAAAAGTACAGCAGAGGCACCTTCATCAAATTCAATGTTAGTTTATTACTATTCATTTCTGACAGCTAATTAATCTTCATTAAGTTAATGAAGAAGTAATATACTAATACCTCATAGGGATCTATCCCAGATATATATAGATATAGGCCTACTAGATTGTACAATACTATTACAATTGCAGTACAAATAATCATAATGTATATAGATATATCAATATTTGCTAATGCAAAGACGAGGAGTATAGCTATCTAGCTATACTTAATCAAGCCACATCAAATTAAACAATGCATTATAAGCTAGTCACCCCTTTGTGCATTATAGCCTCAAAGCAATATTAACGTTATACTTTTTCAAATAGAAAGCTTTTCAATCACAACATTTATATTGTAATCGAAGACTATCCTTGCCTGTAATCACCATATCACTTAAGTTCTATCCATAAATCAAGCTGCGATTTCTCATACCTGGAACGTGAATTCCTCAACCATAAGAAGGGAGGGGATCCACTTCACTCCAGATTTCATAATCCTGAAATGATATAAAATAAAATCACATCTAAAATCTTCCAGGGTGAGCAAAATTGGTGCTTTAGTAAATATTGTTCATTGACAGTTTCCTTTTGTAGGATGTAGAAAAATCACACAATACACACTTTTAAGCTCTACAAGAGTGACAAAAAGGAATCAAAGAATTGAATCTAGCAGCTCCTAGGCATTTGAAGTTAGCAACACAGAAAACATGCACAGTTAGCAAAATAGGGTTTTAGGCATTTTCTCGAACATATAGCATGCAGTAACTATCACTACTTCAAATGCAAAAGATGGATGCACTAATCAGAGCAACGATGCCAAAATCATGAGCCAAAAAGAGCGAGAATCTAACTTCAAATTGTGGCGTAGCAACAAAGAACGAAGTTAGTGAAGCTCTGCAATCGAGAAAACAACAAAGATGGATGAATCTCTGCATTGAAGAAAAACTGCGAAGCACCAAGTGAGATGAAGAACACAAATGGTGATGAGATTCTGAAGGAATTAAATCCTAATTGGGTGAACGACAGAAAATTAAATATAAAACACTCGCAACTTCATAATCAAGAACCAAAACATCAATGGAGGTTGAAACTCACCAAGTGGCCATAACAATGGAGGTGAGGAAAGCTTGTGTTGGCGGGAAAAAGGAGGTCGGATTCCACGATTTCAGTTGTGTAGAAGAGGGTAGCACAGCCACCAAGGGATTTTGTGAGTGGGTCGATGATTGAAGATTTGGGATTAGAAGCACCGCAAGATAAAAACGATTTAGTAGGATAGTTTTTAATTGCCGACATAAAACAATTTATTACTGGCTAATTTTATTAGTTACAAAAGCTTAAGTTTCGCGAAACAATTACCGGTAATTATTCTATTGCCATTACATAATTGCCGCCAAAAGCAAATTATGGTGTAGTGAAAGTAATTCTACTTAGCAGTTCCATTTCCCCACACATGTTTGTTATTTGCATGGAGATGCTTTCTCACTTTGTCTCAATTGATGTAGAGGACCATAATGGGTATAACATTAAAATTTGGAAGGATGGGTGGGTTCCTTCTCTTGGTACACTAGAGAATGTTGCTCTCCAAGTGCTTATCAATGAGGATATGACAAGGAAAATTGTCATGAAGTTTGTTGGATTTTTACCAATGAAGTTCGTTGATTAAGAAAGCTGTTGGAATATTAATGGCAAAGTCTAAGGTCCTCCATGGTTTTGTGGACATGGTTTTGTGGAGGATCAAAACTTCAAACCAGTATCAATCATTGTTGGAGGACCAATCCTCGGCCTATTGGTTACAGGACCTTAGCCTTGCCCTGTTGAAGAAGTCAAGTTTTAGAACAATGCTTGCCCCTCCATGTGTGTGCAAAAATCCTAGCAGTAAACCGCTCATCTTCTTCTGCAAGTGATGGCAGGATTCCATAGGCTTTGGTGTTAGAAAATTTTGGAGCCAAGCATGTAATGTTTAAATGTGTTAAGACCAATATTTAATTAGCCTAAATTAAAGTGGTCATTTTGAAATGAGGTTTACGACTATAGGCATAGTTTTCATGAAAGGTTATTGTGTAGATACTATAAACAACATTGTAGTTAGGTGAGGGGGCCAAATTAGAAATACTAAAAACTAAAAGGTAGAACTTCTAGGTCAATATTTACAATATATAAGGTATGGTCCCTGTAACATCCCAGTTTTCACCCTTTCTAAAACCAGTAAACTATATAAATGAGTTTATATTTTTATCTAGGCTTTAGAAAATGATTTTGGGAAAACTAAAATCATATTCATGCACCAAATAACCGTAGAAGCCTACGGTTAAATTATGGGCCGAAAACTCAAACGGAGCCCGATCTATGTTTTTCGGATGGTAGTGTTTTTCTACTATCAAGACCTCTTTTTGACTAACGGTCGGGACCATTAGTCTTGGAATTCAATCCTCTACCTATTTGCTAAAATGTGTCCTGACGTCCGAAAATATAAATAATATTTTATATTCGGGCCGATAATCGATCGGGGAAACGATTCGAGCTGTCTTAGGGTTTTTCGAGAACTTTGAGCCGATGATTTTCATACTAAGGCTATGTTAAATCATTTGGGGACTCTTATTAGTGTCGTGAGGATTTTCAAAATGTCAAGACGTGAAATGACCAAATTGCCCGTAATTAGTTTTTACTAATTACCTTTTACCATGACTTAACTCTTAAGTTTACTTAAGAGAAATATCTAATCTCTCACACTCCCATCCTCACAACTTGAGACCAGGACCAGCAGCCCCCCCAAACCCTCTCCTCCCTTTTCTATTTTTTCTCACCATTAAACTCCATTTTTGGAGTTTAAACTTTGAGTTTTTGTGAAGCAACTTTCACTTGTTTTTGAAGGAGATCATCATAGGAGGTAGCTAGCTCTCTCTATCTCTCTCAATCTCTCTTTATTCTCCTCAAATTTCTATGATTAGAAATGTTAGGGTTTTTACCCCTAAACCTTCAAAATTCAATGAAAAATTGTAGAAAAATCATTTCAATACCAAACCAATTTCTATGGCCTAGGTTCATGACATACTTGTATGGTCCAAGAACTTAAAGCCAAGAAATCTCTCTAGGGTATTTAACCATAGAGGGGCCGAAACCCCTTATTGTGTAGGGTAGGGTTTTTGGTTGGGTTTTGATGTTTTGAGTTGGTATCTAGGGTTATCGCACTTAGTTAGGGTGTTATCCAAGAAATGAGAATTTTTGGAGCTCCCTAGCTATTTTTAAGGTCAAAGAACCGAACCCTAGAGGTCGTGTAATAGGAGAAATCTTTGTTTTTCTAGTTAATGGCTTTATTGATTGTGTGTATGTAGTGATCGGCAGATAGTCGAGCAAGTTTTTGGATCGATCGGGTGATTGCTGCTTACCTGTGGAACTTCAAGAGGTAAGGGGATAAACCCGAGCAGTCCAAATTCTGACAGCTATATGCTGCTTTGGGTGTTTGTAATGTAAATAAATGTTTATATCTGATTATTGGTTGATTGTTTTATTTACTTCTGTTGATTTGCTTATGCATGACATAACTGCTGATATATGTGGATACATGCTATAATTGTTCAATAACTGTATGGATGTATCGTGTCCCCTGCTGTGGGATTTAAGGCGTTAGAGGACCTAATATCGATTAGGATCCGACATCGTATAACATAAAAGCTTTAAAAAGCTTGAGATGAGGAATTGAGAAAAATAAATACGTTTTATTGTTTCTCAATTAAATTTAAGAGAAAATAAATAATTATCTCTTTTGGAATAAAATAATAAATAGCTGCTTTTAAGAAAAGTTAACTTAAAAGAGCAAAGTTGTGAAAATGTGTCCTTATAATGAAAAACGATGTTTTAAGATAAATAGTGTTTTAAAAAACTTGATTAGCTTTTAAATTAATAAAGTTAACTGTTTGAGCAAAAGCGTTTTGAGAAACGTGATTTTCAAGTTATTTGGTTTTATCCAAGAAATATGGTTTTTACAAGCTTTGTTTTAAGGTTTGTGTTTTATCGAAAAATGACGAAAGGAAAAGAAATGGTCTCTAGACCAAGTTTTGTTTTATGAAAAACCAATCCCGAGGACTTTGTATAAGTATCGGAGTTTTGGGTTTTTGGTTTTCGAGTTTTCAAGAGAAGTGGTTTTAAAGCTTAGAAACTAGAAACCGAGACGTCGGGGTCCTAGGGTTCTGTAGAAACACGTGGATCAAAGATCCGTTTTAGTTGTGGTCCTGTCGGCTTAGGGACGATCTTTGTGGTCCTGTAAGCTTGGGGATGTTTTTATGATCTTGAATCCAAAATTTGTAAACTGGTGCATTGGTTAGGGATATTTGGATTTGAGTTGTTTTGGACTAGATGACCTGTCTTGAGAAAATGTTTTTGAGGCTTAAAAGAGTCTAAGACATTGTGGTGGTTGTTAGTGTTGATGCTACAACGAGGAAAGATTGTTACGACAAAGATAAACCGACGGAAACTAAGCAGTTTTCTCATGCATTTGTGTGGGGCAGACGTGCCGTGAAACATGGGACCTTGATGATAGGAAACCCGTGATGACTGTAAGTCATTATGTGTCATTGTATCTTGATGGGCAATGGATAAAATCCATATAATGTGAAGCATTTGTACAGTGTGATATGATAATGAAATCCATGTAGAGTGAAGCGCTATGCCCTGTGTGGATAGTGTGATATGGTATTGAAGTCCATGTAATGTGAAGTGTTATGCTTGGGTTGGACAACGTGACATGGCAAATAAATCCATGCAATGGAAAGCGTTATGCCTGGGTTGGACAACGTGGTGTGGTAATGAAATCCATATAAGGAAAAACATTGTACCCTGTGTTGGTCAGTGTGATATGGTAAATATGGTGTGCATTGGTTGGTAATCGAGTCTGATCAACTCATTCTTTTGGTGATGGGATTCCCGAAAATCTAGAATTGAATATTTGTTGAGATATATGGAAGTTTTTCATGCATATGTTTAGAGAATAACGTTGATTGTCGGGTACGAAACCCTTGTGTTTTATTGTTAGTACATGGATATATATGTTGTACTATGTGATGCATGATGAGATTTGGTGAGATATACTTGTATGAATATGCTGTTTGTGTTTGGGCATGTAATTGTCGTTTTTGGGTTCATATATTGGTTTCTCATCCTTGCCTGTATGTGTTGGACACCCTGTTGTGTTTTTGGATACACGTACAGATATTTTGTTAGCAGTCCTCTGGATCTTTCTAGCGTGAGAGGTGGAAGCCGACAACGAAAAGGTGTGGATTGGTGACGACGTGACCCTATCCTTTTGGTACGATTGAGGTCTGGGTAGTACACTTGGTTATCTTTAGACTTTTTCTATCAGACCAGCTTAGGTTTATTTTGTGGTAGTTATTTTTGGGTTAGTCTATTGTCAGCTTCTTATGGCCGTGGGGTAGACTGGTAGATTTTTAATGGATGATGTTTACTTATATATATATATATATATATATATATATATATATATATATATATATATATATGAGTATATATATGTATAGTTATGAGTATGTAAATGTTATCGTGAGCATATGTTCTTTAATCTTATAAGAAGAAAAAATTTTATCACGAATTTCATAATAAGTGAGATATGAGTAAAGAAAATCTTTTCCGAAAGCGAACCAGCAAATCTTTTTCCTACTTTATAGTGTTAAGGTTACGAAAATGACACCTAAGATGGAGGGGTGTTACAGTCCCCATTGCAGAGAATACAGAAGACCGTTTCTGTTCTTAGTCTCTCTTCATCCCCATCAGGGCAAAAACCCGAAAAAGGAAATTAAGGCATTCTACAATTGGAAGATCGCAAACCCGCTTTCAATCTCATGAATTGATATGGGTTTATGGATTTGCGATTGAACCAAACAATTTGGTTTTGTTTTGTTATTTGGGTTATAAACATGTGATTAGGCACAATTCTTGTTCTTTAAATCTAACAAATGTTATCAGAGACACCCATACTTGATTCATATGTGATTTTGGGTATTTTGAAATTAAGGTTCCAAATTGGGCTTTTGATGATATGGTATGGATTGATGCATGATCATGATCATGATGATTATTTGCGTTCTTTAATTGATTTTGATGGCTATATATTCTGTTATAATCAAATTTTGAATGGAAAAATCAATTTGTATTCAAATCTCTGGGTTTTCTTATGCATTTTTGTGTGTGTGTTTCATGTGTCTTCGTCATGGTATGATCACGGGAAGGCCGTGGAATAATTCGTGGTTGTGGACCCTGCCATGGTCAGGTCATGGAATATTCCATGGTTGTGGATACGATGATAAAAAAATTTGGGATATGAATATGGTACATCAATGTTCAAATTATGGTTACAGTTTGTATTTGATACAGTTGTTTAACATATTTTTTTGGTAAGCACAGTTTAACATTTTAAATGAGTCAATTGAATGAAAAAGTCACCAAAGTGACATGTCTTATGTAGATTGCTCATTAGATGTTGAATGTTAGTTTATGTGTTTATCCATGCAAGTATTAATCATCCCAAAGGAAGGTTGATACTTGGTCGGATTGCCTATGCACATGTTATCGTAAACATATGATAATTATAAGGTTGAATATGTGAATGATAAATCAATCCAAAGATAGGTTTATTATTTGACATGTATTATCAATGTTTAATCATTACAACAAGAATATCACTAGCAATTAATATTAGTGTCCAAAGACTTGATATTAATGTTGCACTAGGTATCTTGAGATGGGTTATGCCATTATTTGAACTTGTTCATGATTGAATTTTGATTATGACGTGAGTATATTCATGTAGTTTGTTTTTGTTCTCAGTTAAGCTTCTTGCTTCAATATCTGCTAACCTGAATTCGGTTTTGGTCCTTAATTTTACAAATTTTAAGGACCGAAAAGACAACATGTTAATTGTTCTTAGCTACATGGATTTTGACCTTGCACCACTAAGGATGGAGCAACCCCCTTCTCCTACGAACTCCAGTACCTTTGAAGAAAGGAAAACTATGACAAGTGAGATCGCTCCAATCGCATGACTCTCGTGATCATTGAGGGCGACTTTCTAGAGGTATTTAGGGGTGCAATATTCGAAGGGATAACAAGTACTAAAGAATTCCTTGCTGAAATAGAAAAGGGCTTTGCAAAAAGCGATAAGGCGAAAAAAAGCACTCTACTTCAGAGCTTGATTTCAATGAAATATCAGGGCAAAGGAAATGCAAAGGATTAAATTATGGAAATGTCTCATATTGCTTCAAATCTTAAGGCACTAAAGCTTGAACTATCAGAAGACTTACTTATGCATTTAGTATTGATTTTTCCTCCTGCACAATTTAGTCAGTTTAAGATATCTTCTAACTGTCAAAAGAATAAATGGTCTCTTAATGAGCTCATTTCATATTGTGTGCAAGAAGAGGAAAGGGTGAAGCAAGAAAAGACAGAAAGTGCTCATTTGACTAGCATATCTAAAGACAAAGACAAAAGGAAGAAAATTGAGGAGCCCAAGAACAAAGTTGCTGAGGGTTCATAGCAAAAGAAACATACTTTTTCAAGTTGTATCACGCCTATCTCAAATTATTAATCTACTCTATCTCTAATCAAATTTAAATAATTAGAAATGCATTAAGTTCTAAAATTTATCACTTTAATCCTGTATTAATCATTTTTATACCCATCGGCATTTCATTCATTTCACAGAACATGCTTTTAAAATAAAGAACATAGAATTATCTTTTGATCTCATCCATGCATAATAAAATAATTAGCTAAACCTTTAATTGAAATAAGCACAAAAAGCACATTCACATATGAAATGAAATATTCAAAACCAGAAAATATATTAATCAGAAAAGAGTTCTACAAAAAACAAAGTGGCTACCACAACCTTAGCAAGAAGAAGATTAGCATATGGCTAATTTGCAGAAAATTATTAAGAATGCAGAAAAGAAACTATTTTTAGAACCTGGAACAAATGCTCTATTTTTTGGGCTTTGCCCACTTTTTTCCACACTTTGCACAACTGCATCTTTGCTCAATTATACAACTCCTATGGCCCTTCTCTTTCTCCTTTGATGAAAAGCTAGCATTTTGTTCTCGTTGATGCTAACATGAAGTGGGTTGTTTATGGGTACATCCTTGTACCACTAAATAGCCTATTTTTTTTAATTGGAAAACCCAATTCTATCCTTATCTACCCCCTTCACTCCAATCTCCAACTCATCCATGGAACTGGACCTCCATCACTTGCCACCCCACCACCTCCGCCATCACCCTCCTCAACCTCTCCAACCACCAACTCTCCGGTCCTTTCCGCACCTCCCTTTGCCGCCTCCCTTCTCTCTCCTCCCTTTTTCTCTACTTCAACAATCTCAATTCCTCCCTTCCAAAAGAGTCGATCGAAATCAATGGAGTTAGGTGTGGTCGGTGGTGAAGATGATCCAACCGAGTTGCCTTTCTGCCACCACCAAATAGCCGGAACACCATGCCACCGCGAACCAGCCCCACTCTGAACCATCGCGAACTCAGATCTGAGTTGTTATCAAGGTCACCGCCCACCGTCAACAATGGCAAAAGGCGACCCGGATCGGATTTGTATGAGGATGGTGCTCCGACGAATGACGCGCTTGAAGGCTACAAGTGGCTCCTCCTCCGTTACCACTCTCCCATCTTTCTGCCCTCCTCCACCTCTTTCTATTGTTGATTTATCATCTTGCTCTGTTTTGGTTTTCTGGGTTGCAATGATGAGAGGATGAACGTGTTCTTGGTGCTTATGGTGGGGTGGTGGGGGTGGGGGTGGTTGTTGCAGGTAAGTGGCAGAGGGGTGGGGGTAAGGATGAAGGTGGTGGTGGCGGCTGGTTGGACGGCAACGGAGGACAGTAGAGTGAGAGGGGTAAAGGGCAAAGTGGTATTTTTCAAAATTTGTTTGTTTTCAGTTTTTTTGGACCACTTAAATCAGGACCATCTATTATTTAATTATTATATCCAATGGTTCAAAATCGTCCATGATGAAAAAAAATGGGTACATCGATGTACCCATAAATTACAAGCTTCACCCTAGAATCCACCTTTAGTTCTTTAGTTTCAAAGTAATTCCTCTTTAACTAGCGGTCAGAACTTTACTTCATTGTCGGCTAGAATTTCGCATGTGTTTCTTCTTTTCAAAAGTTGGAAATTGAAAATCACCTTGATTAGGAGTTATGGGCTTCAATGGGCGAGGTTTTTTTGGTTTTATCCCACATTCTACACATTAAATATTTGGTAAAAATTCATAGAAGTTGACACTTATCAGGTGCCCGACGTTCTCGTCGACTACTGCAAATCGTGGGAAAATACTGATAATCCATTCTCAAAGAGTGATTTCTACTAGAAAAGGACTTGCAATTGAAGGTAGCGTGCGCCTCTGTCTATGAGGCAACCTCAAGTCAATGAGGCAATCCCATTATTCCCACTTAAATATTAACTATGCCTTAACGATATTATTACGCGCTTACTAAGCAGAACAGAAAAAAAAAAAAAAAGACAAAACACGCAAACATAAACCCGCAGAGCATATATCAGAGTAACACGCAATGAAAAAAGTAACTATGTACGTAAACATACGTAGTTTGCCTCATCAGTAGGGCGATAGTAATATATACATGCATCTGTACATAAAAAGCTGAAAATAAAACAAGTACATCAAAAGAATCAAAAGAGCTCTCCAAGATCCCAACAGCTCTTCCCGACGACACTCAAAATGCAACAAAATGATCTCGCCTCTCAAGCCTAGGATGAATGCATTGGCAGTACCACACTCTCAGTGGTGAGGATACCTTGAGCTACCCTGACCATCGCTATACGTACGCCTATAAACCCGCTGGGGTACGTAGTCGGACGAGAAACTAGACACGACGATCCTCCGTCATCGGTCAGTCCTCAAAAACTGCTCCTCCTCCACCGACGTCCACGCAAAACAAAGCCTCTCCGACTAGTGACATGTAAAGACTCTGGCAAAGCCCAAATCTGATCCTGGACATGGGTGAATTAAACTTAGTAAACACAAGAAGGGGGTTGAATGATGTTTACTTAAAACTTTTTGGTTAAACAGAAACTTTTTCAAAAGGTTTAAAGGTAAGACAATGTTGGAATGAAGTATGCGTCTGAAGAAGTGAAAACAAAGTAAGATAAAACAAATAAGTTTGTTTTTTAAAGATAAAAACACTTTCACCTTAGGTTAGATATAATCAGTAATCACAACAATAATAATAAAGAGTTGAAAGAGATAAAGAATCATCCTCAGCGATTTTATACTGGTTCAATCCAACTTAGAGCTACGTCCAGTCCTTGGCTTAACTAAGTTTCACTATAACTGATCAGATTACAGACAAATATTGTTTTCACACCTAGCCTCTCTAGGCGCAAATATTGTTTTCACACCTAACCTCTCCAAGCACAACGAGTATTTTTCAGTCAGTCTCTCCAGGCCTTAACGAAACAAATGAATTGTTTTTGAAGCAGCATCTTCAGCTTGAAAGAGCAACTCAACCAGATTACACTCACAGAGTGAATATGAAGTTTGTAGCGTATGACTGCGCAATAACTTCTCTTAAGATATAAAAATGATTGAGAAGTAAATGAAGGAATGAAGAATTAAAAACTATACAATAAATGAGAGTGTGCTTAGCTTGCTTGTTATGTTTTACTTCTTCAAAACTTCAGAGTCTTCTATTTATAGACTTTTCAGTAATAAATCCGTTGTGAGACATTCTGTCTTTGATGCTAGTTTTATCTCAAGTATTCAGAGAAACCATTAATGCAATAGAGTTGTTTTGATTAAGCATTAAATGTTTAGCAAAACATTGAGGGTATACTCGTACTGAAGTACAATATTTTATCGTAGAGCAAAGCAGATCATCAGGATTTTTTGCAGTGCGGATTTTCTTCTTTTGTTTACACGCTCAAAGTTATCAGTTGTAAAGTGATTTTGTTGCATACTAAGAGTAAAGGTGTCAAGTACAAATCTCAGAACTTTATTCCGATTGACTTTGCGAATGAAGAGTCCTCGGGAAGCTTTTTAGATATGTTCCCAACATAATACAAAAAGATTTGTATTTGTTTCTTGAGGAACAGAGTAAAAATGCAATAGATAATGCGAGAAGACTCGTCTGTCCTTTAAGACTCTTGGATCTTATTCTTCAGTAATATCTGGCTCAGAAGCTTGATATGCGGATAACATATGATAAAGATAGCTCAGATAAGACGTTGTAAACAATCAGACGCTTTGAATATAACTTTGAGTCCTGTCTTATTTGCTGATACGTTTGTACACTTGAATAAGATGATTAGAAGATAACATATGATTTATTTAAATCATTTTATAAATATTTGGGTCCATCAAAACTTTAAGGTTTAAAGCAGTATCAGAAACTTAAAGACTCAACAATCTCCCCCTTTTTGATGATGACAAACGTTTTGTGATTTTAATAAACCTTGTCAGAAGGATAACAAATAATCATAAAAGATTAAATAAGATATTGTGTGTTAGCATGATGTCCTATTTTACATTTTTACATATATATATACTTTTCTTTAACGTTCTCCCCCTTTTGGCATCTCCAAAAAGGAATGCATAAGATATGTATAAAAGATGCAGAAGAGAAACATTGAAAAGATAACATAAATATCATTACATAAGAAAGTGTTTACATATGAAGCACTGTAATGAATGTATATACAATAATTTAGAACATCACTGACATCATTGGCATGCCGAAAATTGATTCATCAAATCTAAAACAATGGCTTGAAAACTACGAAACTCTACAATCAGCTGTGTGAGCAGCCTTCGAGCTTCATGGTCCTCATATTGGATATGTTCAACTGGAGGATCACGAGGAGGAGATGGAGGAGGGGAAGGTACAACAGGCTACCAAGGAAAGGCTAAAATAGTTGGGGTAGAAAACAGAGAAGAAACAGAGAAGAGGATAGGAAAGTTTTCAAAAGAAAGAGGAGAAAAGAAGAAAAAGTGAAGGTTATGAAATCTAGGTGTAGCAAACAGAGGTCGAGAAGGTTCAGAAGTATTAAAGGAAAAAAAAAAGAAAAAAAATGAGTTTTTCTCGGATAAAAGGTTTTAAATGAGTAAGAAAAGGAAGTTGGCAAATTTTTGCAGCAAATAAGTCTAAAAACCATTGAAAACAAAAACGAGTAAGAGGAGTATATCCTAAGAATGGAAAAACTAGAAATGGTAAAATGAAAAGAATTTGAAGAAAAGAGGAGCAAATAAGGGTTGGACGAAAGGGTATAGCTGATGAGATTTCCTCTTTGTGGTTCTATCAGGATACCCAATCCATGGAATTTGATAGAAACTCACTCTTTTACCTATGACTGGCGTCTGAAGCTTGTCTTTCACAAATAGACCAGAGCAATAGTTGATTCTTCTGATAGACTGTTTGGTAGGATGTTTAAACCTGTAGAAGTAGTCCGCTTTAGAAATTTCAATTTTCAGACAGCAGTGTCAATGAGATAGTCTTTTGATTTGGCAAAGATAGAGACACTCTTCTTCCGAGGCTTGGGTTCCAACCGGTCTGGCTTGAGATAGATCTTGGTCTCAGGTTTCATTTTAACACTAGAATCAGGCATCCAATGAATGGTATGCTTGACAGCAACATTTTTGTCTTGACAAGTATTGCTCAGACTCTAGAAAGTCAATCTTCATAAAGTCCACTCGATCAGTGGTCAAAGGATCAAGAAGTTCTTTGGGTATGGGGTCAAAGGACCGAGGTTTGTATGGAGGAAGGTCAGATTTAGGAAAGCCAACATGTGGTTTCCTGAGAAATTCTGCAGATACCTTCCAATTCCATGTTTTGAGAGGATGGGCTATATTAAAGGAAGGAACAGTGGGTTCAGCTTGCTGTGGTCATGATGGAGGTAATAGTGGAGGTGATGGTAATCTAGGTGACTGTGGGTGTGAGGATGAATGTGCAGGGAAATGAATCTGTAAATTTTGAAGACAGGGGGGGTGAGGATACCTTGGGAGGTGAAGAGATTGCAATTGTGTCATGAGACTGGGAGCTGATAGAGGGTTTGATCCTTCCTGATCGTCTGATAGGAGGTTGTTCAACTTCAGAAGCCTGCCTCTTGAGCGTTTTCTTTTGGACCCTGGGGATAGTCTCCGATAGACTGGGCTCCCCCTCAATAGATGCTTCCGTTCTCGAACACTTTGAAGCAGGTTCTTCATCCACATTAGTGATCACCAATTTGCGTCTAATTGGCAGTTTTGATGCTTTTAAGCTCGTTGAGGTGTCAATTGATACTTCTAATGGGGAAAAAGGTTGGTCTATGATTTTGGGGTTCTTGAGCCTCTTCTTCTTGTCCTTCAAGAGGGTTCTCCTCATACAGTTTTGAGATAACCCCATATATATATATATATATATATATATATATATATATATATATATATATATATATATATATATGAAATCATCCCATTGGCTGCAAAACGTTTTCAACGCTCTGATACCCCATAATGAGACACCCTCAGAATGCCCTATTAGTCCCATGCTCCTATTATATTATTATTAACTATGCCTGACCGTATTAAAGCGATAGCGTGGTATTCTAAAGCGTAGCCGAAACAAGTTCATTTAAAACATACAATCATACGGAAAGCATAGCCAAACATATCACAGTACAGTGCAAGTAAAAGCAACTATACATAACCGCACATAAGCGTTGCCCCATTAGCAGGGCGCTTTACATATATATACAAACTGTATGAACAAAACTAAAAGACTGAAGATACATCCTAAAGCAAAAGAAGAAAGAAACCTCAAAGCTCGCCAGCACTCCCTAACCCACACTCAAAAGTGCAACAAAACCTCGCCACTCAACTCTAGAGACGCATTGGCAGGCACTCACCATCAGTGGTGAGGATGCCCTGAGCTGCATTGTCTCTCCTCGTGAGTATGCTTATAAACCCGCGCAGGCTCATACTCGGAGGAGGAACTCAAAACAATAATACGACTCCTCCTATATGTCCTCAGGTATTGCTCGGTACGCCTCCTCTGGCCTCTGTAGATGAAACCTCGCCTACTGGATACCACTGATGCCTATGGCGCTGCCCAGAGATAATCCTGCTCTCTCTGCCTCGGTGGGTGCCAGATCCTCGGAAAAGGAAGAAACTGTACAACTCTGAACGGTCCTATCATGTCCTCCACGTGCGACGCCCCTCCTCTGAAAAAATGCTAACTGGCCCTGTGTAAACCGTCAAATAGGTAGAGGGGTCCACGCGCCACCCTCTGTCGTCATGGTAGACGATTTCGATCAGCCTCAGTACTGGTATCCTCGGTACTGACATGATAAAAGGGTGTACCCTTGGGTCCATCAGCTGGCTCCTCGTCTTCACGCGAATCAAGAACGAAACAGACATACAAGAAGCAGTAGGGAGATAAGAAATACAACATACGCAAATTCGGAATTACAACATCAGTGCAACAAACAACAACATGTAGCAAGTAACATATATATCAATACCGCACACAACCAAACGTCTCTCGAGACAACACACGCAACACACATCCATCTCCATGAGTCTAACTCAAAGATCAATCCTCTAGACCGAGATACTAATCCCATACAGCATGTCGGCCGAAAGCTCACGAAACTGGTTCCACACCAAAACGGTTCCACACCCGAACAAGTCCACACCGGAACAAGTTCTATGTCGGAACGGAGTTAGTTTGTTCAAGAAACCGAACCGCTCTCCGTGACCAAAAAGAGTGTATCCCCCTTCCAGACCGGAACCAGGGTGTCTTGATCGCCTCGGAACGTTAACCTGGAACGTGGAAAGCTCAGGGATTAGTCGGGGAAACCGGACTGGATCGGGCGACACGACAAGATAGGAGCTACCTTATCCGTCACTATAAACTATTTTCGAGACCGAAAACATCCCCAAGGTCACTCAATTGACCGCCCCTTCTACTTTCCGTACCCTCACTCAGGTACGACTAACCTCGTATGACGCTGGCAGCCCAAACTACCTGTCATACGGCCTCGCCATTTGGCAGCTAATGGTATGTAATAAACATCCTCAACGGGCTTGATACCGGATCTCACACCTAAACACTCAATCAGAAACAACACGATGCCAACGCATCCACACGGCCACAGCCTCGACGCCACGCGTCCATGAGCCACAGCTCAATCAACACAGCCACAGCTCAAACAGTCAGCATAACAACAACGACACCATCCACGGTATCAACCCGATAAGAAACACAACACACAACCAAACTTAACTCTAACGGCATTCCACCATGACGTTTAACATCATAGCATACAACACAACAACAATAACAACAACAGTAATAACGTCAACGATAACATATAACATGCATATCATGTACCAAGTAGCATGTAGGCATGTATACAGATAACGCAATAGCAGTCAACACCACATAGTCATACGAAGCAGATCATTCTCAATTAACAGTTCTTTATCCTAGGGTTTCTAAACTTAACGGCGATAGCCCAAAGTAGGGTCTGTGTTTCCTTACACATAGCAGCAAATACATCTACACTATTCTTGACTTCCCGACGGCAGCAGTACTCTTTCTCCCCACCTGAACAATTGGCGCGAATATCCACGCGAACACTGGTACACTCTCCCACGCACCCACGAACACAGAGTATAGCCACAAATAGCTCCCTAGCCACGACCTTAAGCTCCAATCCACGAGCAATCACTCGTGCGAACCTTGCCCTAATCACAAGCACAACACATATACAATAGTGTTAGCCCTAGGGCAAGTTCAAAGATGAAAAAAGAAAGGTAAAAGCTGAAAAAAACCACGAAGAACACGTTTTATGGATTCAAGTTTAACTTCGGTGAATCGAGAATCGAGAAAATAATCTGTCAAAGTCGTAGAAAACTTGGTCGCGATCACAACTGTGTAGTCAGAATCGCTTTCCGACAGCTCGATCACCTCTAACCTCAAGCTTTCTCTCACTAGAACGCAACCTCTCTCACTAAGAAGCTCTGAAACTCTCAAGTGTTTCGTGCA
This sequence comes from Ammopiptanthus mongolicus, assembly GCA_039655645.1. Classification (NCBI taxonomy): domain Eukaryota; kingdom Viridiplantae; phylum Streptophyta; class Magnoliopsida; order Fabales; family Fabaceae; genus Ammopiptanthus; species Ammopiptanthus mongolicus. The sequence continues at coordinate 19,966,349 of CM077343.1, forward strand.
AGAATGAGGAAGATGAAGAAACTCATCCATCTTGACCCACTGTGCACAATTGAGCGAGGGGCTCTTCCACGCTTGAGCATTGAGCCTCGTCCACTCTGCCTTCACCTCGGCCTGACACGTGTCACACAAGCATCAAAAAGCACACCAACTGGCAACCGCACTCAGCACGCTTAAGCGTGCAACATCCCAACACTTGAACGTTGGCACATTAGGGCATGCTCCCTTCCCACACTTGAGCGTGTTGCTCAGCTGGGAATAGTCCTCCAAACTTCTGACTTTCCCAGTTTCTCGTTTAACACTGTAGGCACTTCCAATCTTGTTCAAGCCTATTCCTAAGCCTCCAACTAAGTCTTAAACTAACATGAAACAATTCACACAAGCATCCAAATCCCTATCCGAGATCAACCAAGTCAATTAGAGTCACAGAAAATCGGGATATTACATTATCACCCCCTAAAAAAAATTCGTCTCCGAAATTTCCATCCCATACCTGAGAACTGATAAGGATGACTCTAGCGCATCTCAGCTTCACATTCCCACGTTGAATCTTCCGTTACTGGGTGCCACTCCACTCTGACTAACAGGATGTGCTTGCAGTTTCTTGATCCTTCTATCCACGATTAGAACAGGTGAAGCCTTATACCCAAGGTTCTCTTTCAGTTGGATTGATTCGGGCTCTAGCATGTGTGATGGATCAGGGTGGTACTTTCTGAGTTGAGAGACGTGAAAGGCATCGTGGAGATTTGACAGATTTGGTGGTAAAGCTATCTGATATGCTACAGGATCGATTCATCGAAGAATCTGAAACGGTCCTATGAATTTAGGTGTTAGCTTTCTGGATTTGATCGCCCTGCCCACTCCAGCTCTTAGGGTAACTCTCACGAAGACATAGTCACCCTCTTGAAATTCCAAGGGTCTTCTCCTCTTGTCGTCATAGCTTTTCTGCCTATCCCTTGTGGTCTTCATCTTTTCCCGTATCTTACGGACTTGTTTCGTTGTTTGCTGTACCAATTTCGGACCTAACAGCTGACTTTATCCCGTCTCGAACCAGCATAACGGAGTCCTGCACTTTCGTCCATACAGTGCCTCGAACGATGCTATGCCAATACTTGAGTGGAAACTGTTGCTGTAAGTAAACTCGATCAATGGAAGGAACTCATCCCAACTTATTGTATTCTCCAACACATACGCTCTTAAGAGGTCCTCCAAAAATTGAATTGTCTGTTTAGACTGACCATCCTTTTGAGGATGATAAACATAACTCATACTTAGCCTCGTTCCCATCGCAGTATGTAAGCTTCTCCAAAACCTTGAGGTAAACCTTGGATCACGATCCGAAACGATGCTTGAAGTACCCCATGCAGCCCCACAACCTCCTTATTGTAAATCTGAGTCAATCGCTCCAGAGAGTAACTCTAGTTGATAGGAAAGAAGTGAGCATACTTCATCAACCTATCATTGATTACCCAGACTGCATCGCACATTTTCTGAGTCCTCGACAACCTAGAAACAAAGTCCATGGCAATGCTATCCCACTTCCACTCTGGGACATCCAGCGATTACAATAACCTTGCCGGCATCTGGTGTTCAATCTTCGCTTTCTAACACACCAAGCATGTTACGACATACGCCGCTATATCTTTCTTCATCCCTGGCCACTAGAACAGCTTCTTCAGGTCCTGATATATCTTGGTAGCCCCCGGATGAAAACTCAGCTTGCTCTTGTGTGCTTCTTCCAAGATCATATTCTTAACCTCGTTATCCGTTGGCACACAAATCTGATCACTAAACCTAAGCAGACCATCAGTACCTCTTTTGAATTCCGAAGTCTTACCCTCTTCTGTTAACCGGTTCACCCTCTCTAGGTACTTATCCTCAACTTGCTTCTTCCATAAAAGATTCAGGAAATTGCTAGTTATTCTAACCGTTCTAAGATTCAACTTATCCTCAACGATTTCTGCTTCCAAATCCAGATCTCTAAACGCCTCTAGAGCTCTACCTCCTTTACCATCATGGCAAACACATGTAGGGATTTCCTACTGAGCGTATCCGCTACTACATTTGCCTTACCTGGATGGTATTGCAGGTCGAATTCACAGTCCTTTATGAATTCTATCCACCTTCGCTGCCTCATGTTCAACTCTCTCTGGTCGAACAAATATTTCAAGCTCTTATGGTCGCTAAACAAACCGAATTTTTCACCATACAGATAGTATCTCCATATCTTCAATGCAAACACTATCGCAGCCAGTTCCAAATCATGTGTTGGGTAGTTCCACTCATGTACTCTCAACTGCCTGGAGGTATACGCCACCACTTTTCCCTCTTGCATGAGCACACATCCCAAGCCTTGATAAGATATATCACTGCATACATCAAATCATCCTAAAGGATCTGGTAGCACCAACACTGGTGATGTGATCAGTCTTCTCTTCAGCTCCTCAAAACTTTGTTCGCAAGCTTCTGACCACTCGAACGCCTTCCCTTTTATCATCAACTGCGTCATAGGTAACACATTGTTTGAGAATCCTTCTATGAACCTCTGATAGTAGCCCGCTAAACCAAAAAGGCTTCTCACCTCGCTTACGGACTTAAGGCTTTCCCAACTCACTATCGCCTTGACTTTCGTGGGATCCACCGCGATTCCATCCTTACAGATCACATGGCCTAGAAACTGAACCTCTTCTAGCCAAAACTTGCACTTTGACAGTTTAGTATACAACTGCCGATCTTTTAGCACTTGCAACACCGCCCTTAGGTGCTCTTGGTGTTCCTCTCTACTTGAAGAGTTCACAAGGACGTCGTCGATTAAAACAACCACAAACTTGTCATGTAACGGTCGGGAGATCCTGTTCATATAATCCATGAACATAGCTGGAGCATTAGTCATACGGAAAGGCATAACTAAGTACTCGTAGTGACCATACCGACTCCGAAAACCAGTCTTTGGCATATCTTCCTGCTTAAACCGGATCTGATGGTATCCAGATCGCAGATCGATCTTAGAAAACATAGCTGCTCCTTTCAGCTGATCCATCAAATCGTTTATTTGTGGTAACAGATACTTGTTCTTTATCGTCACTTTATTCAACTGATGATAGTCTACGCACAGTCTCGAGCTCCCGTCCTTTTCCTTCACAAACAGGATCGACATTCCTCATAGAGATGCACTAGGTCGGATGAACTCTTTGCCTAGCATCTAGTCCAACTGCTTCTTCAGCTCCACCAGCTCTACTGGAGACATCTGATATGGCGCTATGGAAATAGGTCTAGTCCCCGGAATCAGGTCTATAGCAAACTCCACCTCCCTCTCTGGTGGCAGTCTGGGAACATCATCGGGAAACAGTTCTGGAAACTCTCGCATGATAGGTAAAGCTCCATCACTAAGAGTCTTCTTTGCTTCCAAAGAGAACAACACCACGCATCCGTCTGATCGTCCACATGTCGGAATACTCTTGTCAGCAGGCATCAATCTAGATCGCTCCGAAAAAAATGAGGGTTTTGTTAGAACAGTCTAACATAATATGGATGGCCGAAAGCTAGTCCATGCCTAGGATTACATCTATTTGTTGCATAGGCAAACAGATAAGGTCAACAAGAAAATGATGGTTCTCTATTATGATAAGACATTTAAGGCATACAGATAGGGTAGTCAGAGAATCGCTAGTAGGCGATGAAATAGTCAAATCGTAGGGTAATGAAGAAATAGGTCATCCTACATGATACATGCACTGTAACGATATGAAAGAATGAGTAGCCCTCGAATCAAACAAAACCGATAAAAGTTTACTAGAAACTAAGCATTTACCTTGTATCAAGTCAGGGCTTCGAGAAGCTTCAAAACCCTTCATGACAAACACTCTTCCGGTCGTCTATCGCCTACTCTGCCGACTTACTACAGCTGATCTTGCTCCACCACTCTGAGCTCTTCCGCTCAGCCGTTGAAACCGAGCTCTTCTGCTAATCCCTGGTTTGCAATCTGACGCATAATGACCCATCTGATTACAGTTGAAGCACCTGATGTGTTGGGTCCGTGGGCAGTTCTTGACTAGATGCGGTCCCCCGCATCGAAAAAAAGTTTTGATCTTTTGTTGCCCCTGACTAGAGCTACTCCCTCCGTGATTAATATTAAACTGAGCTGGGCTGTCGTATGGCCTCGCCCTCTGTTAGAACCTGCCACCTCTACCTTTCTGGCCACCACTTTGTACCGGTCCACCATTCCGTTACTGTGGTTGAACTATTCCCATCTTGTCGTGACCTTCCAGCATAATGCATTTCTCGACCAATTCTGGGAAAGATCTGATGCTAAAGGGTAGCATTGTTCGCTTCAACTCAGACCTCAACCCATCTTCGAACCTTCTGTAAACCCATTCCTCGTTTGGACGGACCTGATAGAACTGAGAGAACTTGAGTAGTGCTTCAAACCTCATTGCATACTCGCTGATGGACATCTGTTCTTGCTTCAGACACAGGAACTCCTTCTCTTTTTCCTGTCTGACACTTCTCGGGAAGTATAATTCCAGAAAGCACACCCGGAACAATCCCCAAGTAACCACTCTGCCCCCTGTTTCTAACAGTCTAAACTTATTCCTCCACCAAGCTTCCGCTGCGCCTACCAGCATGAACGCAACATACTTCACTTTCCTGTCCTCTCTGTAGTGCATGGCCATGAATACCTTCTCGATCTCTTGCAACCACATCTCTGCAGCTTCAGGGTTATACTCTCTATGAAACTGAGGAGGATTCCCTTTCATGAAAACATTGAGACCTATGTCCACCGTCCCATCTCCTCTCACAGCGTGTGACTGATCCTGTCTTACTTCCCTATCTTCTTGCCTCTGCATATACTGGTCAGTCTGCGGGGTTTTCTCCATCATCACGATAGCCAAATCCCTCATGGCCCGCATCGCTTCGGAGGGGTCACCACCACTTCCTGTCCCTGAGTGATAACCATTGTTATTGTTGGTACCTCCGGTCGTCGACGACCTTCCTCATCTACCTTGTCCACGAGCCATTTAGCTTGTTGTAAAAAGGAGCTATCAGTTCCAATCCATATGACATATAATATTACTTAATAGTTAAACATATCATATGCCTTCTGAATGAAAACAGTTATCATACTTCGATAACTCGCGCATCGGACACTTTACTCCAAAACCAGATATGGTTGGTACAACGCGGGTATCAACCGTTAAAGCCAGTACACTTGTTAGACTTGCAGTTAGGGTTCCGGACATCCACAGCCCATTATAGAACCAAACTGCTCTTATACCATAATAATGGAACGACCCCATATATATATATATATATCAGAGCCTGATGGGGAAGTAGGAATAGTAATGTAGATCTCAGATCCGATATTTCTGAATAAAAAAAAAAAAGAGTTAAATGGAAGGCTTTGCCTCCTACCTACTCGTTTATGGATGGCTTTGCCACCTATTTTATTATTGAGCTTATGATTATTAACTGGTTGGTATACCTCTTAACTGGGTAAGAACCAATTTGCATATATTTGATTTATCTTGTTTGAGCTGTAGCTGTAAGTCCTCGTTGTGGTTAAAGAGGCAGTAAGTCTAATTTGCCCATGCTGAAGCAAGATAAGTAAAATATGATGCCTAGGTTGCTTTTGGTTAAGCTTAAGGTATAGCCTTGGTTAAGAATAATAAGTTCATATGCTTTTTTATATGTTTGTACATCTTTATGAAAAAAATATTCAGAAGGATTTGATTTGGATCTATACTATTATCTTCTATGGAACCAAAGGAAGGCAAAGATACCAGACACATAAAATATGTTGTCTCGCTCCTTTTCTAAGCTTTCTTTCCGCTCCTCCCAACCTTCTTCTTCATCTCTTCAGGAATCTGAGATTCCTAACAATCCCAACAGTATCTTCAACGAAGAAATCTGCTCTGAAAACATCAATTAAGATATTAATAATTGGGAAATCCCAAAAATTCCCACAAAAGAACTCTACAAGCCAGAGGGCAGATTTTTCCTGCATTCTGACTATGTCATCAAGACAGTAGAGAAAAACATTCCAATCAACCCAGAGAGTGAAGAATTTCATCTTCTCTCAATGGACACAATCAAAAATCACAAACAAAAATATAGGTACCTACACTTTGGATGTGTTCAGGTAGCTGTTAAACCTTTAATTCGAGAAGGGTTAAACGCTTCAATCTTAATGTGATTAAGAGATATTAGGCATAACAAATTTGAGGATTCGCTCTTAGGAACAGTAGAAACTAGCCTAAGTCAGGGTCCAATTACTTCAATTGTTATCCAAATAGAACATTAAGTTTGCAAGATAGAAATATCTTGGATGCTTTGTTCTTAAACATCAAGATCTGTGGTTTAGATATGAAACACGGATCGATCCCAGCGGCTTTACTTTATAGGATTCAATATAAAGTAATGAATTCTTGTAACTCTAAAGTCCTCAAAACGAAAACAACTGGCGAAACAACTTTGTTTCTCACTGACGTGACAAAGGCCAATATTATTGTGCCAAAGACAATCCTCTGGAAAGATGTAGTCTTACCAGAAAGATGGATTCTGGATAAAGCTACCCCAACTTTGCCCAGGGAATCATCAAACTTTAACCAAATTATTCAATCTCAATCAGGACAAGTAGAATTAGTCTTTGATAGGCGAAATTCTTTTAGTTCTTTTAGTACACCAAGCATTAGATCTGAGACCTTTAGATCTGCACCATCAAGGCAATCGTTTTCAGCCTTATCCCAATCTTCAAATCAATCCATTAATTTACAGGGTCTAGATGCCTCATCTAGTATCCCTAGACCAATTTACCAGACTGAAGATGATGATGGAAAATCAATTCAGTCTCCAACATACTCCTCTATTAATGCGTCTTTTCATAATGAATTATGAGACCCATTTTGAAAAGGAATCCCTAAGAAAGAACTTTTACTCTGAGGAATGGAAACCTCAAAGAGAGTGGTTCTTTCAACATTACAAGGGAACAAAACGAAAAAATATTCAAGAAGAATATTGCACCTTTCCTAACAACGTTAAGAAAAACATCCAACTCTTTGACTGGTTTCATATTTATCTGGTCAAACATAATATCAATTATCCTTGGAAAATCACATTGACTGAGGACAAGTCAACAAATGTTATTACTGTTTGGCATTTGATTGGTCATTTCGCATCCAGACATTTTGAAAATCATCATGACATTGACATGAGTCCCTAGGTGACTTGACCTGACGTGACTTCATGTTTATCCGTTAGCGAGCCTCGTTAAATTCTTCTATAGCTCCAATCGTCTGCCGGTTCGAGTCTTTGCCCAAATAAATTATATTACTTTCACTTTTTAACGTCAAGAAATGTGTAATACCCCGATTTTTCGTGCTTTCTAAGGATAATAAACTCGATTAATGAGTTTATATTTTTATCTGTGTTTTAGAAAATGATTTTGGGAAAACTAAAATCATATTCATGCTCCATACAATTGTAGGAACCTACGGTTAAATTTGGGCCGAAAACTTAAATGGAGCCCGGTCTACGTTTCACGGATAGTAGTGTTTTACTACTATAAAGACCTAATTTTGACTAACGGTCAGAACCATTAGTCTTAGAATTCGATTCTCTAATTTTTTGCTAAAATCGGTCCTGACGTTTAAAATTGAAAGTAATATATTATATTCGAGTCAATAATTGAACTGGGAGACGATTAGAGCCGTAGAAGGATTTAACGGGACTCGCAAACGGATAATCTTGATGTCATGTCAATGTCAAGTCACCTAGTGACTCGTGCCAGTGTCATGATGGTTTTCAAAATATCTGGGCGCGAAATGACCAAAATGCCCTTGGTCTTTTAACAAAATTACCAAATTATCCTTTGGGTAATTACAAGTTTGCCATTGAGTCAAAATACAATCTCACCTTCACTCACCCTCTAGGCCATTCGGCCATCATCTTCTCTTTCTCCCCTCTCACTTTTCTCTTCTTTCTCTCTTAAGTTCTTCATAAGTTCTTCATCTTTGAACCTTTGAAAGTTGAAGTTTTTGAGTGATTCAAGCTAGTTTCCTTCAAGGAAGTTCATCAAGGAAGTATTACCTCTCTTCTAGCTCAATCTCTCCTTTCATCTCTTGAAATTCTTGTTTCATGGAGGTTAGGGTTTTTAACCCATAAACTTCAAAATTCCATGAAAAATTGTAGAAAAATCCCTTTAATACCAAACCAATTTCTTTGATCTAGATTCATAATATCCCTTCATAATCCAAAAGTTGGAAACCAAAAGAGCTCTCTAGCTCCAATGGTGAGTGAAGGCCAAAACCTACACTTGGTGGATGAGTGGTGTAACACCCCGATTTTCTTAATCTTTTAATTAATCAAGTAATTAATTAATTGTATTTTATTTGAGGGTCTAGAAACTTTAATAAATTATTCCGAGGCCATAGTCACGCTCTACGCTATCGTAGGAAGCTATGGTTAAGTTTTGGGTCGAAAACTCAGATGGAGCCCGGTCTGTGTTTTTCCTTGATAGTAGTGCTTTACTACTATCGAGACCTAATTTGGACCCGCGAACGAGACAGTTAGTCTTAGAATCACATTTCCTACACTTTTGAAAAAGTTCGTCCTGACGTTCGAAAATAAAAATAATATTATTATATTCAGGCCGATAATCGTTCTAGGAGACGATTCGAGCTATCTTAGGGTTTTTCGAGAGCCTTGAGCCAATGATTTTCATACTAGAGCTATGATAAATCATTTGGGGACTCCTACAAATGTCGTGAGGATTTTCAAATTATCGGGACGTGAATTGACCAAATTACCCTTGGTTAGTTTTTACTAATTACCTCTTTACCTTTCTTAACCCTTAAGTCTTCTTAAATATCAACAATTACCTCACCCACTCACTTTTTCTCCCCCTCATTTCACGTGGGCAGCTGCTGGCTGCTTCTCTCTTCTTCTCTCTTCTTCTTTCTTCTTCTTCTTCTTCCTTCTCCTCCTTTCTTCTTCCTTCTTCTTCCTCCATTTTCAACCTCTTTTTCCTCAAGCTTCCTCAAGCTTTTTCAAGCAAGTTTGTGAAGCAAAGTTGCTCCTCTCATCCTCCTCTACAACCTAGAAGGTATAGATTTCATGCTTGAGCTTTCAATATTTATTTTCTCCCTTTATTTTCATGAATTTCAATTTCTAGATCTAAACTTCAAAAATCTCTAGAAAATTGTAGAAAAATCATTTTGAGACCAAACCAATTCCTATGAGCTAGTATCATTCCCTACTATCATAATCCAAGAGCTTGTGATGAAATAAAATCTCTAGCCTATTTATCTTTTAGGGTCCGAATGGGTGGGTTTTTGGGGAAAAAAATGGGTTTTGTTCTTTGTTCTTGATTCCTCATGTGTCATCCCTTAATCATGTAATCCAAGTGATTAGGAGGCCAAATCACACTCTCACCTATTTTTCATGGTGAGGGCCGAAACCCTACTTTGATGGTTTAAGGGGTTTTGGTTCAAATCTTTGATAATTGATCATTGATTATGCATTAGGTATGCTTAAGGGTCATTGATCCAAGAGTTGGTAGAATTTCAATATCCCTAGCTTACTTAAGTAATTAAGGGCAGTAGCTAATCCTAGAGATTCGATAGATGATGGTTTCCTTATTTTAATTTCTGGTTGTGTTTTGTTGTATAGACTCGGACAGGATTCGAACATCCGACAGCGCACCCGACTGACAGCTGCGGAGTCGTAGCCGGAGCTGCTCGAGGAAATCACTAAGGTGGGGAGAAAGAACTCATATCGTCGGGAAGGCAAGCTAGTATAGAATATATATATATATATCTGTGTAGGGAAACCCTAAAACCCTACTAGAGGTTGAGCCCTGGAAAAGTGCCTGGACCCTGGGTGTAGGTACTTTTGGGCTATCACCACTAAGTTGATGATATGACTATTGTAGTTTATTGAGGTTGATGTGTTGAATTGGTTATTTGATTATTTGTTGGTTTCATTTTGTTGAACTGCCTACATGATATGATGAATTATTGTTTGACTTTATGATGATAGCTGTACTGGTAGAATTACTGTTGTGATGATAATGTGATTTGATTGATTGAGTGTTGATGAGAGTATGGTGAGCGTTGATGTTGTTCGGGTTGATATCTTTGTGGTCCCGACCGTGGAGCTGTGGCTCGTAGACGCAAGGCGTCGTGATGCTGATGCTGATGCGATGTTGATGATGATGTGATGTTGATGTGATGATTGATGTTGACGTTGATGTGATGCGATGTGTCGTGGTCATGGACGAGTGTTTAGGCGCGAGGTTCCGATATCAACCTGCGATGGATGTTTGTTGCATTTTCATAACATTTCATACCACAGCATTTGGTCCCAAAGGGGGATGTCCAATTGGGGACGTTACGTAAAATCCCGAGGCGGGATATGATGTGATGTGATGTGATCCCGACGGGGATGTCCAATTGGGGACGTGATGTATCGGCCGACATGCATATAGGGAAGACAGCATATACATAGGGACTAGTATCCCTCCTATAGGCTTATTCGAGAGAATGATATTTGAGATGATTGATTGGTGACTTAAGAGATGGATGAAGTTGTGCTATATATGTTATCTGTGTTGTGTGATGTATATATATATGCTGTACTGATGCCCCTCTCCCATATTGATGATATATGTTTCTTATCTCCCGCTATTTTCTGTATGTGTTGCTCATATTTTATGGGAAGACCCCGAGGAGGAACTAGTTGCTCAAGAGCTGGACGGCATTCCTTACGAACCTGACGCTGGAGGACGTGCCACCGACCCTAGCCTCGAGAGGTTGGGCAATGATAGTGGCTAGCCGGAGAGCTGTCTCTTGGCTTAGTTATGTATTTTGATTTCAGTCTGTACTGATATACACTTATGTAGTACTTTATTACTGTAGCCCTACTGATAGGGCAATGCTGTATATGATATATTTCTTTATATTTTAAGCTTTGTACTCTGAAGCGTAGCGTGCCGTTTATTGTTTTGCTTCCGCGCTCGATTTTCCGCTTCGCTTCGTTTTAATAAGGCGCGCTAACGTTTATTATGCGATTAAGATTAGTTAATATCTTGGGTTCTACTGATGGGACGGCGGGTCGTCTCATTTATTGGTATCAGAGCAGTTCGAATTCTAATATCGGACTGTGTGGTTTAGGAAGTATACCAGCATTGACGGTTATGTCCACATTGGGTACCAACTGTGTTCTATTCTTGTCGGGAATAACTAAGGATCTGGGGAATTTCTCTAAGCGATATATTGTTTCGCTAAGCGAAATATTGTTTCGCTAAGCGAATTTTGCCTCGCTGCGCGATCCAGAGAAGTTCCAATCAATTTCGCTAAGCGAAATGATCTCGCCGAGCGATCCAGAGAGGTTCCAATCAATTTCGCTAAGCGAAATTGATCTCGCTACGCGATCCAGACAGGTTTCAAATGGTGCATCGCTGTCCCAATTACGCCAAGCGAATGGATCCTCGCTAAGCGAAATGCACTCAGATTCGCTAAGCGGATTGAGCTCGCCAAGCGAAACCTTGTTCTTGCCTTTTCTCTTGTTTTCTTCATTTTCTTTCATAACTAACAAACTAGATGTTAATTTTGTTTTCTTCATTCCCTAACTAATCTTTTACCAGGAAAGAATGGCCAGAGGACGTGGTAGAGGAAGGGGAGCACTAGTTGGAACCGGGAGCCCCGACAGTAGTAGGGATACCTTGGGAGTTGGAGGTAGCGGGGATCAGGACGAAGCGATAAGGGCCTTGAGAGATTTGGCCGCTGCAATGCTGCAACAAACACAGCAGAATGCTCAGTTCATGCAGCGACAGGAAGAGAGGGATGCTAGACAACAACAGAATCCGGTCGGAGGAGGTGAAGTTGTAAACACTGGACTGAATGCTTTCATGAAGGGGAATCCTCCCCAATTCCATGGAGACTATAATCCGGAGGCTGCTGAGCTATGGCTGCAAGAAATCAGGAAAGTCTTTGTGGCTATCCAGTGCAGAGAGGATAGGAAGGTTACTTACGCTGCTTTCATGCTAGTCGGAGCAGCTGAAGCATGGTGGAGAAACAAACAGAGATTGCTAGAGGCTGGAGGAAGATTACTGACTTGGGAGGCATTCCGCGAGAGCTTCTTGGAGAAATATTTTCCGAGGAGTGTTCGTTAAGAAAAGGAAAAAGAATTCCTAAGCCTGAAGCAGGGCCAGAAGTCGGTTGGAGAATACGCAATGAGGTTCGAGGCGCTACTGAAATTCTCCCAATTTTACCAAGTGCACCCGGATGAAGACTGGGTGTGCCGAAGGTTCGAAGACGGACTAAGGTCCGAGTTGAAGAGAGCCATGCTGCCGTTGAGTATCCGATCATTTCCCGAGCTAGTGGAAAAATGTACCATACTGGAAGGACACGATCAAGAGCGAATTACACAAACTCCAGTAACAAGTGGTGGACCAACCAGGAGCTTTGGTCAGAAAGGTCGAGGAGGAAAGTTCCAACCGAGGGCGAAGCCTTACAGTCGCCCGAATCAGCAACCAGCAAACTATGGAAGAGGAAATGCCAGTCAAGGACAACCAGGATTCTCCAAGTGCTTTCGATGTGGCGGGCCGCATCAAGTGAAAGAGTGTGCTCAGGCACCGAATGTCACTTGCTTCCGTTGTGGCACGTGGGGCCACTATGCCAACGAATGTCGAACAGGGGACGCCAGTAAGGGCCAAGTTCAACAGCAAGCCGGGAGGGCTCAAAGTGTTGGGACTGGACAACAAATGGTGGGCCAGCAGAACAGGCCGCAGACAACGGGAAGAGTGTTCGCCGTGAGAGGGTCTGAAGCCTCTCAATGTCCCAATCTGATACAAGGTAAGTGCCTAGTTGCGGGGGGACTCTTATCTGTTTTATTTGATTCGGGGGCTACACATTCCTTTATTTCTTTAGCGTGTGTGGATCATTTGAATTTACCTATTTCATCCTTACCATATAACTTGACTGTTTCTACACCTACGGGTGATTCCCTGACAACTCTATTTGTCTGTTTAAAATGCCCAGTTATGTTAGAAAACCGATCTTTTCTTGTGGACCTAGTCTGTCTGCCTATGTAGCAGATCGATATTATCTTAGGCATGGATTGGCTTTCGGCCAACCATGTAGTACTGGACTGTTCAAATAAAACCCTCTGCTTTTCCAAGCAATCTGGATCATTGCCTGCCAGTGATGGTGTATCGGGAGGTGTACAATCAGGAGAGTGCATGATGCTGTTTTCTTTGGAAGCCGAAGAGACTCCAAGTCTTGATGCTTTGCCAGTGGTGTGTGAGTTTCCGGATGTATTCCCAGATGATGTGCCAGGATTGCCACCCAAGAGAGAGGTGGAGTTTGCAATCGACCTTACACCCGGAGCCGGACCGATTTCGATAGCACCCTATCGAATGTCCTTAACAGAGTTGGCAGAACTGAAGAAGCAATTGGACGACATGCTGCAAAAGCAGTTTATTGGACCGAGTGTTTCACCATGGGGAGCACCAGTGCTGTTTGTCAAGAAGAAGGATGGCAGTTCAAGGTTGTGTGTGGACTACAGACAACTCAACAAGGTGACGATCAAGAATAAATACCCATTGCCCAGGATTGACGATCTTATGGACCAATTAAGGGGAGCAACGGTATTTTCTAAGATTGATTTGAGATCCGGTTATCATCAAATAAGGGTAAAAGAAGATGATATACCAAAGACAGCTTTCAGAAGTCGGTACGGACACTACGAGTATCTAGTTATGCCTTTTGGTGTGACTAATGCTCCTACAGTGTTCATGGACTACATGAATAGGATCTTCAGACCGTACCTCGATAAGTTTGTCGTTGTTTTTATCGATGACATCCTTATCTACTCCTTGGACAAGGAAGAACATCAAGGGCATTTGAGGATTGTACTTCAAGTCCTTAAGGACAGACAACTCTATGCCAAGTTGTCAAAGTGCGAGTTCTGGCTAGAGGAGGTACAATTCCTTGGACATGTGATCGACAAGGATGGTATCGCAGTAGATCCTGCAAAAGTAGAAGCTGTGGTCAAATGGGAAAGTCCTAAGACGGTAACCGAGATCCGAAGCTTTCTCGGACTAGCAAGATACTACAGAAGGTTCATCGAGGGATTTTCGAAGGTTGCGTTACCTCTGACGCAATTAATGAGGAAAGGAAAAGCGTACGAATGGACAGAAGAGTGTGAGACTAGTTTCCAAGAGCTGAAAGGGAGGCTAACTACATCTCCGGTACTAGTCTTGCCGAATCCATCAATGTCGTTCGATATGTACTGTGACGCATCGTACCAAGGTTTGGGTTGTGTGCTTATGCAGGAAAGGAAGGTGGTAGCCTATGCTTCCAGACAGCTAAAAGTGCATGAACGAAATTACCCAACCCACGACCTAGAGTTGGCAGCAATAGTGTTTTCATTGAAGATATGGAGACACTATCTTTATGGCGCTAAATTCAGCGTGTTTAGCGACCATAAAAGTTTAAAGTATTTGTTCGACCAAAAGGAGTTGAACACGCGGCAGAGGAGATGGATGGAATTCATAAAGGATTATGAATTTGATCTACAGTACCACCCAGGAAAGGCCAACGTGGTGGCAGATGCATTGAGTCGGAAATCTTTGCATATGTCCGCTATGATGGTGAAGGAACTGGAACTGCTGGAACAGTTCAGGAATCTGAACCTGGAGGTGGAGTTATCCAGAGATAAGATGAGTTTAGGAATGATCACTATCACTAGTGATTTTCTGAACTTGATCTGGAAAAAGCAAGGAGAAGATCAGTACCTACAGGAAAAGAACCAGATGGTAGAAGAAGGAAGGACTTCAGAGTTCAAGAAGGGTACTGATGGAATCCTGAAGTTTGGAGACAGGATATGTGTGCCGAAGGATAGTGAAGTTAGGAACATGATCTTGGAAGAAGCACATAAGAGCAAACTGAGTTTTCATCCCGGATCTACAAAGATGTATCAGGACCTAAAGGGAATGTTTTGGTGGCCTGGGATGAAGAAGGAAGTAGCAGAATAGGTCCAATCCTGTCTGGTGTGTCAAAAGGCAAAGATTGAACACCAGAAACCAGCAGGGTTATTACAATCACTAGACGTCCCAGAATGGAAATGGGATAGCATTGCAATGGATTTTGTTTCCGGACTACCAAGAACGCAGAAGAGATGCGATGCAGTTTGGGTAATCGTTGACAGGCTTACGAAATGTGCTCATTTCTTGCCGATCAACCAAAGGTATTCTTTGGAAAGATTAACCCAGATTTACATCAGAGAAGCGGTAAGATTACACGGGGTACCTTCGAGTATAATTTCGGACAGGGATCCGAGGTTTACTTCTAGGTTTTGGCAGAGTCTAAATGGTGCATTGGGGACGAAGCTCAGGATGAGTTCAGCTTATCATCCACAAACGGATGGTCAGTCTGAAAGGACGATTCAATCGTTGGAGGATCTTTTAAGAGCATGTGTTTTGGAAAACACGGGAAGTTGGGACGAATTCCTTCCATTGATTGAATTCACATATAATAATAGTTTCCACTCGAGTATTGGCATGGCGCCATACGAGGCCCTGTACGGACGGAAGTGTCGAACACCACTCTGTTGGTATGAAACCGGGGAAAATCAGTTGATAGGACCCGAGATGGTACAGCGAACGACGGAGCAAGTTAAGAAAATTCGGGAAAAGATGAAAGTCGCACGGGATCGGCAGAAGAGCTACAGTGATAAGAGGAGGAGACCTTTGGAGTTCCAGGAAGGCGACCATGTCTTTATGAGAGTCACTCCAAGAACTGGAATCGGCAGGGCAATCAAATCCAGAAAGCTTACACCTAGATTCATTGGACCATTTCAAATTCTTCGCTGGATTGGTCCAGTTGCCTACCAAATTGCCTTACCTCCCAACCTATCCAATATTCACAATGTATTCCATGTATCCCAACTCAGAAAATATCATCCCGATCCATCACACGTGATAGAGCCCGAATCAATCCAGGTAAGGGATAACTTAGAATACGAAGCATTGCCTGTACGGATTGAAGACACGAGGGTGAAGGAACTCCGCGGAAAGCAGATTCCCTTAGTCAAGGTCATATGGGATGCTACAACAGGAGATGCCACCTGGGAACGCGAAGAGGATATGCAGCAGCGGTATCCACATCTATTCTAAGGTACGTCAAATTTCGAGGACGAAATTCTTTTTAAGGGGGGTAGTAATGTAACACCCCGATTTTCTTAATCTTTTAATTAATCAAGTAATTAATTAATTGTATTTTATTTGAGGGTCTAGAAACTTTAATAAATTATTCCGAGGCCATAGTCACACTCTACGCTATCGTAGGAAGCTATGGTTAAGTTTTGGGTCGAAAACTCAGACGGAGCCCGGTCTGCGTTTTTCCTTGACAGTAGTGCTTTACTACTATCGAGACCTAATTTGGACCCGCGAACGAGACAGTTAGTCTTAGAATCACATTTCCTACACTTTTGAAAAAGTTCGTCCTGACGTTCGAAAATAAAAATAATATTATTATATTCAGGCCGATAATCGTTCTAGGAGACGATTCGAGCTATCTTAGGGTTTTTCGAGAACCTTGAGCCAATGATTTTCATACTAGAGCTATGATAAATCATTTGGGGACTCTTACAAATGTCGTGAGGATTTTCAAATTATCGGGACGTGAATTGACCAAATTACCCTTGGTTAGTTTTTACTAATTACCTCTTTACCTTTCTTAACCCTTAAGTCTTCTTAAATATCAACAATTACCTCACCCACTCACTTTTTCTCCCCCTCATTTCACGTGGGCAGCTGCTGGCTGCTTCTCTCTTCTTCTCTCTTCTTCTTTCTTCTTCTTCTTCTTCCTTCTCCTCCTTTCTTCTTCCTTCTTCTTCCTCCATTTTCAACCTCTTTTTCCTCAAGCTTCCTCAAGCTTTTTCAAGCAAGTTTGTGAAGCAAAGTTGCTCCTCTCATCCTCCTCTACAACCTAGAAGGTATAGATTTCATGCTTGAGCTTTCAATATTTATTTTCTCCCTTTATTTTCATGAATTTCAATTTCTAGATCTAAACTTCAAAAATCTCTAGAAAATTGTAGAAAAATCATTTTGAGACCAAACCAATTCCTATGAGCTAGTATCATTCCCTACTATCATAATCCAAGAGCTTGTGATGAAATAAAATCTCTAGCCTATTTATCTTTTAGGGTCCGAATGGGTGGGTTTTTGGGGAAAAAAATGGGTTTTGTTCTTTGTTTTTGATTCCTCATGTGTCATCCCTTAATCATGTAATCCAAGTGATTAGGAGGCCAAATCACACTCTCACCTATTTTTCATGGTGAGGGCCGAAACCCTACTTTGATGGTTTAAGGGGTTTTGGTTCAAATCTTTGATAATTGATCATTGATTATGCATTAGGTATGCTTAAGGGTCATTGATCCAAGAGTTGATAGAATTTCAATATCCCTAGCTTACTTAAGTAATTAAGGGCAGTAGCTAATCCTAGAGATTCGATAGATGATGGTTTCCTTATTTTAATTTCTGGTTGTGTTTTGTTGTATAGACTCGGACAGGATTCGAACATCCGACAACGCACCCGACTGACAGCTGCGGAGTCGTAGCCGGAGCTGCTCGAGGAAATCACTAAGGTGGGGAGAAAGAACTCATATCGTCGGGAAGGCAAGCTAGTATAGAATATATATATATATATATATATCTGTGTAGGGAAACCCTAAAACCCTACTAGAGGTTGAGCCCTGGAAAAGTGCCTGGACCCTGGGTGTAGGTACTTTTGGGCTATCACCACTAAGTTGATGATATGACTATTGTAGTTTATTGAGGTTGATGTGTTGAATTGGTTATTTGATTATTTGTTGGTTTCATTTTGTTGAACTGCCTACATGATATGATGAATTATTGTTTGACTTTATGATGATAGCTGTACTGGTAGAATTACTGTTATGATGATAATGTGATTTGATTGATTGAGTGTTGATGAGAGTATGGTGAGCGTTGATGTTGTTCGGGTTGATATCTTTGTGGTCCCGACCGTGGAGCTGTGGCTCGTAGACGCAAGGCGTCGTGATGCTGATGCTGATGCGATGTTGATGATGATGTGATGTTGATGTGATGATTGATGTTGACGTTGATGTGATGCGATGTGTCGTGGTCGTGGACGAGTGTTTAGGCGCGAGGTTCCGATATCAACCTGCGATGGATGTTTGTTGCATTTTCATAACATTTCATACCACAGCATTTGGTCCCAAAGGGGGATGTCCAATTGGGGACGTTACGTAAAATCCCGAGGTGGGATATGATGTGATGTGATGTGATGTGATGTGATCCCGACGGGGATGTCCAATTGGGGACGTGATGTATCGGCCGACATGCATATAGGGAAGACAGCATATACATAGGGACTAGTATCCCTCCTATAGGCTTATTCGAGAGAATGATATTTGAGATGATTGATTGGTGACTTAAGAGATGGATGAAGTTGTGCTATATATGTTATCTGTGTTGTGTGATGTATATATATATACTGTACTGATGCCCCTCTCCCATATTGATGATATATGTTTCTTATCTCCCGCTATTTTCTGTATGTGTTGCTCATATTTTATGGGAAGACCCCGAGGAGGAACTAGTTGCTCAAGAGCTGGACGGCATTCCTTACGAACCTGACGCTGGAGGACGTGCCACCGACCCTAGCCTCGAGAGGTTGGGCAATGATAGTGGCTAGCCGGAGAGCTGTCTCTTGGCTTAGTTATGTATTTTGATTTCAGTCTGTACTGATATACACTTATGTAGTACTTTATTACTGTAGCCCTACTGATAGGGCAATGCTGTATATGATATATTTCTTTATATTTTAAGCTGTGTACTCTGAAGCGTAGCGTGCCGTTTATTGTTTTGCTTCCGCGCTCGATTTTCCGCTTCGCTTCGTTTTAATAAGGCGCGCTAACGTTTATTATGCGATTAAGATTAGTTAATATCTTGGGTTCTACTGATGGGACGGCGGGTCGTCTCAAGTGGGTTTTTAGTTGGATTTTGATGTTTGAAGTTTGAATCTAGGGTTACCTCATTTAGTTAGGGTAGCATCCAAGAGATGAGAATTTTTGGAGCTCCCTAGTTATTTTTAGCTACATGAGGCCGAACCCTAGAGGTAGGGGATTAGGGAGAATTTTTGTTTTTTTGTGTTAATACATTGATTGATTGTATGTGTGTAGTAATCGTCGGATAATCAGCAAGAGATCGAGCGAAGTTTGAATCGATCGAGAGATTGCTATTGCATCGGAATCGCCAAGAGGTAAGGGGACAAACTTGAGGAATTCCAATTCCGAAAGCTATGTGCTGTGATTGTATATTTGGGAGGTAATTATTTATCTGTGTTTGGTTGTTTGTGGCGTGATTTATTTTATTGCTGATAATTTTCTATGCATAATATACCTGCTTTTGTGTGATTATGTGGTATGGCATTAGAAAGCATGTATGGATGTATTTTGTGACTGTGATGATGATAAATTCATTAAAGGATCTAACACTGGTTAGAATCCGATAATATGTAATATAAAAGCTTCAAAAAGCTTGAGACGTGAAATAAGAAAAAATAAACATATTAAAATATGTTTTTCAAGGAAACTTTGTGAGAAAAAGAAATAATTGGCTTTTTGGAATAAAATAATAATAAATAGTTGCTTTTAAGGATAAGTTGACATAAAGGGTTAAAATAGAGAAAATTTGTCTTTAATGAAGAAAAATGAAGTTTTTAAGGTAAATAGTGTTTTTGGAAACTTTATTGGTTTTTAAAATAATAAAGTAACCTTTTTGAGCAAAAGTGCTTTTGGGAAGCGTTGTTTCAAAATAAATTGTTTTATCCAAGAAAAAAGTTTTTACAAACCATATTTCAAAGTTTGTGTTTTACCGGAAAACTATGAAAAGGAAAAAAGGTGGTCTTTAGACCGAGTTTTATTTTATGGAAAACCAATCCCGAAGGCTTTGTGTAAGCTTCGGAGATTTGAGTTTTGGTTTTTCGAGTTTTAAAGAGAAATGTGGTTTTTGGTTTGGAACCTAGAAATCAGGACATCGGGGTTCTAGAGTTTCCGCAGAACACGTGGATCAAGGATCCTGGTTAGTGTGTTGGTCCTATAAGCTGGAGGACATTTTTTGTGGTCCTAAAGGCTTGTGGACGTGTTTTGAACTGTAAAATCCAAAATCAGAAACTGGTGCATCGGTTGGGGATTTTTGGGTTTGAGCTGTATGGACTGTGTGTCCTTTTTGAGTTTTGGATTATGTGTCCAGTGGTTTTGAGAAAATGTTGTAAAGGCTTAAAGTGTCTAAGACATTATGGTGGTTGATAGCGTTGATGCTTCAAGAAGGAAATATTGATACGACAAAGATAAACTGACGAAAACAAATGGTTTTCCCATGCATATGTGTTTTTGGCAGATGTGCCGTGAAATGAGGGGACCTTGATGACAAGGAAACCTGGGGATGACTTATATCATCATGTCACATTGTGCCTTGATGTCAATGATGTCATACGTGTCGTATGTGCATATTGTGCCCTGAGTTGGACAATATAGCATGACTGATTACATCATAAGTACCACTGACATGCGCGCCCATGTGCTATTTCCTGGGAGTCAAGTGCTTATGTTTTTACCAATTTATGTTGGTGTTAGTTATTATTGCCTGCGGGTCAATGACCTTGGAATCTGATTAGCTCGTTTTTGAATGGTGATGGAATTTCCGGAAATTAAGAACTGAACATTAGTTGGATTATGTGGAAATGCTCATGCATTCGTTTTGAAAATAACGTTGACTGTTGGGCACGAGGCCCTTGTGTTTTACTGTTAGTACTTGATATATTGTACTACGTGTTGCATGATGATATTTCTATGAGACATGCTTATATGAATCTGATGTATGTGTTTGGGTATATAGTTGTCGTTTTTGGATTCATTTATTGGTTTCTCACCCTTGTTATTTTCCTGGATTGTTCTGTTTCTGGTTGGGTATATATAGATATGTGTGTGTGTGTGTGTGTGTGTGCAGATGGGACCGAAGACCGAGGGACTAGCATACTCGGGGGTTCGCACCCTCACGTTTGACCGACACGAGGACCCTGCCGCATGGGTCATACATCCAGGAGCCACCAGTGCGGCATACACGAGGCCAGTCTGCACACTCCGCGGGAACACTGAGGTGGGACCTCAGGAGAGAGTCCGTACTGTGGAGACTGTCCAGGTTCCACTGCCGCCTATCTGGATGATCCTACATTATCTGGTGGATTAGGGAGACCTACAACATGATATTCCAACCATCCAGCCCCTGCAGTAGTAGCCGCCATTGACCCCTCCCCTCCGTTCGTTTTGGTGCCAGTGGGGCCGGAGGAGGAGAACGAGGAGGATCCAGAGGAGGATCCCGAGGAGGAGGAGCCTCTAGAGATACCAGAGTGCCATCCTCTGGAGAACGGGGATGCTCTGGCTGGAGGTGCCAGAGGTGCGGGGATGATCAATAGGAATGTAACTTCCCCCGATCACTCTCCTGATGGACACGTTGGGCCCTCCTTTGGAGGATTGTCCAATGGGTTCCACTAGTCTTGACCCGTGTAGAGTGTACACTTACTTTTTGCGGTAGCGATTTTTGGGTAGTCTGTTGTCGGCTACTGAGGGCCATGAGTTTTATTGATATGGTTTCCAGACTATCGCTACCTAGTTTTTAGCATTTTAGTATTTTTACTTCTACTAGTTTTCTTTTCAAGGGACATGTTGGCCACATGTTGTCCACTGTTGGCATACTCTGAGCTGTTGTTATTTTTGGTTATAATAAGAAAAAATTTTATCACGATTTTCGGGACTTAATAAGATATATTTAAATAAACCTTTTTCCGAAAGTAAACCAGCAAAATTTATCTTCGTCTTTTGTATGTGTTGGGTAACAAATGTGATGCCGGATTAAGGGTGCCACAAAATGATTTTAGCAAATTTGTAGAGGATCGAATTCTAAGACAAACATTTATCAAAAAAGAATTCTAAGACTAACGGTCCTGAACGCTAGTCAAAATTAGGTTTTTATAGTAGTAAAACACTACTATCTGTGGAAACGTAGCCCGGGTTCCATCTGAGTTTTCAACCCAAAATTTAACCGTAGGTTCCTATGATCGTACAAAGCATGAATATGATTTTAGTTTTCCCAAAATTATTTTCTAAAACACAAACAAAAATATAAACTCATTAATCGAGTTTATTTTCCTTAGAAAGCACAAAAAAAAAATCAGGGTGTTACCGTTATCCTGCGCAAATCACACAACTGGACTTACTCCACGAAAAATCTTATTTTGACACCTCCATATTGATTCAATCCAAGCGCTTCTAACAAAGCCATGTCAAAAACAGATCCTTCTTTTTTTTTTTTTCCTGATAAAGAGCATCGAATGAAAATGGATGTATGGATAGAGACTAAAGCCAGTTTATGGTCAAACTTCAATATGTTTTGAGAATATTCAATGTTGTGTAGAAGTGCTTTCTTTAAATTGTCTATAAATTGAGAACACATATCTGGTTGTGCTCAATTTGTGTTAATTTACGTTTGTGCTCGATCCCCTAGTTCCTTGAATTCTTGTACAACTATTGAGATAAAATCATATTCTCGAGGGTGACAAATGGTGGTGTCAACAACAGTCCCTGGCATAATAATTGGAAGGTGTACTCTGATTCCTATGATTCACAAGCAACAAATCATAACCTCAGGGTTCTTTGCAAATGCTAAAAAAAAAGAAAATAATAGTTGTTCGGGATTATTTTTTGTGATGAAATTGGACGTCTAGATAAGGTTACTACTCTATATTGTAATTTGAGATAGAAAGGTGTATAGGTGTGAAAGGTGCTTGAATCTGTACTGGCAGGGTGTAATTGTTTTGTATGATACTTTGTGTTGACTTTAAATCTAGCCTCAAGCAAATGATTGTGTGGGCTGCCTTCAACCCTTCCTAGAAGGTGGGGAGGTTGTCCACTGTGATGCTTTAGTAACCCTGAGGTTACTACTCCAAGAGGACAAGACATTAGTAGATTCAAGCACCTTTGACTACACCTACACACCTTTCTATCTCAAATTACAATATAGAGTAGTAACCTTTCATAGACATCTAATTTCATTACAGAAAATGATATCGGACAGCTATTATTTTCTTTTTCCTCTTGTTAGCATCTGCAAAGAATCCGAAGGTTATGATTTGTTGCTTGAGAATCATAAGCATTAGAGTACACCTTGCAAATATTATGCCAGGGACTGTTGTTGACACCACCATTTGTCACCCTCGAGGACATGATATTCTCTCAACAGCCATGCGGGAATTCAAGGAACTAGGGGATCGAGCACAAACATAAATTAACACAAATCGAGCAAAACCAGATTTGTGTTCTCAATTTACAGATAATTTACAAAAAGCACTTCTACACAACATTGGATATTCTAAAAACATATTAAAGTTTGATCATAAACTGGCTTTGGTCTTTATCCATCCATCCATTTTCATTCGCTGCTCTCTATCAGAAAAAAGAAGGATATGTTTTTGACACGGCTCTGTTGGAAGTGCGTGGATTGAATCCATATGGAAGTGCCAAAACAAGACTTTTGGTGGAGTTTGTCCGGTTGTGTGATTTGCAGAAAGAAAACAATCGGTACCTATGTCTAGCCCAAGCCCCACATTCATTGCAAAAAATCAACGCCTTCGAAAAACCTTTATCACCATAATAGAGATAAATCGTTACCTGCAACAAGTGTGCAGAATATAAACAATTTCCATGGGTTGTAGCACCATTTTAAATAATATTCATAAAATCAACTGAGGAAGAAAACTAACCATTGTGTTGTGTATTTTGGAGAGAGATTTAAAGTCATTGATTCACTCCTGCTTTCTGATCCATGAAATCTCCAAATGCTCTTATTTATAGAGTGACCCCTTTTGTCTTCTAGTGGCAATTTACTCATCCTTTGTGTTTGATGTAGGCGAACTCAAGTAAATTTTTAATTGGTTAGAGGGGAAAGAAGTGTTGTACGGGTTGGAAAAAATTATTTCAAAACAATTTAATATTTAAAAGGTTTTAAATTCATCATTTATTACAATTAATTTTTTGGTCAACTTCTACTTTGATGTGTTAATTTTTATAGTAAATTTATTGTAATATTTCTATTAAAATTTAATTATAGTTTCTTACATTTAATTTTTACAATGGATGATCTCTATCCATCCATCTCTTTTCATTCACTGCACTCTATCAGAAAAAGAAGGAACTATTAATGACAATGCTTAGTTGGAAGAACTTTCATTGAATCCATATAGAGGTGTGAAAACAAGATTTTTGGTGCGGTTAGTCCGACTGTGTGAGGCGTTGAATGACAAAGTTCTGATTTTTAGCCAATTTATTGATCCTTTATGTTTGATTATAGGCCAACTCAAGTAAATTTTTAGTTGGTTAGAGGGAAAGGAGTGTTGTGTAGGCTGGAAAAAATTATTTCAAAATAATTTATTATTTAGAAAGTTTTAAATTCATCATTTATTACAATTAATTTTTGTTCAACTTTTCCTTTAATGTATTAATTTATGCAATTACTTTATTCCAATATTTCTATTAACAATTAATTATTGTTTATTACATTTAATTTTTATAATGGATGGTCTATATCTAGCTATTCATCCATCCCTTTTCCTCTGTACTCTATATCAAAAAAAGAAGTATTTGCTTTTTACAGGGCATTATTGGAAGAGCTTGGATTGAATCCATATGAAGGTACCAAAACAAGATTTATGGCGGAGTTTGTCCAGCAACGTGACACATTGAATGAGAAAGTTTTGGATTTTAGGCAATTTATTAATCCTTTATGTTTGTTTATAGGCCAACTCAATTAAATTTTTAATTGATCAGAGGTGGAGGAAGTGTTATATACGTTGGTAAAAATTATTTAAAAATAATTTAATATATAAAAGTTTTTAAATTCAAAATTTATTATAATTAATTTTTTTCAACTTTTCCTTTAATGTTTTAATTTTTGAAATTAATTTATTCCTCTATTTTTGTTAACATTTAATTAGGATTTTATACCATTTAAATTACATTTATTATTTTGTCATTACCCACCAAATTCATGAAAGCACTTGTCATTCAAGATTCTTACGAGTGAGTGAACGTAATTAATTTGGTGTTGTTTTTAAGATACTTGTGGGAGTTTTTAAACGTGTTGTTTCCAAGAATTTATACTTAGTTCGATACAATTTATTATTTTAAGAGGTTGTGTAAGTGTAAGGGATTGCAAACTCAGCAGAGATTGTTGAACAAATGAAGCGGCTTCATTCTCGTAGAGAATTTTATTTATTTTATTTCCAGTAGTGCTAAATGATACAAATATAATCCATACGAATTATGTGCGAATGATCCTTTTAAACATGAATTAACAGTATGAGACCTAATTTCATTTTCATTAATTACAATATTTATTAACTCAATTCCATGTTTCATTTGTCAAAAAAAGTAAGAAATCAATTTCGTATAGATTAGCATGTTCCTTTTCTTTTTTTTTTTTTGTTTTGATTGTGATATTGTTTACAAGCAAAACCTTTTATGAACCTTTCTCATGCTAACTTTTTCTATTCCAAATTAAGATACATTTTTTCATCAACTGTAAAAAAAACAACAAACTAAGATGCACGGGTCTTCTTCAAGCATGCACCGAGTGGCTATAATTTGTCTGCATAAAACCCCAGCCCATTGCAGAGTCGGCTAAGATCACAGAAGTTTATCAATAAATCAGAGAAAATAACAGCGAGATTTGATGACTTTGCTCTACTTCAAAGCATGAAACAAACTATAAATGCTACATATTACTTCAACTAGCTCTACTTTCATCGTTTTGAATGTCAACAAACTTAATACACAGTCACAGCTTTAATTGAAACACCACCGATTTTATTTTCAATCTTAATTTCATTATCCTAAGTACATCAGCAACTAATACGACTGCCACCGTTTATTGATTTATATAAATCTCCCCATCACTACAGTCGCGAAAGGTTCATCAGCATCAATTTCATGTGAAACAAGCAAGTTAAGGTCAATATTAATTCTCCTCAGCTGAGGTTCCTCATGTTGATGCTTCATGCCAGAAGAACAGGTGTGACGATCCCAAAACTTAACCTTCCTAGATCTGATACCATAAACATACAGATAAGACTTAATTAAAACTTAAGCAGATAAGAAAATATTACATCTTGAAAATCTTGCATCAGAGCTCCGCCTGGAAGCCATGGCATAGAAACCGAATACTCACATACAAACGCCCTACTAGCCATGGTACAAACACTACGGGAGACTCAAGGGTTCCCCTAGGTCTCTTTCTCTACTCAAGGCACACCAAAGCTATATTGGTCCCACCATCATCTATTTTAGCACCCTCTTTAGCCCACTGGCACCTCCATCTTCGGATCACGACCCGAACAACAACATACATATAAAACACAGGGAAGCATGCACTACAACTATCATGCAAAGGGAGATCACGTAGAATATAACACATCAACATGCACATTCATCTCCCGTAGTCACCACTACAACCAACTTCCAAATTATCATCACTAACGATCACAGCTTACTCTACAAGCACAACTGAGTCTACAACGCCATCCTTATCCTTGAGAATGTTGTCCTTCAACTTGTGAGAGTAGTCATATCCTAAGCTAGGAAGGTTACCCTCCAATGGTAAAGGCATTGAGTCGGGAGTTCAGGTTACTGGTTTCCCTTGTTCCCAAGAAAGTGCAATAGTAGTTCCTCCAACTATGAGTAAGCACTGCCTTCCTGAGCCCCTCAGCTGTGAGAAATCACGAGAAGTTCTCCAACTGCGAGAAATCACTTGCGTCCCTCCAGCGGTGAGTTCAGCGATCTTGGTCACTCCGAAACGTTCACCACAACCTCGTGTGACAATTGCTCAAACCGTTGTTGCAACAGTACACACGGTTCCCTATATGTAACCACTCAAACTGCATTAATAGCTGTATAGAGGTACCGGCATATATGATTGCCACTCAAACTGTTGTTGTAGCTAATCACACAACCACTTGTGATATCCACTCAAATTGTTGTTGCAGTTGTACATAAGTCCCGACCTCGCGTGATAACTGCTCAAACTACTGTTGCAGCAATTCACACGGCTCTACTCAACCTCATGTGACAATGGCTCAAACTATTGTTGCAACTGTACACACGACTCCCTGTACACAACTACTCAAACTGTTATTGCAGCTGCGTATAGGTACCGGCTTGTATGAGAACCACTCAAACTGTTGTTGCAGTTATTCATACAGCCTTTCACCACAACAATGGAAATGCTACTACCATGCATCCATCACCTCAACAACGTTCTGACAACAACTTAGCCAACGCCTCAAGATCCACATCCTCCAACAGCGAGGATGTCACTCTCCAACTATGAGAGCCACCTTCAACTTAGATCAACTGGCTTATTTTACTCGTCTGATACCATCAGTAATCATTTTACCATCCTAACAGCATACCAACTGGCTCCAAATTCAATCAAGACCATATCAATCACAATCACGGCAACAAATTATAGCATGACAGCATATTATCATTGCAGGCATATCAAATAGCAACTATGCATACCAGAGCATTTCATTTAGCACGTTATCACATATGACTCCTTTTAAGAATATTATCAAATATAGCATGTAGGCACCTAACCTCGATTAATAAATATCATAGATCAACCTAACGACGATAAACCTACAATGCCTAAAAATACAATGGTACCATAATCCAGTAGTCCCCAATGTGAGTTAGGTATTGGCGGTTACTCAACCACTAGTAGGGTTTAAGGAGCCCTACACATGTTAACAGTTATACCCTATGTCTACATTTTCTAGATATTTTTGATTTCTTCCTCCTCACCTGGTGATTCTTCCCAGTATACTCCTATACCAACGGACAGCCTTGACCCTCGATCTCATGAGCGTAACGAACGCAACCGCGACCACCACGAGCTCTCCACCACCACCACCAAAGCACGGCTACCACAGCCACTAAGGCTCAGCCGCAGTTCCTCCATCATCCATAATCATCATCGCGTCCTCAAACTTTGCCCTAATCACGGGAATAACATGCAGACATTATTGTTAACCCTAGGGCAATCCAAAACCAAGAAAGATTCGAGGAAAAGCTTGAAGAACACCGAGGTCGACGTGTTAGAAATTTGAACTTATAGCTTTTTCTCATGGTTGGGAAGTCCTAGCTCCTCGTATTCCCAAAACGTGTCCCATTGTTGGAAATATCTCTACTCTCTCTGCTTGTCCATCACCATCATTAGGCTTCATTGTTGTCCTCTGTCTGCAGTCATGAGCGATGTGTCCTGCCTTTCCACATCGGAAACAAAGGGAGTCTTTTGCCTAGCAGTCTCTGATCAAAGTTCTAATTTTTAGCCAATTTATTGATCTTTTATGGTTGATTATAGGCCAACTCATGTAAATTTTTAATTGGTCAGAGGGAAAGGAAGTGTTTTGTAGGTTGGAAAAAATTATTTCAAAATAATTTATTATTTAAAAGGTTTTAAATTCATCAGTTATTACAATTAATTTTTCTTCAACTTTTCCTTTAATGTATTAATTTATACAATTAATTTATTCCAATATTTCTATTAACAATGTATAATTTTTTATTACATTTAATTTTTATAATGGATGGTCTATATCCAGCTATTCATCCATCCCTTTTCCTCTGTACTATATATCAGGAAAAAAAAGTATTTGCTTTTTACAGGGCGTTGTTGGAAGAGCTTGGATTGAATTCATATGGAGGTGCCAAAACAAGATTTATGGCGGAGTTTGTCCGACGACGTGACACGTTGAATGAGAAAGTTATGGTTTTTAGGCAATTTATTAATCCTTTATGTTTGTTTATAGGCCAACTCAAGTAAATTTTTAATCGATCAGAGGTGGAGGAAGTGTTATATACGTTGGTAAAAAAATAATTTAATATATAAAAGTTTTTAAATTCATCATTTATTATATTTAATTTTTTTCAACTTTTCCTTTAATGTTTTAATTTTTACAATTAATTTATTCCCCTATTTTTGTTAACATTTAATTAGGGTTTTATACCATTTAATTAAATCACTTTTATTATTTTGTCATTACCCGCCAAATTCATGAAAACACTTGTCATTCAAGATTCTTACGGGTGAGTGAATGTAATTAATTTGGTGTTGCCAATGGGTTTTTAAATGTGGTATTTCCGATAATTAATAGAAGATTTCTTCATTTGCATTTTGGCGGAGGTCTTTTGATTAGAGAAATAAAAGAAAAACTTCTTCTTTTTATATGGCTTTCAAAGACCAAGACAAATAAAAGGATACCTCTTTTTGGTTTTATGAGATCGGTGGTCGTGGGAGTTTTTAAACGTTTTGTTTCCAAGAATTTATACGTAGTTCAATACAATTTATTATTTTAAGAGGTTGTGTAAGTGTAAGGGAGTACAAACTCAGCAAAGATTGCCGAACAAAATAAAGCGACTTCATTCTCGTTGATACTTTTATTTATTTTATTTCCAGCAGTGCTAAATGATACAAATATAATCCATACGAATGATGTGCGAATGATGCTTTTAAACATGAATTAACATTATGAGACCTAATTTAATTTTCCTTAATTACATTTTATTAACTCAATTCTATGTTTCATTTGTCAAAAAAAGTAAGATATCAGTTTATGAGGTGTTAATAAATCCCCATTGAAGAGTCGGCTAAGATCACAGAACTTTATCAATAAATCAGAGAAAATGACAACAAGATTTGAAGACTTTGCTCTACTTCAAAGCATGAAACAAATTATCGATGCTACATATTACTTCAACTAGCTCTACTTTCATCGTTTCGAATGTCAATAAACTTATTACAAAGTCACAACTTTAATTGAAATGCCACTGATTTTCTTTTCAATCTTGATTTCATTATCCTAAGTACATCAGCAACCAATGTGACTGCCACAGTTTATTGATTTATATAAATTTCTCCATCACAAATGATATAATGGAAGCACCAAAATCCAGCAGTTTTAAAGATTCAAATTTATAAATTGACACATTTAAGCACTAGTACATGCTATTCTTCTTCAGGTTATTCGAGTTGATGCAAAATATCGAGCTAGTACTTAATTCAACAGGAGCTTACCTTTTTTTTGTAGATAAGAAAAAAAATATATTGATGAGAGTATAAGGGGTAATCTAACCCATATCTATTATTATAGATAAATACAAGAATAAAAATCAAAAGGCCCACCCTATGTAATTAAGAAGCTACCCAAGCAGCCAAAGTAGGCAAAAACCAGAAGATAAATACAGCAGCTTCGCCCACTACAGAGTAAAACCAATAATAATAATAAAAAAAAAAAACCAGTGCAGACACCCACAAAACAAACCAGCTCCTAAATATCCATGCAGCTAACAACAGTTTTTTCTTATATATATGGGTTAGAGTACCCCTTGTACTCTTATCAATATATTTTTTGCTTATCTAAAAAAACGATACAATGGAAGTAGGTAAGGTTCTGTCGAATTAAGTACTAGCTCGATATTTTGTCAACTCGAATAACCTAGAGAAGGATAGCATGTACTAGTGCTTAAATGTGTCAATTTATAAATTTGATTCTTCAAAATTGATGGATCTGGGTGCTTCCACTATATTATTTGTGATGGAGAAGTTTATATAAATCAATAAACGGTGGAAGTCACATTGGTTGCTGATTTGCTTAGGATAATGAAATCAAGATTGAAAATAAAATCAGTGTTGTTTAAGTTAAAGCTGTGACTGTGTATCAACTCGACACATGCTTGAAGAAGACCAGTGGATCTTGCTTTGTTGTTTTTTTTTTTTTTTGCAGTTGATAAAAAAATGTATCTTAGTTGGGAATAGAAAAGGTTAGCATGAGAAAGGTCATAAAAGGCTTTGCTTCTAAACAACATCACAATCAAAACAAAAAAAAAAAAAAAAAAAGAAAAAAGAAAAATGCTAATCTATACGAAACTGATTTCTTACTTTTTTGTCAAATGAAACATGGAATTGAGTTAATAAATATTGTAATTAATGAAAATAAAATTAGGTCTCATACTGTTAATTCATATTTAAAAGCATCATTCGTATATCATCGTATGGATTATATTTGTATCATTTAGCACTGCTAGAAATAAAATAAATAAAAGTGTCTATGAGAATGAAGCCGCTTCATTTTGTTCGGCAATCTTTGCTGAGTTTGCTCTCCCTTACACTTACACAACCTCTTAAAATAATAAATTGTATTTAATTACGTATAAATTCTTGGAAACAAAACGTTTAAAAACTCCCACGACCACCGACCTATTTTGCAATGACTGTGGGGCTTGTACTAGACATAGGTACTGATTGTTCTTCTGCGCGCATCACACAACTGGACAAACTCCACCAAAAATCTTATTTTGACACCTCCATATTGATTCAATCCAAGCGCTTCTAACAGAGCCATGTCAAAAACATATCCTTCTTTTTTTTTTCTTGATAAAGAGCATCGAATGAAAATGGATGGATGGATAGAGACCAAAGCCAGTTTATGGTCAAGCTTCAATATGTTTTGAGAATATTCAATGTTGTGTAGAAGTGCTTTCTTTAAATTGTCCATAAATTGAGAACACAAATCTGGTTGTGCTCCATTTGTGTTAATTTACGTTTGTGCTCGATCCCCTAGTTCCTTGAATTCCTGTATGGCTATTGAGATAAAATCATATTCTCGAGGGTGACAAATGGTGGTGTCAACAACAGTCCCTGGCATAATATTTGGAAGGTGTACTCTAATTCTTATGATTCACAAGCAACAAATCATAACCTCAGGGTTCTTTGCAAATGCTAAAAAAAAGAAAATAATAGTTGTTCGGGATTATTTTTTGTGATGAAATTGGACGTCTAGATAAGGTTACTACTCTATATTGTAATTTGAGATAGAAAGGTGTATAGGTGTGAAAGGTGCTTGAATCTGTACTGGCAGGGTGTAATTGTTTTGTATGATACTTTGTGTTGACTTTAAATCTAGCCTCAAGCAAATGATTGTGTGGGCTGCCTTCAACCCTTCCTAGAAGGTGGGGAGGTTGTCCACTGCGATGCTTTAGTAACCCTGAGGTTACTACTCCAAGAGGACAAGACATTAGCAGATTCAAGCACCTTTAACTACACCTACACACCTTTTTATCTCAAATTACAATATAGAGTAGTTTTTCATTACGGAAAATGATCTCGGACAGCTATTATTTTCTTTTTCCTCTTGTTAGCATCTGCAAAGAATCCCGAGGTTATGATTTGTTGCTTGAGAATCATAAGCATTAGAGTACACCTTGCAAATATTATGCCAGGTACTGTTGTTGACACCACCATTTGTCACCCTCGAGGACATGATATTCTCTCAACAGCCATGCAGGAATTCAAGGAACTAGGGGATCGAGCACAAACATAAATTAACACAAATCGAGCAGAGCCAGATTTGTGTTCTCAATTTACAGACAATTTACAGAAAGCACTTCTACACAACATTGGATATTCTAAAAACATATTAAAGTTTGATCAAAAACTGGCTTTGGTCTCTATCCATCCATCCATCCATTTTCATTCATTGCTCCCTATCAAAAAAAAGAAGGATATGTTATTGACACAGCTCTGTTGGAAGCGCTTGGATTGAATCCATATGGAGGTGCCACAACAAGACTTTTGGTGGAGTTTGTCCAGTTGTGTGATGCGCGGAAAGAAAACAATCACTACCTATGTCTAGCACAAGCCCTACATTTATTGCAAAAAATCAACGCCTCCATCCGGAAAACCTTTATCACCACAGTGGAGACAAATCATTTCCTGCAACAAGTGTGCAGAATATAAACAATTTGCATGGGCTGTAGCAACATTCGAAATAATTTTCATAAAACCAACAGAGGAAGAAAACTAACCATTGTGTTGTGTATTTTGGAGAGAGATTGAAAGTCATTGATTCACTCCTGCTTTTTGATCCCTGAGATCTGCAAATGCTCTTATTTATAGAGAGCCAAGACCCATTTTGTCTTCAAGTCTCTAGATTATTTGTTTTCAAGCTATTTAATCATCCTTTATGTTTGATGTTGGCGAACTCAAGTAAATTTTTAATTGGTTAGAGGAGAAAGAAGTGTTGTAGGGGTTGGAAAAAATTATTTCAAAACAATTTAATATTTAAAAGGTTTTAAAATCATCATTTATTACAATTAATTTTTGGTCAACTTTTGCTTTGATTTGTTATTTTTACAATTAATTTATTGTAATATTTCTATTAAAATTTAATTATTGTTTCTTACATTTAATTTTTAAAATAGATGATCTCTATCCATCCATCTCTTTTCTTTCATTGCACTCTATCTGAAAAAGAAGGAACTATTATTGACCGGGCTCAGTTTGAAGAGCTTGGATTGAATCCATACGGAGGTGTCAAAACAAGATTTTTGATGCGGTTTGTCCGACTGTGTGAGGAGTTGAATGACAAAGTTCTGACTTTTAGCCAATTTATTGATCCTTTATGTTTCATTACAGGCCAACTCAAGTAAATTTTTAATTGGTCAGAGGGAAAGAAAGTGTTGTGTAGGTTGGAAAAAATTATTTCAAAATAATTGTTTATTTAAAAGGTTTTAAATTCATCATTTCTTACATTTTATTTTTCTTCAGCTTTTCTTTTAAAGTGTTAATTTATACAATTACTTTATTCCAATATTCTATTAACAATTTATTATTGTTTATTACATTTAATTTTTATAATGGATGGTCTATATCCATCTATTCATCCATCCCTTTTCCTTTGTACTCTATATCAGAAAAAGAAGTATTTACTTTTTACAGGGCGTTGTTGGAAGAGCTTGGACTGAATCCATATGGAGGTGCCAAAACAAGATTTTTGACTAAGTTTGTCCGGCGATGTGAAGCGTTGAATGAGAAAGTTATGGTTTTTAGCAAATTTATTAATCCTTTATGTTTTTTTATAGGTTAACTCATAAATTTTTAATTGATCAGAGGTAGAGGATGTGTTGTATATGATAGAAAAAATTATTTAAAAATAGTTTAATCTATAAAAGTTTGTAAATTCATCATTTATTACAATTAATATATGCACAGTTTGACTCTTATCCTAACTACCTTAAAAGTCACACACACCATGCTTTCTGATTGGTTGTCAGTGTAAAAAAACTTTACACTGACAGTGTATAACAATTAAACTCTTAATATATTTTCAACTTTTCCTTTAATGTTTTAATTTTTACAATGAATTTATTCCCCTATTTTTTTTAACATTTAATTAGGGTTTTATACCAATTAAATTACTTTTATTATTTTGTCATTACCCGCCAAATTCATGAAAACACTTGTCATTCTAGATTCTTACATGTGAATGAACGTAATTAATTTGGTGTTACCAATGGGTTTTTAATTGTGGTATTTCTGATAATTAACATAAGATTTCTTCTTTTGCATTTTGGCTGAGGTCTTTTGATTAAAGAAATAAAAGAAAAATTTCTTCTTTTTATATGGCTTTCAGAGACCAAGACAAATAAAAGGATGCTTCTTTTTGGTTTTACGAGGTCGGTGGTCGTGGGAGTTTTTAAACGTGTTGGTTCCAAGAATTTATACTTAGTTAAATAAAATTTATTATTTTATGAGGTT
The DNA here is from genome assembly GCA_039655645.1 of Ammopiptanthus mongolicus. Classification (NCBI taxonomy): domain Eukaryota; kingdom Viridiplantae; phylum Streptophyta; class Magnoliopsida; order Fabales; family Fabaceae; genus Ammopiptanthus; species Ammopiptanthus mongolicus. The sequence continues at coordinate 20,001,099 of CM077343.1, forward strand.
GTGTATGCAAACTCAGCAAAGATTGCCTAACAAAATGAAGCTGCTTCATTCTTGTAGAGACTTTTATTTATTTTATTTCCAGCAATGCGAAATAATACAAATATAATCCATACGAATGATGTGTGAATGATGCTTTTAAACATGAATTATCATTATGAGACCTAATTTAATTTTCATTAATTAAAATATTTATTAACTCAATTCCATGTTTCATTTGTCAAAAAAAGTAAGAAATCAGTTTCGTATAGATTAGCATTTTCCTTTTTTGTTTGTTTTGATTGTGATATTGTTTAGAAGCAAAACCTTTTATGACCCTTTCTCATGCTAACTTTTTCTATTCCAATTTAAGATACATTTTTTTTCTATCAACTATAAAAAAAAACAACAAACTAAGATGCATCTTCTTCAAGCATGCGTTGAGGGGCAATAATTTGTCTGCATAAAACCCCGGCCCATTGCAGAGTCGGCTAAGATCAAAGAAGTTTATCAATAAATCAGAGTAAATGACAGTGAGATTTGAAGACTTTGCTCTACTTCAAAGCATGAAACAAATTATAAATGCTACATATTACTTCAACTAGCTCTACTTTCATCGTTTTGAATGTCAACAAACTTAATACACAGTCACAACTTTAATTGAAACACCACCGATGTAATATCCTTTCTCAGGGGTATTCTAGCTTCGGCGACTTTATCTTGGGTGTTTTGAATCCATGTATGTATATATATATATATATATATATATATATATATATATATATATATATATATATATATATATATATATATATATATTTCATAAGTGTATAATCTATAATTGGTTGATTAGTGAAGTAATAAATTTTCTTTTTTATATATATGTATCCATATCCCAAATGTATTGGATTAATTAATAGTACTCTAGAAATATTCTAGGGTCACATATCACCCTTACTTAGGTTTATTTCATTTCATGAACAATCATATTCCCTCATTCTATGCATAAATATGATTGGTACACTCCTTAATTTAAATCATAGTATCTACCTTTATAAAAAAATATCTTCTCTTCTTCCCCTTTCCCTTGCATATTCGGCCAACACCAAGAAGAGGAGGAGAGACCTTCCTTCTTCATTCATATTGCATTAAACTTCCCCAATTCATATCAACCCTAACCCTCAATCAAACCTCCCTCTTCCTCCTTTCAAGCTCACAAATTCGGCCAAGAGGGGGAGATAAGGGTTGGGCACTTCAACCATCATCAAAAACCTTGTAGAAACAACACTCTACTCTCCCCATCTTCTTCCTCAATTTCGGCCACCATCACCTCCTCTTTTCTTCTTCTATTTTCTTCCAAAATCAACATGAACAAACATCAATTTTCCTTATGAAGTGAGTTTGAAGCAGCCACACTTGAGAGCAAGGAGGAGCAAGGTCAGATTAGGGAGGAAATTCTAAGGAAATCAACCTCCACCACACTATCTCCATCTTTTACTTATGTGAGTTTCCTTAGTTTAGTGCTTGGTAATCATAAATCCAAGCTTAGGAATTTTGATTCTTGCACTTATTGTTTGATTTCATGCTTGCATGTGGATTATATGAATTAAAATGAGTGCAGATGGCTGTTGTAAATTATTTAACTTTGCATGCAGTTGTTTTGTTTGTGAAAAGTCCCAAATGAAGTTGCTGGCCTGAAACCCGTATAGACATATGTGCAGTATCTTACTTATAACTATTTCTATGGGGCTCTTTTTGGTATGATTTTTGTTTTTTTGGAAACTAGACTCGATTTTCTACAGTTTAGGAACTTATTTTGCTGTTTTTCATTGAGTATTGAAGGAGGAAAACCTGTTACAAGTCAGAGGACAATTGCTGTCCTGTTTTTCGAATGCAGTAACTTCTTGGTTAAAACTGTAATTTTTGGGAAATTTCTTTTCATATGGGAAATTTTATTTATAAACTAGATATGTTAAGCTTTCCATAGAGGGGTCGTTTTCCTAAATCCGACATCGTTTGGTATTTTAATAAATTCATAGAAGTTGGCTGAAAACTGGAAATTTCTGCAGGTGCTGTTGATGTTTTAATTCATGATAAACATTTGTTTAAAGATTACTTGGGTTGATTTAAAATGTTTTGTAGTGTAGCAATAATGCATAAAAGTAAAATATAGTTTGGCATCCAATAATGACAACCATCCTCTATCTGATATTATTCGAATTAGAATGGAGGTCAAAGACATTTCAGATGTCGAGTATAGAGTCATTCCTGTTTGGAAGGCAATCACAGAAGTCCTTTTAGTTAGGAAGGCAAGCAGGTAAGTGCAAACAAGTGGGACGCCGCTTGTGGTCATAGACGTATGTCCTGCCTTACAAGTATAGAGCTGTTTCCTCTAAGTACCATAGCGTACAAGGAGGGGACAGCGACGTTTTTCACTGACCAAAAAAAAAAATACCCAAGGGATGTCCAAATATATAGAGTTACTCTCATATAGTGTATTGATGTTATTGTTAATATACTTATAAGTATTTATGAAACTGAGTTTTTGCAGGAAATTGACTGAGATTGGTTATCTCACTACTCATATTTGTTGTTTCAGATAAGAAAGAGTAGTGCATCACTGTACCCCAAGGACTGCAGGCATTGAGGACTTTGTAAAATTCCTTGTATAAGCCGGATTTAGTATGTATTATTAACTGGTTCATGCCTTAGTTCAAAACTCAGATCGTTTGTTTAGATTATTATGGACATAACTTTGTACAAACTAGAGACTTATGGCTTCAGCTACTCTGTTGTTATCTACTTATGCCTAACCTTCATGTGATACTTATGCCTTACATAATAATGTAACATAGGGTATTACAACCGATTTTATTTTCAATCTTAATTTCATTATCCTAAGTACATCAGCAACTAATGTGATTGCCACTGTTTATTGATTTATATAAATTTCCCCATCACTGCAGGCGTGAAAGGTTCATTAGCATCAATTTCTTGTGAAACAAGCAAGTTAAGGTCAATATTAATTCTCCTCGGCTGAGGTTCCTCATGTTGATGCTTCGTGCCAGAGGAACAGGCGTGATACTCCCAAAACTTAACCTCCCTAGATCCGATACCATAAACATACAGATAAGACTTAATTAAAACTTAAGCATATAAGAAAATATTACAACTTGAAAATCTTGCGTCAGATCCGCCTGGAAGCAATGGCCTAGAAACAGAATACTCACATACAAACGCCCCACTGGCTAAGGTACAAACACTACGGGAGACTCGAGGGTGCCCCTAGGTCTCTTTCTCTACTCAAGGCATACCAAAGCTATATTCGTCCCACCATCATCTGTTTTAGCATCCTCTTTAGCCCACCGGAACCTCCATCTTCGGATCACGACCCGAACAACAACATACATATAAAACACAGGGAAGCATGCACGGAGGTAAGAAACTCTACAACTATCATGCAAAGGGAGATCACATAGAATATAACACATCAACATGCACAACAACAAGCACATTCATCTCCCGAAGTCACCACTACAACCAGCTTCCAGATTATAATCACTAACGATCACAGCTTAGTCTACAAGCACAACTGAGTCTAAAATGCGATACTTACCCTTGAGAATGTTGTCCTTCAACTTGTGAGAGTAGTCATATCCCAAGCTAGGAAGGTTACCCTCCAACTGTAAGGGCATTGAGTCGGTAGTTCAGGTTACTAGTTTCCCTTGTTCCCAAGAAAGTGCAACAGCGGTTCCTCCAACTTTGAGTAAGCATTGCCTCCCTGAGCCCCTCCAGCTGTGAAAAATCTCAAGAAGTTCTCCAACAGCAAAAAAGCACTTGCATCCCTCCAGCATTGAGTTCAGCGATCTTGGTCACTCCGAAAGGTTCACCACAACCTTGTGTGACAATTGTTCAAACTGTTTTTGCAACCATACACACAGCTCCATATACGCAACCACTTAAACTGCAGTTATAGCTATATAGAGTTACCAACATATATGATAGCCACTCAAATTGTTGTTGTAGCTAAACACATAGCCACTTGTGACAACCACTCAAACTGTTGTTGCAGTTGTACACAAGTCCCGACCTCGCATGATAACTGCTCAAACTGTTGTTACAGCTATTCACACTGCTCCACCTCAACCTCGTGTGACAATGGCTCAAACTGTTGTAGCAACTGTACACACGACTCCTTGTACACACCACTCAAACTGCTATTACAGCTGCGTACAGGTACCGACTTGTATGATAACCAATCAAACTGTTATTGTAGTTATCCATACAGCCTTTCACCACAACAATGCAGATGTACTACCATGTATCCATCACCTCAACAACGTTCTGACAACAACTTAGCCAACGCCTCAAGATCCACATCCTCCAACAGCGAGGATGTCACTCTCCAACTATGAGAGCCACCTTCAACTTAGATCAACTGGCTTATTCTACTAGTCTGATACCATCAGTAATCATTTTACCATCCTAATAGCATACTAACCATCTCCAAATTCAATCAGAACCATATCAATTACAATCATGGCAACAAATTATAGCATGACAACATAGATCAACCTAACGACGATAAACCTACAATGCCTAAAACTACATTGGTACCACAATCCAGTAGTCCCCAATGTGAGTTAGGTATTGGTGGTTACTCAACCACTAGTAGGGTTTGAGGAGCCCTATACATGTTAACAGTTATACCCTATGTCTACATTTTCCAAATATTTCTGGTTTCTTCCTCCCCACCTGGTGATTTGTCCCAATATACTCCTATAACAATGGAATGCCTTGACCCTCGATATCACTAGTGCAACGAACGCAACCACAACCACCATGAGCTCTCCACCACCACCACCACGAACACGCGGCTGCCACAGCCACTAAGGCTCAACCGCAGCTCCCCCATCACCCACAAGCACCACCGCGTCCTCGAACTTTGCCCTAATCACGGGAATAACATGCAGGCATTATTGTTAACCCTAGGGCAATCCAAAACCGAGAAAGATTCGAGGAAAAGCTCGAAGAACACAAAGAACACCAAGGTCGACGTGTTAGAAATTCGAACTTATAGCTTTTTCTCATGATTGGGATGTCCTATCTCCTCGCATTCCAAACACGCGTCCCGTTGTTTGAAATCGCTCTGCTCTCTCTTCTTGTCCTTCATCATCATTAGGCTTCATTGTTGTCCTCTGTCGGCAATCACGAGTGATGTGTCTAGTCTTTCCACATCAGAAACAAAGGGAGTCTTTTGCCCGGCAGTATCTGATCAAATATGCTCCTTCAGATCTGAAACATTTGAACTTGTCTCGCCTTCCTTCTCTAGTTACCACAGCTTGTGGTCTAGGACGATCATATGGTTTTTTCTCTTGTTGAGACCTCTCCTCTCTTTCCCTTTGATGGTTTCTCAATGGTCTTTTGTTCTTCTTCTGTTGACGAGCTTCTATCCGCTTGTCAAGATTTTTCACAGCAACACATCTTTCAAGCATATCTGGGAACCTGAGAATCCCCAAAGGTAGCATCGCCCTTTGCAGCTCGTGCCTTAATCCATCCTCAAATCTTCTGCATATCCAGTTCTCGTCCGGGTGCACTTGAGAAAACGTTGAGAATTTGAGTAAGGACTCAAACTTCAAGTTAAGGAATTCTTTTTCTTTCTCATGTCTGAGTGTTTCAGGGAAGTACTTTACCATAAAGCTTGCTCTGAACAATTCCCATGTAATATTCTTCCACCAGGATTCTGCCCCTCCAACCAGCATGAACGATGCGTAGGTAACCTTCAGGTCTTCCTTACAGCGCATTGCAAGAAATCTCTTTTCCACTTTCTGTATCCATAACTCCGCTCCTTCTGGATTGTATTCTCCATGAAACTGAGGTGGCTTTCCCTTCATAAATGCAACCAACCCCGTATCCACTACTCTTTCTTCTCTCTCTCTCTCTCTCTCTCTCTCTCTCTCTCTCGAGTTTACATCCTTTTCAGGAACTCTTGTTGTTGTTGCATCAACTATGTATTCTGTTGTGACTTCTGTAGCATAGCTACCGCCATATCCCGCAGAGTTATCATGACTTTAGAATCTCATCCTCCATTCCTAGGAGGTCCATTGATCTCGACACCAGCATCTTCATCCCTATCACTCCCTTCGCTGCGAGTCCTTCTAACCATTGGTTCCTGGTAAACGCAACTGTTAACTCATATTCAGAAGATGTATAACATAATCAACATATAAACACAAATCTTATGAATAACCGAGACAGTTATCATTGCTTCTCAACCTAGAAACAATAGACAACTCGTGAATCAGACACTTTACCCAACCTCTAAACATAGTCAATACTCTGTGCGGGTTCAACTAGACACGGCCAATCTCAACAACATTACCTCACAGTCTGGATAGAACCGAACTGCTCTGATACCACCTAAAGTTATGCCCCAAAACTTAACCTTCCTAGATCTCATACCATAAACATACAGAAAAGACTTAATTAAAACTTAAGCAGATAAGCAAATATTACAACTTTAAAAACCTTGCGTCTGAGATCCGCCTGGAAGTCATGGCATAGAAACAAAAATAATCACATACAAATGCTCCATTGGCCCTGGTACAAACACTACAGGAGACTCAAGGGTTCCCCTAGGTCTCTTTCTTTACTCAAGGCTATATTCATCCCACAATCATCTGCTTTAGCACCCTCTTCAACCCACCGGCACCTTCGTCTTCGGATCACAACCTGAACAAACAACTACATATAAAACAAAAAGAAGCATGCACAGGAGATAAGAAACTATACAACTATCATGCAAAGGGAGATCACGTAGAATATAACACATCAACATGCACAACAGCAAGCACATTTATCTCTTAAAGTCACCGCTATGACCAACTTCAAGATTATCATCACTAAGGATCACAACTTACTCTACATGCACAACTGAGTCTACAACGCCATCCTTACCCGTGAGAATGTTGTCCTTCAACTTGTGAGAGTAGTCAATTCCCAAGGTAGGAAGGTTACCCTCCAACTATAAGGGCATTGAGTCACTATTTCAGGTTACTAGTTTCCCTTGTTCCCAAGAAAGTGCAACAGTGGTTCCTCTAACTGTGAGTAAGCACTGCCTCCCCGAGCCCCTCCAGCTGTAGAAATCCCGAGAAGTTCTCCAATTACGAGAAAGCACCAACGTCCCTACAACTGTGAGTTCAGCGATCTCGGTCACTCCGGAACGTCCACCTAAACCTCATGTGACAATTGCTTAAACTTATGTTCCAACCGTACACACGGCTCCCTATACACAAGCACTCAAACTGCTGTTGCAGCTGTATACAGGTACCGACATATATGATAGCCACTCAAACTGCTATTGCAGCTATTCACATGGCTCCACCTCAACCTCGTTTGACAATGGCTTAAATCGCTATTGCAACTGTACACGCGACTACCTGTACACAACCACTCAAACTGTTATTGCAGCTGCGTGCAGGTAGCAGCTTGTATGATAACCACTTAAACTGTAGTTGCAGTTATTCATACAGCCTTTCACCACAACAATGCAAATGCTACTACCATGCATCCATCACCTCAATAAAGTTCTAAAACTTAGCCAACGCCTCAAGATCCACATCCTCCAATAGCGAGGATTCACTCTCTAACTATGAGAACCACCTTCAACTTAGACCAACTGGCTTATTTTACTAGTCTGATACCATCAATAATCATTTTACTATCCTAACAGCAAACGAACCATCTCCAAATTTAACTAGGATCATATCAATCACAATCACGACAACAAATTATAGCATGACAACATATTATCATTGCAGGCATATCAAATAGCAACCACGCATACCAGAGCATTTCATTTAGCATGTTATCACATATGATGCCATTTAAGCATATTATCAAATATAGCATATAGGCAACCAACCTCGAACCACAAATATCATAGATCAACCTAACAACGATAAACCTACAATGCCTAAAAATACAATGGTACCATAATCCAGTAGTCCCCAATGTGAGTTAGGTATTGGCGGTTACTCAACCACTAGTAGGGTTTGAGGAGCCCTACACATGTTAAAAGTTATGTCCTACGTCTATATTTCCCAGATATTTGTGGTTTCTTCCTCCTCACCTGGTGATTCGTCCCAATATATTCCTATACCAACGGACAGCCTTGACCCTCGATCTCACGAGTGCAACGAACGCAACCGCGACCACCACGAGCTCTGCACCACCACCACCACCAACACGTGACTGCCATAACCACCAACACTCAGTTGTAGCTCCTCCTTCACCCACGAGCACCATCACGTCCTTGAACTTTGCCCTAATCCCGGGAATAACATGCGGCATTTTTATTAACCCTAGGGCAATCCAAAACCAAGAAAGATTCGAGGAAAAGCTTGAAGAACATGAAAAACACCGAGGTCAATGTGTTAGAGATCCGAGCTTACCTTCGAGAAATCGAGAAACCAATCAGTGTAACTTTTAGTTCTCGAAGCCCCGATTGCAGCAGTGTTGTTGGAGTCACAATCCGATGCCTTAAACTACCTTGAATCAAGGTCTCTCTCTCTCTCTCTTTCTAGTTTCTTTGGACAGGGAAAGGAGTCCAAGTTTTGTGCCAAGTGAAACGAAGAAGGAAAAATTAAGTCATATTGTCATGTTGTTCACGCTAGAGCGTGGGGACACTCCACATTTGAGCGTGGGAATGCTCTGGCGTGGGAGTTTTCCACACTTGAGCTTGGCCTCCTGATCGTCACGTCTCTGCCATGCGTCGCGTGTGCGCGGCACCTCCACGCGTACCCCCTTCCACGCTTTGACGTGTACCTATCCACGCTCAAGCATCAAAGGTCAACGTTTGAGCTTGGGGTTTCCCAACATCTGAGCATTGGACGCTGATCAGACCCGTTCTTCCACGCTTCTTCACTTTCTGATCTCGTTCCAAGGCTAAATTCCCTCAAATTTGGACCATAGCTTCTTGAAGCCATAAGGAACATTATCCAACCTTCAAACTACTTAACTTAGGCCTTAAAGCTTGTTCAAGAAAATAGGATGTTACATTACCACCCCCTTAAAAGGAATTTCATCCTCGAAAGTCGGCAGCAGATAAATGTACAGAATACACTAAATTCATCCAAGACGGAGCAAACAAATTGCACAACTTTCGTTGAAAACGTGTACTTGTTACATCAGTTTAAGACATACATATACAGACTATGATATAATCATTACACTTAACATTTCAACACTACTGTTCTTTCAACACTTCCAAACAAAATATGATCATCCTGACAAGGATGTTACAAAATGTTTCCAAAAAAGTACACTTATAGCTTCTGCTCATGGTTGGGAAGTCCTAGCTCGTCGCATTGCAAACACGCATCCCGTTGTTGGAAATCTCTCTGCTCTCTCTTCTTGTCCTTCACCATCATTAGGCTTCATTGTTGTCCTCTGTCTGCAATCGCAAGTGATGTGTCCTAGATTTCCACATCGGAAACAAATGGAGTCTTTTACCCGACTGTCTCTGATCAAATATGCTCCTCCACATTTGAAACATCTGAACTTCTCTTGCCCTCCATCTCCAGTTACCACAGCTTGTTATCTAGGACGATCATATGGTTTTTGCTCTTGTTGAGACCTCTCCCCTCTTTCCCTCTGATGGTTTCTCGTTGGTCCTTTGGTCTCCTTCTGTTGATGAGCTTCCATCCGCTTGTCAAGATATTCCACAACAACAAATATTTCAAGCGTCTCTGGGAACCTGGGAATCTATTGCATTCAAAACACACTTAAGAGCAGTGTACCCTGTCACAAAATAATTTAGGACAGAAGTCCAGATATCATGCCTAAGAAATTAATTTTGATAACTAAGTGATGAAGCAAATACCGGAATAAGGAAATACATATGCTATTCAGACTAATAAAGAACTCAAAAGAAATAGATAATAATATAGCAATGGCAAAAGATGATGAAAGAAGATAAAAAAGAGAGATTAGAAATCAAGAGTAAAAGAGCCAAGAGCCGTGGTTTCACTTGTGTTTTCGATAGCCCCAAATCCTAATTCTATTCAATTTCACAGTTGCTTTTTGAATATCAATCCCTCTACGAAAACTATTAATTGTTTGTCAGGCAACTAATATTCTTTTCCCCAAATGAACCCAATGGTTGTCAGGCAAAAAGTTTAAATGATTAGAAAGCATAAAGCATAAAGAGGTTAAATGATTCAAAGGAATAAATCACATTTTCTCAAATCTAGATGTTAGACCCCGGTTATCCTATAGATCTACCAATTTAATTGGGCTTAATAGCCAAAATATCAATCAATTGATTAAGAGCATACAAAGGGTGCGTAATTCTAGTATGGGATGAAGAAAAATAGAATAACACTATTCAAATTGCAACCTTGAAACCAAATAGAATTGACTTAAAGCTAAGACATTGCGAAAAGGGTTTCTACTAACACAAGATCCACCACAACCCTAGTGCTGAATTTAGCTACTCATACTAGTAGAGAAAACCAAGTTAAACATTGGAAAATGCATCCTGAAGAATTAAAGAGGGAGAGGTTGTCTCCAACTTAATTCCTAGGTGCCAAATCCTACTCTAGAAATCAAAACTATAAAAGCTATAAACTAGAAAGCTAATAAAAGAGTTCAAAGATAAAAAGATGTAAAGATGCAAAAAAATATCTCTAAAGTGGCACAAAGGATCTCTATTTGTAACAAAATATGTGAACAAGGCCTTGAATTAGGTCTTCTGCGTCGTCAGCACGAGCGTGCCAATCAGGTGGCATGGTCGTGCTCTTCACTTCAGCACGGGCTTGCTCTTCACTTTGGGCCAACCATGTCATGCTAGACTATTCAAATAGGACCCATATTTTCTCAGAGCAATCTGGATTGATGCCTGCCAACCAGAGTAATCTGATGGGTGGACGATCAGACGGATGCGTGGTGCTGTTCTCTTTGGAAGCAGAGGAGACTCCTTGTGTTGGAGCTTTACCTATCGTGCGAGAGTTCCCGGAAGTGTTTCCCAATAATGTTCCCATACTACCACCGGAGAGAGAGGTGGAGTTTGCTATAGATCTTGTACCGGGAACTGGGCTTATATCGATCATGCCATATCAGATGTCTCCAGTGGAGCAGACGGAGCTGAAGAAACAGTTGGACGAGATGCTAGGCAAAGAGTTCATCAGACCTAGTGCATCATGGGGAGCGCCGGTGCTGTTTGTGAAGAAGAAGGACGAAAGCTCGAGGTTGTGCATAGACTATCATCAGCTGAACAAAGTGACGACAAAGAACAAGTATCCGTTACCACGGATAGATGATTTGATGGATCAGTTGAAGGGAGCAGCTGTGTTTTCTAAGATCGATCTGAGATCTGGATACCATCAGATTAGGGTTAAGAAGGAGGATGTGCCAAAGACTACTTTTCGGAGTCGGTTTGGTAACTACGAGTACTTTGTTATGCTGTTTGGTGTGACTAATGCTCCAGCTGTGTTCATGGACTATATGAACAGGATCTTCCGACCATTCCTTGACAAGTTTATTGTCGTTTTCATCGATGACGTCCTTGTATACTCTTCGGGTAGAAAGGAACACCGAGAACACCTAAGGGCGGTGTTGCAAGTGCAAAAGGACCGGCAGTTGTATGCTAAACTGTCGAAGTGTGAGTATTGATTAGAGGAAGTTCAGTTTTTAGGCCATGTGATCAGCAAGGATGGAATCACAGTGGATCCTACGAAAGTTGAGGCGATAGTGAGTTGGGAAAGCCCTAAGTCTGTAAGCGAGGTGAGAAGCTTTCTTGGATTAGCGGGCTACTATCGGCGATTCATCGAGGGATTCTCTAAGATTGCGTTACCTATGACGCAGTTGACGAGAAAGAGGAAGACGTTTGAGTGGTCAGAGGCTTGCGAGCAAATTTTCCAAGAGCTGAAGAGAATACTGACCACATCACTAGTGTTGGTGCTACCAGATCCTTTAGGACTATTTGATGTATACTGTGATGCATCTTATTAAGGCTTGGGATGTGTGCTCATGTAAGAAAAAAAAAAAGGTGGTGGCGTACGCCTCCAGGCAGTTGAAAGTACATGAGCGGAACTACCCAACGCATGATCTGGAATTGGCTGCGATAGTGTTTGCATTGAAGATATGGAGACCCTATCTGTACGGTGCTAAATTCAATGTATTTAGCGACCATAAGAGCCTTAAGTACATGTTTGACAAGAGAGAGTTGAACATGAGGCAGCGAAGCTGGATGGAATTCATAAAGAACGATGAATTCGACCTGCAATACCATCCAGGTAAGGCATATGTAGTAACGGATGCGCTCAGTAGGAAATCCCTACACGTATCTGCCATGATGGTAAAGGAGCTAGAGCTGTTAGAGGCATTTAGAGATCTGAATCTGGAAGCGGAAATAGTTGAGGATAAGTTGAATCTTGGGATGGATAGAGTAGCCAGCGATTTCCTAAATCTTTTATGAAAGAAGCAAGCTGAGGATAAGCATCTCGGGGGCGTGAATCGATTAATAGAGGAAGGTAAGACTTCGGAATTCAGAAGAGGTATTGATGGTCTGCTTGGGTTTGGTGACCGGGATTGTGTCCCAACGAATAATGAAGTTAAGAATTTGATCTTGGAGGAAGCACACAAGAGCAAGCTGAGTTTTCATCTGGGGGCTACCAAGATGTATCAGAACTTGAAGAAGCTGTTCTGGTGGCCGGGGATGAAGAAAGAGGTGGCGGCGTATGTCCTAACCTGTTTGGTATGTCAGAAAGCGAAGATTGAACACCAGAAGCCAGCAGGGTTGTTGCAATCGTTGGATGTCCTAGAATGGAAGTGGGATAGCATTGCCATGGACTTTGTTTCTGGGTAGCCGAGAACTCAAAAAAGGTGTGATGCAGTCTATGTGATCATTAACAGGTTGATGAAGTGTGCTCACTTCTTACCTATCAACTAGAGTTACTCTTTACAGAGATTGACTCAGATCTACATCAAGGAGGATGTGAGGGTACATGGGGTACCTTCAAGCATCGTTTCGGATCATGATCCAAGGTTTACTTTAAGGTTTTGGAGGAGCTTACACAGTGCAATGGGAACTAAGCTAAGTATGAGTACTGCTTATCATCCTCAAATGGATGGTTAGTCTGAACAAACAATTCAGTCATTGGAGGATCTCTTAAGAGCATACGTGTTGGAGAACACGGGGAGTTGGGATGAGTTTCTTCCATTGATCGAGTTTACTTATAACAAAAGTTTCTATTCAAGTATTAGCATGGCGCTGTACGAGGCACTGTATGGACGTAAGTGCAGAACTCCATTATGCTGGTTTGAGATTGGAGAAAGTCAGCTGTTAGATCCGGAGCTGGTACAGCAAACGACGGAACAAGTCCATAAGATTCAGGAGAAGATGAAGATTGCGAGGGATAGGCAGAAAAGCTATGCTGACAAGAGGAGAAGACCCTTGGAGTTTCAAGAGGGCGACCATGTCTTCATTAGATTTTCCCCAAGAGCTGGAGTGGGCAGAGCAATCAAATCTAGGAAGCTAACACCCAAATTCATATGATCGTTTCAGATTCTTCAACGAATCGGTCCTGTAGCCTATCAGATCGCTTTGCCACCAAATCTGTCAAATCTCCATGACGTCTTTCATGTCTCTCAACTCCGAAAGTACCACCTTGATCCTTTACACGTGCTAGAGCCCAAATCAATCCAACTGAAAGGGAACCTTGAGTATGAGGCTTCACCTATTCGGATTGTGGATAGAAGGATCAAGGAACTGCGCTGCAAGTACATTCCGTTAGTCAGAGTGAAGTGGAACTCGGTGACTGGTGATTCAACGTGGGAGCGTGAAGCTGAGATGTGCCAGAGTCATCCTTATCTGTTTTCAGGTATGCGACGGAAATTTCGGGGAGGAAATTTTCTGTAAGGGGGTGATAATGTGATATCCCGATTTTATGTAACTCTAATCGATCTCGATTAGAGCTTTGGATGATTGTGTGAATTGTTTTGTGCTAGTTTAAGGCTTAGTCGGAAGCTTAGGAATAGGCTTGAACAAGGTTGAAATTACCTAAGGTGTTAAACGAGAAACTGTGGAAGTCATAAGTTTGGGAGGCTCTTCCCAGCTGAGCGGCACGCTCAAGCGTGGGAAGAGAGCATGCCCTAGCGTGCCAACACTCCAGCGTCTACATGTTGAACGCTCAAGGGTGCTGAGTGCGTTTGCCAGCTGATGTGGTTTCTGACGTGTGTGCAATATATGTCAGGCCAGGGTGAAAGCGGAGTGGTCAAGGCTCCACGCTCCAGCGTGGAGGGAAAACCACGCTCAAACATGGGCACGCTCAAGCGTGCAAAATCTCCACGGTAAAGCGTGGACATCAACTCAAGTTAGTGGAGTTTTCCTTTCCTCCTCACTTTGCACGAAAGTTTCCAAGAGTTCTACAAGTGTAGAGAGAAGAGCTCTGCATTTTTAGTGAGACAAAGTGAGTGTTTGAGGCGATTGAGTTGCCGCAACGCGATTTTGACTACACGGTTGTGATCGCGACGAAGTTATCTACGACTTTGATGGATTGCTTTCTCGATTCCCCAAGGAAAACTTGAATCCCTAATTCGTGTTCTTCGTAGTTCTTCGAGTCTTTACCTTTTTCCTTTGATCTTTGAGCCTTAGAGGTAACACTATTGTATACATGTTGTGCTCATAATTAGGGCAAAGTTCGTGCTCGTGGATTGGAGCTCGAGGCCGTGGCTAGGGAAGCTATTTGGGGTTGTTCATGACTGTTCTTGTTGTGGGGGAGGACTTGCCGGTGAACGTACTGAGATTCGCGCTAACTTTTCAGGTGGGGAGAAAGAGTATTGCTGCCGTGGGGAAGGCAAGTGTAGTGTAGTTGTGTTTTCTATTGTGTGTAGGGAAACCCTAACCCTACTAGTGGTTGAACCCCGATATAGTACCTAAACCCTAGGTTTAGCATACTTTGGGCTATCACCGTTAAGTTTAGAAACCTTAGGTTAGTGAACTGTTGATTGAGGATGCTCTGCTTTGTATGACCGTTGTGATGATTGGTTGCTATTTTTTCTATCTGTCTAAGTGCCTACAAGCTACTTGGTATGTGATATGCTGCTATGTGTTACTGTTGATATTACTGTAGATGTTGTTATTGTTGTATGTTGTGATATTGAGTGTTGTGGCGAAATGTCGGTTAGAGTTAAGTTTGGTTGTGTGTCGTGTTGTTATCAGGTTGATACCATGGATGGTGTCGTTGTTGTTATGCTGGTTTCTTGATGTTATGGCCATGATGTTTGAGTTGTGGCTCGTGGATACGTGGCGTCGAGGCTGTGGCCGTGTGGATACAGTGGCATCATGTTGTTCCTGATTGAGTGTTTAGGCGTGAGATCCGGTATCAAACTCGTTGAGGATGTTTGTTGCATATCATCAGCTACCAAGGGGCTAGGCCGTATGACAGGTAGTGTGGGCTACCAGCATCATACGAGGTTAGTTGTACCTTAGTGTGGGTACGGAAAGTAGAAGGGGAGGTCAAGTGAGTGACATTGGGGATGTTGCCGGTCTCGGGAATAGTTTACAGTGATGGATGAGGTAACTCCTATCCTGTCGTAACGCCCAATCTAGTCTTGTTTACCCGACTAATCCCTGAGCTTTCCACGCTCCAGGCTAATGTTCCGAGGCGACCAAGACACCCCGGTTCTGGTATGGAAGGGGGATGCACTCTTATTGGTCACGGCGAGTGGTTCGGTTTCTTGGACAAACTAACTCCGTTCCGACATAGAACCTGCTCCGGTGTGGACTTATTCGGGTGTAGAACTGTTCCGGTGTGGAGCCAGCTTTGTGAGTTTCGGCCGACATGCTGCATGGGATTAGTATCCCGGATTAGAGGATTGATCTGAGTGTGAGACCTATGGAGATGGATGCTTGTTGCATGAGTTGTCTTGAGAGACGTATGGTTGTGTGCAGTACTTGCTATATTAGTTATACTTGTTACATGCTACATGTTGTTGTTTACTGCATTACCATTGCTATTTTGACTTCGCCTGCACTGTATTTCTTATCTCCCTACCGCTTCTTGCATGTCTGTTGGGCTCTTGGTGCGTGAAGACCACGAGCCAGCTGATGAACCCGAGAGTACACCCCTTTATCATGTCGGTATCTAGGATGCCAGTACGGGGCTGATTGAGATCGTCTACCATGACGAGAGAGCGTGGCTCGTGGACCCCTCTACTTACTTGACGGTCTATACTGGACCAGTGAGCATTCTCTTCAGAGGATGTGCGTCGCACGTGGAGGCCATGATAGGACCGTTCAAAGTCGTGCAGTTTCTCCCTTTCCCGAGGATCTGGCACCCACTGAGGCAGAGAGAACAGGACTATTGGTGGGCAACGGCACAGTCATCAGCGGTATCCAGTAGGTGAGGTTTCGTCTATAGAGGTCAGAGGAGGCATACCAAGCAGTGAGATGACCCGCCGTCCCATCAGTAGAACCTAAGATATTAACTAACCTTAATCGCATTATAAACGTTAGCGCGCCTCATTAATATGAAGCGAAGTGAAAAATTGAGAGCGGAAGCAAACAAATACACGGCAAGTAACGCTTCAGAGTACACAGCTTTAAAATATAAATAAATATATCACATACATCAGTTGCCCCGTCAGTAGGGCTACAGTATTAAAGTAGTACATAGAGAGTATGTCATTACAAACCAAAATAAAAGTACGAAGGATAGGCCGAGAGATAGCTCTTCAGCTAATCATGATCACTGTCCAACCTCTCGAGGCTAGGGTCCGTGGCCCGTCCTTCGGTGTCAGGCTCGTACGGAATGTTGTCCAGTTCCTCAACAGCTAGCTCTTCTTCGGGATTTTCCCATTAAATAAAGTAACACATATAGACAATAAAGGGAGATAAGAAACGTAATTCATCAATATGGGAGAGGGGCATCAGTACAGCATATATATATACATCACACAATACAGATAACATATACAACACAACATCACCCATCTCTTAAGTCACCCATCACAATCATTTCAAACATCATTCTCTCAAATAAGCCTATAATAGGGATACTAGTCCTTATGTATATGTTATCTTCCCTATATGCATGTCGGCCGATACATCACGTCCTCAATTGGACATCCCTGTCGGGATTTCATCACATCACATCACATCACATCCCGCCTCGGGATTTTAAGTAATGTCCCCAATTGGACATCCCAACCAAATGTTGTGGTATGAAATGATATAAAAATGCAACAAACATCCATCGCAGGTTGATATCGGGACCTCACGCCTAAGCACTCGTCCACGATCACGACACATCGCATCACATCAACATCAATCATCAACATCAACATCACATCATCATCAACATTACATCAGCATCAGCATCGCGACGCCTTGCGTCTACGAGCCACAGCTCCACAGTCGGGACCATAATGATATCAACCCGAACAACATCATCACTCATCATACTCTCATCAACACTCAACCACCAGTCAAATCACAATAACATTACAACAGTAATTTATCCAGTATAAATATCACCATAAAGCCAGATAATAATAAATTACACAAATAGTTCAACACAATAGATAAACAGATAATCAAATAAATAAATAAACACATCAACCTCAATTAATTTCATCATCTATAATATCAACTTAGTAATGATAGCCCAAAAGTACCTACACCTAGGGTCCAGTCACTTTATCCAGGGCTCAACCTCTAGTAGGGTTTAAGGGTTCCCCTACACACACACACACACACACACACACACACACACACACACACATATATATATATATATATATATATATATATATATATATATATATACACTCTATTCTAAGCTTGCCTTCCCGACGATATCAGTTCTTTCTCCCCCCTTAGTGATTTCCTCATGCAGCTCCGACTACGACTCCGCAACTGTCAGTCGGGTACGTTGTCGGATGTTCGAGTCCTGTCTGATTCTATACAACAGAACACAACCAGAAATTAATACAATTAAATCAAAAACTCCCTAATTCCTTAGGATTAGCCACTGCCCCTATTTAATTAATTGGGCTTGGGATGTCTAAAAATTCCTAACTCTTGGATCCATGATCCTTAAGTATCCCTAAACATAATCAATGAAGGCATTAGCTCAAAAAAAAATAAAGATTTCTCCTACTGCACTACCCCTAGGGTTCGGCCCTATTGAATGAAAAATAGTTAGGGAGCTCCAAAAATTCTCATTTCTTGGATAACACCCTAACTAAGTGTGATAACCCTAGATATCAACTCAAAACATCAAAAACCAACCAAAAACCCTACCCTGCACTAAAGGGGGTTTCAGCCTCTCCATTAAAAAAAAATAGCTAGAGAGATTTCTTGGCTCTAATCTCTTGGATCATGTAAGTATGTCATGAACCTAGGCCATAGAAATTGGTTTGGCACTAAAATGATTTTTCTACAATTTTTCATGGATTTTTGAAGATTTTAGGGACAAAACCCTAACTTCTATGATCATGGAAATTAGAGGACAAAAATGAGATATTGAGAGAGATAGAGAGAACTAGCTTCCTCCTATGATGATATTCTTCAAATTTGGTGAAGGTTGCTTCAACAAATTCAAGCTCAAAGTAAGCTTTAATGGTGAGAAATGAAGAAATGAGATGGAGAAGAAGAGAAAGAAGAGAATGGGAGGAGAATGGGGCTGCTGGGCTGGTTTGCTCGAGAGAAAAAAAAATGAGAGAGTGACGGTGAGAGAATAGGTATTTATTAGGAGATTTAAGAGTTAAGAAAATAGGTAAAAGTAATAAAAGGTAAGTAGTAAAAACTAACCAAGGGCAATTTGGTCAATTCACCTCTCGACATTTTGAAAAATCCTCACGACACTGATAGGAGTCCCCAATTAATTTAACATAGCCCTGGTATGAAAATTATTGGCTCAAGGTTCTCGAAAAACCCGAAGACAACTCGAATCGTTTACCCGATCGATTTTCGGCCCGAATATAAAATATTATTTATATTTTTGGACGTTAGGACACATTTTAGCAAAAAGGTAGATGATTGAATTCTAAGATTGACGGTTCTGACCGTTAGTCAAAATGAGGTTATAATAGTAGAAAAACACTATCATCCGAAAACATAGATCAGGCTCCGTTTGAGTTTTCGGCCCAAAACTTAACCATAGCCTCCTACGATGGCGTAGAGCGTGACTATGGCCTCAGAATAATTTATTAAATTTTCTAGACCCTCCAATAAAATACAATTACTTAAATACTGATTAATTAAAAGATTAAGAAAAATCAGAGTGTTACAAGCAGTATCTGAGGACCTAAAAGAGGCGTCGTATCATCGTTTCTAGTTCCTCATCCGAGTATGAGACTATGTGGGTTTATAGGCGTACTCACGGAGAGGGACAGGGTAGTTCAAGGCATCCTCATGACTGATGATGAGGGCCTACCAGTGCATCTCTAGGGCTGAGTGACGAGGTTTTTATATATTTGAGCGTGGGTTGAGGGACTACTGGCAAGTTCTGAGAGTCCTTTCTTCTTTTTGGTAGTGGAGGTACTTTTCGCTTCTTTTGGTTTTTGTTTAGCAGTTTGTATATTTATGTACAATGCCCTACTAATAGGGCTACATTTATGCATGGTATCTATATAGACATTTTATTTGCGTTTACTATGATATGATGTGATCTATGCTTTTCCGTATGACTGCATGCTTTTCTGCGCTCGTTTCCACAACGCTGTTTGAATATCATGTTATCGCTATAATACAGTTCAACATAGTTAATAATAGGAGTTTGGGACTAATGGGATTATCCTTCTGAGAAATGAGGGTCATCTTAGGCCGAGCTTTTCTGCGGACTTCGGGAGAAAGCGGGATAAGGAAGCCAGTCTCTGGACTTCTTTCACATTTGCTAGACTTTGCATGTCAATGATGGCCCGACATTTATCCTGGTTGGCCTCGATTCCTCTGTGAGTAAGCATGAATCCCAGGAATTTTCCGCCTCTAATTCCAAAATTGCATTTCTCCGAATTCAGTCTCATGTTATGCTTCCTTAGTTGGCTAAAGATCTCCTTCAAGTCCGCTATATGCTGAGAAGGCTTCTCCGACTTCACAACAATGTCATCCACATAGACTTCCATATTCCGCCCAATTTGCTCTCGAAGACCTTGTCCATCAATCTCTGGTATGTTGCCCCGACATTCTTGAGTCCAAAGAGCATGACCTGGTAATAGTAGTTCGCCCTATTTGATATGAAGGCAGTCTTGTCTTCATCCGGACTAAACATCCGTATCTGATTATACCCGGAGTAGGCATCAATCAGACTAAGAATTTTGTACCCCGAGGCTCCATCCACTAACTGGTCAATGCTCGGGAATGGATAAGAATCCTTCGGGCAGACTTTATTTAAATTGGCATAGTCTATGCACATCCTCCACTTCCCGTTGGGCTTCTTGACTAACGCCACATTTGACAACGAAGTTGTGTACTTGATTTCCCAGATGAATTTTGCTTCTAAGAGTTTCTTCGTCTCCTTCTCCATTGCTTTTCTTCTGTCTTCTCCTAGCTTTGTTTTCTTTTGTGCTACTGGCTTAGCATTCTGGCATAAGGAGAAATTATGACATATAAAGCTCAAATCAATCTTGGGCATATCTGCTGCGCTCCAAGCAAATAAGTCGGCATTCTTCAGCACTACTTCTCTGATTTTGTTTGCTAACTGTTCATCAAGTTGAGTGCCCATTTGGGTGATCTGCTACGGATTCTTTTCTAATTGGAAACTTCGCAACTTGTCCACTAGCTGAGGTCGCAGATCCTCCATGCCCGCTCTCATGTCAAACTCCATCGAGTTAACAGCTACCATATCCCTGTTTGACCCCTTTAGCTTTTCTGCAACTTTCTGCTCCTCATGGCTCACTTTAAGTCTATCAACATAGCATTGTCGCGCTACTTGTTGATGTAACACCCCACTTTAAGGGTCACAATTATTTAACACAAGACAAAAATGAAATGTGAAAATGTATATATATATATATATATATATATATATATATATATATAATATGGAGTTTTTTTTTCTTTATACTCCAGTTCCCAAAATATATAAGTATATTTGTACTCATGAGATAATTATACGAAATCATAAGCAACATTGAAATAAATAAGACTTCCCACAAAACATATATATAAATAGTTGTTCTCAACATCTGACTACAAAAGAAAGTAACCAACATAGGGACAAACTCATCCTACTCTACTGGAGACGCAACTCCACAACTGAAAAAGGGAAGGGGTACATCATAAAAATACAGATACTGGGAAGACTCCAGAGACTGGCCAAAACAAAAAGTTGCACTACTTGTCGGAGTAGTACTCCTCTGGATCCTTCTCTTCCTCCTCCTCCATAGCCTCCTCCTCCACCTCCTCCCCGTCCACCTCCAAGGGCTGCATGTCATGCCAGCTCAAGATCCGCTCTGCATACCGTAGTGTCTCCTCATCAGTCCTCATCCATCACGCATCCTGACTTACGCTGGCAGGGGCTACCTCAGGTACATCCTCTGGTACATACTTTGGCATTTTTCCTCATCCTCCTCCACCTCCATCTCCTCATCATCAGATGAGAGGATAACGAGGGGAGTGGAGAAGAATACCCTGGTATGAGCTTGTGTACTCTTACGAGCAGTCATCCTCCATTTCGCCGGCTGGTGAGGAATCTAAGGGTGTAGCTCGGAAAGTACATAGGTAGGCCCCGGGGTGGGACTACGGGGACAGACGATCCGGTAGCAAGTACAGGTAAGGCAGAAGTAGATGGTGCCGTAGGTGGAGGTGGCATGGAAGAAGGGTCAACATACACGTCTCTGGGCTCCTCCTGATGAACGGCGGGCTGGACACTAGGCAGGCATAGACGATCAGCAGGTGATGGTGGTGGCGGCTGGGTGATCCCCGAGCTACCCCCGCCACTGCCACCCAGGGTGCAGACTGTCTTAGACAAGCTCGTCATAGAAAAGGGTGACTCTCTCCTACTTGTGAGACTCACAGCTCCAGTGCATGTGCAACGTCCATCTGGATGGATCGTCCAGGCGTCCTCCCCATCATGGAGTGTCAGGTCCAAAGCTAGTCGGGATGGTAGGTCGCTCGCCATGACTACTCACCAGAGCAAGATGGAACCACACGAGTAGCGTAACAATAAAAGTAATGAGGTGAGATTCCGCACATCGTACAATCAGAACAGCAATGATAAAAGTCACACACACACGCACCCAATCGGCATACCGCGCATGGGCATTAACGGCAATAACAACTAATCACATGGTATCACAGATAATATAACAAGAATAATAATATGGGTCAGACATCAATTGAGTATGCAATGACATAATATGCAACATGACTCAGACCCCTACTCCATGGAGCTAAACATAACAAGAGTGAGTGGTTGGGAGAACATTATATGTGTTATCTCAGCCCACAGTGCCATATCCAAAGATTGCAATCATTATAATGGCTCACACTAGACGTTCTTTACCCAAATCATCATTTGTCCGGTGTCCAGTTAGGACGTCAGCGTTTTTCGACAGGTAACCCACGACACAGAGGAGCTACTCTCTGGCCACATGTGGTCATCCCAACCCCAATGTCCTCAAGATCTCCACGATCATCACCTCCAACAATCATACCCGCACAAAGGTGTAAGCTCAACTCCCAGGCACAATGCCCAACTCATGCACAGATGTGTATGTGATAAGTTCCACATTTAGCTAATAACATTAGAAATTTAAGGTACTTATCGAACTTAAATGGGTAAAATTTAGTCACTTGACCCCCAAAAGATTAATGTGTAAATAGTTTGATCAATAGAAAATATTTGTGAAGTTTTTTTAGAAGATTATATCTTAAATCCCTGTTTTGTGTATACATGTGAAGAATTGAGAGAGTAGAAGATTTTGAAAAGCCTTACAGAGCCCAAGCTGGAGAAATTTTGCTTAGCGGAATTTCTGTCGCTAAGCGAACATGTCCCAGGTGATCAGACGGGTGATCTCACAGACGGGTGATCCCACAGACAGGTTAAAGATTCGCTTAGCGAAACTAAATTCGCTTAGCGAATTTGTCCCAGGTGAGCAGACAGATGAGCACAGACGGGTAATCCCACAGACGAGTGATCCCACAGACGGGTTTTGAAGATTCGCTTAAGCGAAACTGAATTCGCTAAGCGAATTTGTCACAGCAGCGGGGAAGTTTAGAAAATCAAATTCGCTTAGCGCGATCATCTGTGCTAAGCGAATACCTTTCTTCCACCTGAAGAATTCTTCATTCGCTGAGCGAATTTTTATGGGCTAAGCGAATTAATCATTTACTGGTTGCCCTGTTTTGAAATTCTGGAGGATATAAAAAGAAGAAAGGGGCTCCCTCTCAGAGATACTCTTTTCTCTCTGATTAAGGAACGAAGACAGAAGCTGCTTCACCTACTCAACCACTAAGGAGATTCATTTTTTCACCTTTTCGGTAAAAGCTTCCATGGAAATGGATAGCTAACTCTTCTCTTATTGGGATTGAATGTAATCAACTCTTATTTATGTATCTATAAGAGATTCTAGTGTTTTCAAATTAATCTCTGTTTTAGTTTATTGCTTCTAATAGGTGTTTAATGCTTGGTTTGGCTTGATCAACCATTTCATGATCTGGGATGTTTAACTAGGTTGGAAAACTGGTTTTACATCTGAACTTGTTAGAATCAACTGTAATATTAAGTCACTAGGAATAGGATTAATGTTACAATCTTGTTTACCTGAACTTAATGCTTTTGATTAAATCACTTGATTGAGGAATCATCATGTATTTAATTCAAATGATCAATTCAACTTTAACTAAGGAATTAGTATAGTTGAAGGATTTGGTAAGATAAATCAATACTAGATTTGATATGGAAATGCAACGAATCAACTAGATACCGCTAAACGGAGTTGATGAAATTCAATCCCAATGCCTTTAAGAATTTGAATCACAACCTTTTAATTTTTGCTCATGTTACAATTTTAAAATCGCATCAAAATTCTCTTTACACTTCACATTAGTATAAGAATAGTTGAATGGCTTGTTAATATTATCAAGTCCCTGTGGATACGACCCTGATACACTGTATTGGGACTACTATAAGGCTTATTCACTGAAAAGGCTTATCAAAATTTGGCGCCGTTGCCGGGGACTTGATTGAATATTAAGAGCATCGCGACATATCTTATGCTCTTAGTGGAATTGTATATATATACTTTTGTGTTTGAACTTCCTTATTTTATTTATCCTTGTGTTGCTAATCTGTATGTTTAGTTGCTATTTTTGTGTTTATGCGAAGACAGATTCCAGCTGAGCAATTACTATTTGATCCTGAGATAGAAAGGACAGCTAGGAAACTCAATAGCAGAAGAAGAAGGAAAAAGCAACAAGAAAAGCTGAGGCAACAACAGGAGGAAGCATCCATCTCAACCAACACACCAACAATGGAAGGGAACTTTGCACATCAGAGTCCAAGAAATCGAACTAGAGTGGTGAGACCTCCAGGAAATGCAAGGACAGCTGAAATGAAGACAGGACTTCTTCAACTTCTGCATGCCAATCCTTTTGTAGGGCTTGACCATGAAGATCCATATGCTCATCTGATTAAATTCTATGAGCTATGTGGAACATTTGGATCGACAGAAGAAGAGGAAGAATATATATTTCTGAGGTTATTCCCTTTTTCGTTAATAGGGAAAGCCAAGGAATGGCTCTTGGACCAACCCCAACAAACAATGACTAGTTGGAATCAAGTGGAGGAGAAGTTTTTGAACAAGTACTTTCCACATTCCAAGTACATGGAGGCCAAGACAGCTATCTCAGTTTTCTCACAAGCAGCCAATGAAACTCTATGTGAAGCATGGGAGAGATATAAGTCTTTATTGAGGAAATGCCCTAATCATGGATTTGATGAGCTGACACAGATACATATCTTTCGCAATGGACTTCAGCAACAACCTAAGTTACTGCTCGATGCAACTGCTGGAGGCTCTTTGATGTCAAAAACTCCGCAAGAAGCAATTGCAATCATAGAAGCAATGGCCACCAATGATCACCAGAGTCAGCATAACAGAGGTCCTCCACCAAGAAGAGGAGTGGCAGAGCTAGGTACAAATGATGTAATTCTGGCTCAGAATAAAGTATTGACGCAACAGCTTGAAGAATTAACAAAGCAGATGGCCAAACTTCCACAGCAACTTAGAGGGATGCAAGAGTCTCCACCCAAGCACCACCAAGCTATGAGATGTGAGATGTGTAATGGAGACCACCCCACCGGTCATTGTCCTCCATATGGTAATAATCAGAAGGAAGAACTGAACTACATGAATAACCAGCCTAGACAAGGGCAATTCCAAGGTTACTCCATGGGAAATAATCCTAACTATGGTCAAGGTTGGAAGCAAGATGCAGGGCCGTCTAACAGGTCCCCTCCTTATCAGCAGTATAATCAATCCTCTTCTCTTCATGAGAGAACTTCAAAGTTGGAGGATGCTTTAACTCAGTTCATGCAAGTCTCCATGTCCAATCAGAAAAATACTGAAGCTTCAATCAAGAATCTTGAGATACAGGTTGGACAACTGGCCAAACAATTGGGTGAACAATAGGGAGGTACTTTCTTAGCAAACACCAAGCCTAATCTAAAGGAAAATTGCAAATCAATCACTACCAGAAGTGGTATAACCATTGGAAAGGGTTTTGGAGATAATCTGGCCGCGGATGAAAGTGTGTTGGAGGAAAAGGAAAAAGGAAACGAAAAAGAGGAAGTTGAGGAAGAAAATAAAGAGAGTGTAAATAGAAAGAATAAGGAAGAAAATTTAGTTGAAAATACCAGAGAAAAACAAAAAGAAAAATAAAAGAGAGAAGGAAAGAAAAAAATGAAAGAAGTAGAAGGTGAGACAAGTGGAGTAAAGAGTCCTCCAGTGCAGCGTCTCCCTTACCCACATGCTCCCACAAAGAAAGACAAGGAAAGGCAATTTGCAAGGTTTCTAGACATTTTCAAGAGACTTCAGATCAATATTCCATTTGCAGAAGCCTTATAGCAAATACCTACTTATGCCAAGTTCATGAAAGAACTCTTGCCCAAAAAGAGAAGATTCACTGATGAAGAAACCATTGAACTGGAAGCTGGGTGCAGTGCTATTATTCAGAAACCATTGCCTCAAAAATCAAAGGATCCTGGAGGTTTTACACTTCCTGTCACTATAGGAAGTCTATCTGTTGAAAAGGCACTCCTTGACCTAGGGGCAAGCATCAATCTTATGCCTCTTTCTATGATGAAAAGGATTGGTGATTTAGAAATTCGACCTACAAGGATGACACTGCAATTAGCCGACAGATCCATCAAATACCCTCATGGTGTGGTAGACGATGTGCTAGTAAAAGTGGATAAATTCATGTTTCCAGTGGATTTTGTGGTGATGGATATGGAGGAAGATATTGAAGTTCCTCTTATACTAGGTAGGCCTTTCATGAAAACCGTCAAGGTTGTCATAGATGTTGATGATGGCAAGTTAAAGGTGAGAGTTCAAGATGATGAGGTGAATTTTAATGTCTTTGAAGCTGTGAAACATCCAAGTGATAAAGGAGATTGCTTTAGAATGGATGTTTTAGATGAATCCTCTAAGCAATACAAGCAAAAGGTCAAGACTTATCATGACCAGAAAATTTTGAAGAAAGAATTCAAACCGGGCCAATAAGTGTTATTGTTAAATTCCAGGTTGAGGCTATTCTCTAGAAAGCTGAAATCAAAGTGGTCAGGTCCCTTTGTGGTGATAGAAGTCAGGCCATATGGTGCAGTTGAACTTGAGGATCCATCCTCAAAAAGATCTTGGGTTGTTAATGGCCAAAGACTTAAACCTTACTTTGGAGGAGACTTTGAGAGGATTACTTTGGTGATCCACTTACAGAATCCATGAATCTATCAGGCGTCAAGCTAGTGATGTAAAAGAAGCGCTTATTGGGAGGCAACCCAATTTTCTGAACTTCTATCTTGCATTTTCTTTAGTTTTTCAAGCTTAGTTTATTTCATGTTGAATGTGTTGTTTGATGAAAATATAAATATCAGTGTGTTTGCAGATGTGCATATATATGTATATGTGTTTTGGCAAAATTCAAATGATGGTCACAAATCAATTATGTTTATGTGCAGTAATGCAAATGTGTCTATTTGAAAATAGCAAATTTATGCATTAGTGCATTTATGCCCAACTGAAAACTTATGCCTTGTGCCTAATTTGAAATTTTGCCAATGACATATTCAAGTTGTTGAAAGCATGTGAAAAGTTGATTTCTGGACCACAAATGTTGTTGATTTGATCTAGGTTTGTGTTGGAAAAATTTGCATAGCATTACCACAAGTCTCAGACCGTTCAAAATTTACAGGTTGTGGTTTTGAAGCATATTTCGCCCAGCCAAATTTTAATGGCCCAGCGAAATTATGCAAAAAAATTGAAAAAGTGCATTTTTCTGATACTGGCTGGGCGAAATATAAGTGGCCCAGCGAAATAACAGAGCAGACAATCAATCTGCCACTGACTTGTTGGATTGAAAAGAAAAAGCTTTTGAAAACCATTAAGTCACAACAAGATCAGGTGATTGCACTCATTGTTAGTGAAAGTCACACAATTTTGCAAAAATCAAAAATGGATTTCACCTGAAATACTTGAAGTTGTCTGAAATTAGGAAAACACATTTTGTGTGATTGAGAGCACCCTATACACTCATTCAATAAGTTTTTCACTGTTTTCACAGAAATTGACTTTGTTTGAGTCTCATGTTTGTATGTCAGTTGAGGATACATGAAAAGGATCAGGGCAGTTTATTTCTAAAAAGCTCACTAAGCCAGAAAGCCTACCAAATGTTTAAATCCTTTGTTTTCATCTAACTTTGAGCCTTAATAGAAATTTTCTGTTGAAATTGACACCATTTACCCTTATGAAAGCAAAAAGAAATCTCCTTACCTTATGCTTTAGGCTAAGAGAGCAGTAATTCAAGATAGGGTATGGTTGTAAAATAGTTGGGGAGAGGGTTAGTGAGAAAATGGGACTATGGGGCCATATTATTTTTGTACATTATGCTACCCTTCTGTCCATATCTGTATTATCATGTCTATCATATTTAAGTTTTATATATATATATATATATATATATATATATATATATATATATATATATATATATATATATATAAGACACAAAAAAAAGGGAGACAAAAAAAAAAAAAGACTCTGGCAGTATGTACATAGGAGTATGGCAGAAGAGTATTATTACTGTTATGTATTGGGTTAGAATAGCTGATGTATATCTTCAGGAAATTCTTGGTTGCTCTCTTAAGCTTAAAGCATACTTTTTATCCAGAAAAACCAAGAATTCCTTGTAGCCCAGCCTCATTACCAGCCAAAGAAAGTCCCTAGTGATCCATGCTTGAATTGATTGATATACTGACTTGTGAGACAGGTCACAAAGTTGATTGAAGTGATGCAGATGAAATTTGTGGTACATCACTCTTACCTGGTGAGCTAAGAGACAGACCAAACACTTTTGAGGTGAGAAGATGTGTTATTCTGATTGAAAGACGATGGGTTGTGTGACAGGTTGATATTCTTGATGGTAATGTGATTGTGTTGATTGGAACTGTCAGTTGTGGGTATCAGTAATCTTGTTGAATTGATTGTTTTCATATTGCTTATGTTTTGATATGGCTATTGGAAAAAAAAAAAACCTGATTGATTAAAAACCATGAACATTTTTGACATATCCTTTGGTTATATATATACAAGTTTTAAAAACACTTTTTGAATAGGACTTTTGTTTGAGGACAAACAAAGTTCTAAGTTGGGGGGAGTTTGATAAGTTCCACATTTAGCTAATAACATTAGAAATTTAAGGTACTTATCGAACTTAAATGGGTAAAATTTAGTCACTTGACCCCCAAAAGATTAATGTGTAAATAGTTTGATCAATAGAAAATATTTTGTGAAGTTTTTTTAGAAGATTATATCTTAAATCCCTGTTTTGTGTATACAGGTGAAGAATTGAGAGAGTAGAAGATTTTGAAAAGCCTTACAAAGCCCAAGCTGGAGAAATTTCGCTTAGCGGAATTTCTGTCGCTAAGCGAACATGTCCCAGGTGATCAGACGGGTGATCTCAAAGACGGGTGATCCCACAGACGGGTTAAAGATTCGCTTAGCGAAACTAAATTCGCATAGCGAATTTGTCCCAGGTGAGCAGACAGATGAGCACAAACGGGTGATCCCACAGACAAGTGATCCCACAGACGGATTTTGAAGATTCGCTTAAGCGAATCTGAATTCGCTAAGCGAATTTGTCACAGCAGCGGGGAACTTTAGAAAATCAAATTCGCTTAGCGCGATCATCTGCGCTAAGCGAATACCTTTCTTCCACCTGAAGAATTCTTCATTCGCTGAGCGAATTTTTATGGGCTAAGCGAATTAATCATTTACTGGTTGCCCTGTTTTGGAATTCTGGAGGATATAAAAAGAAGAAAGAGGCTCCTTCTCAGAGATACTCTCTTCTCTCTGATTAAGGAACGAAGACAGAAGCTGCTTCACCTACTCAACCATTAAGGAGATTCATTCTTTCACCTTTTTGGTAAAAGCTTCCATGGAAATGGATAGCTAACTTTTCTCTTATTGGGATTGAATGTAATCAACTCTTATTTATGTATCTATAAGAGATTCTAGTGCTTTCATATTAATCTCTGTTTTGGTTTATTGCTTCTAATATGTGTTTAATGCTTGGTTTGGCTTGATCAACCATTTCATGATCTTGGATGTTTAACTAGGTTGGAAAACTGGTTTTATATCTGAACTTGTTAGAATCAACTGTAATATTAAGTCACTAGGAATAGGATTAATGTTACAATCTTGTTTACCTGAA
The DNA here is from genome assembly GCA_039655645.1 of Ammopiptanthus mongolicus. NCBI lineage: Eukaryota > Viridiplantae > Streptophyta > Magnoliopsida > Fabales > Fabaceae > Ammopiptanthus > Ammopiptanthus mongolicus. Next base: position 20,031,010 of record CM077343.1, read on the forward strand.
CTTAATGCTTTTGATTAAATCACTTGATTGAGGAATCATCATGTATTTAATTCAAATGATCAATTCAACTTTAACTAAGGAATTAGTATAGTTGAAGGATTTGGTAACATAAATCAATACTAGATTTGATATGGAAATGCAACGAATCAACTAGATACCGCTAAACGGAGTTGATGAAATTCAATCCCAATGCCTTTAAGAATTTGAATCACAACCTTTTAATTTTTGCTCATGTTGCAATTTTAAAACCGCATCAAAATTCTCTTTACACTTCACATTCGTATAAGAATAGTTGAATGGCTTGTTAATATTATCAAGTCCCTGTGGATACGACCCTGATACATTGTATTAGGACTACTATAAGGCTTATTCACTGAAAAGGCTTATCAGTATGCATGTCAAGAAATGCCACAACACAAACGCGTACTACTCTATCACTGTAGTACCCCGTTTATTTCTTGATAAACCATAGGACACACCTATGGGACCCACTTTCACACGACTTGCCATCAGCTGCCCGTCCTTGGTTCCGTTCCTTGCAACCACGTACTTCTTCGTCGTTCATAAAATGGTGTTCATGTCTTATGATATATTATTCCATAACCTAAATGCATTACGGAAAACAGGATCCATAGGGATCCCCTTCATCATATCTTCTCACTTATCTATCAAAGAAACGTAACATATTCTATATACGTAACTCTTTGTGATTAAACATTATGGATTCCTTAAATGACCTAAATCATCAAGGGTGTGGGACATGATTTTGTCATGACCACAAGATATTAGTACATGTCTTTTACTTAATCTTTGTGAGTTCTTTGTGGAACTCATGTAATTTCTCTTAGGAGATAACATGCGTTTACGCTATTATAGTAAAAAGCTTCAAAGTACTATCCTGGTAGTAAAGTAGTTGATGAGATCTCCTTTATTAAGTATAGTTTGAAAAACTCTACTCAATTGCCCATAAAGCGTCTTATTTAGTGTAAAACTCTTTTGAATTGGTTTCCTAGTTCTGTTACTTAGTGTAAAAGAAATATACTTCTTACTTGAAATCACCATTTCATTTTCAAATGAACTATAACTTATATAATTTTGTAAAGTTCTAAAAAGTAATAGTAAGGTAAAGAAAAGCTTGTAAGAATCCTATTTTCTCAAAGAAGACTTACTAACCAAAATCTTTGAAAACCATCTTGACTAACTATGAAACTCTTGGTTCTTGAAAATCTTTTCCTTAAAACAACTTGTTAAAATAAGTGGTTGATCAACATCAAACCAACCTATTCTTAAAATAATTTTCACATGAAGTCAAAAACACTTATTTCACAACATATGGTTCTTTGGAATCAAAACTTGATTTCTTTGAAAACCTCTTCAATTTATATAACCCTTATACTTTAGTACGAACACATTAAACCCCTTAACATCAACATTTTAAGTTCCTAACCCTAATTAGGAAGACAGGTCGAATGTCCCCAAGCAACAAGGGTAGGTTTCTTTTAATTATTTTGCCTTCTTGGGATCATTTTAAGTCCATTACATCATCACTAGAACATGAAAGCTTTGGCTTCCCTCATTAATCACTATATGGCTGAACCTTACATACTCCTTTTCAACCAAAATGAAACCATCCAACAACATCCAAAGTAGCTAGAAAATCATACCAATATATAAGCATATTATCAAGTCAACTTACAACATAAACAAGTTCAACATTCAAAAATCCTATCCTTAGGTCTTTGGTCCTAAGAATAGTTTTTCACCATGCCAAAATGGTTTTCTACTAACATATACAAACACAATCACCATAACAACAAAACAACATAATACATCATGACAACAAAGAAATGAACTTTATAAGGAAACCCTAGATCTAGGGTTTTCCTTCAACAAAACTAGGAGGCCTTTATCACCACCATTAAGGTGTGATATGGTTCACTCCCCCATTACCTCTTTCAAGGTCCTTTGAAGAAGACGAGGAGAAAACTTGTTCGCCAAAAGAAGGCTAAAACCGTAGCCTAGAAGGAAAAGATACAAGTTCAAAAACTTGATTTTTAACATCAAGAACATGATAAGATAAAGTGTTCCCTTAGAGTAAAAACATGAGGGAACTAGGTTTAGGAACTTACTTCTTCAAAGAAAAGTTCTCAACAAGTTCAAGAAGCTTGAAACCTCCTTGAATGGTTCTTGAATAACTTTAAGTATACAACTTCATGTGAAGAAATTCAAAAGATGAAAGTTGTTTAGATGGATGAGATGAACAGGAATATGAAGTCAAAATGATGAAATAAAATGGGTAAGGTTGCTTACCAAGGGCTGGCCGAAACTAGAGAGAAGTGAGGGAAGAGAGAAAACTTGAACTTTGGTGTTTAAGTGTGAAATGAATGAAATAGTAATCTAGGGTGTCTCCCCCCTTGATGGCCGAATAGTCCACCTTGTGGAGTCCAAAAATTCACTCAAATTTGGTTATAGATATTGGAGGGTCAAGATATAAAGAGGTGGGTGTGTTGTTGCTTGTAGAGAGTTTAAGTACAAGATTAACTAAAAATGGCTAAAACACTTTTTCTATTAAGAGTTAGTGTCATAACCTTTTCTTGGATGATGATAAAGGGATATTTTGGCTCTTCCCCAAGCAATATATTCGAATGTCCCCATGGAACTAGGATAGTTACATTTTTTTTTTCCATTTGGTTAGGAATTGGATGATTACGGTTTTTACCAAAAATGGATAATCGGTTTTTACTACTTTTGGTAAATTTTTCGATTTTAAGAAAAATAATTCTCTTCATTAGGAATAATCAACTTGGCAATGAAAAATGTAATTCAATATTATATCTCACTCAATTCCCCGTTTCCCGGCCTCTGGCACGCGAAACAAGAAATTACCTGATACCGGTTAAAACAAAACTTTTACCGGTTTTTCATCTCCAAACGACAAAAGAAACTTCATCACCACAACATCATGGATATAATAACATCATATAAACCACTCATACATATATAACAAGGTCATATAAGACATAAAGGTAGCAATCACAATGTTAAAGTGATTATAACTGGTTACAGAAAATAGGGGTGTTATAGTTGATCCGCCCTGACTGTTACAATCTCTCCTGACGTACTTGGGAACTTCATGGTGAGGTGGGGAGTAGACACCACTGCACCTAACTCGTTGAGGCTTGGCCTTCTGAGGATTGCGTTGTATGCAATTTTATAGGCAGCTTGGGTTTCCACAATTACATACTTTATTGAGATAGGTTTTGAGGTTACCCTATTGCCAAATTTGGTGAGTAGCTCTATGTAGCCTCGAGTTTCTGCATGTTCTCCGGAGAATCCTACCAACGTGGTATTGAATTCCATTACAGCACGTTCCACGATTCCCAGCTATCTAAAAGTGGAATAAAAAAGGATGTCTACCGAGCTCCCCTGGTCAACCAATGTTTTCTTGACCATGAAATTAGCCAATTCTATCGTGATAACCATAGGGTCATCCTTATTTGGGTCAACATTGATGTAATCGTCATCAGTGAACGTAATGGACAGAGTTACCTGTTGTGGTCGATAAATGATAGAATTTACCATTTGAACTGCTCTGAGATGTTTCCTCTGGGATGAGCTCGTCACTACTTCTCTTGCGAAACCCCCTGAGATAGTGTTGATTACCCCTCTGATTTGTTGTTCTTCCCGGCTCTGAGGAGGTACAGAAACTTAACCCTCCCTTGGCCTAGTATGGTCATCACCCCTTCGGTAGACATTGCTCCTTTCTCTATACCCCCTTCCTCGCCCACAATCTCTCTACCGACCTTGATCTCTTTGCTGTTGTTGTCTACTTCAGAGTGCATACTCACTGAGCTTTCCCATTTGTATAAGCTCTTCTATTTGGTCCCTCCAGTTCCAGCAATCCTCAGTGGTATGGCTGTAATTGTGGTGGAAGCAACATTATTTCCTTCGATATGCTTTGTCTAATACTCGGCCTTAGGGAGGGTATTCAACGAGATCGGTATGATAAACTTCCTCCAAAATTTTGGCCCGCGTTGTGTTGAGCGAGCTATATGTGGTATACTTCGGTCCTCGCCGTAGCGATTGTTCTCGGAGCTTTGGTTTGACTTCTCAGATTGACATGTTTCCCTTTTCCCGTTGAATGATGTTCCCTTCTGTCTGACTTTTCAAAATTTTCTCGCCTTTTTGACTCTCTGACCTCCATGCTGATATATTGCGACGCTCGCTGTCTGAGTTCATCTATATCCTTCTCAAGTATGTTGGCCAAAGAATCCGAGAAAGGTCAGGATCTTAGTCCGGAAGTCAGTGCATGAAATACCACTCCTTATTTCAAGTCCGGGATTTGCATCGTTTCGGCATTGAACCGATCCATGAAGTCTTTCAATGACTCATGTTTTCCCTATCTGAAATTCACTAGACAAACCGACATTTTCCGCATTCGTCGACTCGTCGCGAATTGGACATTGACCTTTGTGGTTAGATCCTGCAAAGAAGTAACTGATCTCGGGGGGTGTCGAGAATACCACAAAAGGGCTGGCCCCTCCAGAGTAGTGGGAAATACCTTACATTTTATATGTGGAGATGCCTAAGAAACCATCATTTTGATTTTGAAGGAGGTGATATGCTCCTACGAGTCCGTGCTCCAATCATACTGCTTCACCTTCGGGAACTGGAAGTTAGTTGGGAAAGGAGTTGCAGTGATGTCTTCTATGAACGAATGTTCCCCCTGATCTGCGTTGTCTCCCGCAGTATTATCACCATTAACACAGTTTCCGAAATAATAACGGTCCCTTTTCCTGACCCGTGTCGTTCCTGCATGCTGGGACTCACAGTCATGACGATTTCTTTACGGGGTGTGTAGAGATAGTTGGGGATATTCAAAAAAAATGTAAAAAGTTGGGGTATATTAAAAATTTTACGGGTGCAAAATGCATCACCCAATTAAGATTTTTGTTTTTATTTACGACAAAAGTCGCAATCTTGGAACAACATACGGTTGTCCCCTTCCTAATTTTTTTTCCAAACCGTATCTGGTGGTGGGTGGAGGCTGACAACGGCGAAGGCAAGGGTAGCGATTGGGTGGCAATGGCCGATGATGGCAGTAGCCAATGGTGTCTGTGGTTGGGTGTGATAGTGTAATGGTGCAGCGGCCAACAACAGAGGTGGAGAGACAAAAGAAAAGAAAAAAATACATAAAAAATTAGTATATAATAATACGGTGTCCCATATATGATCCTCAAACGCCATTAATCAAATAACATTCAGGGAATTAATGCATTGATTGTCTTAAAAATGGGAGGATAAAACAAGACAATGTCTTTCTAAAGAGATTATCTACCCTCTTGAATGATTCCAGTATTATGATCCAAGCTGATTCTATAGAGACATGGCGTATCACATTTCTCTCCATTAGCTTTGTAGTTTTCTTTTCTTTAGGCTTTCGTCCCTTTGTGTAGGCAGTACAAGCCTAAAATGAAGTGATCAATAAAATTAAGAGTAATTTTGTTGACATTTTAAATTATTGATTCACACTTTTCACTAATTAATTATAATTTCATTTTTTTTAATTTTGTAAAATTATGATTAGTTAATAAAGAGTGTAAATAAATAATTTAAAGTGATGTTAAGTTTATCCTAAAATTAAACATCGATTAAACTATACTTTTGGTCCCTACACGTGACACTCGTTTTCAACTTGCTCCTTGTATGTAAATTTTTTTTAATTCAGTCCCTTTATGTATAATTATTTTTAATTTGGTCCTTGTCATTTATTGTTGTTGTAATACCGTTTGTTAGAGTTATAGTGCAGAGACTAAATTGAAAATAATTGTCATGAATAAGGAACAAAGAAAAATAATTGTCACGTATAAGGACAAAAAAAGTATATTTTGAAGAAACCTGTTTGAAACACATGAAGGGGGATTGAATTGTGTTTCTTAAGATTTTGAAATCTTTTTCGCAAGCAGATATATTTTCATAAAGGTTTGGACGCAAACTGGGAGCAGACAAAGAGACCGCGAATAAAGCACTATTGGACGCTAGCTAAGATTGTTTACTTTTTAAATAAAGGTGATTAAGAAAACAATTCAATCCTCAGAGTTAGTTATAAATAAACTAAAGACAAAGATAAGGGAAAGAAGATCAAAACCGAGAATTTATTCTGGTTCACTCTTAACCCAAGAGCTACGTCTAGTCCCCTCTACGTGAGAGATTTTTCCACTATAACAACTTCTTGTTACAAGTATTCAACACCTCTTCAGGCAAGTATCCTACACCTCTTCAGGCAACTCTAAGTATTCTTTTACAGTCAAGCCTCTTCAGGCTCAAGTATTCTTTTTCAGACAAGCCTCTCCAGGCTCAAGCAAGATGGTTTGAAAAGAGTTTAAATTTCAACTAACTCACTATATGTGAGGGTATGAATTAAACTTAAGAATAGAACTCTAAAACTATAACTCTACGCAGAGAGTGATATGAAAATATAAGATCAGAGTAAGCTTTAGATTGTTTTTGATAGCTTGTTTGCTTGTATGAAAGATCTTGCGCTGTTGTGTGACTTTGCTTCTTTGAAGATGAAGGTATTTATAGCCTTCAAGTCTTGAGTAATCTTCAGTCTTCAACGGATGGCAAAAGAGCCATTCTGATTGAGCATTAAATGCTTATTCCGTTGAGTCTGATAACTTGTGTGAGGTCTTCTGAAAAGCAGAGTAGACTATCAGATTGATAGCTTTGAATGATACTGACATCTTTTCCTTGTACTGAAAGTTGCCTTTTGTCTTTCCTTTTGGAGCCAAATCTTTGTGACAAGAACAGACTGGCTTCAGCACGTTTGACGGTACGTAGTTACAAAGAATGTTTGCCTAAGAGATATTTCCATTTTACACATTGAGTAAGAATTTAATTAAACTATTGCTTTTTAAAAGCTCATGCTAACTTATAGTCTAGTTTATTAACAAACTGATGGACTATTATATTGGACTAAGAAACACGGAACTATTACACAAAGAGTCTTTGGACTCAGATAAACAAAAGAAAACTTAGTCCAGCGAGAACTATAGCGAACAGAGGGATTGGACGAGCGATAAGTCTTTGGACTTAGATAGTCTTTGGACTTAAAAAGATCTACACACTTAGATAAACACATTAGTCCAAGACAAATCTTTGTTCATTAAATTTTAGTCTTTTGTTAACATCAAAACCTCATGAGTTTATGGACCATAACCACTTTGGTTCCAACATATTTTTGATCCCTATATGTGACAATCATTTTCAATTTGGTCTGTATACTTTAACTCCAACAAACGGTGTTTACAATAATAATAATAATGAGGAGGAGCAAATTGAAAATAATTATACATATAAGGACTGAATTACAATTTTTTACATATAGGGACCAAGTTGAAAACGAATGTCACGTATGAGGACTAAAAGTATAGTTTAACCTTAAATAGAATTCAACAATGAAGTATATAACTATAGATTTTAAAAAGAAAAAGTTTGCATTCTCATTTTATACTATTATTATCAAGTTCGGACTAGACTCACAAGCATATTTAAGAAACAACATCTAGAAGCTCTAACATGACGTAATTTCTTGCTTCACGTAATAAAGTAGGAGAACACCTCGTCATGATGGGAGGTGTTGATGTCATATAAAGCAACACTGATAGTGCAAACTTATCGGCGTATGAAAGAGTAATGATATTCTCACACCCTTCTTTTTCTATGTGGATTCTACGGTGAAGCCCGCAAGAAATGGGTACATCGATGTGGACATTAATTTTCATGTTAAAACCCCATTTTACCCTCTTCATCAACATATTCTCTCTATCCTTCACCACCACCCACCGACCACCATCAACAGCCAGACCACCATGCCGCCGCGAACTAGCCCCACTTCGGACCCCCGCGAACTCAGATCTGATTTTTTAGCAAGGTCAAATATAGGGTCATTGATTTCAAGCCACCACTCCTGACTTGCATATTTACTCAGATCTGAGTTGTTTTTAAAAGTACTTTCCGAACGGCAGCATCTCCACCGTCTTCCATGGAAAATGCTCTGTCAGCCACACCGACAGTCGTAAGCTCCTCACATACTCCTTCTCCTTTGTTTGTAGTGCCGTCACCGCCATGGACAGTAGGTCCACGCTTTTCCTTCCCATTGAGACCCATTCCCTCTCTTCTCGAACGAAACTGTTGTGTCTTCTCTTGTCAAGCATTGGCATCTCTGCCACAAGAAATCTGCGTTCGTCTTCGCCGAGTTCCAAAGGGAGATGAGTGAGAGATTTGGGCGGTGGACGGTGATGGTCATGGTGATGCAGGGGTGATGTTCTTGATGATAGTCATGACGATGGGATAGGGAGATGGGGTGAAGGGCAAAAGAGACATTTTCATTTTCTTGTTTTTTTGGACCAACAAATCCGAACCATTGAATATTTTATTATTATATCTAATGGTGGAAAAAATGGGTACATCGGTGTACCCACTTCTTGCAGGCTTCACCGTAGAATCCACCCTTTTTCTACACCTCTTTTGTACCTATTTTATTATTCCATTGTTTTTTCCAAAGCAAAAAGTTATAAAGGAAAGCGTAAAGGGGGTGTTGACAAAAAGTGTGTGAGTATCATTTGTCTATCTGAAAAAGGGAAAATGATGAATATTTACACATGCCACTACAAAATTGGATCATATGCTTGCGTGGATTCTAGAAAGTCCAAACTACAGAGGAATTGGCAACCAAGCCAGAAAGGAGAGCAACCAGAAGAGCACTACTGTAAGTGGTTGGTTCAGCCTGCATTGAGTTGTTCCGGAAATCATTATATGTCTCATTAAAGAAGGGGCCACCCACTAGAGCTCCAAATGCTACATTAGGGTTTGGGTAAGGTGAGTCTAACCACTTGAATCCACCCCTGCATCCAGTTTTAGCATAAACTGGAATGGAAGATCCTCTGTGATGTACATATCTAGGATAATGACTTCCATAACCGACGAGATAGCTCATCTTCAAAGGATTCTCACCCAACACATACTCTGCCTGAAATTGTTTGAATTTGCCATTGCCAAGAGTAACACTATCATATTAGAAGCAAGAAATTCAATCATAAATGCAAGAGCAGTGTTATTTGAACAACAACTTTTTGACAACTTTGCTCTGTATAAAACAAATTGAGAAGTTGTTCAAAATAGTTAAAAGCAGTATTGATGATAGGAATCGAACATTATTGCATCTCATTTTCTAAGACATGCATGTTAGATTATATCAAAATTCCAACCATGCATACCTGAGAAATGGCAAATTTGCGAAGATCTATAGGCTTATACAACTTCCCACTACAATATAGAGTTTCAGTTTGAGATGTAAACAAGTAATCGCTATAAAGAACGGCTAAGAATGCGGAAGCCACTGAATGTTGCAAAGAGTTCCACGGTTCCACCCAAATAAGCCCACCTGTTTTGGAATGATATATTGTATAAATAATAGCTAATATGCATCCAAAGGTAACATTACAATTTGATATATTTTTTATCATCTTTTTTATCATAATTAATATAATAAGCAAGCCTTTTGCCCGATTTAACATAATAAAATAGACACACACAGACCATGGAAATGCTACAGGGAATAAATCAATCCTACTTTCAGTTCGGTTGGTGGTGGCTGTTGGTGAATCTGGTAGAAGCTTGCACATGAGGATTTCAGCAGTTTCTCTGTACATCTGAAGGTCAAGGTTCTCCTCATCTGGAATGTCTCTAGCACCAAATAAATTTACTCTAGACAAAAGAACCTAGTTCAACATCACAAAATATAAATCCAGTTCCAAATCAGTGCATCTTCTTATGAAATGATTGAGAAGATTTATCACAAAATGTGTTGAAACACAAGCGCACACTCTGTGGACACACACAATAATTGAATAGAAAGAATATTGAGATGAAGAAGAAAATACTCTAAATGAAAAACTTTATTCACTTCACTATTATTACACTTTCTCTATCTCACATTGATTACATATAAGCACCTATTTATAGTGCTATACACACTTAATTCTCATATGGACTATTGATCACGTATTAGTTACAACAAATTAACTAACTAACAAACACAACTAACACTAACTATAACTAATTGAATTACCTAATCTGAATTATACCCCAACACACCCCCTTAATTTAGATTAGCTAAAAACACAATAGCTAGTATATCTCTCTAGAACAACTTTCCAGGATCCCATATTTTGAAGCATAATGATCTAACTAACATTGTTTCTTCAGAAAATGCCTTTAGAAGTAAAAGAGAAACTTTGCACTGCTCTTGGGACCTAGTTTCTACACACCACACTATCTTTGTGAAATCCTTACCAAAACATAATACAGCCTGAAGAAAGGCTGCCTTCTCCTCATCTGTCCGATCAGCAGGATCCATTTCGCCACAACTCTCATTTGAACAAGTCTCATCATCAAAATTCGGAGTATCATCAGGCATCAAGGGTTGTTTGCATGAAGGGTTCACTTTTAGGAACTTCCTATCCTTGTTACCTTCCACAGGATCAACTGAACTTGTTACGCAGGAACTCATAACCTCAGACGAAATAGAACCACATATGCCAGCCAATACATCAGCTGCAAAAACAGTCTCTCTTTCATTCCCAAGAATGTTAATATTGCTAGGGACTTCAACTTTCAACAATTCTTCATAAGCAAGGGACTTCAGTTCTTCAGTGAACTTGCCATGGTCCTTAAGCAACTGCTTTTGTACTAGAGAATCTAGGGTCTTCACATTGAGCACAGTGAACTTCACTTCTTAATCATTAACTCTCATCCTTAATTCTCCCTTCTACACATATATTAAAGTTCTGTCAGTTGCCAAGAAGGGTTTGCCAAGAATGATGGGGACTTCTTTGTCAGCCTGGAAGCTTAGAATTATGAAGTCCATAGTGAACACGAATTTTTCAACCTTGAACAACACATCTTCAATCTTGCCCTCAGGATGAGCTATTGATCAATCAGCTAATTGCAAAGTGACAGTAGTTGGCCTTGCTTCACCTATTCCAAGTTGTTTAAACATGGACATAGGCATCAAATTAATGCTTGCCCCAAGATTGCAGAGAGCCTTACCACAATAAGATTCTCCAATGGAACAAGGAATAGTGAAGCTTCCAGGATCCTTTAACTTCGGGGGCACCTTGTTTTGCAACATTAGCCTGCACTCCTTAGTCATTGCTACTGTTTCAAATTCACCTAGCCTTTTTTCTTTTGGATAACACATCTTTCATGAACTTGACATAATTAGGCATTTGTTGTAGAGCATCCACTAAGGGGACATTAATATTCAGCTGCTTTAATATTTCCAAGAACTTCCCAAACTGTTTATCCAGGCTGACTTTCTTCAATCTTTGTGGGAATTGATGTGGAGGTCTTTCTGGTGTTACTTTGGGCAGAGGCTACTCAACTTGTTGAGTTGTCTCTTTCTCAGCAGAATTGGTGACATACATTTCTGGATACACCTCAGGTTGATGTTCTTCACTGGCAGGGCTTTTATTAATTTTCTTAGACTGTGGAAGATCAGCTACATCATGTTGTCCAATTGGACCAAGTAGATCCTTTCCACTTCTCAACTGAATAGCTTTTCATTGCTCCTTCCCATTAGGCTTTGGCGTGTCAGTGGTACTAGGGACAGTACCAGCTGGTCTATTAGTTAGAGCGGTTGCTATTTGGACAACTCGTGTCTCTAGATTTCTCATTGTAATTCCTTGGGTCTAGAATTGAGCCTTTGTTTCAGCCATGAAAGCTTTTAAAATAGACTCCAAGGAAGGCTTTTGGCTTGTTGATGGGGCAGATAAGTGAGCTTGCTGATTATGCACTTGATTACCTTGAGGTGGAAATCCCGGTGGAGTAGTTATGTTTTTGTTTTGGGCACTAGAACTTCCAGCATTTGCATTAGAAGAGTTACCCTATGCAAAATGTGGTGTTGTCTCCATCCAGGGTTATAAGTGTTGGAATAAGGATTATTAGCTCTGTTATTCCCAATATAATTCACTAAGGCAGGATTCTCATGGCAGTTTTCAACCACATGATCTCCCCCACAGTAAACACGTGACAAGGTTTGCACACTTGCTGGCATAGATTGCTCCACAACTGCTGACATAGAAGGTAACTGTGTTGTAGTGGCTAGATTCTTGATCATATGAGTCCATGAGGCCATTTGAGCAGAGAGTGCAGTCACATCATTCACCTCATGCAAACCAGATGCCTTCCTGGAAGCTGTGTTCACAAGGGTATTAGCAGCTTCAGTGAGAGCCCTGGTAGTAGGCCATTGATAGCTATTTGCAACAACAGTCTCTATGATGTCATAAGCCTCATCATATGACTTGTTGAGCAAAGCTCCTCCAGAAGAAGCATTCAAGGTAAGCCTAGAAGCTGGTGATAGTCCATTGTAAAATGTTTCCATTTGAATGCAAATAGGGATGCCATGATGCGGGCACTATTTAAGTAGTCTTTTAAACCTCTCCCAAGCTTCAAACAATGATTCCTCTGCAGTTTGCTGAAAAGATGTGATGTCATTTCTGGGCCTGCCATTCTTAATTGGTGGAAACTACTTGGTCAAGAATTTTTCAGCCAATCTGTTCCAAGTATCCACAGAGTTGGACTCCATGGAGTTGAGCCAAACCTTGGCTTGATCCCTCAAAGAGTAAGGGAACAACCTCAATTTAAAGGATTCATCAGTTGTTCCAGGCATCTTGAAGTTACTGGCAACCTCCAGAAACTGCTTAATATGCAAATGAGGGTCTTCATGAGCAGCACCGCTAAACTACCCCATTGTTTGCATCATCTGGAACATCATCGGTTTGAAATCAAACTGATTTGCAGTGATTTCAAGTCTCACTATTCTCATGATCGACTTATTGAGCTCACGGAAGAGTGGTGTCGCTATCTTGTTATAAATTTTATCCAATAAAGGTACACATACTCTGGTATTATATGCTAGAGTAGTGTCTCTCTCCTATTAGATTTGTGTGTATATGTACAAGTGACTGTGTGTGTATCTTGTGCAGGGCAACAAGAATTTTGTGCAAGGGCAGAAGCTGGAATCAAATGGTAGCTGAAATTGTATACATGATGAATTTTGCTATAGTGTAACTTGTATTAAGTTAATAGTGCATTAACACTACAACGGTTTGTTGAGTTTAATTTGTTGATGTAGTAGTACAAATAATATATTGATGATCAGTTTTGCTAATAATATGTTGAGTTTAATTTACTGGTTTGTACTGGTTTTGCTGAGTCCAAGGGAAAAATTTAGAAAACAATGTAAATAATTTAAAAAAAAAAAAAAAGGCCATAAGAAGCGTTGTCTATAGTGGGATAAGGCAGCGCTTCAAGGAAGCGTCGTCTATTTGTAACTATAGGAAGCGCTTCCTCTATAGGTAGGCCATAGACAACGCTTCCTCAAGTAGGGATGGCAATGGGTAGGGTATGGGTAGGGTACTATAGTACCCATCCCCGTACCCGCGTTTTGAAAAAGTACCCGTACCTATACCATCGTGGGTAGTAACTTTAACACCCGTACCTTTACCCTCTGGGTACCTAAGTATCCGTACCCGCACCCGTTACCCACACTTTAATATAAGAAGTTTTAATTAAACAATAAAATGCCTAAACTCTTGCATTCCAAACTAAAAATGCAATCCGTGGATCTAATAATCAATTTGTAAACATGAAATGCAAAGGTTTTAATACAAAATGTCCAACAATCAATCTCCAAAACATCAAGTAAATATTACAATAAACTTCTAAGAACAATAATTCATAACTTGACGCTCATGAACTGCTGGCACTCTCCAAAATCTGCTAAAAAAGATATATTACACTAATTAATTGTAATTATAAAGTAAAAATTAATAACACATTGTAAACAATGATACATTACCTCATCATCAGAACCAGAATCCCCAAAAGTAGCACGACAGAGCAGTGAAGCCAAGCGGCACCGAGGAAAGTGAGATACTGAGGTTGAAATTGTGAAATAGGTCATCAGGGTTTTTTTGGAGGATGCGGGCCAAGGGTCACAGACTCGCAGGTTTTTATTTTATTTTTTAAATTAATATATCATAATATAATATATATCAAATTATCTGTGTGTGTGTGTGTGTGTGTGTGTGTGTATATATATATATATATAGTGCGGTTATGGGGCGGGGTGGGTACAAGAGTACCCGCACTCATCCCCATTATTTTTTGCGGATAATTACCATTATCTGTATCCATACCCAATTAGTGGGTACTTACCCTAGCCATAGTGGGTATATTTTGAGGGTGCCCAGCGGGTGCAGTGCCCATTGCCATCCCTATCGTCAAGGTAGTTACAAATAGACGCCGCTTCTTCTAGGAAGCGCTGCATATAGTTAAAAATAGACAGCGGTTAAAAACGCTGTTAAAAAGCAAAAATAAACGCTATCGATGCCCTTTTCTGTTGTAGTGTATCCATGATGCTATCCACACCCCGTGATTCTTTTACATTACCTTATCCCCGCAAAAGGAGACTTTTAGCACCCATTTTTTTATTACCTGAAATGCCATCTACCATTGCCCCAGATGCATGAGATTGGGGTTGATCAATCGCAGCTGCAGGAGCTTTTACATTTCATCTATATCCATTTCATCTTCACTTTCATATTTCTCAAGGTCACCATCCTCAACAGCTTTGTTCAAGATATCCCAAGCTTCTTTAGCACTCTTGGCAGAAGAAATCTTCTCAAAATTCACATCATCCACACATTGATGAACGATGAAGAGAGACTTGCAATCTCTTTTCTTGGAAGCACTGTCTTCCACATCTTGAATTCCTTCTTGCACAATTTCCAGCACATCAGGAAAATCGAAGATTACTCTCATCTTCACAACCTAATATTCGAAGTTCTTTCCATCAAGAACCGACAATGAAACTGGAAAATCCTCACTCATAATCTCTGCAGCCATGGACACACACTCACAGGTCCCTCTTTGTCCCAGAACGGTAATAGCTCTAGATACCATATTGAAATACAAGCGTACACTCAATGGATACACACACAGTAATTGAATAGAGAGAATATTGAGAGGAAGAAGAAAATACTCTAAATGAAAAACTTTATTCACTTCACTATTATTACACTTTCTCTATCTCACATTGATTACACATAAGCACCTAATTATAGTGTTATACACACTTAATTCCCGAATGAACTATTGATCACTTATTAGTTACAAGAAATTAACAAACTAACTAACACTAATTGAATTGCCTAATCTGAATTATACTTCAACAAAATGAACCTGCCTAGTTCATTCAAGAACTACAAAATTGAAAATAAAAGGCTTCAATATCTTCTTAGATATTCCTACAAATATGAAAATATATGCTTTTGGTGTCGGACGATGACTTAGTTCTGTTAAATGCTAATGTGACAAATGAAAATGCCACATCAGATTGCTTAAATTTTCCCTTTCCCCTTCCTTCTGTTGGGCTTTCTGGGAATTTTGATGTAATGTTTTCTTGTTTGTTGTTGGGAAGCAGTGACACGAAGAGAAGCATCAAAGAGAGAGAGAGGGAGGAATTTTCCCTTTTTCAAAAAAAGGTTTGATGTGTAATTTCTGTTGAATGTATGAAATTTTGCATTTTTTTTAGGTTCTTCCTTGAATTTTGAAGAAGAAAGGCACCAAAGGTGTTGGCTTTTGGAAGCCCAGAACCCAGAACAGCGAAAACTCATATGAAACTCATACACAGAAATAGACTTCGTCAGAAAAATTGGACAAGACGCATTATGATGGAGGTGAAGAAGAACACAAAAGCTTATCAAAGTTGTAAACTTTACTTCTCAACCGTGCTTGAAGGAATCAATTTGCACCTGAACTGATTTAAGGTTGCAGAATTGGGGAGAAGAAGGGTGGGGTGTGAGAGGGTCATGTGGTGACTTACCCTCTCCACCTCTGTCGTCTACGTGTCAGCTGATATGTGCTTTTATATGCCATGTTAGCACTTGAAAAAACAATTTTTTTAAGAAACAAAATCAAAACAAAAAAATTAAAGGGATTAAAAACATATTTAAACCTATAATAAAATAATTAGAAAAAAAAAGGTAATAGACCACCTACAGAATTAAAAACAACATTGCATCATATTTTGTACCTGAGTTGCCGCATGCTTATCATCCCAACTAAACCACGATAGACCTCCTAAATTGCCAAATGCATTCTCATTCTGCCCTGTCACATAATTTAGGTAAAATGGATCCTTAGTTGCATGGTACAGCCAACTACCTGCCCATAAGAGTTCATCCACATAACCAGATGAGTTATAGTATTTCCCCACTTGAGGGATGCTGACACTATAGGGAACTCTGTAAGTATCGGCAAAAGTAAACAATTGTTGAGCATGTTCTAGGAGAATCTTAGAGTATGTGAGATTAATCTTCTTAAAAACCAGAGATGCTGAGGCTAATGCAGCCGCAGTTTCTGCTGCAACTTCTGTTCCAGGAAAAGTTGAGTTAATTTGAGTGAGTGGCCTTATCTCAGTCATGTCTTCAGGTCTTTCCCAGCAATTGTGGTCCACTTCAGGATCCCCAACCTTCAATCACACCAAACCACAAGCACAAAAAGCCAAATTTCAAGTTCTTCCACATTTACCAAAGAAAATAACGACAAAGAAAATACAAAGAATACATCATATTTCAAATTAGAAATTTTATAATTTTGAACATGAAATTCTGAAAATTAAACTGAAAACATGAAATTGAAACAAATGGTTCACCTGAATGTAGAGCACATCTGCAAAAGGATGTGCAATAATGAGATAATCTGTGATCCACTTAAGCGAGTCTCGTGCATATTGCAGCTGCTTCACTGCATCCATATGATCTCCATATTCAAGAATCGCCCAAGACAACACCGTAGCAGTAAAAGCCATGGGAAAGCCAAATTTCATGAGGTCACCTGCATCGTACATTCCTTTGGATAAATCCAAAATCGCTTCACTTCCATCTCGTAGCCCTGAATCCCCTCTCCACGAAATCCTGTTATTTTGCAACTCACCAGCTACATGCAACACACCTCATGCACATTATTTTTCAATCAACGCTTCAAACTTTAAGGTAAGGTTTTAAGTTATGGTTACGACCGCAATGTTGGTATTTTCCATAATTGTATCCAAAATGCAATTGTGGTCGCATTGGTGTTATTTTCTTGTCATTGTTAGTAATTTTAATAAATGCAACATAATTATAACTGCAACTATAACAACAATTTAAAATCATGATTTAATGCAAAGGAAGAAGAGATACAGACTATTCAATGGAAATACATAGCAAGAAGTACTCATAATATCAAATATCTATTACATTACATTTCTGGACCTCAAAAAATTGCAGAGCCAATTCAAGAGCAGAGGCATATTCCTGAACAACATTGGTAGGGTGAGTAGGGGGTTGAGCTGAATCATAGTGATGAAACTTGTGTAGTATGTGAAGAACACCTGCACCTACAACGAGGACTCCGATAAGGGACACTGTTAAGCACCAACAAGAGGCACCCACATCGTACTTTTTGTTGGGCTTAGCAACCTTTGGTTCCATTAAATTCTCTGTGCAACTGTCAATTGTAAATAAGGAAATTGTGATTTGGAATTTAAACTCATGGTGATTTTCCCAGGTTAAATAAACACCTTTTGGGGCACTTTGAGGTCGAGGGCAAGGGGGGATGAATGATCGGAAAATGATGGTATCTGGAAGATAAAGAGTAAGACAAAGTAGAGCAACTTTTCCTTCATAGTTTTTATAAGCACGATAGTGATATAACATAACTGGACTTGCTAAATTAGTAAATAATATGAAAATCCATGATTTAGCAGCATTGAGTGATTATCCTGCCGAAGAAAGATGCCACTGAGAAAGATCATGACAATGGTTTGCAGTTCTACTTCTTGTAGGTAATGTACGATTATAGTTGGCAGTAGCAAATGGCACGTTGTGGCCTTTTCTTTTTTTTTTTTTTTTTTGGGGTACTATGTACTTTTCTTTTCTTATCTTTTTTGCTGCGGAAATATATAGTCAACAGATATTTCTTTTGTCGAAAAATAATAAAACAATGAATCTATATTAATAATTTTAGTATATTATTACTATACAATGAGATTTTTTTCCTAATATACCCATTATTGTTTCTAAAGCAAAATTGATGTGATTATAAAATAGGTATAAATAAAAATGCTGTAAAATTATAGGGATTGTTTTTTTAACGCAAAGTATTGCGAGGTGGATTTGATTTCATTTTATTCAGAAATTTTTGTTGCCATAAACTAAATTGTTAGCCGCCTCGTTTGTCATGGACCAAAATAGAGAAGGGTTTTACTCTAACTTTTAAATTCTCAATTCAGGACTAAAATATTAGTTTTGGTCGTTGATTCATGAACTTATTCTCAATTTAGTCATTGCAAATTAATCTTTATTAATAAGGCATTCAAAGAAAAACAAACTTGCTCCAGATTCATCCATTGAACTTTTCAATACTTCGTTTGGAAATTTGATACAACTAAGATAGCCTCTCATAATTGTGTTAGAAGAGGATGTAATAGAGTATATGAGTTTCATTCTATATTTGTATATTTTATAAATAGACACTACAAAAAATATGTTTAGGAACGGACAATTTTTGTCGCTAAACTCAATAATTTGGTCTCTACTGAATTAGCTACCGCTAAAAGTTGGTAGCTAAAGTTTTGGTAGTCAACTGTTTAGTTATCGAATTAAACAACCAGACACAAATAGTGATTGAAAATTTCCGTTACTAAATATTACAAATACGGTCACTAAAATGACCCCAATAATATGTTCTGGGGATCATATTACAGACCGACTTAGCGACGGAACAAGTCGGTTGCTATTTGCAACCACCATCATTTCGGTCGCTAAACCGTTGTTACCAAATGTGACCAAATTAGCGATCAAACTACAATTCGGTCGCTAATCTTACTCTGACCAATTTAGCGACCAAACTAGAATTCGGTAGCTAATTATATAATTTTTTTGTTAAACTGAAATTATCAACCTGCTTAATCATACAAAACTGAGATAAATTGCAAAAGAATTATGCTCAACTCAAATAAAACAACATAATTAATGATCAAATATATATATATATATATATATATATATATATATATATATACATATATATATATATATATATGCAAAATAGGTTCATTAGTCCTATATGTTTATTTAATTTTTCACGTCGGTCCCATAAGTTTTTTTTTTTTCAAGTTGGTCTTACACGTTATGTTTCGTTTCCACATTAGTCATTTCCGTCAATTTTGACCTTACAGCGTCAAATCAAGAGCCACGTGCAACACTAACATCATAGCCACGTCAAGTCAAAACTGACGGTGCTATGTCGAAATTGACAGAACGGACTAATATGGAAACGGAATATAACGTGTAAAACCAATTTGGAAAAAAAAATTATGAGACCGATGTGAAAATTTAAATAAATATATAGGACCAACTTTCCACCCACCATTGCCCCGTCGCTACATCAGTCGCAGATTGGTCAACAAGTTTGACTTTTAAATTTTCTAATTTAGCGACAACTTTAGTGACCGACTGTATTGCGACCAACACAATCGATTGCTGATGTAAAATAAAGTACCAAATTTTGAAAAATGAAAATGCGTCACTAAATCCGTCTCTAATTGCGATCGCGGCTATTCCGTCGCTATCTTCGGTCGCTAAATCACTAATTTCTTGTAGTGAGAATAGAACATGATATAAGATTAAAAAGTTAGATATTTTAGTTCCATTAAAAGTGAAGGGATGGAATTAGAGAGACCAGAATATGTTCTCTCCATAAACCAAACACTAACGGTTAAATATGAAACCACTGATTATATGTTAAACAACAGGCATAAACGTGCTTATAACAGTAACATTCAAGTATACTAAATTATGCTTTTAATGAATACATAAACAATAATATTAGTACTTAAACTAAGAAAACAAAATGCATGTTCTGGACGGCTTGTTTGATCTGAAGCCGGGGGTAAATGGACACTTGTGCTGACGTTTTGTGCCATTGTCTCCTGTTCACCGTGTTTGCTGCTTATTTTTTTTGTGACGTGTCATAGCCAACATGGCAATGATGTAACTGCAAATGAAGATTTTGGTTTTATTACCCTTCTCTTTACGACAATAAAATTAAGAAAGCGGTTTTCCTCTGTTAATGCGGTTAGGTGGTTCGATGCCCAAGGTGAAGAAAGCATCTATGTATGAAGAAAATCAGTATAAACCTAATCACTCTCAAAGCTGTGCTCTCTGGATACTAAGTGACATCGGTGTTCAAACTTCAGAGTTAAATTTGGATCGATTTAAAAATAATAACAATAATTCAAATAACATTTTTTTTTTGGTAAGTAAGAATACTATATTACCAAAGAGAAAAAACCTACAAATTTACAAGGGACATATCCTAGGAAGAAACAACTCGCGGGCCACCAAAACAGAGGCATATAAGCCCCAACCAAAACAAATCGCAACAAAATAAACTAACCAAAGTGGACAAACAACATGCAGGCCGACAAAAACAAGGGCATACAAGCCCCAAAACCATGAAACTAAATCTGAAACGAGGAGACATGTAACCCCGATCATTTTGCCATCAACGGTTACATACAAAAACAAAAAATATGTGAGTATCGAAAAGGCGCTCCCTTGACAGTCTGCGCAATGAGGGCGCCAATAGTAGAAGCAGTACTTACACCATCTAAAAAAGATCTGAGCATTATAACTTCTCGCGATATTTCATTGAAATAAATAATTAAACAATTGTAAATATCCATTCATAGCATCAGAAACTATGATAAATTAAAACTTCCAATTAATTACATAAAAACTATTTACTTTATGTATTAAAAACAATACAATTTTTTTATAACAGTTTTAGCCTCTAAACATAGGCAACTAAAAACATCAAAATAAAATAAAATAAAAGCTAAATCTAATGTCTTTAAGACTCCAAATTCTTCACTGCGACACTATGTCGCCTCTAACATCACATGTGAACTCTGAAAGACAACACCACTAATGTGATTTATAATCCAAGTAAGCAAACACGGTTCTAAACACAGATTTAGAAAAGGTGTTGCTTTTAGCCGACACGGCAACTAGAAAAAAAACCATGGTAATCCGCTATTTTCCAAAATAATATAAGTAACTCATTTATCACCAGCTTAAGAAAATAACATCATACATATATGTAATTAGTAAATCACAATGGTATCAATCCACTTCATATTAAAATAATAACATAAATAAACCATAGCACATACATTAACATAAATCCACTTCATATTAGTGCAATGACATCTCATTGCCTTCTCCATGTAGGAGGCCCTTTGGCATCGCCATGTATTAAGTCAATCTATCATCGCTAAGAGTTAGGCCTTTGCCATCTCTACAAAGAAGATGTCCATAACCTTGCAATATCCTCTCATTGCCTTCTCCTTATAGGAGTTTATTTATCATCGCCTTGCATTACGTCAATATGTCATTGCTGCGAGTTAGGCCTTTTTCCATCCCAACGAAGTACGTGTCCGCAACTTTGCAATGTCCCTCGTTGTCTTCTCCCTGAGGGAGGTCCTTTGCCATCTTCTCGCATTAGGCCAATCTAACATCGCTACTAGTTAGGCTTGTTGCCATCTCCTCAGAAGAGGTATCTCAACCAATCATCCCCTCTTCAGGAGGATTTATCCCAAAGCATATACACAAATACTCAAATTCATGACCCAAGTATACCACACATCATCATTCACAATGACCCCTAACAGATCATATAATTCCACGCATAAATAATAATGATCAAGCGCTCATGCCAAAACATCTCAAGAACATCACAGAGCACCAAAAGTATTTACATATAATTCGATAATCATGACAACAGTACATATTAGAGATCAATTCATAATTCTTAACCACAAATATAACATTAATTTCAATTTCAAGGAAAAAAAAAACCCCAATTTTGCATATTGTCTATACGTTCTTGAACCCTAATTAGAAAATCTACAAATTTCTCATTGAAAACCCCCAAAAACCTCATTTTAATTTCATACCTAAACCCTTTAAAATTTATATCATGGAAGTTTAAGGAAAGAGTGTTTACTTACCTCTTGAAGAACTCCAAATCTTTTCCCAAACGTTCTAGCTAGGAATAGCCCCCTCAATCAACCTTCTTCAAGTCTAGAAGCTCCTTCTCTTCCTAGCCCATTTTCTCTACAAATTGCCTTCTCCAAGCTTAGAATTATATTAAGCAGCCGTTCTATGTTCTTAGGTGAAACTAGGATTCTAAAATGCACCTAAAGGTGTTCATAGGCTATTTATAGAGCCTTCCTCACGACCCTTCGCATAAAAACGTGAAATCACACACCTGATGACAAGAACGGTCTTGCTCCCTTCAAGCATGGTCGTGCTCCTGCTCGACAGATTGGACGCTCAACACCCCAAAGCCTGTGCTCAATGTTAGCGCTACATACCAGCGCTCAGCGCTGACGTCGATTCCAAAAATCGATGTCAACTCACTACCAGAAAACACTGATTTATCGACGAATTATTATAAGTCGTCGCTATTCAACCGGTGGGTTATGTTCATGATTATCAACGGTATAGGATATCTATACTGAGTACTTTCATTAATGACAGTGTGGCGATTGGTAAGTCCATCAATAAATTTGGCGCGCATTTGCACGAAATTTTGTACGTGGAGTTACCGACAGCTTATACCGTCAGAAAGTGTGTTTTACATGACTTTTTATATTATGAATCGTTTAAATATATTTTTATCTTACCGAAATTTTTTCTCATTATTGAGGGCACGACCGTCGGTAAGTGCCTTTTCGTGTTACGCCTTATCGACGGATTTGTCGGTAGGATATTTACTTTTTTTTTTTTTGACAGACTTGACCTAATATATATAAAAGATATTGTTATAGTTACCTTATATACAAGATATTTACAAGTTTATTAAAAGTGAATTTATCATTATCATCTGCTAAGATAATCATATACTGATATTTCTAGCATAGACACAAATACTAGTAACTCTAATTCATAGAAAATTATTGGTAGCTTAATTCTAAGTAAGATTTAGGCAAAATAAGTTGATTCGTCCCATACGTTTTTTTAATTTTTCACATAGGTCCTATAAGTTTTTTTTTTCTCAAATAGGTCTTATACGTTATGTTCTGTTGGCACGTTAGTCCTTTCCATCAATCCGTACATGATGGGGTCAATTTTAGGATTAATGTAGAAGAAGAAACATAACGTATATAACCAAAATAAGAAGCAATGAATGGGAACATATATTTTATTTTTTTTTCGCTTTGGTCCTATATATTATATTTTATTTTCCACGTTAATCATTTCAATCAATTCCTTCTTGACAACATCAGTTTTAGGACTAACGTGAAAAACAGAATATAACGTAAGGACCAAAATGTAAAAAATAAAACATATAGAACCAAAATGAAAAATTAAAAAAATCTATAGGATCAATAAACCTATTTTACCTATGATTTATAAGACCAAGGACTAGGGAGGCTAGGCAGGCCTTGAAGTTATTGATTCTTATTTTTTATTGGTGGGAGGAAGAATGTGGAAAGCTAGAACAAATGAAGAACCCTTATTTTGGGTTTTTAATCAAAGCAATGGGTTGAGGCCCACTGGGCTCACTTAAAGGATGACCTGAGCCTGTTTCTTTTGTGTTAGGTGGAGCAAAAGCACATTTACTTGTGTTGTAAATTGCAACCTTTTGGCAAAGTAGTTTTACATTTTCATTATTTATTTATTTATTTATTTATTATTCATCTTCTTCCTCCCTCTGTTTCTGATATATCTAATCTATCTCCAAAACCAAAATCCCTCTCCTTTCTTT
Source organism: Ammopiptanthus mongolicus (assembly GCA_039655645.1). Lineage (NCBI taxonomy): Eukaryota > Viridiplantae > Streptophyta > Magnoliopsida > Fabales > Fabaceae > Ammopiptanthus > Ammopiptanthus mongolicus. The sequence goes on from CM077343.1 coordinate 20,054,959, forward strand.
GTCTTCATTCCCCCAGAGTTGACCCTGAAATCTGTTGTTGAGAAAAGAAGAAGAATGGGGGAAGGGAGAGAAGGGGATTGGGAGTGCGGTAGCTGCAACAATAGGAACTACGCTTTCAGATCATTCTGTAATCGATGCAAGCAGCCCCGACTTCTCGTTGACACCAAAACTCCTGCTGATTCCAAGTGGCTCCCTCGTATTGGCGATTGGATCTGCACTGGTTAGCCCTAACCTTTCTCATCAATTCTCTTTTTATTTTATTTTAGTCATTTGCATATGGGGAATATTGAATTTGCCTAGATATCGAACATAAGAGTGATACTGAGTATTTAAATATTCTCCGGTGGATTTTGGGAAATGGCGCGATTAAACCCTCGATTCAGTCCTCGAAAGATTATGGTGTCACCAGATAGGTCTCAGTTTTTTTAGTCACTAATGAAGTCCTTAACAGATTTAAAACAGAGTGTTAAGTTGAAAGTTTTTAGTCACCAATTAAGTCTTTAGAAGTAACAATGTGATGACGTTTTAAATCTTTTAAAGATTTAATTGATGACAAAAGACTTTCAAGGACATATCTAGTGACGCCATAATATTCCGAGGACTGAATTGAGGGTTTATTCTCTTTTTGGCTTAAATTTTGATGCTTATGGATATGGTTTGTGCATTGGGTTTAAGGTCCTGTTTGTGAAACCAGTGGTTTAGTTTTAGGTCCTCTGTGGAATGTAGTTTGTGATTTGGAGCACCAATGGGCTTAAAAGTCAGCATTCTTTTGCAAAGTGGATAGATTCTAGTTACTATCATGAGCATTCTTCTGAGACAACAACAGCTTCGCATGCTCTTTGTTTGTTGTAATTTCATTCATATTTTAGCTTTATGTGATTTTTCAGTCATGCCACCATGCATTGAGCTCTATTTGTTCCCAATAGTTGGTAATAAAATGATGCTCAATTTTAGCATGGCATTTGATTTTGGTTTATGATCTTCTGTTGCAAATTGAGATGAAGAACTTGCAATCAACTAGGTTGAGATGTTTGTGCTTTTTGTATGTGTATTTTGTGTGGAATGGACGGGTTGGTGTGCGTGGGACGTGTGGTGTGCGTATGCTTGGCTTCCTTTCCCTCTGGCTGCTTTGTGGGGCTGGGTTTGTATGCAATGGAACAATAGGTTGCACTAACAACAATTATGCATCAAGAGAGAAGTGCAAGAAGTGCGGACAACCGAAGGAGGTAGCAGCCATGCCAGCAATTGCAATGACTGGAGCATCTTTCCCAACTTATTCACATTATTTTTCTAGGGGCCCTGGAGGACCAGAACAAAAGATGAATATTGGATTGATGGGCAATGTTGCCCCTCCGCATTCACTTCATTTAAACTCTAATTGGCCTGTTACTGGAGCAGATAAGTATGGTGTCCATCCAGTTTCCGTTTGGCTACCTGGTGGAAATTATAGTTCTGGACTTCCTTATGAAAATTCCACCAGTCAGAACATATCTGTTCAAAAGGGATGGCGTAATGGGGATTGGATCTGTAACTGTGGTTTCCATAATTACTCATCACGCTCACAGGTATGGTCTTGAATTCTACTTCTAAATGATGTTGAGCTACACAAGTTTGAAGCATTCATTATTTTCTGATTCAATGTCGAAATTATTTGCAGTGTAAAAAATGCAATGCTTTTCCACCTGGTATGCCTTCCTTTCCTTTCTGAGTGTAGTATATATTGTAGGTGTAAAATGCATAAGCAGCATCTTCTATCAAAAGATACTATGTGCAAATGCATAAGTCTCAGAATATACCCTATAGATAATCCCCAATGCCCCTGGGGCTCATTGCACTCATAAGAATAATTTTGTTACTTAATATTCTGGATGAAATTTTTTGTAGCAATTGATGTTAAACTTCATGTTGTTTCCACTTTTTTTGATGTAAAGCACTTGGGACGAAACGGATAGCTTCTGAAGAGTTGGTTTATGATTGGGACAAGAAGAGATTGAATGTAGGACCTGTAAGGATTTTGTTCTTTAATTAATTTCTGATCTTCTGCTGTGCTTTTAAAATTCTGTTTTGACAGTATACCTTTGCTCTCTCTCTCTCTCTCTCTCTCTATTTTCTTCTCTTCTTACAGTCTTACTTATTGTACAGACAAATGATCAACAACAAACATTTACAAGTTTAGAGCAAGTGGTAGGCACCAGTGGAGATCCAAAACCTGGAGTCTTGCCCTCTTATCCTAGCATAAACTCAAGTACAGCTCCATGTTTGCCAATGCCCACGATGTTTCCACCTCAAGTTTCTACACCTGCACTCCTCGGAAAAGGGTAACTAATTCCTCTCACATGAGCTTCATATATATTGAAGACGTATTTATTATTTTTGTACATCTTAACTCTTCAATGATGCTATTATACTTCCCTAGGTTCATAATTTTTTTTTGTCGGGTAGACCCTAGGCTCATAATTTAAATACTCCTACCTATTTGACTTGTCAGAGCAAAGCAATGGCGTAGTGGAGATTGGATGTGTACAAATTGCAACAATCATAATTATGCTTCCAGACTACAGTGTAACAGGTCATTCTCTATTTCATAGGGCTTTGTACATGTTCAGAGGGAGGAAACTGAATACCCTTCAATTGAAGATAAAATTATGCGAGTCATCATGTAGCCATCAAACACGTTCACATTTGCCCTCACACATTTCACTGATAATCAATTCTCGTCATTCGCAGGTGTAAAACTCAGAGAATGGCACCGGCGCAACCTGTCAATGTCATGTAATGTCGAAATCATTAGTAAAATTGTTGTTGCTTGCCCATAGTTTTGTTGAGTTATGTTTTGATTTTCTAGCATGTATTTTGCCAGCAAAAAAGTTTATATTCTGAACAGGCTCATTATAATTGCATAAGGACGTAAGTGGTTACCGCTTAGTGGCATTGTATTTTTTAAGTTTTTGAAAGGTGTATGCTTACTAGAAGTATTTTCTATTTAATATAGAGGATTTTGGGTGACTTGTGATTATTCTATTTGCCTATAGCTCATTTCTCCATTTTTTTTCTTGGATACAATGTCCATTCTTTCTTTTCCTCAAATTTCAGTTATATTGTGATAGGAACCCAATGCAAGAAAAAACTGAAAAGTGTATTATTGATTGGAGACAAGAACTATTATAGAAGAGAAACCCCTGAAATCCCGTAGCAAAGCTCCTCACTCACGCAGAAGCGTAAAGCTTCTTGTGCCCAACAACAGAATTCCCCATAACTGCCCTCCCCCCACTCACACCACTCCTATATTACCCTTTACACGTGTATTCCTTTCCAATTCAGTAACTAACTCAGCAACTCAGCTCTCCTATTTTTTTCTTTTCGTTTCTTACCCCCTCCTCTCATACACGCCAGATTTTAGGTCCTTGAACCTCTTCCCCAGCGTGCATCCTATCATATTGTTACCTTTTGGTTCACTATAATATGTTGATGATATTCTTGACTCGCGGCAAATTTAGTCGTTGGTGTTCTCTGACTGTGAGTTTCAATGCCATATGTCAATAACCGTGAACTAGAGAATTAGAGTAGGGGACCTTGCATAAAATTCACAAGACTATTCCAACTTCCTTGTATTTGTAACTAGGGCATTACTTGGGTACTCATGTTTTATTTCTGAAGTACCATTACTTTTTTAAGTTGTCAAATATGTATTGATTGGAATGCTGGTTATACTTGGTAGATTCCTCAACATAAAAAGTGCCTTTATCCAAGAAGGGGAAAAAGGGTTCATACCAACTCTCTGCTAACACAAACGAGTAGTTTTTCTGCTCCTGGATAAAATTGTACACATAATATTTGTCGAAATTACACATAATCAATAATTCCAAGCACCATGGTAAAAGGTAAACCGAAGTCTTTGTTGAGGAACCAGAGTAACGTAATTCGAGGGCTCTGAGCTCAGAAGCTAAAACTTAGACAGATGATGCATCAAGTTCAAAACTTGAGATCAGGAAGATCCCTTGAGTACATCAGAAGGGGACAGTGGAGGAGAATCCAGCTGGTAAAGGTTCAGTGCAGGACCCACAAACCTGAACATTATCCAAGCCCCAATCATAATGAAGATTGAAGCATATGCAAATTTGTTGAGCCAAAAGAGAGCACCCTTCTCTCCCACGTACAGCTCTATTGCTTTCTCAGTTAAAGTCATGTCCTCCCATTTCTTAGGTGAAGTCTCCAAAACCTTTGCCTTTGTAGATTGCACAGCTCCATTCTCTCTTTGCTGTCTGGATTGCCTTCTTGACCTTCTCCGGAACCTTACTTCTACAGCACCAGGAGGTGTTGTAGTTGGTGCTTGAACTGATTTTGCATCATCATCGTTGGTGTTGCTACTACTAGTGCAGTTGATGGGGATGAATCTGAGAGAACCATGGTGTTGGGGTAGGAAGATGTGGTTGTGCCTCTTTGATGGTAGTGAAAGTCTAGTGAGAATGATGAGGGAGGGTGAGTTTGAAGCGAGGGAGGTTGTGCCCATGGCTTCGTAGAAGGTTGCTAAAGTATAACGTGTGGTTAGATTTTGGTTCATCCCTCCGCTTTTATCCTGTCTTTGGGGTCATTGGACCAGCACGTGTTACCTGCCTGCAAATCCACCCAAATTCAGATCGGTTTGGACCCTAACTATTTACGAAATGGAAAGGTATGAGACATGATATCTCTATTTTTTTTATTTTTCATTTTTACTTTTTGTGCGATGGTGTGAAAAAAATATAAATGAATGTGTTGAAATGTAAAAGATGATAAATTATATAAATAATATAACTTACGAAATTGAAAGTTTTGCAGCAAAATTATTAGCAAGTCAATTGACCTTTTTTTGGGGTAGGGAGAGCTGCAACCTTTTACCTTAAATTTATCTTAATATTAAATGTAGTGTGTCAATTAAATATATACTCGCATCGCAAAAAATTGTCAAGATAAAAAATTTGTAAACTCTTACGTATAGAGATTAAATAAAGAATCCATGTAAGGATACAATAAAAAAAAAGTGATTTTCATGTAAGTTAATTCAAGAGATTATTTATAGAGCTTTTTAAATCAAGCTCAATATCATATAAATCATTTTTTACAGAAAAAATAATTCTAATTTATTTGGATAGAACCATATAGAAGTGTTTTTTTGTTTACAAATTTATAATAAAGGACATAAAAAAATCATTTTCAAGATAGAGTACGAGGGCGCAGATTGTAATATCTTAAATTTCATAAAGTTAATTTGGACAAAAATGGTTCCTTTTTTATGAACATTCTCTCTCCTTTATAAAATCATATTTTAATCAGAAGCTATTTATAATTGATTCAAATTTTTTCACATTAATAATTTTTTTCTTTAGATTCTCATTATTTCCAAAAGATTAAACAAACACATTTAAAATCCTTATAAGTGATTATTTTTTAAAAATAATTGATTTTTCACAAAATAATCTCTAACAAATGGGCTCAGACGAGCCCTACGTTTTACCACCTGCAATATATTTAATATTGTCATATTTTTTGTTCTAGAATGTTTCCCATGCCATGTTTCATTTTTCTATATGATCATCTGCAATTTTAATTATTAAATATTTTATTACATCTTTGCTTATTATAGAGGATAGAGAATTGCTTATTAATCGTTGCTTATTATATGATTCTATCCAAACAAGTTAAAAATTATTTTTCCTATAAAAATTTTTATGATGTTAAACACAAATTAACTTGTGCTTTATTTAAAAATCACTAAAAAATAATTTCTTAGATTATTACTTTTTATTCGATTCATATACGTGTCACAAATTCTTCATTTAGTCTCTAGATGTAGGAGTTAACGACCGTTAAAGACGACAGGATAACATCGCCTAATTGGGAGGGACCAAATGGGTAACGACTGCACATATGAAAACCCTTTCAATAAATTTTTACGTATAGGGACTAAATAAAAAATTTGTATCATTTATATTGACCAAATTAATATTTTAACCTTTTTTTTGGTAAGCAAACAAATGTATTATGAGTACAAGGGTACTCAACCCAATGCATCTAATAACTTCTTAATCCAAATCTAAAAACATAAAACAGTAGAACTAATACATCTTACAACCAGTAACTCCGAACACGAACCAAAGGAATCCATCACCAATCAAGATTCGAATTGTGAATCGGAAGACCTATTTTTCGAATCGTGAATCAAATCTTATTATGAATTGTAAGATACATGATCAATAAAAATAAGGCATTTTTAAGTAAAACCAAGTAACAAGCAAAAAGAAACATAAGTTAATATAGGGATGTTCGCGAATTGGATTGGATCGATTTTGAATCAAAAAGTCATTCGATTCAAAGATGGAAGCAGCCTACGGTTGGATTGGATCAACTTGCTACCTTAAAAATCTGTTTCAATCCAATCAAATGCGGTTTAAATTGGATTTGATAATTCGGTTTTTACCGATACATTGTTACATAGTTACATTACGTTAAAGACCATATTACAAGCTAAATTAAACAAAACAGTAAACATGTATATACGTTTAATTTCATGTAGTTTGATTCAGATTTCCATCATTTCCAGTTGTAACACCCCGATTCTCACTGCTTTCTAAGATCGGTAATTTATACAAATAAGTTATTATATGTTATTCGGGCGAAATCTTAAATCAGGTGAACAACGGAGCTGAATACGGGATTACCGGAACCCGCTAACGGATAAGCATAAAATCCCTTTCAAGGACAACTCACCTAAGTGAGTTATGTAGGTGACCCACCAAGGTAATGATGAGTTTGTAACTCACCTAGGTGAGTCATGCATGTAACTCACCTAGGTGAGTCATGCATGTGACTCACCATGGTAATGATGACTTAGAAGTGATGGGACAATTATGTTCTTAGCCCTTTGATGAAATTCCAATTTTGCCCTTACGTGACTTTACTCTTTTGTCCCTAACTAGCCTAGGATCATGACACCTAGCACCTAGACTAGGACATCTACTGACTCTAAGTGACACCTAAACCTTTGGCTTATGACACCTAACCTTTAGATTTTTGACACCTAGCTTTACTAATACTACACCTAACACCTAAGCTATCATAATCTAAAACAAATGAAGAAAAGCGATGCCCATCTTCTTTATTTCAACTCATGGACCAAAGATTAGAGAAAGTGAAGTAAAGAAAGAAAAACCACCATTGTTGAAGTTTGAGAGCTTGGTTGGAGTTCCTCCGGTCATCGGAATTTTGAACCGATCGCGTATTCAGATTTGTAGCTGCAACACCTTCGCACTGCTACCTTTCTATTTGAGTATCGTCAAGGTAATTCGGTGTCGACATTTACCTTCTTTTTGATCATTTAATTCCATTTCTTCCTCGTTCTTGATCCCAACATCGTTTCGATGCGTTTTAGGCTTTTACGGGTATTTCTGCGCTATCGATCGTTCGAGGAGTCACACGGGGGACCGTGCTTGGTTCTTGGGCTGTGAGACTGCCGCTGTATAGGTGATAAATCTTCTCTCATTTTCGTGGGCTGAATCCTTGTTCCTTTGATTCATTGTTCTTCGATCGTTTGTCGTTGATTCTGTCGTTGTTTATGAGTTTTTCCCTGTTTCTCGACCTGTGCGTGTGCTCGGGGCGATTGTTGGCCCAACATGCATGCCATGGGTGCCTTTGGCAGTGTTGGGAAGTTACGTGGTGAGCTCGTGGTGGTTGTGGCTGTGTTCGCTGTGTTCGTGAGATCGAGGGTCAAGGCTGTCCGTGGATACAAGAGTGTACGGGAACGAATTACCAGGTGAGGAGGAAGAAACCACAATTATCTGGGAAACGTTGACGTAGGGTATAACTGTTAACATGTGTAGGGCTCCTCAATACCTAACTTACATTGGGGGCTACCGGATTGTGGTACCAATGCAGTTTTAGGCATTGTAGGTTTATCACTGTCAGGAAAATCTATGATAATTGTCGATCGAGGTTGGGTGCCTATATGCTATGTTTGATAATATGCTTAGATGGCGTCATATGTGATAACATACTAAATGAAATTCTCTAGTATGCATAGTTGTTATTCGAACTAGTACAAATCATGGAAACAAACTATAGCATGATGGTATTGAACTAGTAGAATAAGAAAGTTGATCTAAGTTGAAGGTGACTCTCATAGTTGGAGAGCGACATTCTCACAGATGGAGGATGTGAACCTTGAGGCGTTGTTTAAGTTGTCAATAGAACGTCGTTGAAGTGATGGATGCATAATCCCAGCATTTGCATTGTTGTGGTGAAAAGCCATGGGATTTACTGCAATAGCCATTTGAGCAGTTATCATGCGAGGTCAGGTCTTGTGAACAACTACATCAGCTGTTTAAGTGGTTGCCACAATGGGCTATGAATAGCTACAACAGCAATTTGAGTGGCTATCATATAAGTTGGTACCTATATATAGCTACAACAACCGTTTGAGTGGTTGTGTACAGGGAGCTATGTGAACGGCTGCAACAGCAGTTTGAGTAACTATCACACGAGGTTGAGGTGGACGTTTTGAAGTGACCAAGATCACTGAACTCGCAATTGGAGGGACGCAAGTGTTTTCTCACAGTTGGAGAACTTCTCAGGCTTTCTCACAGCTAAAGGGGCTCGGGGAGGCAGGGCTTCTCATAGTTGGAGGAACCGTTGTTGCACTTTCTTCGGAACGAGGGAAACCAGTAGCCTGGACTATCGACTTAACGCCCTTATAGTTGGGAGTGACCTTCCTACCTTGAGAAATGGCTACTATCACAGTTGGAGGACAACATTCCCAAGGGCAAGGATGGTGATGTTGTAGATTGGCCAATCATGTAGACTCAGTTGTGCATGTAGAATAGGCGGTGATCCTTAATTGTGATAATATGGAAGTTGACTGTTGTGATGATCTCGAGAGATGTATGTGTTTGTTGGTTATGCGTGTTGACATGTTATATTCCACGTGTTTTCCCTATGCATGATATTGTAGAGTTTCTTACCTCTCGTGCATGTTTTTTCCACGTTTCCTTTATATGTGTTGTCCGAGTCGTGATCCGAAGACGGAGGTGTTGGTTGGCTGTCGGAAGTGCTGCAGCGGGTGACACCGAGTCAAGGTGGGCTCTATCTTGAGCAACAAGGTTGATGTTTACACTTCTCAAGTAAAAGAAGATGGACCTTAGAGGTATCGTTCAGTTTCTTGTAAGTTTGTACCACGACCAGTGGGACATCCGTTTTGTACTTTGTTGTAATTTTACGCCATGGCTTCCAAGCGTAACTCTAATGTGTAATCTTGGACTGTAATAAGTGCCTATCTGCATAACTGTTGAAATGAAATTTTTCTGGTTGTGTTTTAAGGTATTAGAGAGATTAAGTTTTGGGAGAGTCACACCAGTTATCCCTAGTTTTATTTTCAACATCAAAACAACATATCAAATTATCAATACATAACGTTTTTCAGCATATCAAATAAGAATGTTTAAATAAGAATGTTTTTCATCATACTACTAACAGACATATCAAATACACCATATCAAAATGTCTAACGACGTTTTTAAACATCCCATAATGTCTAAGTGTTGGTTGTGGCTTCACACTCGACGAGGGGTTAAATTGAGTGCTAAACGTTCTTGAAAAATATCGTTTAATCAAAATATGAAATCAGATTTTCAAGAAACAATTACAACAATAATGCAAGCAATGATGCATGGACACTATAACAATGATGGTTTGATAAAACAGATTAAGATTGAAACATTTCTAAAATATGCAAATGACAAAAATAGAATTTAAAAGGTTAAGGGTAAGAAGAATGCACAAACCGATTTTATCCTGGTTTAGTTACCTCCACTTGGTAACCTAATCCGCACTCCACTGTGAGTTTTCTCCACTATAATAATTTTTTTTTTACAGAATTCAATTACAAGATTCTCACCTTCAAGCTTCACAACCTTTGTGAAAAACTTAACCAGAGCACACAAGCTTTTCCCAAGGATCCCTTCTAACCCTGTTACAGCATACGAGAGATACCTTCTCTCCTTACAGCAAATAGAAACTGAATCAAAAGATCTTTGACTCTAGATGTCAGAAAATAAAACTTGAAGCACTTCGTGAATTTCACACTTTTCTCTCATGACAAAGCTCTTAGAAAACTCTTTGATTCGTGATTGAAAAATTCTAAATGAATTGTGTGTGAAAATTGTTACGGCAAAGTCCTTATATAGTATTTTTAACAAATAGATTCGTTGGACTTGTAACAAAATCAGTTAGAATCAAAACATATTCGTTTTTCAATTTTCTGATGTGTCAATCGATGTAGTACACGTGTATTTACAAGATTCTAAACTTTTACACATGAATACACAAATTACGTTCTTGTGTACATCGATTGCCTTCTTGTCTGTTCTTGAGTACATCGACTTTAATCTTGTGTACATCGATGCCATGAACATTACTCAATCCAGAAATACATGTACATGAATTGTGTACATTGATTGGTTCTAGTTTAAACCATACACAAGTGTACACTTTCTGTACATCGATGTATACTGCAATTATTTCAAAAACCATTTAATACACACATGTACACTTCTTATATAGAGGGTGTACTAAAAGATTTTCACTTACAATAGGTAAATTAAACTGAAGATACACATGTAATACACAGGTGTACAAATTCAATTTATTTCCTTATTCCTCTTAAAATCTTTTGAAAATCTTTTTCATGAAAACTTGATTGATTATACTTTAAAAAAAACAGTTTTTCCTTATTTCCCAAGAGCTTATCAAGAGATCAAGTGTGCAATTCATACAAACACATCTAAGAACTTGAGATCTTCATTTGTCTTAATTTTGATTCTTTGCTCCTTGCAATCTCCTTTGCAACTTTAAACCTTATGATCTTTTTTGAACATTATTCTTTCATCACTTGGCTTTCTCCTTCATGAGTAAACTTACAATCACTTGAACATACGATTAATGTTTAATCAAATCAAAAACTCATATATGAAACTTATATTATTTGTCATATATCAAAACATCAAAAGACATTGTTTACTTACACTAAGAACATACTAAAAATACATTAATCAAAAGTCTAGCAAAATGTGGTTGCTCCATAATGGAGAACATATTACAAATACGAAAAAAACATTGATGGAGTGAGTGGCCACAAGAATAGGACTAATATTTTAAGTGTGAGTAGTAAGGTAATATCAAAAATTGGAGTTTATTTATACAAATAATTTCGAATTGATTTGTATTGGATCAGTTTTCAACATAGGAACTGAAAACCGATCCAATCTAATGAGGAAAATCCGGTTTTTTCGATTATCAATTTTTCAATTCGGTTCCTATGGTTTGAATTGGATTGGATCGGTTGATGAACACCCCTAAATTGATATATCATATATGAATTTCAAAATAATTCAAGATTCAAGTCATAAATCAAAGAGAGAGGAGCAACAACACAATAGACAGCAAGTGGAAAAAGAGTGCAAGTGGAGACCAAAGAGAGGGAAAGAGGGAGCACTGTCTTTAATCCAGACAAGAGGGACCAAAAAACTAATAAGAATAGAGGAGAAGGGAGGGCGCGAAGCACTGTGTAGGCAGGAAGAATAAAAAAATCGCACTACAAGAGGAGTGGGGACGAAAAAACAGTCTGCTAGGGTCTTTTGTTTGTGAATCTGACTTGGTATATTTGGGCGGTTTGATTTCAGCTAATTTTGTTCCATTTAAGAAAAATATTGCAGAATAAACAACCCGAGCAGGCCTTTTAGAAATCGAGTTGCGCAAACTAGCCTGTTTCTGAGTTGCACCCATGACTAAATTTGTATAATGCGATTTAGCAAGATTCACGATTCTTGAGATTCAGCAGAGTGAATCGGGATTCATGCTGAGATTCATGTCAAAAAGAGATTCGCACTCCGATTTGTATCCATTGTATTTGATTTCGTTTCGAATTGTACGAATAGTGAGACAATGATAACACCTGATCTCGGTACTTAGCGGCTGGAAGCTCTTAGTAGATCATTCATGGAGATTTTCTTTCTCTCCTTGTTATTTCTTATGAGTAACTAATTTCCCTTTTGTTAGGGTTAAATGTAACTAAATCTGATTTCTCAAGTTGTTGGTTTGATATTTTAATCTAGTTTTTACTTCATTATTATTATTATGATTGATTTCCTTGCTTAATGTTTGTTGCTTGATCATCCATAAATTGATTCTTGATTTGGTACGCAATTGAAAAGTTCATATTAGATCTAGAGTCAGAATTAATAACCTAGGAAATCTTGTATATAGGAATGGAACTTGATTTATTAGTAATCGTTTAATCCTTAATCTTAATGAAAATTAGGTAATTAAGCCGCCTAAGGAATTAGGGTTTAATTTGGAAATTTAAGTTCTTATCATCTAAGGAATTAGGATTTAGGTTGCTTCGTGGATTGATTGTTTTAATTGAGGTATGAACTAGTCTAATCGTCATTTCAATGCATGAGAATGAAGTTTACTGAACCTAACCTGAACATCTCACCCGCATTTGAAGAAAAATTCATTTGTGATGGCTAAGTGTTTGACAAAAAATACAAAAGAACATAATCTTTTACTTTGCTTCTTTTAATTTTAATTTTTTATTGTTGAGCATTTGAGCTACCTTCTTTCCAAATATTTGCTTAGATAGTGATTTAGTTGGACGTGTTGGTAATTGGTCTTAATCCTTGGTCGGAATGATAACTCACTCATACTTTATTCACGATTTGGTATATTTGCCAACCCCATAACACTTTCAGTTGGGGTAGTGAGTCAGTTCATGCAATCTCCTCATACTGACCATTGGGATGCAGCGGTACAAATCCTGAGGTATATTAAAAAGGCATAAGGACAAGGACTACTCTATGAAAACGAAGGAAACACTCAAATAGTTGGATATTGTGATGCAAATTGGGTAAGTTCACCAATTGACAAGCATTCCACTTCAGGGTATTGTGTTTCCATTGGAGGGAATGTTGTCTCTTGAAAGAGTAAAAAGCAAAATGTTGTTGCACAGTCTACTACAGAAGCAGAATATAGGGTTATGGCTCCAACCACTTGTGGACTCATTTGAATCAAACAACTCCTTCAAGAATTGAAGTTTGGAGACATCCAACAGATGAAATTGTATTGTGATAATCAAGCTACTCTTCATATAGCTTCCAATCTGATGTTCCATGAAAGCACTAAACATATTGAAATTGATTGTCATTTTGTTTGTGAGAAGGTTCTTTCTAAGGAAATCATTATTAAATCTGTTAGTTCTAATGATCAGCTAACGAACATCTTCACAAATCTCAAAGGGGGCTGAGAATTCAATATATTTGTTCCAAGCTTGGAGCATTTGATTTATTTGCTCCAAGTTGAGGGGGAGTGTTGGAATTAGTAGCATTAATTTTGTATACATGAACTTAACAATTCATATACCTAGTTTATATCTGTACATGTACTTCGAAAATAACCCATCATTAATCTCCTTATAAATGTAAATCATATTTATTCGTAAGTGTATATAATATCAAAGGATGTTAAGTGCAATTTACTCAAGCATTTCACAAAATCATCTTGCCTAAAATCTTAAGTTTCTCATATAGTTCCTTTCTATTCTATATTGTGTTGATGTACACTTGTTCTTGGATAAGTTATAAACATGATTCTGTTAACATGAGTGATTCCGTTTGTACTTTAGTGTCAAGAGGGGAAAAGAAAGATGACAAAAAGAAATATTGAGGATAAGAAAGAGGATACGATAAGTTATTTCACAAGAAACTTGGAGATGGAACGTATACTAACTAATGTACCCCAAGATCAAAGGATTTTAGGCAACAAAAGCAACAGAGCTTGGAAAACAGTGGCATACAACACCACGACTCAAGTGTTATCTACACGTTTCAAAGTCCAAATCCTTGGAGAGAATGTCAAGAACCGCATTAAACTTTAGCGATCATGATTATCACTAACATACTTAGTCAAAGTGGATTTGATTGGGATGACACAAAATATATGATTGTGGTTGAAAATGAAGAAACATGGAATGAATATGTAAAGGTAAACATTTTTTTAAATGTTATTGAATTCAAGTCATTATTTTTTGGTATTATTAACACTTTATTCCTTTCAAGTTGAAAAGGCTAAATGATTTTGCTTGAAAGGGTGATTATGAATTGGGACCTCACTGTAGACTTATGAGCCAAAGATAGAGCCACTGGAGTTGGAGAAGAGACTACACTCGATGTCGATGATGCCATGAGCAAAGAAGTAAATAAAGAGGAAGAGATCGCTAGTGTCAACATTGATTTAGAGGAGCCAAGCTTCACAACAATGAAAATAGGACAGTCTTTGATTTCTTCTAGCATGCAATCACAAAAAAGAAGTGGAGAAAAAGTTAGGATGATTGCTTCAATGAGAGAAGTTGTCGAGTCATTAAAAGAATTCGTCCAAGCAACTACAAAGAAGACGGAGGAAAAAAATATTCAAGAAGTACTGAAAGAGCTAGAGAAAATATCTGGTCGTGGCAATCCACAGTGGCTCAAAGTTGTTAATTGGTATACTGAAAATCCAAGTCAACTTGTAGTTATGAGACCTCTCTTCCGTTGGATAAGAAAGAGGATTACTTATTAGCTGTCATGTCTTAATGGCAAGTAAAACCAAGACTGATTCTTAAGACATGAAAGTCAATAAATAATCATTTTTCTTATCCAACGGAAGAGCTCTCACGGCTACAAGTTGACTTGGATTTTCAATCAACCAATTAACATCTTTGAGCCATTGTGGATTGTCAAGACCAGATATTTTCTCCAGCTTCTTAAGCACTTCTTAAACATCTTTTTTCTGTCTTCTTTATAGTTTTTTGCACGAATTCTTTCAATGACTCGACAACTTCTCTCATCGAAGCAATTATCTCATCTTTTTCTCCACTTCTTTTTTGAGATTGCATGCTAGTAAAAGTCGAAGATTGTCTCATTTTCTTTGTTGCAAAGCTTGACTCCTTTAAACCAATGTAGACACTAGAAGCCTCTTCCTCTTTATTTACTTCTTTACTTATGGTATCAACGGCATCAAGTGCAATCTCCGCTCCAACACCAATGCCTTTATCTTTGACATATGAGTCTACAATGTCATCCCAATTCGGAAACACCTGAAACTGGAACTATTTAACCTCTTCATGTGACTTGAAAGCATGCAAAAATGTTAAGAATACCAAAAAATAATAATTGTGAATTGAATAACAAATTAAAGAAATACTTACCTTTACATACTCATTCCATGCTTCTTCATTTTTAACCGCAATCATATATTCCATGTCATCCAAATAAAATCCACTTTGACAAGTATGTTACCGACGATGTCATACCATGTTCGCCAAAGTTTAGTGTGGTTCTTGACATTCTCTCAAAGGAGTTGGACTTTGAAACGCATAGATAACACATGAGCTACAGTGTTGTATATCACTGTTTTTCAAGCTCCATAGCTTTTGTTGTCCAAATTCCTCTGATCTCGAAATGCATCAGCTAGTACGTGTTCCATCTCCAATTCCATGTGAAATAACTTCTCGTAGCCTCTTTCTTGTACTGAATGTTACTTTTTGTCATCTTTTCCCTCTCTTAAATGACTCTACGACACTAAAGTGCAAACGGAATCACACATGTTAACAGAATCAAGTTTATAACTATTCATCTAAGAACAAGTGTACATCATCACAAAATTGAATAGCAAGGAACTCAAGGAAAAAAACAGCATTAACAGTATTACTTTATGTTTTTTTTTCCCTTCTTAGCATTAACAACGTCAATGAAAGAAAATAAATCTGTATTATGCTGAATCAGGATCATATCAACTATTCATCACACTAAATGGGTTTTATAAAGGTGGATATTGTACATAGGGAAACATCTAATTATTATTTTTTTATCTTCAGGTGATTGCTAAACATGAATTTCCCTTCAAGTGCGCAATGACTCTACAACGTCTTCAAGCATGAAACACATATATAGAGTTGATTACATAAAAAAGAACAAAAATTCAAAACCTTCTATCAAAAGACGCTAAGCAAAGTTTCTTTTAACTTGATAATCAGCAAACATATCCATCGCTGAAGTGTCACGAAATCTTGTCCACTCCTCAATGACTGTAAGATTTATAAGTAAAGGATCAATGTCTTATTTTAACTCATTTCCTCCATATGAATCCTCTTTTTGTTTTAATTAATTATAAGATTTATAAGTAAAGGATCAATATCTTATTTTAACTCTTTTCTTCCATATGAATCCTCCTTTTGTTTTAACTGAATTTTTCCCATAATACTGACAACTACCTTGAATGAAACTAGTTAAGAGCACAAGTCTGGATACACATGATGCATCTGCGTGTGATTTTAACACATGATCCTCAAAAGAAAAGAAAAAGGTTTCACACTTGCCAACTCAACCCCTGGAGGCACCGCCTGACAGTCCTAGTCTCAGTAAAACCGCAAACAAAAAAACAATACAAAGGCACAATATGATTTACTAAAGTGGCATGGTGTTAATTTAAAATATAGTTCAGTTCATTAACCACAAAATCACATAATCAAAGAATCAAGGAATAAGATGGAAAAATCAAAATTAACCAGACTAAGTCAACAAATACATGATAAGGGGCATGCAATTACTTAGGACATATTCATAAGATAGTGTAAGGTACAAATCAAGTAATAGTAAACTAGAATGAAATTCCAAAATAGATTAGAAAAATGGCCAAATAACGCATACTGACCTGCGCAGGAATGAAGCCACACACAGCGAACTATGAGGCAGTAACTCTGTAAAAGGCTGAAGATACATATTCAAGTATATATAAAGACAATACATCCCTCTAGGAGATCTTCAAGTATATCATAAACTTTCATCGCCTTTAATGGTATGTGTGAAAGAAACAGCAACTGCAGCAAATGAGAAATTGCTGGTGACATGATATTCCTACAAATAAAATATATAGGGCTGGTCCAATAAGGTCTTTTTAAAAAATTAACCTAATAATTTTTTTATACAAAATTAATTATTTTGTACACAATGAGGAGTTGATCCATGAACCTTGAACCTGATGGTAAGTTTTTATATCAAATGAGCTAACTTATGTTTGTTGATATATTATACATAACAGAAAGCTAATATAAAAAAGAAATACAAAGTGGACCTTTTTTTCAAAGAAAAAATTGTTTTATTTTGAGAGGCTTAGAGTAAGGGCTTCACTCGCTTTGCCCTCGGACCGGACCTGAAAGAATTTCTTAAGCAGATCTTGTAATGACTCAATAAAATAATGGAAAGATAAAAATGAGGAGCATAACAAATAAAGGAAAGACCAGTCAGGTGGATATTGATTTTGGGATTAATTGGGAGTTTATAGGACGGTATCTAGTATACTAAGACACTAACACTCATTTACCACCAGCTAGTCACTTCAGTCTTTTTTTGGCTGTTAACACCTAATTAACACCCGATGCTAGCATGTGAAAAAGGAGAGACCCAGCAAGGCACCAAGCCATAAT
This sequence comes from Ammopiptanthus mongolicus, assembly GCA_039655645.1. Lineage (NCBI taxonomy): Eukaryota > Viridiplantae > Streptophyta > Magnoliopsida > Fabales > Fabaceae > Ammopiptanthus > Ammopiptanthus mongolicus. The sequence continues at coordinate 20,072,504 of CM077343.1, forward strand.
TGAAATTCAAAAGCTTAGAATTGACAATAGACCATAGAATCTTATAAAAAATTAAAAATTCAGGAGACTCCCTCGTTGGCACATCATCAAACAAATAAAATGCAACATGAACTGCAACAGAATGCCATAAGGCCAGCAACAATCTATTCAATCTCACGAAACCCAACGTGCACATCAACATGTGATAGACCAATAAAACATGTGTATGGGAGAAGAGATAAAAAAACGAAAGAATAGTGGGAAAGAGAGGTTGAAGGCAGTTACAGAGGGCAAGGAAGTTGTGGAAGAGATGTTGAAGGTAGTTACAGAGGGAAAGGAAGTTGTGGACAGAATTGTAACTGCTGGGACAAATGGAGAAGAGCAGTTAGAGGAGAGAGGAGAGGGGCGCATAAGAGGGGGGGTTAGAGGAATAGAAAGGCAGGCAGTTATTGGGTTAGAATTTGGGATTGCAGAATGAGATTTCTCTTATCTCAGTAAGGGGAATATTTCCTTAGGGATTTATCTAGTTTCTTTAATTGTAATTCCATATCTTCAAGGTGGCTATTCTACCATCCATTGTACTTGCTATCTGCTATTTTTTTTATTGTCATTGTAAGAAGAATGTCTCCTCTGTTTATCAATTAATAGAAGAGTTCACTGTTTCTCTTCCCAATCTGTCTTGGTTCTATTATTTGGTATCAAAGCACTTTTCCTAGGGTGCATATGGTCTCTACGAGAATGGAAAATAGGATTGAACTGTTGGAGAAAAGAATGGAGGATATGAAGCAGGAGAATCAAAGGACAATTGAGGAAGCCGTGGCTGAATTGCGTACATTAATTACACAACATACCCTTCGCAGAGAGGATGATATCGTTGAGAGTCAAATGGAAAGGGAAAGAAGAGTGGACCGGAGGGAGGAGAGGATGCGAAGGTTGGAGGTGTCGTATTTCTCTGGGGATGACCCTTATGGCTGGATTTATAGAGCTGAACGCTACTTTGAAATCAACCAAATTCCTAACGAAGAGAAGGTGCTTGCTGCATCTATCTGTTTTGAAGGGAAAGCTTTGAATTGGTTTCAATGGTAGGAGGCCAGAACGGAGCGCCTTTCATGGGTCACATTGCGACGAGCGTTGTTAGGAAGGTTCCAAGACGCCACTTCTGAGAACCCATATGAGGTGCTCATGAGTTTGAAGCAAATGCAATCAGTAGCAGAATTCATTGAGCAATTCGAATTGATTTCTTCGCCGCTACGACACGCAGATGAAGAAATGTTAAAGGGGGCATTCATGAACGATTTGAAGGAGGAGGTAAGGGCAGAGGTGCGGTTACATGGAATTGGAGACTTAGGACACATGATGAAGATGGCGAAGAGGGTGGAAGAGAAGAACAAAGTGTTGGGTCAATGTCACAATGAGCCTGGGAAGAAATTTGGGCCGGTCTCTAACCGACCAGCCTTGAGTAACAGTGGGATGGTTCATTGGGTACGGGAAACGGGCCACAGGTGTTGAGAAGTGGGTACGGGTCGAACGGCCCTACCGCGGCCAATTCCAGGCAACCCGAGGTTCCAGGAAGCTCGGGCTCCACCGTCCAAAGGCCAGAGAGCAGTCACAATTTGAATAACCGTCGCGGTTTCTCTTTCCGCAGGCTAACTGAAGCGGAGGTGGAAGATAAGCGAAGGAGGGGTGTGTGTTGTCGTTGTGATGAGCCTTTTTCTCCTGGTCATGTGTGCAAAAATCGCCACCTGCACGTATTGATTTTGGAGGAAGGAGAAGATACAGATGAAGAAGGACAAGGAGGGAATGAACAAGGGCAACAGGAATGGGAACAAGCTTTGCAATTGCACATGGGAAGTGTGGCAGGGATGACTTCAAAAAAATCATTGAAGCTGTGGGGGAGTATTGCAGGGAATAAGGTGATGGTTTTGGTGGATTCAGGAGCATCCCACAATTTCTTATCTCATGAAGTCGTGAAGGAAATTGGTTTGCAATTAGACACAAGTTTGCAGTATATGGTGGAGGTTAGTGATGGTCATAAGGTGAGGAAACAAGGGGTGTGTAGAGGGGTAAAACTAGAATTACCCATTATAAATGTCATCCAAGATTTCTATTTGTTTGATTTGGGAGGAGTTGATGTGGTTTTGGGTTATGAATGGCTGATGGGGTTGGAAAAGATCGAAGTTGACTTTAAAGAACATGTGTTGTGGGTGATGGTGGATGGAAAACAGGTGGAGATTAGAGGCGATCCTAAGCTGTCCTGAACCGTGGCTTCTTTGAAGGTTATGATGAAAGAGTTGAAGAGAGGGACAGAGGCTTATTATGTGGAGTTAGGCATGATGAATTTGTATTCTCAGGAGGTAAAAGGGGAAGTGGAAAGCTTGGAGTTGGTTTTGGGGGAATATGAGGATTTATTCAGTGACAGCACTGAGTTGCCTCTTCAAAGGAGGTGTGATCATGATATTGTAATCAAGGAAGGGTCCCAAATTCCTAACATCAGGCCATATAGGTATCCTCATCATCAGAAGGAAGCTATTGAGGCATTTGTAAGAGACATGTTAGCTGCTGGACTCATCAGACCAAGTGTAAGTCCCTATGCTAGTCCTTTAATTTTAGTTAAGAAAAAGGATCGAAGTTGGAGATTTTGCACTAATTATAGGGCTTTGAACAATATTACCACTCCAAATAAATTCCCTATTCCTGTCGTTGATGAATTATTAGATGAATTATGGGGGGCTATTATCTTCTCTAAATTGGATTTAAAGTCTGGCTATCATCAAATAAGAATGAAGGAGGGTGATGTTCACAAGACAACTTTTAGGACTCATGAGGGCCATTATGAGTACCTTGTGATGCCTTTTGGTTTGACAAATGCCCCATCAACTTTCCAAGCCCTTATGAATGAGATTTTTAAGCCTTATTTGACGAAGTTTGTGTTGGTGTTCTTTGATGATATATTAGTGTACAGTGACAGTCATCAAAATCATTTGGACCATTTGATAATAGTCTTGGAGGTGCTAAGGACTCATGTGTTGAAGGCGAATTTGAAAAAGTGTTGTTTTAGCATGGCTCAACTTGAGTATTTGGGTCACATCATTTCAGCCAAGGGCATTGCTGCGGATCCTAATAAGGTGAAGGCCATGGAAGAATGGGCAGTTCCTACGGACCTTAAAAGTTTAAGGGGATTTTTGGGGTTGATTGGTTATTACCATAGATTTGTAGAAGGTTATGGGATGATTGCACGGCCTCTTACACAATAGTTGAAGAAAAACAGCTTTCATTGGAATGAAGAAGCTTTAAAAGCATTTCAGAGGTTGAAGCAAAAGATGATAGAATTGCCTCTACTCAGTATGCTTAATTTTCATATGCCCTTTGAGATTGAAACTGATGCTTTAGGTATGGGAATAGGAGCTGTTTTAATGCAACAGGGCAGGCCACTTGCTTTTATTAGTCAAGCTCTTTCAGAACGAGCTAGATTGAAATCAGTGTATGAAAGGGAATTGATGGCAATAGTGTTTGCAGTGCAGAAGTGGAGACACTATTTGATGGGCAATCATTTCATCATTAGAACGGATCAAAGGAGCCTGAAATATTTATTGGAGCAAAGAATTTTGGATAGGGAGCAACAGAAATGGGTGGCTAAATTATTGGGATATGATTTTGAAATTCATTACAAAGAAGGAAAGGAAAACCAGGTAGCTGATGCTCTATCTAGAGTGGTTAATTGGAAGGCTATTTCCATGATAACCAATGATGATTGGAGCTCCTTGGTTGATGAAATAGCCCAGGATAAGCAGCTGCAGAAGCTCATTCAGGAGCTAGTTAATGATCCAAAGTCTCATCCTTCTTTTGTGTTTGCTAAGGGCTGTTTGTGGCATAAAGGTAAGTTAGTAATTCCTTCAAAGTCGGCCAGAATACCTTTGATATTGGAAGAATTCCATGCATCTGTTTGGGGTGGACATTCGGGAGTGCCGAGGACTTTCAAGAGAATAGCCAATATATTCTTTTGGAAACATATGAGAAGGGATATAGAGGAGTTTGTGCAAAGGTGTGGGGTTTGTCAGAAGCCAGCTGGGTTACTGCAGTCACTTCCTATTCCGGATCAAATATGGGAGGAATTAACCATGGATTTTCTTGGTGGATTACCCAAATCTAAGGGTAAGGATACTATTTTGGTGGTGGTGGATAGATTGACTAAAGCAGCCCATTTAATTCCATTGTGTCATCCTTATACAGCAAAGGGAGTTGCAGATGTGTTCGTTAAAGAGGTTGTACGGCTGCATGAGTTTCCTTCTTCTATTATTTCAGATCGGGATAGAGTTTTTATGAGCTTGTTCTGGAAAGAATTGTTTAAAATGGCAGGCACCAAGTTGAAATTCAGCTTGGCTTATCATCCTCAAACAGATGGGCAATCCGAGGTCACGAATAGGACTTTAGAGGCTTATTTGCGGTGCTTTGTCAATGGGCAGCCTAAGAGCTGGCCGAATTGGTTATCCTGGGCAGAATTCTGGTTTAATTCTTCATACAATGCTTCAATTAACATGACCCCTTTCAAGGCTATATATGAAAGGGAGGCACCTTCCATTCTTAAATACAACAAGGAAGGGACAGTGGTGCAAGAAGTGGATCAAATGCTATGGGAAAGAGATACAATTCTGGTGGAATTAAAAGGACAGCTTCACAGGGCTCAGTATAATATGAAGATGTGGGCTGATAAGAAAAGAAGAGAAGTGGAATTCATAGTGGGGGACATGGTTTACTTGAAAGCTCAACCATACAGATTCAAGTCATTAGCTACTAGACAAAGGTTTTATGGCCCTTTTGAGGTGGTGGAGAGGATAGGAAAAGCTGCTTATAGGTTGGCATTACCTGCCAATACCAGAAGTCATTCCGTTTTTCATGTGTCACAATTAAAGAAAGCTGTAGGAGTCAATGAACCAGCGCAACAATTACCTCCGGGGCTAACTGAAGAGTAGGAGCTGCAGGTTCAACATAAAGAAGTGGTTGGGGTGAGAACATTGATCAATGGAACTGAGCAAGTGCTTGTATTGTGGGAAGGCCTTCCTGATTTTGAGAAGACTTGGGAAGATTCTGAAGTGATTGATCATGTCTTTCCTGATTTTCACCTTGAGGACAAGGTGAAACTGTTAGGGGGAAGTATTGATAGACCAATAAAGCATGTGTATGGGAGAAGAGATACAAAAAAAAAAAAAAATAGTGGGAAAGAGAGGTTGAAGGCAGTTACAGAGGGAAAGGAAGTTGTGGACAGAATTGTAACTGCTGGGACAAATGGAGAAGAGCAGTTAGAGGAGAGAGGAGAGGGGCGCATAAGAGGGGAGGTTAGAGGAATAGAAAGGCAGGCAGTTATTGGGTTAGAATTTGGGACTGCAGAATGAGATTTCTCTCATCTCAGTAAGGGGAATATTTCCTTAGGGATTTATCTAGTTTCTTTAATTGTAATTCCATATCTTCAAGGTGGCTATTCTACCATCCATTGTACTTGCTATCTGCTATTTTTTTTATTGTCATTGTAAGAAGAATGTCTCCTTTGTTTGTCAATTAATAGAAGAGTTCACTGTTTCTCTTCCAAATTTGTCTTGGTTCTATTAACAAGAAATACAAAGAAAATCAAAAACAAAATTGTGTGAAGGATTTGAAACTTTAGACAGAGCTTTGGATTTCCAAATCAGTTTGTCAAGAAAGAATATCTTCACAAATCCAACCTAATGGAGAGAAACCATAAGATTCACTACAAACAAGAAGTGTATTCAAGTTCGGACACTTTCACAATTAGAGAATAATTACATTGTGCCTAGTTCCATGGTATTTAGTCCCAAGGTTACCCAAGCCAACAATAAGCTCTAGTACTGAACAACGAACAGAAAACCTTGTTTTAACTGACCAAGTAAAGTAATTTAAGATTGCACAAATTTGTAACTGTATAGCTTGAGAATCAAAACCATCGAAGTAAAGTTGAGATTACTTACCAACTAAAATGTTCCTTTTCTCCCCAAACCTCGAACCCTAACACGTTGAATGGAGGGGTTCAATGGTGTTACCCATGCTCATAAAAAAAATGGTGTTACCCATGAGTTGAAGAAGACAACAATCAGATTTGATGGAGAAGTGAGGGTGGGTTGGTGGGTGTTAACCATGTTTGGAAGGAAGGTTCTGGACGGGAAGGAAATGAATACTTATCTTTCAGTTCTAAAATAAGGAATAACATTTCTCTCTCACTGTTAAACTAACTCTCTCACCGCATAATGCATCATATATATATATATATATATATACATATATATATATATATATATATATATATATATATATATATATATATATTATAAAAACTGTGTTTTTCCAACCGTTTTTCTCCCGTCCATTATTCTCCATGATGTGCTCTCTCTTCTTTCGTGCACGGTTACTCTTTTTATTTTTTATTTTTTTTCGTATCTGAATTTGTTAGTTTCATTTCCCCCCACCTTATTTGGCTATCTCCCTAAAACGGTTTCTCCCTCATTATTTGCCATGATGTGCATTTCCTCTTCTCCATGTCTCAGCAATCGGTTCTGCACACTCATTAATTTGCTCATAGTCACAGTAACCCACACTTATTCTTCATTTTGGTTTCAAGTTCAGCCCTTTGTAAGGCTCCAAAACTTTTGACACTGAAAGGTAAGGTTTTCTTTCTTCTTCAACTTCAACTTTGTTCTTTCACTATGTTTATTTTAGAAAAATTGCACGGTTACTTTTTTTATTTTTTATTTTTTTTCCTTATCTGAATTTGTTAGTTTCATTTTCCCCCACCTTCTTTGGCTATCTCCCCAAAACGGTTTCTCCCTCATTATTTGCCATGATGTGCATTTCCTCTTCTTCCTGTCTCAGCAATCGGTTCTGCACACTTATTTGCTCATAGTCACAACAACCCACACTTATTCTTCATTTTAGTTTCAAGTTCTGCCCTTTGTAAAACTCCAAAACTTTTGACACAGAAAGGTAAGGTTTTCTTTCTTCTTCAACTTCAACTTCAACTTTGTTCTTTCACTTTGTTTATTTTAGAAAAATAATTATATTTGGGAAAGTGATTTTTCCTTTAGGGTTGGAGCAAAAATAGTGATATTTGGGAATTGGGTTTTTTGTTTTGATGGTTAACATTTTTAATCTTTTGAACAGCCAATGACCTTCAAATGAAGAAGAATGTTGAAGAAATTTTAAATCTAATTCAAGTCTTCATTTTTTGTGTTTTTCTTTTTCACTTTCTGTTTTCCTGGGGAAATGGAAGGATCAAATGAAGATGATCCAATAATCAAGTTTATCATTACATTCACTAACAAATATTTATCAGGTAACCAATATTTATACAATTGTGGATTGATTCGTTGATGTGGATTACTATGATATATCTTAGTATATTCATTCTAATAGTTTGTCAAAAAAATTACTATGATTGAATGATATATTGAACTGATATATCTCCATCTTGGGAATGTTTGGGCCATTTTTTTAGTTTCTAAAAAATTGAATATAGGATTAATGTTTAATATTGAACTGTAGACAATAAAAGTTTTTATGATATTTGATCTGAAGCTGATAAAATATTTTATCTCTATCCTCTCTTGCTGCCCATTTATCTGACATATAAACAACAATTAAAATGTTTTCTGCAACATATATTGAATAAATGTACATAAAGAAATTGATGACATTAGAGCATAGTCATCGGGATAGATTCCGATGGTTACAGATTTTAGACTATGTCAAAGTTGAAAAGATCATGGATATTTTGAAATAAAATGACATGAAAATGAAGATTATTGAGAGTGAGAACTACAGTACCATTTAGGTGTCCTTAATATTTTGGTAAATCTGTGACATAGTGTTACAGTCTCTTCACAATGTTAGTCTCTACTAGCCTTAATGATATATTCCGAATTTTTTTCAAATACTGTATTAAACTCCTTTTTTTTTTTTTCCACTGTTTTGTTGGTCAATATAGCTCTCTGATTTATTTATTTTTTAGTTTACAACACAAAATCAATATTCAAAGCTTATTTTCTTCTCAATATTGTCTATATATTTATCCCATGTTCATGTGGTGTAAATGAAGAATTTTAAAGGGAAAATCACAACATTTTGTTTTACATTAATATTGAATTTTAAAGGGAACTATATCTTTTTGTTTGTAATAATATTCTGTATAAGTAGCACTAAAGTAGAAGTGGATCTCTCTTTATTGGAGAAGTAGCACTTGAGTACTTGATTTTTGATTTGTGTCAATTTATTGGCTATCAATAGTCCTCGAGTGCTGAGAGATACCACAATAGATGTAGAAGAATTAGTAGCAATCAATTTTATCAATTAGAATATATTTGATATATGTCTACTTTTTTTCGGTGTCTTCATATAAATTATTATTTAACTTTTAAATTATTGTCTAAATTACAAATTATTTTACATTGTATTTATTGTTATCGCACTCTTAATAATATTAATTCATTGGAATTTTATTGTCTTACTTCTTGAATTTAGGAATTTAAATTTGCTACTTGTGATACCAGGAATAATATTTGTTCTTCAAATACTGGTACCCTAATGAAGAGGTCTACTTCAACTGATGATGCCAAAGATCAAGAAGGTGAAAAATTAGGCTTAATATTTGTGTTGTTATTTAGCAAATTACATATATTGATCATCACGATATTATTTATGCAAGTGTTTGCTATGTTTTTACTATGTATTCTTTATGTAAACAGTTCCTTTAATTTGATATGCTTTCTTGTGTATATTGCATGTGAACTTACTTAAATTTAGTTAGTTTAAATCTTTAAGATATACATTCTACAAAAACTACGAATGGTGCAAGATTGATTTCATTTTACACTAGCTTTATTTGATCATAAGTTTTTAACACAAAACACATATAATTTTGATTTTGTTTTTCTATTTTAGTATATATTTTTCCTGATATTATACATTTTGTTTGATAGCTTATGCTTTAATTTAAGGTTTTGCTTAATTTTATCTTTTTTTATTAATTTCATTAATTTTATTTTTTCTATTAATAGATGAAGTTTCAATTTCAATAAACCTCATACTTTTGAATTATTATCTACATTACAGATTATAGGGCATTATATTTATCCTTATTTCACTTTTAATTCATACAAATTTTGTTATCTTATATTTCATTCTTTCTTGTGGTTACTGTTATCTTATATTCGTAAACATGTATTAAAATTATATTTATAAACAAAATTTAAAATAAAAATTTTGTGTCTACCAAAAAAAAAAAAAAGGATCATTTAGTGTATTTTCACAAACCCGTGCGTTGCAGGGGGATCACACTAGTTACCCTTTATTTGAATGCTCTACCCAATAGACTTTAATTCCATATAATATAAATATTAAATAATCCATATTAATAGATAATGGGAAAGTTCAAAATTTTGGTGTCCTGATTTTAAATGTCTATACGATCCTTATAACTGCATCAGTCATCACATGACAAAGAAAAAATTGAACAAAACTGACTCATTTATCTTGAAATTTGAATTTTCAAAAAGTGTAAACGAAAAAAAACGAATTATACTCTCAACCATAGCTCATAAGTCAGGATTGTTCCAATTAACCTCTGCCCTCCACTTACAGAACAGTTGCTGTTCCACACTCCAACCTCCTCCTCCTATTCTTCTTCTCCGGTTCCAATTAATTCATTTCTCTCTTTTGTTGTAAACTTACAGAATCCGCCCCCATAATACGCCAACTTCGCCAAAACAGAGAACCCTCGACTCCGACCCGATTCAGAGAACCCTCGCGACACCGATAGATGGGACCGAGTCCCCGCCTTAAGCCGCCCACCGCCACCCGTCCACACCACACCCCGCCCAAGAACAACGTCGACCCTCCCAGATTTGGTATGTACTATATTTTTTACCTTTTTAAATTTTTTTTATAACTTTTTTTAAGATATTATTTGTTCTGATAAATTCATGTGCTAATATTGATTCATCCTTTCCATCGAATGAAAAGGACTTATAAATAAAACATAGAAAGGCCAGGTGATGTGAACGGTGGTTTTGAAACAAATTATGAAAATGAATTTTCTGAAAATAAATCTTTTACGTGTTCACAGGAATCAAGCACTCAAGGACAGTCCACAAATATCCATTATGACATTTGGCAAACATCTTCCAGCATCGAGTCCCTGGCAGCACAGAAACTGGTTGCAAACCCTGCTTTTCCTTTGCAAAGAAGCCATCTGATTGTTTTGTGGAGACTGTTGTTTTGTGTGATTAAAGGCGACATACATCCGAAATTATATTGAGTGACTTTCATTTGTGATGACTTTGATGACTTTAGATATTTTTTAGAGAAAGAAATATGGGAGAGAAAATAAAATAAGATGAGAGAGTGTGTGTCAAATAAGAGAAAAAAAAAGAAAGACACAAAAAATATCAATTATGAAAGTCACCCAATCTATATCCTTAAATGTTTGAAAGTGTTTTGATTATTTCTGATTGATTGATTATTTGCTGGGAAACGGCGTCGGTATGGGCAATGTTTCTGTCAAACACAAATGGAATCCCAAAGGTGAGTTAACATTGTTTTCGATGAGGTTCTTATGTTGAGAAAATACAAAAAAATAAATAAATTAGGGATTCACAAAAATTTAGGAGGTATATTGGATTGAGATTTTAAAAGACTATTTTAACGTAAAAAAGTCTTGTGGATTTGAATGGATTATATACGAATGTAATGATTTATAAGATTTTTTTTAAAGACTTTTATAATCAAGATTTTATTATTTGGGTTTTAATGGATTTATATCATAAGAATTTATAAGATTTGGAAGGATTATATGGATGGATTCATAAGATTTGAAAGAAACACATAATGGAGAATAAAATCATAATTTATAAATCAGATTCTATTTCTGTAGTGGAGAATAAACACATAAACTCTAATTACAACATTACATAGCAAATTCAATTTTATAGTAGAGAAGATAACATATTCACATGTTTTTGTTTACATGTTATTGTATTTATATAGTGAAAAATGAAATTATGAATTTAAAAAATAAAATTACTTTATTTTCATGATGCCATAACTACTATATTCTATATTTTTATTGCTTGTTGTTACTGATATGTTAATCATCAAGAGTATATAAATTTGACGTATCATTACTTGCAAATCAATTTTACTTTATATTGAGGTAGCATTTGACCCAACTTTTTTGGGGGATTAAAAGCTATTTTAAAGTTAAAATTAAAAATGAGTGTTTTAAGAGCATATTTGAGACAGTTTATTTTTCTTGGAAAGTTTTTTTCTAAAAAAAAGTTGTTTTAAAATTATTCTAATATGTTTGACAAATTAGCTTGAAATAGAAAAAAAAAAATTATAGAAAGAAGTGATTTTCAAGAAAGTTAAAATTTTAAGTTTATTAGAAAAAAACTTTTGATTATTTTGAAATCAATCATATTTTCTCATTTTACCCTATAAAACTAAATACCTAACTAATAGATTATCTTAAAATCGTTTTTTAACAAGTATATACAAACAAAAACTGATTCTCATTATAATCGATTATTGCAATAAATATACAATCGATTATTGAAGTAAATATCTTAAAATCGCTTTGTTTGATAATTTATGTTGGGTTGAACGACAATCATGGGAGAAAGAGAGGGGGGAGGGAGGGAGGGAGAAAGGAGAGAGATAGAGGGAGGGAGAAGAAAGAAATATGAAGGCAGAAGGTGAAGAGAAATAAGGATTGAGAATCCTGAAAAATCTCATTTGTTAGGGTAAGACTTTTTGTTACTAAAAAATAACTAAAAAGTCACACAAAGTCCCACAAAATTCACCTTAGAAAACAATCCATCGAAATCAGGAAGTTTTTGAATACCACAAGACTTTTTGTTACTTGTAAAAAGTCTTGATTGAATACCTCTAGATTTGGATTCTCTCTTTAAAAAATCTTAATAGTCTTGATTGAATATAACAAGATTTATTTAGATTAATTAAAATCTTAATTGAATACCACAAAACTTTTTTATCATAAAAATATCTTTTAAAATCCTTTAAAATCTCAATCCAATACACTCTTAAAAAAAAAAAAAGGATGGATTTCTTTAAAAAAATCAGGATTATTTTTAGATATGAAATCATGAATCTTTTAAATTAAATGTAGGTAGACGAGTTGAAATTGTTTTTTCTTTAGTTTATCAAATTTTAGTCATGCGCCTGGGTTGCTATGTCACAAACAAGGTTTTGACATAGAGAGACATGTTGTTAAGTGGATGATGATGATCAAGACATGAGAAGGTCCTGATTAAGTGAATTTGGATTTATCAGACTTTGTGTTTTATTAGAGGTTTTAAGAGATCTATATTAGTTCAGTTGTATATGTATTCAGATATACAATCTCCTAAGTGATTGTGTACACCATATTCTTAAGTCACTTACATTGTATTTTCATTCTATTTGCTGCTTGATTGAGTTGTATTGTTTTGTTGATCCCAAATAGCATAATGGTTGCTATAGTCTTTTTTTTTTTCACAAAATCTTGGTGAGCATTTGCATATAAGCTTTTGGGGTAATTGATCTCTTTGGAGTAATATCTTCAAATCCTGTAACATTGGGTTTCCATAATTCCAAGTTCTTTCAATTAATTCTTCAAGGTAAAATTCTTATTTTAATGTACTATTGGTTTTCGTGGTTCCTTTTTCTTCGTTTTCTTTGCCTTTTCATTATTTTTAAGAACTTTAAGGACTTTTTAACTTGGACTTAGGCTGTTAACTGTTTTCGTCTTTTGCATTATTTTTTAAAACTGTGATTTCTAAATTAAGTCAGAAATATTATCCTTTATCCCACAACTAGATAAGTACAGAGTAATAGTCACATCCAATATTACCTGTACAGCATAAAAGTAGATGGTTGTATCATTAATTTGATAAGGTAGTTATTAAGTAATAAGTATAAGTATACTGTGAAAGACTATGAAGTAACTCAACAAACATATATATTCTTATTGCACGCCTGTGTATGGTTCAATTTGTGTTTACTAATTACTTTTCCTATGAATGATGTAATAGGTGTTTTTTTAAAAAATTTATTTCTTGGTATGTTAGGTGAAAATGGCAAATAAGAAATTTTAAATTTTCCAGGCATTTGAGAAATGTAGGGTTGGCATGATTGGATTTTAAATTTTTAAATTTATTTAATTATTCAGGAACATTTATACTTTTCTTAGATTTTCAATTTTTCATAAATGTAATGCGAGTGCACAATGGAAATAGATATATTTTCCTTGATATGTTTTTTAGTGATGATTATTATTATACTGGTGTGAGAAATAGCTAATAGTGGGAGGAACCTTCTTGATTTAGTGGTTATAGGATAAGAATATATATGGGGACATGAAGAAATTGCAATTTAAGAAGTTTGATAGAGTAGATTTTTGCTACTCATATTTGTTACAACGATTTATGATGTATCAATACTATTAGCACTATGGAATGATCAAGTTGCTAATTTAACCATATTCTTGATAGTTAGGAGAAAAAAGGGAATATCACTTAATTTTTTTTTAATGGATATGTACGTATTTCAGTATTTGTTATTTAGTGAATGATTTAGCAGACATATCAAATATGGCTTAATAATGAGAATCTCATCTTCATGTGGAAATCCTAACCCCATCGATGATCCATGTCCTCACATTAATTTGTTGAGATGTATATTAGTGAACTACTTAAGCATTTTGTATATTGTCTAGGAGGATGAGTCCACCTCAACCTTATCTATACCATTATTTAAAGGCAATTACCCAAACAATTTCGGTGTCATTTTTTTTTTTCCTTCATATTTTACCATTAATATTACTTCTATTTACAACCGATTATTATTCATTTGAAAGATATTAGAAAAATAGGGTAAATAAATTTTTTGCAAGCACACCAGCCTTGGCATAACTGCTCTTCCTTTCAAAGTAAGTTTCTGATTGCACCTCTATATGCTTTATTTGCAAAAGAGAGAAAATTGTTAAGATTGCTCCAATGATTATGATGATTAATTTATTGGTGAAATTGTGTAGTTTACAAATTTTTAACTAAACATGGTTTGGCTATATAAAGTGTAACGTCCTTCATTATATTAATAACCCATAATAAAACATTTAAATAAAACATAGTGAAAATGAAAATTTTCATAATATGATACTTTAGTAATAATAATAATCTCAAAATAGCCTTTACATCAATAAAATCTCAAGCTGAATTAACATCACTAAACCAAAGACTCCTAAAAACAAGACGTCAACTATTCCCAAACGTATAAAATGAAATAAATCAAGGTCTTAGCCACAAACGGTTTCAGCACATCATAATACTAACCAAAGCTATAAATAGTAGTAAGAACTCTCAAGTCTTCAAGCCTCCTCGGTCTCAGAAATATTGTCATCGTGCTCTGAAAATAACACTTCTAATGAGATGGAAATCCAAGTGAATAAAAACAGTTATAAAATATTATCGCATATAGTGGTATTCTCAGTCGGCGCAATAACCGAAAAAACAATCATGGCATCTGCTATTTTCGAAAATAATATAATTTTCTATACTATCATTAATATAATATATTCAGACCAACACACCATATATTTCAATTATCAACAAGTACATTTTAACCTATGCACTTATTCTACCAATCATTGGCATATAACAATGGCGTCTCATTGCCCACCCCTACTCATAAGGAGTGTTTCGACTTCACCTGCTGTGGTAAAGTTACCAAATGAATACCCCTGCTGTGGTGGTATTTTTCGACATCCCTGCTGTGGTGATGTTTCTCATTTCAATACCCCTACTATGGTGGTATTTTTTGGCATCCCTGTTGTGGTGATGTTTCTCATTTCAATACCCCTATTATGGTGGTATTTTTCGACATCTCTGCTGTGATGATGTTTCTCTTTTCAATACCCTTACCATGGGATATTTCTCAATCTCAATACCCCTACAATGGTGGTATTGTCTGTAACATCCCGATTTTCTAGTTTTCTTAATTAATCAGTATTTATGTATTTGTATTTTATTGGAGGGTCTAAAAAATGAAATAAAATAAAATAAGACCGTAGTCAAACTCTACGATATCGTAGGAAGCTATGGTTAAATTTGGGGTCGAAAACTCAGACGGAGTCCGGTCTGCGTTTTTCATTGACAGTAGTGTTTTACTACTATCGAGACCTAATTTGGACTCGTGAACGTGGCAGTTAGTTTTAGAATCACGTTTCCTACATTTTTGAAAAAAATGTGTCCTGACCTTCGAAAATGGAAATAATATAAAATATTCGGACGAAAACTCGAACCGGGAGACAAACGGAGCTGCGTAGGGATTTACCAGGATCCGCTAACGGATAAACTTGTCACATCAAGTCATATCACCTCGGAAAGCGTGCCATGACTCCCCACTATCACGATGACGTTAGAAAATATCTGGATGCGTTCACATTGCAAAAAGACCAAAATGCCCCTGGTCTTTTTCCTAAAGGACAATTACGTCCCTAAAATATCTAAAAAGTGCATCACACCACTCACTCTCTCTCTTCATTTTCGAGCTCCCTTTTCTCTCTCTCACCTCCATCTTCTTCTTCTTCCTCCTTTCTTTCTTTACTTTCTCCATTTCCACCATTTTCTTCAAGCTTCACCTCCATTTTTTCTCAACTTCCACAAGGATTTTTAAGAAGATTTGTGAAGCAAAGTTGATTATCTCATCCTCCCTCATCACCTAAGAGGTATATATTTCACTCTTGAGCTCTCAATCTTCATTTTCTCCATTAAAATTCATGAGTTTCAAGTTTTAAGATCCAAACTTCAAAAATCTCTAGAAAATTGTAGAAAAATCATTTTAATGCCAAACCAATTTCTATGATCTAGTTTCATCCTCTAATATCATAATCCAAGAGCATGAAATCAAATAAGCTTCCTATCCTATTTAACTTAAAGGGGCCGAATCTAGCAAAATTGGGAAAAATGGGTTTTTTTGTTCAATTTGTGAAATGATTCTTGGTTTTACTCTTTCATTCCTATGATCATTCAATCCAAGTGATTAGGAAACCAAATCAAAATCTTAGCTTATTTTTATCCATGAGGGCCGAACCCTAAGTTTTTTGGTTTAAGGGGTTTTGGTTCAAATCTTTGATAATTGATCATGGATTATGTCTTAGGTATGCTTCAAGATCATTGGTCCAAGAGTTGGTAGAATTTCAATATCCCTAGCCTATTTAATTAAATAGGGGCAGAACCTTGGTCATTTGGACTAGGGGGTATGTTATTTAACTATATTAATTTCTGGTTGTGTTTTGTGGTATAGAATCGGGCAGGACTCGGACGTTCGACCGCGCACCCGATTGACTGTTGCGGAGCCGCATCCGGAGTCACCCAAGAACATCACTAAGGTGGGGGAAAGAACCACAATATCGTCGGGGAGACAAGCTTTAAATATTATATATTGATATGCGTAGGGCGATCCAAACTCAACTAGAGGTCGTTTGACCGATAGGATGATTTTACTGTATATTGAGGTTGTTTATGCTGTGATTGGATATTTGATACGTTATATGTGATATATATGTTATGCTTATTATATGTTTATGATTGATTAAATATGATTTATCTGTAATTTGATTTTACTGTTGAATCTGTTCCTGGTTGTTATTTATGTACTGTGGTGACTGCTAATGTCTGAATAGAGCTAGGCAGTGATTTCTGATAAGTTGGGAGATGAATGTGTGGTGCGAAAGTCGAGGATATATATATGTCGCAGTGCTCAACCTAGAGATACAATTGATCTGTTAATGTTGTGATATAAAGTTGATACCCGGTTGAGCCGGAGGAAAATTGGTTGCGGTTGTTTATAAGTCATGGTTGAGGCACTAAGTGTTGATCCTGAGATGAGTCAGTGAGATTCATGTTGCATAGTTGTTGTTCATCACTGTGTTAGCATACGGGAGATTCTGATCTTGCCTGCGGGGAGATGATCGTACCGATTAGTTTGGCGTATGGGCGATTCCGATCTTACCTACGGGGAGATGATCGTACCCATTAGTCGAACTGTAGACGGATGGGCGAATGTTCCGACCTAACCTGCGAGTGGAGGGATATGTCGTTACCGAAAGTTGAGTTGTTAACGGACGGCGGATGTTCCGACCTAGCCTGCAGGCGAGGGAACATGTCGTTACCGTAAGTTGCGTTGTTGACGGGCAAATATTCTGACCTGGCCTGCGGGCGGAGGAATATGTCGTACCCATGAGACGAGTTGAGCCTGCGGGCTTTTGACCGAACCCTGCCTTATGGGGGGTGGCATAGTGATGACTGAGATACCTTGATCCGTTGGGGATGTCACATCGTGATCGCGTCCATATAATTGTTAGTTGCATGAGTGTGAGAGACAGTAGTTAGGAGAAAATTATTTGGGAGTTGTTTGGTTGACACTGTTGTGATTCTGAGTGTTGCTATCTATATAAATTATTTTATATAGTTGTTTTCCCATTTATGACATATTACTGTTTCTTATCCCCTATATCTTTTGTGTCGTATTTTATTATTCTCGATTGTACAAGAAGACCCTGTTGAGGAATTGCCAAAGGAGATTGACGGCATACCTGTTGAACCTGATGCTGGCGGGAGAGCCTCGAATCCCAATGCTAGGGGAACTTGAGCTGCACTATGCGGAGGATGATCGTCTCTGGGAGACTGACTACTCACAACGAAGAGTAGTGTATACGGGCCGACTACCGTATACGTTAGAGTCGTGGTTGGGTAGACAGTCTTAGTTTTGTTATGGCCAGTACATGGGCTTGAACGAAATGTATTGTGGGGCCAAGAGAGGAAGTCTGATGTACTTTTATTTCCGCTACTAAGCTTTCAGTTTTTATTTGTTGCGTACTCTGAAGTCTTTTATAATTGGTATCAGTTGTTATAGGCTCTATTGATGGAGCCAGTACTATTATGTCGGTATTATATACATTTATAAATAATTATGGTATCAGTGTGTTGTATGTTTTAAATATTTCCTTAGTTTCATATTATCACGCTGCGCTGCGATATTAAGAAATTCAGTTCGGATTACAAATGGGACCTCCGAGGAAGGGGTTGTCTCATTATCAACATCCCTACAATGGTGATGTTTTTCACAAGGTCAATACCCCTACAATTGTGGTATTTCCTCAATCCCAATACCCCTACAATGGTGGTATTGTCAACATCCCTACGATGGTGATGTTTTTCACAAGATTAATACCCCTACAATAGTGGTATTGTCAACATCCCTACAATGGTGATGTTTTTCACAAGGTCAATGCCCCTACAATTTTGGTATTTCCTCTACCCTTAATACTCCTGTTGTGGTAGTATTAAGTACATGTCAAACAATCAATAAATCATTCTTTTCATCGCGATCATTCATGGCATATTAATCTCATTTAATACTCCCTCCGTCCCAATATATATGTCATATTCGGCTAAATCACACAGTTTAAGAAAAAGCAATAAATGACAGAAAGAGAATGGTAATTTTACCAAACTAACCTTATTAATCATTGGTGTATTAACTATTGTCATAAATGTAAAGTGGAGTATTTAAGCGTATAATTGGTAGAAAGCATTTAATATTACATTGAAAATAGAAAATGACATATATTTTGGGACAAATTTTTTTTGTAAATGTGACATATATAATGAGACGGAGGGAGTAACACATACCATATATGACATATAGCAACATACCAATTCAATCATCATGGAATTCCAAAATTCACATCGAATAAACAAACGTTCATAGCAATAGCATTCATATCATAAAGTTCCCTAATTAAACATTAATTTCGTTTTCTATGAAAACCTCCAAATTTGGAAAATAGGATTTGACCAAAACATGAATTTTTCTATTGAAATTTCTCTAAAATTCAGTAGATAAATCAAATCCCTTTTCCCAAAATCGTTTGCACCATGGAAGGGTGAGAAAAAGGTCATTTTTACTCACCTCTTGAAGACCTCCTAGAATCTTCAAGTGTAACCCAAGGCGAATCCTATATATCGTCATCCTCAATCTTGAATCTCTTTTTCTTTCTCCTTCTTCTTCATCATCTTCTTATTCTACCTCTTATTGTTGTTGTTGTTGTTGTTGTTGTTGTTGATACTCCATAATCGTTACAAAGGTGTTTTAGGGTGCCAAGAGGGTTTGTAGCCGCACTAAGAATATTAGGATTGGTTTATATAGGGTTACCCTCACTTTCCTCTTTTTGAAACCTATTTTTAATGCGTCCTGGCATAGAGCACAGGCGTGCTCTTAATTGGCACGACCGAATGTGAGCACGAGCATGCCGACGCTACTGTGACAGATTTTTAACTTAAAGCTTCTTCCTTTTATTCTTTTGATCAGTACACCACCCTTAAGGTTCGAAGTCAACTACTCTAAGCCTCCCTAACACTTTATAATTTTATTTTCTAAGATTAAAGTCTCTTATATCTTTATTTAATTATTGGGATGTTACATTTTCTCCCCTCCTTTAAGAATTTCGTCCCCGAAATTAACTTCACCCTCACGTAAGAAGCAAATAAAGGTAATGTACCTTCAACAACGAGGTTTAGGTATTGACGCACCAAATCTTCTTCCAGTTCCTAAGTGATAGAGGCAAAGGAGGGACAAGTCAATTTTGAAACAAAAGAAGATTAATCCATTCAAGTCCAAGAAAAACCATTCAAGTCCAAGTGATCTGTGTTCTTATTTTTCCTATAACTTGAGTTTTAGATGTCCGATTGAAGTGATTCTTGATGCGTTGGAAAGATAAGAGAATTATCTACAAGTTTTATTTGAAGCTCAAGACCTGATTGAGATAGACCAAAAATGGGCTAGAAGTTGAGAGCGCTGTTATGGACAAATTTGTTTTAATTAGGCATTAATTGAGCTTGTAGTTGTTTTTAACTTTAATTGTATAATGGGCTTCATGGTCCACGAAAATACTCAGCTCCTTAACCTAGAATGTTCCTTAGCTTCTAGAAATAGGACTTGTATTACCTCATTTCATAATTTTGAATGAAATTGGATTTTGCTTATCTTTGAGTGTGAGTGAGTTATGCTCCTCTTCACACTAGTACAGAAAGCACTTTTTACATCGGTTAAAAAAGACTTTTAACATCGGTTAAGGAGGCGACGTTAATTCAAGAGATGTTAAAAGTGTGACTTTTAAAACCGATGTTAAAAGTAAATAAAAAACCGATGTTAAAAGTACACTTTAAACATCGGTTATAAGCACACCCGATGTTAAAAGTATGGTTTCAGTCAGAGGTGCTTTGGTCAGTACACTTTTAACATCGGTTTTAGGAACACACGATGTTAAAAGTGTACTTTTAACATCAGTTATTATAACAACCGATGTTAAAATTAAATTTTTTTTTAAATGATGTGTTACATTTATAGTTCTTTCCCACCCCTGCATAACAATCAGTATATCATCCACAATTCAGTACACAACATAAGACCAGAAACAGATTCAAACATGTAACTCATATATTGCTACTCCAGAATTGCAATATTACAGTTACACAAGTCCAGAATAAATAAACTAAATTATATGACAATACATATATATAGTGTTATAAGTGCCATAACCTAAAGTCCAAAATGTGTCACATGCAATACATACAAGTGCAAAAATCATATACAATCTATATTATGCTGCCTAGTATACTCATAAAAGAAATTAGCAAAACGATCCCTCAGGTCTTTCATCTCCTCTTTATCAAGTGGAGTTTGATCGTCAAAAGCCTACACAAGTTTAAATAAACTCTATATTAAATCATCAACCAAAACAAAATATAATTTAACTTGTGCAAAACTTTATATTTATTACCTGTTGCCATCCGTCAATAATAGTGGCGGAGACCACGTTCAACATATGTTTCATCACGTAGTATCCACACTCCCAGCCGCCAGCTTGTTTACGAGACTACAAGGCAATATGAAATTGACTATCAAGTACAACACTAATATAATAATAATTATTGTTGTAAATTTTTTGTAAGAAATAATAAACTACTTACGAGTGGAATAATCCATTCAGGCTTTCTTTTTTACTTGGATGATCTACTTTTGCCATCTGCACAAGCCATGCTACTTGCAACCATAGCTCGATGATTAAAAATAATAATGTCAATTATGTTCATATAATAAAGCAAAAGCAATTTGAATTACAAATTAAATTGAAGCTTACATGTCAATCGCGTCCTTCAATTCAGATGTCGGACTATAGTGCAACGAGCATAAGAAGACGATACGATGCTGGCTAAGATGAAGTATGAGCAACTGCTAATGGCCACTCCTAACTATTGGTGCTAGATAAATATCTTTCTTTGTTCGACCAAGTAGCTTCAGGACGTATGTCTTCATCGCATCCCCATTAGTGCAGTAATTTCCCTGAATTATGCTTTGGTCTAAGAATCCATACGTATTCTGGTTGCCTTTTTCCATACATAAGCGATGAAGATACCTAAGATATTAGAATAAATAATGTTAAATACCTAAGACATTGAAATAAATTATAGAATTAAAATACTTAAAATGCATGTCAACAGTGTACTTACGTGCACCACATACTCAGAACGGTATTGGCTAGCCAATTACCAGGCAGACATATGTCACCTATATCCTTCCCAGAGAAAAAAAGGCTGGCAAGTCGAAAGTGCATTCGTGTTCCAAGGGAATAGAAAACTCTTTATCCAGCGAATCCGCAGCAAATGCGGCCAAATGAGCTACATTCGATCTTGGCTTAGACACAGCAAAAGACGGACATACCTTTTTATCAATGTTCTAAACAACAAAGATAAGGCATTAGTTAAGTAATGTCATTTGTAAATAAATAAGACATAAGTAATTAAATGATTAATATGAAATTAATATGCATACCTGGGATAAAGGCATCTCAACTGGCTTATGTGCATCCTCACAGCTCCCCACGGTGCTCACATGCTGAGAAGGTTGGCTCATTGGGCTTTGTTGGGAAAATGTAAGCCCCCTAGATGGCATCTCCTTTATGAATGATTCCATAAGCTCCGAAAACATCTCTCTTTTAAGCTCCTCCTTAATGCTTTCCCGCTCGTGGCTGTCGATTCGGCTTCCAACATGGACTTGTCGTCCGTGATATTGCCGAATTTCCACTAGCCCTCCAACACCCTTTACAAAGCCAGGGTGGTCATCTTTATCTAGGGCAGTGCTCAGGATATCCCTACGTCCATGTTGAACGAACGATCCTTGCGAGCTTTGTTCCACCAGCGATGTCTACAAGGGAAAATTCACAAAATATGTGTAAGATAGTGTTTACTTAACTTTATTAATTACAAGTAGAAGTAATCTATTAATTACTTATATTATTTTCAGCGACAATACGTGTGGGCTAGGCTTTAAAATCTCCCGATTTTGTCTTTCGGGCTTCCATCCATGTTTCATGGCGTTCGGGTGGAGATGAAGGATTAACAACTATTTCTCCATCGGCTTCGGCTTCTCCATCAGCTCCACCTTCTTCTTGCTTCTTTTTTGCCTCTTCTTGCTTCTTTTTCATCTTCTCCTCCATAATCTTCTGCCGAACCATACGATAGCCACCACGAGACATATGGTGTGGGTGTACATTGTTTTTCTGGATTTCCTTGGCCTTTTTCCTTTTCTCCTGTTACAAATAACACATATTCAATTCAATTAAATAAATAAATTAATTACTTAGACAAGCGTATTATAAAAAATATAACGGGAAACTAACAAGAAAGGCAGGATCTTGTCGGCTCACAACAAACCTATCCCACGTCTCCTTATCAATGAAAGAGTATGTGTCAAGTGGAGATTTGTCGTCTTTCTTCTCAAAAATATATCTATTACCCAAATAGGTCTTGAACCCTGTCCACCGCTTCGCGGCAAAAGAAAGCCATTTCTTCTTACATTCAGGAATATTCGGGACATTAAAGGTCAACTATAGTACAAAACAAAATGGAGGAAATATTAGAGTATGATAATAATATAAGTAAATACAATTTAGATACAAATAAAAAGGATAAAATTAAAATACCAAGATTGAAGACCAAATTTGATCCTTCACCATACTCGGTACCTGAGCCCATTCCTCAATCAGAATGCTAACCCTGTTTCGAGCTTCCAGGGCCACAAAATCAGTGAATTTGTCAGCATTCAGCCCTATGGCCCCCCCAATATGTATCAAACTCAACCGGAAGCCTTTGATCACCACAACGACTCAGGGCCAACGATCGTAACTTTGTGGCTGATCTACCCTTTTTTTTTGGGGCGTGCACCACCTGACCCGCTATGTGAAGGAGAAGGACGAATGCCTGCTGGATCAGTCATGTATGCCTATTTAGACAAAAAGTAATAAATTAGGTTAGTATATAAGAATGGATAAATAAAAGTAAGTCTACTATAACATGGATAAAAAACCTACTTTAACATGGATAAATAAAAATAAGTCTAACTTAACATGGAGAAATAAAAATAAGTCTACTTTAACATGGATAAATAAAAAATGAATACTTTAATTTAAACATAACTTACACTATGGTCAAGTTTAGATCAATATCCCTTCATGATGATCATCATGAGTGGCAAGTACATCGTCCACTACATTTTCCTCGACGAAAATAGGCATCTGTGTTGAGAAAGAAGGAGTTTCTGGAATATCAAGAGTTGCATCTTGATTTTCATGGATACCATTATGCACGTTTTTTCCTTGGAGAGCAACTGACCACCTTTTGTTAGAAGGATCATTGATGTAAAACACTTGTTTTGTTTGGGAAGCCATGATGAAAGGCTCTTCCGTGTGACCTACTTTGTCAAGGTCCACCAATGTAAATCCTAATTCTTCAGTTTGCACATTACTGTTACTTTCAGCCCACTTATACTTAAAAACGGGCACTTGAAATTTAGTTTAATCGACCTCCCAAATCTCTTCAATGACTCCAAAGTAAGATTTCGATGCCATAATGAGATTTATATCTTTTGAACTAGAGAAGTGCATCGACTCAGATACGATCATAACCCCGCTGTTTTGCATGGTATTCTTGTCATCTTGGGACTTTGTATAGAAGGAAAACATATTGATATCATATCCACTCCAACATATGACTTCAAGACGTGGCCCCTGTGCTAGCCATTGTAATGTATCAGAAGCAGTATGATCATTTGTAATTTTTTCTTTAAACCAGGCTACGAAAGTCTTGTTATGATGGTTCAACAACCATTTTTCGTTCCTTCTAGGGTTTTCTTCCTTGAACTCTTGTTTGTGAGCACATAAGTAAGGTGCAACCTCATCAGTGTTATTCAAAATGTGCAAATGGGCTTGAAACACTTCCTCCCGAGCCTTGCTATTAACCTTTATACCTCGTGTACCCTTACCGACACATCTTCTCTCATGACGAGGCTCAGGAATCCTTATAGCCTCCACTTCTGAAAGGTAGTCTTGACAAAACTCAATAGCTTCTTCTGCAACGTACCTTTGAACAATAGATGCTTCAGGATGGTGTGGATTCTTCATATACCCTTTCAAGATCTTCATGTATCGCTCAACTGGGTACATCCACCTTAAATAAACGGGGCCACATAATCTAATCTCCCTCACTAGATGAACAATTAAGTGAACCATGATGTCAAAAAATGAAGGAGGAAAATACATCTCCAATTGGCACAAGATTATAGCAGCCTCATCTTCCAACTCATCCAACTTCTGGGGGGTCAATAACTTTGATACATATAGCATTGAAGAATGAGCATAACCTAGTTATGACATGTCTAACAATTTTAGGAGCAATACCACGAATAGCCACTGGTAGTACTTGTTGCATCAAGACGTGACAATCATGAGACTTTAAGCCAACCAATTTGAGATCATTTGAGACAAGCCTCTTGACATTTGAAGAGTAACCCTGTGGCACTTTGACGCCCCGTAGACACTCACAAAAACTTGTTCTCTCTTTTTTTGACAAAGTATGACATGCTGGAGGCAAATATGTCCGCTTACCATCCTTTGGTTGTGGAGCTAACTGCTCTCGTATACCCATCGCAACCAAATCTAGACGAGCATTCACACCGTCCTTTGTCTTACCCTGAATGTTGAGAAGCGTTCCAATTAGACTATCACATACATTTTTCTCCACATCAATGACATCAATACAATGTCTGACATTAAGTTTGCACCAATATGGAAGATAAAAAAGATCGACCTCTTCTTCCATGTGTTTTTCTCAGTAGCCTTCTTTCGAGCCTTTCCGAACATAACATTAATGTCCTTCACCCTATGATAAACTTTCTCTCCATTAAAGGCCGTCGGAGCAATTTCATTCTCTTGGAATCCATTGAAAGCTTTTTTTAATCTACGATATAGGTGATCACGTCTGAGAAATCTCCAATGCCCAAGGTAAATTGTTTTCCTTTCATGTTGCAATTGTGTGAAACATGTGCCTTCTTCACATATTGGGCATGCTTTATGCCCCTTAACACTATACCCAGACAAGTTCCCGTATGCAGGAAAGTCATTGATGGTGCAAAATAACATGGCACACATCTTGAAAGTCTCTTTGTAATGGCCATCAAACACATCAACGCCTTCCACCCACAACTTTCTCAAGTCTTCAATCAAGGGACTTAGATAAACATCTAAGTCATTTCCTGGCTGTTTTGGGCCCGAAATCATCATAGATAACATCATGTATTTGTGCTTCATGCACAACCAAGGAGGTAGATTGTAAATTACGAGGAGAACAAGCCATAAACTATGGATACTACTTATGGTACCATACGGATTCATTCCATCTGTAGCAAGTCCAAGCCTAAGGTTTCTTGGCTCATTTCCGAAATCCGGAAACAAACAATCAATTCTCTCCCATTGCACAGAATCAGCCGGATGGCGAAGCATTTCATCACGTTTCCTCTCATCTGCATGCCATCTAATGTTCTTTACGTTATTTACATTAGCGAACAATCGCTTGAACCTTGGAATTATTGGAAGATACCACAACACCTTTGCAGGAGGACCCTTTGTGATCACATCACAATTAGAATCACCATCCTTCACTTTGTACCGCGATACCCCACACTTGGGGCAGTCGTGCATCCCTTCATACACACCCCTGTATAGTATGCAATCATTAGGACATGCATGTATCTTCTTATACTCCATACCCATCGGACAGAGTATCTTCTTCGCCTCATAGTTACCGTCTGGCAGTGTGTTGCCTTCTGGAAGCATGTTGTTCAACAACTCAAGCAATTCGGTGAAGCTTTTATCACTCCACCCATTTCTCGCCTTCACACTGAACAATTTTAAGACCGCCGACAACCTTGTATGAGTAGTGCACCCCGGATACAAAGGCGTATCCGCATCACTGCACAAAGTATCATACACACGTGCTCGCTGAAATGACTCTTGTCCAATATCACGGATCATGTCCTCTACTCGATCGTCCTCCATATCTGCATCAACTTCTTCACTTTGGGACACACTTCTTCACTTTGGGACACACTTGGCATGTTTAACAAGTCATCACCATGCCATGTCCATCTTTTATAACTCTTGCAAATCCCTTCACAAATAAGATGATCATGTATTTGCTTAACTTCACATTTCCTCATATTCAAACATCTAACACAAGGACAATTAAATCTTCCATTACTATCAGGAAGATTTCTTTGAGCAAATTCTAGAAACTCTTCCACTCCCTCCTGATACTCATCACTTGTGTGTCTACTAACCATCCAACTACGGTCCATATCCACGTTCTGTAGATATTCACATATTTATACAATATGAGCACAAGAGGGGAAACTTTCAAAGAGCAGTATTTGAAATTATAGGCCTAAACCTTAAGTCCTATAATAGAATCTAAACCCCTCGACTATAGATCAAACCAATCCAGATGACCTAACTTTTTTTGACTATTGAGATTTTATAAGCAAAGCCTAAAAGTCTTTGCTCAATATGTAAGATGAAAGTGTTTAAGTTTAAAAAAAAAAAATCAAAATGCATTTCATTATTTCATAAAATATTCAAATCATTAAAACAGAGACAATGCTAAACACTAACTAACAGAGAAGGATTACCAAGTAAAAGGGAAATAAAGGAGAGGACTTACCAAGTAAAATAGAGGGGAGTTGGGGCGGTTCAATTGCGGTGGTCAGTTGTAGAAGAGAGGGAGTTGGGGTGGTTTAGTTGCGATGGTTCAGTTATAATGGTTCTGAGCAAATATTAGCAAAAATTGTATTTAACAAATAAAAATAGGGAAGAGAGAGTTACGTACCTTTGCGAAGAGGAAGTGATGGTGGTGGTTCTACGGTGGCTCGCGAACGGAGGAGAAGGAGGTCAGTGAAGAGAACACTATAACGTTGAAATGTAGGGCGCGAGACTGAGAAGGTTTGAGAATGTTAACGTTATAAATTTTAATAACTTTTAACATCGGTTGTTCAAAAAATCGATGTTAAGCTTTATTTTAACATCGGTTATACAAAAAACAGATGTTAAAAATTGTATTTTAACATCGGTTCACTAACAACCGATGTTAAAAAGTTAGCACCAGTAAATATGGAATGGAGGGAAGAAACTTTTAACATCGGTTGTACCAGAAACTGATGTTAAAAGCACATTTTAACATCGGGTTCCTTATAACCGATGTTAAAAGTTTCTTCCCTCCATTCCATATTTACTAGATTGCCATCCAATCTCCAGTTTTAACATCGGTTTTTAATGAACCGATGTTAAAAGTGTACTCCATGCGCTATTTATTTGCAAGTTTGCTACCGCGTCTATTTTTAACATCTGTTTTTCTTTAACAGATGTTAAAAGCCTGACATGAAAAGTCTATTTTCCACTAGTGTCAAGTTCTTGGATTAGAACTTGTTTGATTCTTATGAAAGATTTCCATCTCTTTGTGGTGAATTCTCCTTGGCTTATCAATCTTCCATTTCCATGGAAACTTTGTGGCGCCTTCTCTTCATCTTCTTCATCTTTCATTTTCTATTTTGTTTATGTTCTTTCTAATTTATATTTACGTCATTTAATTTCTGCATCTTTCATTTCAGTTCTGCCCTCTTTTATTTAATTAGTGTTCTTTACTTATTTTGTTCATCTTTTAGTAGTCTATTTTCAATTCCTAGTTTATATCCTTCATATGCATTCGGGTGTCCAAGAACATCTTCTTCTTCCCCAATTCTTTTCATTTTTTTAACATAAGAACTAAGAACAAGCTTTTGGATAGATCCTCAATTTCGGTGATTCTAACTTGGATCATATCATGTGGTATCTAGAGCTAGCTTTCTTGAGCTTAATTTTTTTTTAGTTTGAGTTTTGCTAGTTGGATGGTGTTGAAATTTTTGCAATTTTTGAGATATTTTTAACCTTGAAACCCGCTCCCAACCCCATTTTTTTATCATCAATTTTGATCTTTTGTTCTGTTGTAATGAGTTGTTAGACCATTGGGGTTTGTAATTCATAGCATCCAAAAGATGTTTCATAGCTCAAATTGTTTCCTTTCATCATATTCTATGTTTTAGATTTTTGAATTTTTTTTAATTTTTCATCTTGTTCTTGGAGTTTGAGCCACTTTGATCTTTATGAATTTCAAGAATTGCTGTTAGAGTGTTAATTTACACCTTGATTGAAAGATCTTTACAAGTGGAATCAAGTATACCAAACAATTTTAAGCTTAAAGCATGAACTAGACATCAATTTGGAGGAATTTAATTTCTAGGCACACAGAACAACCCCTTGTTCATCATGTTCGTGCTTCAAAAGACTATTTGATATTTGTGATTCACTTAAAATTTGTTTACCTTGGGTGTTCTTTTCTGTAATTTTCAGAAAAATTTTATGGCCAAAGTTATTTTACAAAAGTAAGGATCCCCAAAAGTTAAAAAAAAAAAAAAAGGAATCAGAAAAATACAATGGGACTAATCTGCAATTATAAAAGTACAAAAAAATGCAGAATTCAAATTAGGCCACAAAAACCCCTTTTCTAAGTGTTTCTAGCCTTAAAATTGGTATTATTGGATGTTTTCGACATATCTTTGGCTCAAATTTTATTCCTAAACACTAGTTTTAGAGTCTCTGTTTTCTTAATTCTCTATTAGAGTGTGCTTTCTTTTCTTCTATAGCTTTTCTTGTTTGTCTTTAAAAATTCCTAAGTTTTGTCTTAGCAGTTTTCCTTTCTTGAACTTCTTGATTGATTGCTAGTTTGGATTTTTCACAAAGTTTTAATACTTGTTTATATTCTTGAATTAGTATATTTCTTTTCCAAGAAAATTGAAAAAGGACTTTGAGCGGTAAAAGGCAAGAGTGAACATTACATAAAAGCCTTGTTTTGAATGAAACACGAGTGCAAATCTAAGAGTTAAGACTTAGGTGTGTGGGGAGGTCCTTAACACTATTTCTTTTTCTTCTAACTTGTTTGCTTTGCAACATGATGACATTTGGTTCTAAAGATTCAGACTATGAGTGTAGATGTGTTGCGAAATCACTTGAGAAGTATAAGGTGTTGGTGTAAGCCCTGGTGGCCAATCTATTTTGAATAGATCATCATTTGCATCATGACTATGATCATATATTTGATATATGAAGAAGGCATTAATTTATTATGTTATTAGTATTTAACATAATAAAGTCCTTAGAATAGGCAGTTTGTTTAATGGAACATTAAATGTGACTTGATCGCGAGATCCCATTAAACTATAGAATATTATTCTTAAAATATCCGTAGTCGAATATTATTGTTAATTAGGACAACAATAATACATAGAGACTATTCTGTAAGTAGACTGATGACCACATCTCACGGATCATGAATATGTGGTATCAAATCAACACAGGTTCAAATATTTGGCGTAATATTGGTATTGGATTGTCCCACTATGAGAACGTTGCATAATAGTTATGTAAGTGTCATAAGTGCTTCTCATGGTGACCATAGCGAAGTAGTCCTTCGACTTAAAGTCACTACGATTCCTACATATGGAGTTGTAGGCTTTAATACTATCAAACATCATCCGTAACAGGATGATCATAAAGGTAGTTATTGGGCCTGCAATGAATCATGTTGAGGGATGTGAGTGATGTAGATAGGATTCGTCCCTCCTACATAACAGGAGTAATATCATGAGCCTCTTGATAGAGTAAGACGTGAAATATGCGTGGCCAGGCGGAAATGGGCCAATATATGATATTGGGCCCGTTTGTGATTACACGTCTACTCGGAGATCGAGGAATGAATAATTGAACTTAACAAGGATGACACATTTATGCTTTGTGTTCAATTAAGACATATGGACGAAGGGACATTTACTGCACGGTTATTTTGGTTACCGTAAGGTATATATCGTATCACCGATATTCTCACTAATTGGGTAACAATAATGTATTGCTAGATGCCGCTCATTGTTTATAATATTAAATGTGATTTAATATTATTGCCAATTTATTAAGAACCTATAGGGTCACAAGCATAGAGCAAATAGTCGGAGAATGAATTAATTTATTAAATATGATTTAATAATATTAATTATAGATTGGGCCTGTAGCGTACAAGCCTAATGAGGTTGGGGTAAGTGGGTGACAGCTTATAATGTTGTGAACGTCACTTAAGCGCTAGGAGCTTGCTGCGCATAACCTAGCGGCCGTAACACCCCCTTGGTAGGCAGGCCCCCTCACCCCTGTCGTCCACGACGTTCTCTCCGGCGGTGATTTGTTCGCGTGGACTACGTAGAGGTGCTGCTCCTTTACAGTACTGGTGATAACGTTCATCCTCTTCCTCAAAGCAGTGTTCGCAGTGCTTGTGATCAAGAAAGAAGAATTGTTCTTCCCTTCGCAATGTTCGCGGTAAAGTTTCGCTACAAGTGGTAAACACTACAATCATGAGTCATGACCATTCGCATGGGTCTTTTGGTGGGAATTTTTCCGCTGCGTTTTTGGTTTTCAAATGCGCAAATTCCAAACATAAGGTTGGTAATTGGACCCAAAAAATGCATGAGAGGTATGAAAAGAAGTTGAGGGAAAAAGATAGAATAAGTCATGAAGAAGACAGGCGTAGAGACAAAGAGAGAAGATATAGAGTTCATGAGAGGGAGGATAAGAGGTTTGAAAAAGAAAGAAGACGTAGAAGCTATGAAAAGAAGGATAAAGAGTATGAAAGAAAGGAGAGAAAAGAGGAGATAATGAAAAGAAGTATATCCAATTTTGAAGACAAAATTCAAAAGAAAGAAGGAGAAAAAGAAAAATAAGAAAATGAGATTAAAATTGACAATAGAAAAGAGTAAGGGAAATGCAAAAGAAAGTAAATCAAAAGAGGGAGAGGCAAAAGAAATTGAGGTGGAGGAAGCAATTTTGTCAAAACAACCTACTTTCAATTTCTTATACAATGATACTTGTTTTAATAATAATACTAACCTTTTGTCAAGTTGTGTTGACTCTCTTTTGCTGAAATTTGAAGATGAAATTCCAAAGGAGGAATGCAAGGCATCAATCAAAGTTGAATTAGACCTTCCAAAAACACAAGTCCCACACGACTTGAAGGAGCTTGGTGGACCTTCCATGACCTTGAATTCGAAGTTGAAGACTTTCAAGACCTATCAAGGTTCTAAAGGATTACAAGAGGAAAAGGAAGAATTGAAGACAACTAGAGAATGGCTAAACCCTAAAGCAGAGAATGAGTCCTCAAAAACACTTGGGAAGTCATGGCGTTCTACTACTCTAGTACCTTCTTCTAAGTTGGTTTGTGGCTTCAAAGGTTGGGATTCTTCTATTTTTGTTCCTTTGTCTTACATTTCTTCCTTAGGTCATAAGAGAAGAAAGTGAATGAAGGAGAATTCCTTCAAGGAATAGTTAGCCTTCATGAAGAAGACTAGTTGGACATGAAGTTTCAATTTGCAAAGAAACTTGATGGGGTGTTGGACCAATTTGCCAAGAAAGGCAACAATAGGGAGGAGAAATCCTTGACTTACACTACTCCTAGATTTTATGATTTGTTGAATTTGAAAGAACATGCTTCAATTCATGATTTGCCGAATTTGCATGAACTTGTTTTAAATAATTATGATAAATCTTTGAGATTTGAGTGTGTTGTTTTATCCCTTATTAGCCTTGGTCAAATTCAAAAGTTTTATATGAATGATGAAATTGTTTCTAATGTGGATATTATATATGATGGATCCTTTAGACTTGTTTTTGACCCCGGAGGTAGGTTTTGTAGGCACATGAAGAATAAGAGCTTGGTTTCATTCAAAGGAAATCAAGTCTCCATAGAAATAGACTTTTTCTTAATGCAACTTTCAATAAAACTAATACATGCCTTTTTTTGTGTAGGTTTTGGAGCTATAAATTCGGGGTCGAATTCTCTTGAAGAGATAAGGAATGATGCAAACCAAGGATGGTCAACTTTGAAGAGAAGAACCAAGCCAATTATGGAACAAGAAGAACCAAATTGAAATTTGTTGAAAACTTTATTTTCGTTGGTGGTGACCTCTCTGTCTTATTTTGGATGTATCTTGAGATCCCGATATCCGATGGTCGAGTTCTTTGATGTGTTGGAAAACTATGATAATTATCTACAAATAGTATTTCAAGCTTTTTGACCAGATGCGGCTTCTACCATGGTGAAAACTGGGATACAAGTTGAGGACAAAATTATGGACGAGATTTTTCTCGTATTTTGGGTTTTCTTTGTATTAGGCTTGTGTTTTTGTGCAAGATAGACTCCTTATGCTGAAGTAGGCATTACTTAGGTGAAGATTAGGGTTAGCTGTCACCTCCTTAGAATAAAAATTCTATAAATAGGACTTGTATTACCTCATTTCATAACTTTGAATGAAATTAGAATTTATCATATTTGGGTAATTTTGTGAGTTGAGCATTGACTCCTCCTCTTCAAGGTCTTAGATTAGAACTTGCTTAATTCTTATCAAAGAGTTCTATCTCTTTGTGGCGAATCTTCCTTGGCTTATCAATCTTCCATGTCCATGGAAGCATTGTGGCGCCTTCCCTTCATTTTCTTCCCTTTCCATTTGCTTAATTTCTTTTATGTTCTTCTTTACATTTGTGCCATTTACATTCTGTTTTTAGTTGTTGCACTTTAATTCTTGGTTTGGTTAAGTTACTTGTTTAGTTATTTCTATTCTTTAGTTATTTTCTTTTGTTAATCATATTTGGGTGACAACCGCACCTTCTTCTTCCCCAATTCTTTTCATTTTTTTTAAAATAAGAACTAAGAACAAGCTCTTGGATAGATCCTCAATTTCGGTGATTCTAACTTGAATCATATGGTATCTAGAGCTTGCTTGTTTGAGCTTAATTCTTTTTTAGTTTGAGTTTTACTAGTTGGATGGTGTTGAAATTTTTGCAATTTTTGAGCTAGTTTTAACCTTGAAACCCACTTCCAACCCCATTTTTTTAT
Source organism: Ammopiptanthus mongolicus (assembly GCA_039655645.1). NCBI lineage: Eukaryota > Viridiplantae > Streptophyta > Magnoliopsida > Fabales > Fabaceae > Ammopiptanthus > Ammopiptanthus mongolicus. The sequence goes on from CM077343.1 coordinate 20,105,956, forward strand.
CATCAATTTTGATCATTTGTGGTGTTATAATGAGTTGTTAGACCATTGAGGTTTGTAATTCGTAGCATCCAAAAGATGTTTCATAGCTCAAGTTGCTTCCTTTCATCATATTCCATGTTTTAGATTTTTGAATTTTTTTTTAATTTTTCATCTTGTTCTTGGAGTTTGAGCCACTTTGATCTTTATGAATTTCAAGAATTGGTGTTAGAGTGTTAATCTACACCTTGATTGAAAGGTCTTTACAAGTGGAATCAAGTATACCAAACAATTTTAAGCTTAAAGCATGAACTAGACATTAATTTGGGGGAATTTAATTTTTGGGCACACTTCTCAAGAACAACCACTTGTTCATCATGTTCATGCTTCAAAAGGCTATTTGATCATTGTGATTCACTTAAAATCTGTTTGGGGCATCCTTTTCTGTAATTTTCAGAAAAATTTTGTGGCCAAAGTTATTTTACAAAAGTAAGGATCCCAAAAAGTTAAAAAAATGGAATTCGAAAAATACAAAGAGTCGAATCTGCAATTATAAAAAGTACAAAAAAATGCAGAATTCAAATTAGGCCACAAAAACCCTTTTTCTAAGTGTTTCTAGCCTTAAAATTGGTATTATTTGATGTTTTGGACATATCTTTGGCTCAAATTTTATTCCTAAACATCAGTTCTAGAGTCGTTGTCTTTTTACTTCTCCATTAGAGTGTGCTTTCTTTTCTTCTTTAGCTTTTCTTGTTTGTCTTTAAAAATTCCTAAGTTTTGTCTTAGTAGTTCTCTTTTCTTGAACTTCTTGATTGATTGCTAGTTTGGATTTTTCACAAAGTTTTGGTACTTGTTTACATTCTTGAATTAGTATAGTTCTTTTTCAAGAATATTGAAAGACGACTCTGAGCGATAAAAGGCAAGAGTGAACATTACATAAAAGCCTTGTTTTGAGTGAAACACGAGTGCTGATCTAAAAGTTAAACACTTAGGTGTGTGGGGAGGTCCTTAACACTATTTCTTTTTCTTCTAACTTGTTTGCTTTGCAACATGATGACATTTGGTTCTAAAGATTTAGACTATGAGCGTAGATGTGTTGCAAAATCACTTGAGAAGTATATGGTTGGTAATTGGACCCAAAAAATGCACGAGAGGTTTCAAAAGAAGTTGAGGGAAAAAGATAGAATAAGTCATGAAGAAGAGAGGCGTAGAGACAAGGAGAGAAGATATAGAGTTCATGAGAAGGAGGATAAGAGATTTGAAAAAGAAAGAAAAAAGCTATGAAAAGGAGGATAAGGAGTATGAAAGATAGGTGAGAAAAGAGGAGATAATGAAAAGAAATATTTCCAATTTTTAAGATAAAATTCAAAAGAAAGAGGGAGAAAAAGAAAAACAAGAAAGTGAAATTAAAATTGACAATAGAAAAGAGAGTAAGGGAAATGCAAAAGAAAGTAAATCAAAAGAGGGTGAGGCAAAAGAAATTGAGGTGGAGGAAACAATTTTGTCAAAACAACCTACTTTCAATTTCTTATACAATGACACTTGTTTTAATGCTAATTCTAACCTTTTGTCAAGTTGTGTTGACTCTCTTTTGCATGAATTTGAAGATGAAATTCCAAAGGAGGAATGCAAGGCATCAATCAAAGTTGAATTAGACCTTCCAAAGACACAAGTCCCCCACGACTTGAAGGAGCTTGGTGGACCTTCCATGACCTTGAATTCGAAGTTGAAGACTTTCAAGACCTATCAAAGTTCTAAAGGATTGCAAGAGGAAAAGGAAGAATTGAAGACAACTACAGAATGGCTAAACCCTAAAGCCGAGAATGAGTCCTCAAAAACACTTGGGAAGTCATGGTGTTCTACTACTCTAGTACCTTCTTCTAAGTTGTTTTGTGGTTTCAAATGTTGGGATTCTTCTATTTTTGTTCCTTTGTCATACATTTCTTCCCTAAGTCATAAAGAGAAGAAATTGAATAAAGGAGAATTCCCTCAAGGAATAGTTAGCCTTCATGAAGAAGACAAGTTGGACATGAAGTTTCAATTTGCAAAGAAACTTGATGGGGTGTTGGACCAATTTGCCAAGAAAGGCAACAATAGGGAGGAGAAATCCTTGACTTACACTACTCCTAGATTTTATGATTTGTTGAATTTGCAAGAACATGCTTCAATTCATGATTTCTCGAATTTGCATGAACTTGTTTTAAATAATTATGATAAATCTTTGAGATTTGAGTGTGTTGTTTTATCCCTTATTAGCCTTGGTCAAATTCAAAAGTTTTATATGAATGATGAAATTATTTCAATTGTGGATATTACATATGATGTATCCTTTAGACTTGTTTTTGACCTCGGAGGTTGATTTTATAGGCACATGAAGAATAAGAGCTTTGTTTCATTCAAAGGAAATCAAGTCTCCATAGAAATAGACTTTTTCTTAATGCAACTTTCAATAAAACTAATATCTGCCTTTTTTGTGTGTAGGTTTTGGAGCTATAAATTCGAGGTCGAATTCTCTTGAAGAGGGAGGGAATGATGCAAACCAAGGATGGTCAACTTTGAAGAGAAGAACCAAGCCAATTATGGAACAAGAAGAACCAAATTGAAATTTGTTGAAAACTTTATTTTCGTTGGTGATGACCTCTCTGTCTTGTTTTGGTTGTATCTTGAGATCCCGATATTCGATGGACGAGTTCTTTGATGCGTTGGAAAACTAAGATAATTATCTACAAATCGTATATCAAGATTTTTGACCAGATTCGGCTTCTACCATGGTGAAAACTGGGATACAAGTTTAGGACAAAATTATGGACGAGATTTTTCTCATATTTTGGGCTTTCTTTGTATTAGGCTTGCGTTTTTGTGCAAGATAGACTCCTTATGCTGAAGTAGGCATTACTTAGGTGAAGATTAGGGTTAGCTGTCACCTCCTTAGAATAAAAATTCTATAAATAGCACTTGTATTACCTCATTTCATAACTTTGAATGAAATTAGAATTTATCCTATTTGGGTATTTTTGTGAGTTGAGCATTGACTCCTCCTCTTTATGTTCTTGGATTAGAACTTGCTTGATTCTTATCAAAGAGCTATCTCTTTGTGACGAATCATCATTGGCTTATCAATCTTCCATGTCCATGGAAACATTGTGGCGCCATCCCTTCATCTTCTTCCCATTCCATTTGTTTAATTTCTTTTATGTTCTTTTTTACATTTATGCCATTTACATTCTGTTTTTAGTTTTTGCACTTTAATTCTTGGTTTGGTTAGGTTACTTGTTTAGTTATTTCTGTTTTTTTGTTGTTTCCTTTTGTTATTTAAATTTGGGTGATAACCGCTCCTTCTTCTTCCCCAATTCTTTTCATCTTTTTAACATAAGAATTAAGAACAAATTATTGGATAGATCCTCAATTTCAGTGATTCTAACTTGGATCAGATCATCCATGGTCCTTCAAACAAAGCAAATTTATAATCCTCTTCATAATTAAAGGGCACTAGGAAATGCTCATCACTTAAGTCTATCACTTTGATGGGTCCTCTTTTACTCCACTCTTTCTCCAGTCGATTTCGAACTGTTTTCAAGCCAATACGCATTCCAACAAGCATAACAATTAGGGCTTGTTTCCATGGATTATACCATTCTTTCGCCTCCTCCACAGGGATTTTGATCGAACACTAGTGGAAAATAGACTTTTCACGTCAAGCTTTTAACATCTGTTAAAGAAAAACAGATGTTAAAAATAGACGTGGAAGCAAACTTGTAAATAAATAGCGTACGGAGCAGACTTTTAACATCGGTTATAAGTAACTTGATGTTAAAATGTACTTTTAACATCCGTTTCTGGTAAAACCGATGTTAAAAGTTTCTTCCCTCCATTCCATATTTATTGGTGCTAACTTTTTAACATCGGTTCTTAGTTAACCGATGTTAAAAGTAACTTTTTAACATCGGTTTTTTATATAACCGATGTTAAAATAAATTTTAACATCGATTTTTTCTAACAACCGATGTTAAAAGTTATTAAAATGTATAATGTTAACTTTCTCAAACCTTCTCTGTCTCGCGCCCTACATTTCATCGTTACAGTGTTCTCACTCCCGCGACCTACTTTTCTCTTCTCTTCACTGACCTCCTTCTCCTCCGTTCGTGAGCCACCGTAGAACCACCACCATAACTTCCTCTTCGCAAATGTACGTAACTCACTCTTCCCTATTTTTATTTGCTCAAACCCTCATTTGCTAAATACCATTTTTGCTAATATTTGCTCAGAACCATTTACAACTGAACCATCGCAACTGAACCACCCCAACTCCCTCTCTTTTACAACTGACCACCGCATTTGAACTGCCCCAACTCCCCTTCTGCTTGGTAGTCCTTCTCTGTTAGTTAGTGTTTAGCATTGTCTCTGTTTTAATGATTGAATATTTTATGAAATAATGAAATGCATTTTGAGTTTTTTTTTAAACTTAAACACTTTGATTTTACATATTGAGCATAGACTTTTAGGCTTTGCTTATAATCTCAATAGTCAAGGGATTTGGGTTCTTTTAAAAAGTTAGGTCATCTGGATTGGTTTGATCAATAGTCGAGGGGTTTAGTTTCTATTATAGGACTTAAGGTTTAGGCCTATAATTTCAAATACTGCTCTTTGAGAGTCTCCCCTCTTGTGCTCATATTGTATAAATATGTGTAAATCTACAAAACGTGTGGACCGTAGTTGGATGGTTAGTAAACGCACAAGTGATGAGTATCGGGAGGGAATGGAAGAGTTTCTAGAATTTGCTCAAAGAAATATTCCTGATAGTAATGGAAGACTTAATTATCCTTGTGTTAGATGTTTGAATATGAGGAAATGTGAAGTTAAGCAAATACGTGATCATCTTATTTGTGAAGGGATTTGCAAAAGTTATACAAGATGGATATGGCATGGTGAAGACTTGTTAAACATGCCAAGTGTGTCCCAAAGTGAAGAAGTTGATGTAGATATGGAGGACGATCGACTAGAGGACATGATCCGTGATATTGGACAAGAGTCATTTCAGCGAGCACATGTGTATGATACTTTGTGCAGTGATGTGGATACGCCTTTGTATCCGGGGTGCACTACTTATACAAGGTTGTCGGCGGTCTTAAAATTGTTCAGTGTGAAGGCGAGAAATGGGTGGAGTGATAAAAGCTTCACCGAATTGCTTGAGTTGTTGAACAACATGCTTCCAGAAGGCAACACACTGCCAGATCGTAACTATGAGGCAAAGAAGATACTCTGTCCGATGGGTATGGAGTATAAGAAGATACATGCATGTCCTAATGATTGCATACTATACAAGGGTGTGTATGAAGGGATGCACGACTGCCCCAAGTGTGGGGTATCGCGGTACAAAGTGAAGGATGGTGATTCTAGTTGTGATGTGATCACAAAGGGTCCTTCTGCAAAGGTGTTGTGGTATCTTCCAATAATTCCAAGGTTCAAGCGATTATTCACTAATGTAAATGACACAAAGAACATTAGATGGCATGCAGATGAGAGGAAACGTGATGGAATGCTTCGCCATCCGGCTGATTCTGTGCAATGGGAGAGAATTGATAGTTTGTTTCCGAATTTCGGAAATGAGCCAAGAAACCTTAGGCTTGGACTTGCTACGGATGGAATGAATCCGTATGGTACCTTAAGTAGTATCCATAGTTCATGGCCTGTTCTCCTCGTAATTTACAATCTACCTCCTTGGTTGTGCATGAAGCGCAAATACATGATGTTATCTATGATGATTTCGGGCCCAAAACAGCCAGGAAATGACTTAGATGTTCGTCTAAGTCCCTTGATTGAAGACTTGAGAAAGCTGTGGGTGGAAGGCGTTGATGTGTTTGATGGCCATTACAAAGAGACTTTCAAGATGCGTGCCATGTTATTTTGCACCATCAATGACTTTCCAGCATACGGGAACTTGTCCGGGTATAGTGTTAAGGGGCATAAAGCATGTCCAATATGTGAAGAAGGCACATGTTTCACACAATTGCAACATGGAAGGAAGACAGTTTACCTTGGGCATCGGAGATTTCTCAGACGTGATCACCCATATCGTAGACTGAAAAAAGCTTTCAATGGATTCCAAGAGAATGGAATTGCTCGGACGGCCTTTAATGGAGAGAAAGTTTATCAAAGGGTAAAGGACATTAATGTTATGTTCGGAAAGGCTCAAAAGCAGGCTATTGAGAAAAACATATGGAAGCAAAGGTCGATCTTCTTTGATCTTCCATACTGGTGCAAACTTGATGTCAGACATTGTATTGATGTCATGCATGTGGAGAAAAATGTATGTGATAGTCTAATTGGAACGCTTCTCAACATTCAGGGTAAGACAAAGGACAGTGTGAATGCTCGTCTAGATCTGGTTGCGATGGGTATACGAGAGCAGTTAGCTCCACAACCAAAGGATGGTAAGCGGACATATTTGCCTCCAGCATGTCATACCTTGTCAAAAAAAAGAGAGAACAAGTTTTTGTGAGTGTCTACGGGGCGTCAAAGTGCCACAGGGTTACTCTTCAAATGTCAAGAGACTTGTCTCAAATGATCTAAAATTGGTTGGGTTAAAGTCTCATGATTGCCACGTCTTGATGCAACAACTACTACCAGTGGCTATTCGTGGTATTGCTCCTAAAAATGTTAGACATGTCATAACTAGGTTGTGCTCATTCTTCAATGCTATATGTAGCAAAGTCATTGACCCCCAAAAGTTGGATGAGTTGGAAGATGAGGCTGCTATAATCTTGTGCCAATTGGAGATGTATTTTCCTCCTTCATTTTTCGACATCAGGGTTCACTTAATTGTTCATCTAGTGAGGGAGATTAGATTATGTGGCCCCGTTTATTTAAGGTGGATGTACCCAATTGAGGGATACATGAAGATCTTGAAAGGGTATGTGAAGAATCCACACCGTCCTGAAGCATCTATTGTTCAAAGGTACGTTGCAGAAGAAGCTATTGAGTTTTGTCAAGACTACCTTTCAAAAGTGGAGGCTATAGGGATTCCTAAGCCTCGTCATGAGGGAAGATGTGCTGGTAAGGGTACATGAGGTATAAAGGTTAATAGCAAGGCTCGGGAGGAAGTGTTTCAAGCCCATTTGCACATTTTGAATAACACTGATGAGGTTGCACCTTACTTATGTGCTCACAAACAAGAGGTCAAGGAAGAAAACCCTAGAAGGAAAGAAAAATGGTTGTTGAACCATCAATACAAGACTTTCGTAGCCTGGTTTAAAGAAAAAATTACAAATGATCATACTGCTTCCGATACATTACAATGGCTAGCACAGGGGCCACGTCTTGAAGTCATATGTTGGAGTGGATATGATATCAATATGTTTTCCTTCTATACAAAGTCCCAAGATGACAAGAGTTCCATGCAAAACAGTGGGGTTATGATCGTATCTGAGTCGATGCATTTCTCTAGTTCAAAAGATACAAATGCCATTATGGCATCGAAATCTTACTTTGGAGTCATTGAAGAGATTCGGAAGGTCGATTACACTAAATTTCGAGTGCCTGTTTTTAAGTGTAAGTGGGCTGACAGTAACAGTGGTGTGCAAACTGAAGAATTAGGATTTACATTGATAGACCTTGACAAAGTAGGTCACACGGAAGAGCCTTTCATCATGGCTTCCCAAGCAAAACAAGTGTTTTATATCAATGATCCTTCTAACAAAAGGTGGTCAATTGTTCTCCAAGGAAAAAGCATGCATAATGGTATCCATGAAAATCAAGATTCAACTCTTGATATTCCAGAAACTCCTTCTTTCTCAACACAGATGCCTATTTTCGTCGAGGAAAATGTAGTAGATGATGTACTTGCCACTCGTAATGATCATCATGAAGGGATATTGATCTAAACTTGACCATAGTATAAGTTATGTTTAAATTAAAATATTCTTTTTTTATTTATCCATGTTAAAGTAGACTTATTTTTATTTCTCCTAGTTAAGTTAGACTTATTTTTATTTATTCATGTTAAAGTAGGCTTTTTTATCCATGTTATAGTAGACTTTTTTTTTATTTATCCATTCTTATATATTGACCTAATTTATTACTTTTTGTCTAAATAGGCATACATGACTGATCCAGCAGGCATTCCTTCTTCTCCTTCACATAGCGGGTCAGGTGGTGCACGCCCCAGAAAAAGGGGTAGAGCAGCCACAAAGTTACGATCGTTGGCCCTGAGTCGTTGCGGTGATCAGAGGCTTCCGGTTGAGTTTGATACATATGGGGGGGCCATAGGGCCGAATGCTGACAAATTCACCGGTTTTGTGGCCCTGGAAGCTCGAAACAGGGTTAGCATTCTGATTGAGGAATGGGCTCAAGTACCGAGTATGATGAAGGATCAAATTTGGTCTTCAATCTTGGTATTTTACTTTTATCCTCTCTATTTGTATCTAAATTGTATTTACTTATATTATTATCATACTCTAATATATTTCCTCCATTTTATTTTGTACTATAGTTGACCTTTGATGTCCCGAATACTCCTGAATGTAAGAAAAAATGGCTTTCTTTTGCCGCGAAGCGGTGGACGGGGTTCAAGACCTATTTGGGCAATAGATATATTTTTGAGAAGAAAGACGACAAATCTCCACTTGACACATACTCTTTCATTGATAAAGAGACGTGGGATAGGTTTGTTGTGAGCCTACAAGACCCTGCCTTTCTGCTTAGTTTCCCGTTATATTTTTTATAATAGGCCTATCTAATTTATTTATTTAATTGAATTGAGTACGTGTTATTTGTAACAGGAGAAAAGGAAAAAGGCCAAGGAAATCCAGAAAAACAATGTACACCCACACCATATGTCTCGTGGTGGCTATCGTATGATTCAGCAGAAAATTATGAATGAGAAGATGAAAAAGAAGCAAGAAGAGGCAAAAAAGAAGCAAGAAGAAGGTGGAGCTGATGGAGAAGCCGAAGCCGATTGAGAAATAGTTGTTAATCCTCCATCTCCACCCGAAAGCCATGAAACATGGATGGAAGCCCGAAAGACAAAATCGGGAGATTTTAAAGCCGAGCCCACAAGCATTGTCGCTGAAAAGATTGTAAGTAATTAATAGATTACTTCTACTTGTAATTAATACAGTTAAGTAAACACTATCTTACACATATTTTGTGAATTTCCCCCTTGTAGACATCGCTGGTGGAACAAAGCTCGCAAGGATCATTCGTTCAACATGGACGTAGGGATATCCTGAGCACTGCCCTAGGTAAAGATGACCACCCTGGCTTTGTAAAGGGTGTTGGAGGGCTAGTGGGCATTCGGCAATATCACGGACGACGAGTCCATGTTGGAAGCCGAATCAGCAGCCATGAGCGGGAAAGCATTAAGGAGGAGCTTAAAAGAGAGATGTTTCCGGAGCTTATGGAATCATTCATAAAGGAGATGCCATCTAAGGGGTTACAATTTCCCAACCAAGCCCAATGAGCCAACCTTCTCAGCATGTGAGCACCGTTGGGAGCTGTGAGGATGCACATAAGCCAGTTGAGATGTCTTTATCCCAGGTATGCATATTAATTTCATATTAATCATTTAATTACTTATGTCTTATTTATTTACAAATGACATTACTTAACTAATGCCTTATCTTTGTTGCTTAGAACATTGATAAAAAGCTAAGATTGAATGTAGCTCATTTGGCCGCATTTGCTGCGGATGCGCCGGATAAAGAGTATGCTATTCCCTTGGAACACGAAGGCGCTTGCGACTTGCCAGCCTTTTTTTTTTTTCTCTAGGAAGGATATAGGTGATATATGTCTGCCTGGTAATTGGCTAGCCAATACCGTTCTGAGTATGTGGTGCACGTAAGTACACTGTTGACATGCATCTTAGGTATTTTAATTCTATAATTTATTTCAATGTCTTAGGTATTTAACATTATTTTATTCTAATATCTTAGGTATCTTCATCGCTTATGTATGGAAAGAGGCAACCAGAATACGTATGGATTCTTAGACCCAAGCGTAATTCAGGGAAATTATTGCACTAATGGGGATGCGATGAAGACATACATCCTGAAGCTACTTGGTCAAACAAAGAAAGATATTTATCTAGCACCAATACTTAGGAATGGTCATTGGCAATTGCTCATACTTCATCCTAGCCAGCATCATGTCGTCTTCTTATGCTCGTTGCACTATAGTCCGACATCTGAATTGAAGGACGCGATTGACATGTAAGCTTTAATTTAATTTGTAATTCAAATTGTTTTTGCTTTATTACATGAACATAATTGACATTATTATTTTTAATCATAGAGCTATGGTTGCAAGTAGCATGGCTTGTGCAGATGGCAAAAGTAGGCCATCCAAGTCAAAAAGAAAGCTTGAATGGATTATCCCACTCGTAAGTAGTTTATTATTTCTTACAAAAAAAATTACAACAGTAATTATTATTATATTAGTACTTTACTTGATATTCAATTTCATATTGTCTTGTAGTATCGTAGAAAAGCTGGCGGCTGGGAGTGTGGATACTACGTGATGAAACATATGTTGAACGTGGTCTCCGCCACTATTATTGACGGATGGCAACAGGTAATAAATATAAAGTTTTGCATAAGTTAAATTATATTTTGTTTTGGTTGATGATTTAATGTTGAGTTTATTTAAATTTGTGCAGGCTTTTGACGATCAAACTCCACTTGATAAAGAAGAGATGAAAGACCTGAGGGAGTTTTGCTAATTTCTTTTATGAGTATACTAGGCAGCATAATGTAGATTGTATATGATTTTTGTACTTGTATATGTATTGCATGTGACACATTTTGGACTTTAGGTTATTGCATTTATAACACTGTATATATGTAATGTCATTATAATATAGTTTAATTATTCTGGACTTGTGTAACTAGTACTGTAATATTGTAATTCCGAAACAGCAATCTATATGAGTTACATGTTTGAATCTGTTTCTGGCATTATGTTGTGTATTGAATTGTGGATGATATACTGATTGATATGCAGGGTGGGAAAGAACTATAAATGTAACACACCATTTAAAAAAAAAATTTAATTTTAACATCGGTTTCAGATACAATGGATGTTAAAAGTGTACTGATCAGAGCACATCTCTGACTGAGATCACACTTTTAATATCGGGTGTTAATATAACCGATGTTTAAAGTTTACTTTTAACATCCGATTTTTTATTAACTGATGTTAAAATTAAACTTTTAACATCGGTTTATAACCGATGTTAAAAGTCTCCCTTTAATTAACGTCGTCACTATAATCGATGTTAAAAATATTTTTTAACCGATGTAAAAACTGCTTTCTGTACTGGTGGAAGGACATGGGTCAAAAGGGGTCTTTGGCTCCATGTCCATGCAACGAGTATCATCTTGCATTGCCATCTCGTCATTAATCTGTTTTGGAGTTTCAAACACCATTTCCTCCTCTTTAGAAGGATTGATATTCAGTAGTTTGTCCCTATAGGATAGTTTTCCTTCCTTTTGAAGTTCCATGTATTCATTGGCCTGTTTTCCGACCCCTTGTGCTTCTTCCATTTTAATCTCTACCCCTTCGTGATCCTGGGTTTCCAACACCATCGAAACAGTGTCCAAGGAGTCTTCATCCTCCTTCGTTTTGACTTTCTTGGTACTACGAACCACCAGATCATCCTCTTTAGTGGAGGTTTTCTCACCCTCCCCACGTTTGGTCGCACTCTCACTCATACTCATTGCATTTTTCAGAATTAGTTAGTCCATGATTGATCTAACAAATTCGGTTTCAGACCTTTTAAGATAAAAAAATATTGATCATGAGAAGGACAACTCAGATTCACATTCCATTATTTTAATCAAATTTTGGTACCCAAAGTACAACTCTCCTTATAAAAAGAGTTGGAATAAATATCTTATTTGTTCCCTAAAATTATAAGATTATTAATTTATTTTTTCACATTATTAATATTTCAAAATGATTCTTGAAATTGCAGAAAGTTGATCAGATTCGTTCTTTTATTGGTATTTGCATGAATTATAATGACATTAAGTTGGTAATGTCAGGGATGCATTTGAAACTAAGTGAATAATGTCAGGGATACATTTGCTAACGGATCCAAATGGATGGACGAACTTGATTAACATTTTGCAATTCCAAGGATCATTTTAGAATATTGATAATCTGAGAAACTAAGTTGATACAACTCTACAATTTTAGGGTCCGGATTGGATATTTACTCGAAAGAGTTCACATGCTTTTCTTATGGTATATGCGTTAGGCAAATTTTTTAGAATATCACTGTTTTAATTTTTATTTTTCAAACTATCACTCTTTCTAAATTATATACCAAACGATCACCTTTTCCAATCTATCGAAAAGTACCCTTTGCTATTAAGTACTTCTTGTATTAATTTAATTAATTATGATAGTTAATTTTATTAATTAATTTTAAATTATTACTTTTATTAATTAATTTTATTAATACAATAATAATAATAAACAGTACACTTATAGAAAATAATTAACATTGATTAAAAATAGAAACGATACAATTATAAAAAGTTTTTACTGTTGCGTAGAAGGTCCGGCATGGTTTGGACAGTTATTCCTGCTATGACCATCATTCCGACACATTCCATATCTCTTACGACGACCCCCCTCCCTCATATCCATCTATGTAAGAATGCGGCTAGACTGTGGATGACCTCGTGGATTTCTTCGCATTTTTGCATTGTGCCACACCTGAACCCTATAGTATATGTTGGTCAATATGCGTTGTTGGGCACCACGTTGAACTCTTCGCAGTTAACGTTGAAGACATATATATTCCAACGTCTACCAGCATAATTTAATTAATATAATTAATAATTTAAAATTATTATCATTACTTAATATAATTTATTTATTTAATTATTATAATTAATTAAATTAATACAAACTAATTAAAAAAGTAAATTATAACATTTAAAATTATATAAAAAATAAAAAATAGAAAATGACATTGAGAAGCCGTTGTGTGTAAACCAAACTTCCCAATGATTTAAACAAAAAAAATTAAAAGGAGAACGTTGAGAAGTCGTTGATGAAGAAGGGGATTTTTCAATAGGTTTGAAAAGGATGATAGTTTAATATATAATTTAAAAAGAATAATAATTTAAAAAATAAAAAATAAAAAAATAATATTTTAAAAAATTTGCCATATGCGTTAATGTTAGAATTTTTTTATATGTGAATTCACAAACTTCAGATGGACCATTCATAGACAAAAGACCGTGGCAGATCCAGCTATTTAATTTTAGGCTATCTGTTCAATATGACATATTAACAGGGACGGATACAACTTAGGTGGGTGGGGTAATTGCCCCCGCAAAACAATTTTTTTAATTAATATATCTAGTTTTTTGTTATTTTGTCTCATAAAAAAATTTAGACGTCTGTCCTACATGCTAAATCATCACACATCTTTTGATAAAAGCGAAAATTATTTATGTAATCCCTTATCTTTTACCTAGTGAATTAATTCTCATTTTTCACTCGTAAGCCCAAACTATTAAATGCCTTTTACATTTTTAAAATATTGGATTATATAATTTTTTATTTAATATTAGAAAGATTATTAAGAAAATCTATAGGAGGATACAGAAAAGCTTTTTTTTTTAAAGAGAAAGCAGTTTTGATTGCGCCAGAAATCCTTTTTGGTTGAGTCATATATACATTATACATTACTATATTGGTCTTCAGAGCGTTTATCTTTTTTGGTACATGAAAAGTTTAGGTGAGTTGGATCCCAAGGGTTTATCAGGATCAGGATAAGCCTCAAGGTTCAAAGACCGCTTACAAAAATAAGTTATAGATCACCCACCAACAAGGTTCACATCGGCAGCGGGATTCGAACTCACACCCTTGTGAGATATGAGTCATATCCTTAGCAACTGGACCAACCTTCATTGGTGGTCTCCGGAGCCTTCAATTCACGTATATGTATTTCTTGTGTAATAAAACGATACTAATACGATTCTTACAAAAAAAAGATACTAAAATGATTTTTTTAGGTAAATTTAAAATAAATTAATTGGTCCTATACGTTTTTTTTAATTTTCATATCGGTCGTATAAGTTTTATTTTTTTTTCAAATTGTGGTCCTACAAGTTATGTCTCATTTCCACGTTAGTCCTTTATGTCAATTTCAAACTTATGACGTCAAATCAAAAGTCACATGTCAGACTAAGATGATAGCCACGTTAGGTCAAAACTGAGGACATTAAGTCGAAATTGACGGAAATAACTAACATGGAAACAAAACATAACGTATAGGACCAATTTGAAAAAAATAAAACTTATAAGACCATTATGAAAAGTAAAAAATACGTGAAAGATCAATCAACTTATTTTACCTTTTTTATAGGCAAATGTCGGTATTTATTATATTTGTTAAAAGTTAGTGGGGTGAGGGTCGAATCATTTCCCTCCTTATCACTTTACTTCTTAACTCTCACATCACAACCACGAAGTCACCTTATCTCTCCCTAGGATACTAGTATGATTAACAAACGTTAGCAACTTAGCATCATTTAATGATTCTAGCATATAATTTTGGCGAAAGATTCTAGCATACGACCTTGATTAGCTGTTAAGGTTATTGTTTTCTCCCATTTTTCTAGGGGTATCGAGTGTGATATCTCAAAACTTGACGAGATTGGTGTAATTTTCCTTAAAACTTATTAACTTTTATACTTACGAAATAATAGTTAAAAGTTACATTTTTTAAAAAAAATCATGATAGTTTATTTCAAAAGATCAATTATAGTATTTTAGTAAATATGTAATCAGTAATGTAGTAATTAATAATAAATTTATGAGTGATTAAAAAAAAGTACTAATAAAAATGGAGACAAGAGCAAAAGTTAGGTATGACCTACACGATTTTTTTATCCCACGTGAGAAGAAAATGTATGAACCAAGTGAGAAAATTCACTTTTTACACGTCTACGGTTCTTCGTGCCTCTTCCATATTATTGTTAATATATAGGGGTATAATTGTTTATTAAAGAAAAATTCATTTTCTTTCTTTTCACTTTTTATCCTATCGAACAAGGAAGAGAATTTTACACTTTTTTTCCTTTATTTTCTTTTATGTTTCTTTTTTCTCATCACTTCCTTTTTATTCAAATTCTTTTTTTTTATTTTCTCTCTTTTCATTTTTTCTCGAACTAAACAAAGGCATATGGTGCTCCACTAGCAATCTTCTCGTGTTGGTTGGGTCAAGATTAACACTGATGGGAGCTTTTCGGAAGCAACTTCTATGATGGGTACTGGTGAAGTGAGCGAAAGGGTACTTGGTTAGCTGGGTTTTCCGATTCTGAGGGCGAGGGAAAGATCCTTCTCACGGGGATTCTTGCCTTGAAGCACGGTCTTGGTTTTGGCTTGGAACATGGGCTTCAGGAAAGTTTGCTGTGACTCGGACTCTATTGAGTTGGTTAGGCTCCTTCAAAGGCTTGGCACCATGCATTTGCTTGTTCATGCCGTGCACCTGTTGGAGTTGACCGAGCTTGTTGACAGGGAGTGGGAGTCAGCATCAACCGTGACTATAGAGAGACCAACTATAGCGTTGACTTTATGACGAAGCTGGGCCTTCATTCTAGAGATAGTTGGACTTTCTGGACTGGTCGTCCCTCGGGCTTGGGTTCCTTTTGATTTAGGAATAACCTTTGGGCCCTTTAGTTGTCTACTTTTCCCCTTTGCTTTTGTTTTTTTTTTTTTTTCTTTTTATTGCACCAAAAAAAAAAAAAAGAGTAATAGAAAATTACATTAACCTCCATTGAGATTTGATTTAATTACATTGGACACCTCTCTTGTTTCAAAATCTATATTGACTCCTTTTAGGAGAGGTTAATTAGGGTAATTTCAGTAATCACTCATTTAGAAAAGCTAAGTATAATGATAATATAAATGATAAACCTCAAAGGAGGTTGGTGTAATTTCTAAATCAAGAGGAATGGCAAGTAAAATTAAGCTAAATCTTATGAATGATCGGCATAATTTTTTTTGATGAATCACCGAAGTTAGGGTTTTTGGCTCCCTAGTGACATCTCGGAGTATCCCACAATTTTCGATCCTTTAGACCGATTATAAAACTAATCCTCGGTCATCCGCTTAGAGCAAAGAATTAACATTTTGGCTTTCGCAACCTCCCAACTAGAGTGTTTGCCACACGGATTCAAACTTGTATTCTTCTCCTCATGGAGCACTCGACCAACCATTGGTTGGTGATCGGTATAATTTTTTTAAAGAGTAATGATGTTTGCGAATTATATATTTCTTTTACATCATTCTTACATTATTGACTTCCTTTTTGGAAAGTAAAATAAGTAAAATACACATTCAAACTCACTCTATCATTAAGATGAAAGTGATGTTGTATTATTTTAATGTCCGAATAAAACATGCCTCTTCTGAAAACAACTTAAATCAAATAGCGATCAGAAAATTCAATAGTACTCAGAATTAATCTGCCAAACTACATTCATTTCCCACACAGCATCAGAACAATAATCCTTTTGTCGTCCGAGATGCCTAAATTAAGGACATTTGCGCATTTGATTGCGGGTGGTGAGGTTGGCGTAGCAGGGACAGGAGTCTAGGTTGCCATAAGTGCCAGGAGGGACACACTTACACACAGCACAGCAACTCCCACAAGCCCTCTTGCACAGTCGTGGTCTTGATGATAGTTTGCACCTTCCTTCACAAGCCACTCCACAATCTATACATGTACATTACATAATATGCGTAAACAAATTAAATCAAACAAACCAACCACCACTAGCTATATATTGCAAATTCAAAAATAGAGTTTAATTTTGATAAACTATTAGTTTAAAGTTTTTTATAATATTTAGTTTTAATTAAGTTTTTAGTCCTGAAAAGTGAGTTACTTTTGATTTTGGTTCTTACACTTTTTTTTCCGTTGGTTTTAATCCTGCTAGTTTTAAAACTTTGGTTTTGATCCTTGTCGTCATTATCCATCTGTTAAGTGTTAACATGGCTAATGGATCGTCACGTCAGCACGGCCATGTAAGGTAATTTTCTAAAATTTAATGACATGTAGGATTAAATATTAATTTTTATATTCTTTTAACATGTCAATACGGCCACGTAAGTTAATTTTATAATATTTAATATCACATCGGTTTAAATATTATTTTATATTCTTTTAATTTAAAAAAGAATATTAAAAAATTAATATTTAATCCTATGTGATATTAAATATTATAAAATTAGCTTATGTGACATTGCTGACATGATTATCCGTTTGTCACGTCAGCACTTAACGGATGAATAGTGACGATAGAGATCAAAACCAAAGTTTTGGAAGTTACAGAAATCAAGACCAACGGAAAAAAAACAAAAGTGACTCACTTTTCAGGGACTAAAATTTTAATTAAACCTAATATTTTATGTGTAACTTTTAAAGTGATTATTGAAAGAGTAAAACATTTTTAATATATTAATAATTTATGATTGATTCACAAATATAATACAAAAGAGAAACTAATGAGGTAATTAAAGATACTATTGCGTACCTATTGTTTGGGGAAGAGGAGCTGGCGTTAGAGCTCCATCGATGCTCATCTGTTAAAAATCGTGCATGTGAAACAATATGGTTAAGATATGGGTGCAATTCAAAATTAACAATATTGTTAAGAGTCCATTAACAGGTTAATTAATTATTCATAGGGAAAGATGATAGATCAGAGGAGGCATGCTTTACCGTTTGGTGTGCTTCTGCGAGATGAATAAGGAGAAGGGAGAGCAGAAGTGATGAGGCAATAAGAGTCCTAGAGAACTCCATAGGAGGTAACAGTGTATGAGTAGAAACTATAGAACAAATAAATTTTACTACTATGCCACGGGCGAAATGAGAAAGAAGATTCTAAGTATATTTATAGTAGGAAGAGAGTGAGAAGTTGTCAAGAGTAGATTGTATAATACGCAATGAACTTGATGCCAAACAATTTTGGTGCCACGGAAATCACCTCGAAGGTGCTTTTGCCAGGCTAGTCCAGCACAGAAAGATGAACCACAACGCGGTGCTCCATGACGACCACCTGTCACATGGGTCAACTAGTAATTTTTTATTTATTTTTTTAAGGTGGGAAAACATTCCTCATATTGAGTAAGGATTTTGTAAGAGTAAATACTCAATCCAATCCCTAAAATTATAGGATCGTATCAATTTAGTTCTTCACATTATTAATATTTTAAAATGATCATTGAAATTATAAAATGTTAATCAGGTTCGTCCCTCCATTTAGATCTGATAACAAATGTATCTCTGACATTATTCACTTAGTTTCAAATGTATTCCTGACATTACCAACTTAATGTCAATATAATTCATATAAATATCAACGGAGGGACGAATCTGATTAACTTTCTGTAATTTCAGGGATCATTTTGAAATATTAATACTATGAGAAATTAAATTGATATGATGCTATAATTTTAGGGATGAGATGAAGTATTTATTCGATTTTATAATGTTGAGCACTAGCATCCTACACATATTTAAATGTATGACATTGGCATATGCCCTGAGGTATAACCATATCTCACTGTACTCTTGCAAATTGGTGCCACCTAGCTTAAGCCGAGTGCCTTTTGATGTTACTGAGGAGACGGTGACGAAACAGTTCATGTGATTGAATTTCATATTGCATCAGTACGTACTAGTCTGTCTTCAGTTGCATGCCTCTATTATTGTTTTTAATTCTCCTGTCTGTCACAGTGAAGAGGTGGCATGCATTATGTAACAAATGGTTAGGTGATATCAGTACAACACATTCGAGATTTAATAAATGGTTAGGTGATATCGGTGCTTTTTATGTTTGATATGTAAGACTTATCATTGATCCAAAGAATGTTCCAGGTAACAAATGAACACCCAAGATCAATAAATTAAATATGGAAATAAAGGAATCATGATGTACCTCCCGTCATTGTCACATAATTAGCCGTGGTGATGAGTCTCCTGTCTTTGGCTCTTTCAAGCCTTTACTCTCACTTACAAATGGTGTATTTTCGGATGAAAAGTGTGAGAGCAAGCTTAAGGACCAAAGACTATTTATAGACATTCTACCATCAAGAATGCAAATAGTCAATGCCACTCCTATAATGATCATTCAAGACCATTCATCATGAGACTATTCACAAACAAAACTTTTGTAATGTATGGGCCAACTAAATGTGAGTTTATGACAAATAATCAATTTGAAACTGAAGAAATTATTACATTCTCCCAATTGGTCCATACGTTTTAACTCTTGGCTTAAATGAATCATCAAACAACTTCCTCAAGAAACAAACACGTAAATCATAGTGATAGTTCCTCTAAGAGTGAGTATTATCATCCATGTATTACGACGTATTCACTTTCTCAAGTATATACTTAATGTGGTGACAAAAATCAATGAATAAACCCTATGTTTATTCTTGGTCCAAATTAAATATGTTTTCTCAAATAAACTAAAGTGTGCATGAATATGAGAAAACATCATAATATATAAGAGTTTCATACTGTATGTATACAATCATAAAGTGGAACCAAGTCCCATTTTCTCTGTATGACCCTTAAACTTTAATGGTGGCATGCCCTTAGTCAAAGGAGCAGCGATCATCAATTCAGTGCTAATGTGCTCAATGACCACTTTCTTTACTCTCACTCGTTCTCTAATGGCTAAGTACTTAATGTCGATGTGTTTACTTCGACTTCCACTTTTGTTGTTCTTAGCCATAAAGATAGTAGCTGAATTATTGCAGAAAATCTTCATTGGCCTAGAAATAGAGTCGATGACTCTAAGCCCAAAAATGAAACTCCTAAGCCATATACCAGGTGAGGTGGCCTCAAAACAAGAGACAAACTCGGCTTCCATGGTAGAAGTAGCAGTCAAGGTCTACTTAACACTTCTTCAAGAAATAGCTCCACCGGCCATCATGAAGATGTACCCCGATGTTGATTTTCGAGAATCATTACAGCTGGCAAAGTCTGAATCTGAGTAGCCGATCACATCTAGATCATCCGTCTATCTATACATAAGCATGTAGTTTTTGGTTCCTTGAAGGTACCTCATCACTTTCTTTGCAGCTCTCCAGTGGCCAAGACCTGGATTACTTTGATATCTTCCTAACATTCCAACAACAAATGCAATGTCGGGCCTTGTGCAAACCTGAGCATACATAAGGCTTCCAATAACAAAAGTATATGGAATATTCTTCATTTTTTCCCTCTCAAAATCATTCTTTGGGCACTGGTTCAGATGGAACCTATCACCCTTTACAATGGGAGCAACACTTGGGGAACTATCCTTCATCCGAAATTTCTCGAAAACCTTGTTTATATAGGTTTCTTGTGATAGTCCTAAAACACCTCGGGGTCTATGTCTATGGATCTTAATGCCAATGACATAAGATGCCTCACCCATATCCTTCATATCAAAAATTTTAGAGAGGAATTGTTTCACCTCATGCAACAAACCTTTATCATTGGTTGCAAGCAAAATATCATCCACATATAAAACCAAGAAACAAATTTTACTCCCACTGACCTTCTGGTATATACATTTATCCATGGGATTTTCAACAAATCCAAATGAAGAAATTATTCCATGGAATTTGAGATACCACTAAAGGGAGGCTTGTTTTAAACCGTATACGGATTTCTTAAGCTTGCAAACCAAGTGCTCACCACCACTAGAGGAGAAACCTTTAGGTTGTTTCATATAAACCTCCTCATCTAGACCACCATTAAGAAAAGCTGCTTTCACATCCATTTGTTACAACTCAAGGTCGAAATGAGCAACTAATGCCAAGATAACACAAAGAGAATCTTTCTTAGATATAGGAGAGAAAGTTTCTGTGTAATCGATTCCCTCCTTTTGAGTAAATTCCTTAGCAACGAGTCTCGCTTTGTATCTCTCAATGTTACCTAATGAATCATTATTGGTCTTAAAGACCCATTTATAGCCAATGGCCTTCCCCCCATTAGGTAACTTACAAGTTCCCAAAAATCGTTGCTTTTCATGGAATTCATCTTATCATTCATAGCATCATACCACAAATTTGACTCTTTGCAACTCATAGCTTGTGCAAAGGTTTCAGGATTATTTTCAACTCCAATATTATAGTCAGATTCTTGTAAATACACAATATAATCACTAGGAATAGCTAATTTCCTTATCCTAGTAGACCTCCTCAATGCTGGATCAACATTTTCTTGTGGATCATGTTGTTCAGCTGGTTGTTCATCAATTTCAGGTATTTGATAACCAACTTGATCTACTGGATTATTAGCAACTTGTGGAATCGCAATGACTTGTTGTTCAACATCCATTTGAACTTGTGGGGTGTTATGAACAACAACCAATTTGTCACTTGAAGTGGAAGGTTGAGACTCTATATGATCATGTGCAGAAGCTGAACTCCTGAATTGATCTCTCCCACTGAACAAGTCATTTTCAAGAAACTTAGCGTTTCTTGATTCCACAATTATAGTAATGTGAGATGGACAATAAAATCTATAACCTTCATACCTTTTGGCATATCCAATGAAATACCCACTAATGGTCCTCGGGTCCAGTTTCTTCTCATGTGGGTTATATATCCTCACCTCAGACGGACATCCCCAAATGCGCATATATCGCAAACTCGGTTTCCAACCTTTCGATAATTCAAAGGGTGTCTTCGGGACAGCCTTGGTTGGAACTCGGTTTAATATATACACAGTCATCTTTAGTGCTTCAGCCCACAAAGATTTACACTACAAGAAAAGAGGCGTTTTGCCACCGCCAAAATCGGTGGCAAAATTGGTAAAATCGGTTGCAAAATGGTTTTGCCACCGTCTTTGCGACCGATTCATTTCAGTTGATAAAAGTCTATTCGCAAACTGATTTGCGACCGAATTGCGTAATCGGTTGCAAATTTGCGACCCTCAAAATCGGTCGCAAGCTTTAGAAACCGGTCGCAAATCTGTTGGTCATTCTGATGTTTTTCAACCAATTTTGTGACTGATATGGCTGTCACAAAATCAGTCGCAAAATATAACCCTTATAATTTAAATATCAATTTGCAACTTAATACAGTGTGGCAAAATTGATCGCAAAATATCAGACCATTACAATTTAAATACCAATTTGCGATCAAATACGGTGTGCCAAAATCGGTCGCAATATTATTTTTTTTAATTTGAAATAAAATTCAAATTCAAATTCAAAGTCAAATTTATTTAATTAAAATAATAAATGATTATTTTTATATTGATTGTTAATGGCACAAATTTTAAAATTTACATTGCAAAATAAAGAAAATCAAAACAAACATGATACAATTAAATAAAATTATATATCTATTCATAAAATAGTATCAAATACATTTATAATGTATGGAAATAAAACCAAAATACAAATCAAAATACATAATGATGGAGGTCATCATGGAGGTGCAATGTCGTCGCCCCCGTCCTCGCCAGGATAGTCGTCCTCGCCCAAATAGTCATCCACGTCGTCAACCCCGTCGATGTCCCCGACATCCTCTGCAACAGGCGATGGTGAAGGTGGTGGCGCAAAAAGCGAAAGTGGGGGAGGCTGAAGGCGGAAGTGCTCAAAGATCCACTGAAGTTGTGCGGACGTGGCGGCCTATGCAAGCAACCGCTTTTAATCACCTAATGAATCACCAAATATATAATAATCACCAAACACATTACAATGGGGTACCTTAATCCAAACACATTGCAATGTAAAGCCAAAAAACACCAATCGCACTAGTGCAAAAATATGTAGTAAAGTAAGTTTCTTTTATATATACATATACATACAACATTAGTAATAGAAGTAGCCATGAACTTAATAAAATGATGCATAATTAGCAGTTGGAGTGAATAATTTAAGTCTCAAAGATGAATACTCATGCTATCTATTTAATAGTTAAACTTAGACAAAATCTATATTTAGCAACTATAGCTTCAGATAAATAACAAAATTAAATAAAATTACAAGAGACAATATTTCTGCTATTCATATGGAATAAATTATGCAATGTAGGTTTGTCCTCTTGATTCCTTGTTAATAACTTTGTCCAATACAAAATTGAGAGATGTTGGTACTTTAACATTATGAAAAATCATAACAGTATTGAAAAAAAAGAGGGGAAAGCTCTCCGTTCCCGTTCTCGTGAAGCTGGATCCTCCGAAACCACAAGAATATGCAACCATACACATCACAAAATGCTAAACATATGACTGAACATATGATAAGTTACAATGTGGAGAAAGCACCTTAGACACAACAATGCAGCTTATTAAGAATAAAATGCAATAACACAGACACATAATTTGACTGAACACATGCATTTGACTAATTTATCAGCATACAACCAGCTTCCTATTGAGCTCTGCTCTCCACTAACAAACAACACATAATTCAAACACATGCATTTGACTAATTTATCACCCCACAACCAGCTTCCTATTGAGCTCCGCGCTCCACTAACAAATAACACATCAAACAAACATATGCATTTGAATAATTTATCAGCAGACAACCAATGCCCTATTGAGCTTCACTCACCACTAACAAACAACCAATCAATTCACATAACACATTACATATACAATCAATCAAAGTTCTCAAGAAATGATGAGTATTTGACATACCTCAAAGAGACCGGGTAAACTTGAGTGAGGACCTGAAAAAATAGAATAAGCATTAGTGCTACTGGACATTTATCTATTGTTTAGACAATATTAGAAGTCATACATGTAGATTTTATCATATATAACTGCCTTAATTACATTAGTGGTTCCTTAAACAAATATCATAATAAGAAAAATGAAGCTGTGCAATTTTCTTGCTATTGGACATTTATCTATTGTTTTTCTTTAGACTGAAATATCATAGATAATACAGAGGGCAAAGCAAATAAAACAGCACAATAAGAAATAATGTCATCAAGCCATTTTCAGTAATAATATTTTTTCAAAAATAATTCCCAGTAGACAAGTCTAAGCCTTTTTGCCACTCACATGACATGATGAACAAATTGTTTAATATAACTTACTATTTGAATGGTAGTTCAGTTTAAACACCTAAGCTATAGCAGAAAAGAATCGTTCTACTTTGAGCATGTAGGGGGTTATACAGATGTAATAAAAGGAAAGTGACAAGTTTTCATCACGAAAGAGACATTGATAAGCAGTGTTCACATCATAGAAGATATGACTGAAACATAGGTATACAAAGAAGAACATAAACTGAAAACCAGAAAAAAGAACTAAACACATAAAAAGAAGGAAACCAAAACACATAAAAACAAGATCCATAGGTAGCAGCTTGAAGTAAAGAATTGAAGCAGCCCAAACAGTACACAAACTTCAATAGCAAATCGAAACAAAGAGAAAGACTATAAACCACCAACAACCAAAGAGGACAAAAGTAAACCTAAGCTGATGCATGACTTATGTTGTTGCTTGTCACTGGGTGATAATTTACAACTAACTACACATCTAAGCCAACTAAAAAAGAATGGTGTTGCATTCCTTGAGAATCAAAAGATAATGAGGCTATTTGAAAACATCTGCACTCTATTTGGTTGACCCACGAGTCAAGTAGCCCCAACAAAACACACATTCAAAGCATTCCTTCCTAAGAGACATATCCTCTTCAACCATATTAAACATTCAATTCCCCAAATTCATGTTCCCAGAGAACATATTCATCCAACAAAAGGAGAAAATCAAGCTATTGCAAATTCCTTCACCAACAATAAATAAGAATGCTAGTGGCCAAAACTAGCACCCCAATCGATCCTTTACCAACCTATTGCGACCAAGCCTAAAAAATCTAAGACTTAACAAGTTGCATAAAGTAAGAGGTGAACCTGCAACGTCCACAGCCCACTTCTATCTTTCTACAACAAGAACAACTACCAACTAGCTAAGAATACAAACAAACACAAAGATTCCAGAATCAAGAAAAAGTGTGCATCATCCCAATCGAACAAAACTTTCCATGTTTAATCTAACAAAACTTTAAATCTCAATCTAGTTTTGAATCCAAAATAACATCTCAAGGCTTTAAATCTCAGTGCAAATCAAGCTTCAATAGAAGAGGGGAAACCAAACATCAAACCCCAATGTTTCCTACTGCCATCATCAAACCAAACACCCTAAAACCCAATGTCACACAACCAAAAAAGCAAAAAAAAAAAAAACTGAGCAAAATGGAGAACAGCAACCAGAAGAAGAAAGCATAGCAAAATGGATGTTGAGAAAAAGAAAGTTCTAACCTTAATAGGAGGAGAGAGGTGAGATGTGGATGAACTATAGAGAGAGGATCAGAGTGCAGAGAGCAGTGGCAGTGGCTCGCGCTAGAACGTTAAAGGAGAAGAGAAATTAAAAGGAAGAGGGTTAGGGAAAAGAGGAATAGGAAGAGGGTTAGGGAAAAAGGAAATAGAGAGAAGGAAGGGAAATGGAGGCTTACCTGAGGGGGTGGTGGCTCGCGGTGGGAGGCGGTGGCCGGTGGTGGAGGCAGTGGCTCGCGCTGGAACGTGAAAGGGAGAAAAGAAAAGGAGGGAACATGAATGTGAAAAAGAAAGGGAGGGGATGCCGTAAGTTAGTTAAATTGATTTGCGACCGAAGTGGAATCCGTCACAAGGCCTTTGGCAAAGTCATTTTTCCCTATTTAACCATTACCGGTCGCAAAATCGGTGGCAAAATAGTCAAACTGATTGAGGTTTCATTATTCATTATTTTGCCATCGATTTTGCCACCAATTTTACTAAATTATTTTGCGACGGCAGTATCCGTTTCAACATCGGTGGCAAATTCTCTTTTTCCATTATTTTTTGTTAACTTCTTATTGGTCGCAATTTCGGTTGCAATTCTAATAGTTTGCGATCGATGAATATCTGTCACAAAATTTCGGTGGCAAAATAGCCTTTTTTTTGTAGTGTTAGGAACATTGGAGTTGCTAAGCATACTCTGCACCATGTCCAATAATGTTCGATTTCTTCTTTCTGGAACACCATTCTGGTCCGAAGAACTAGGCATAGTGTATTGGGCAACAATCCCATTTTCTTGAAGAAACTTAGCAAAGGGACCAAGGGCTTATCCACCCGCAGTATATCTACCATAATATTCCTCACCTCTATCTGATCTCACTATCTGTATTTGCTTTCCGCATTGGTTTTCAACTTCAGCCTTAAAGACTTTGAAGGCATCCAATGCTTCGTTTTTATTATGAAGCAAATAAACATACATATATCGTGAGTAATCATCAATAAAGGTGATGAAATATTTCTGACCATGTGCATCCATGTCTGGACAACATATATCAGTATGAATTATTTCTAATATGTTTGAACTCCTATTGGCACCTTTCTTATGCATGTTGGTTTGATTTCCCTTAATGCAGTCCACACACGTTTCAAAGTCAGTAAAATCAAGAGTATTAAGTACCCCATCTTTCACTAACTTTTTAATTCTCTCTATGGAAATATGTCCTAATCTCCGGTGCCATAACATAGAGGAATTCTCGGCAATATTACACCTCTTAGTGCCAGCGTGAACATGCATAGAACAATTAGTGGCATCATTTTTCAAATAAAGTCGATAAAGATCATCAGACAAAATACCGTTCTCAACACAATCAGAATTATGAAATAAGCTAAATGACGTGTCTTTGAAATTTAAGGAATATCCAAATGGTACGAGTCTGGAAACAAAAATCAAGTTTTGTGAGAAACTAGGAACATAAAAGGTCCTTTCTAATTTTAAAATAAAGCCACTACTTAAAGTTAAAATGCAAGTTCCAATAGCCTCCACATGTGAGCCCATCTTGTTTCCTGATAAGATGCTTTGCTCACTTACCACTAGCTTCCTTAGTTTTTGCATACCCTGTAAAGAGTTTGTAATATGGATTGTAGAACCAGAATCAATCCACCAGGTGTTAATATTAACACTAGCCATATTATATCTATAACAAACAAACGAGCTTAAATTACCTTTCTTCTCAAACCATTGTTGGAACTTAGGGCATTGCTTCTTCATGTGCCCTTTCTTTTTGCAGAAGAAACACTTTGGATCCTTCTAGATATCAGCTTGAGGTGGTATTCTACAGTACTCCTTATGATTGGTTTGAGACTTATCCGCTTTGACAGTTTTGTGCTTCCCGCAAGTGGTTGTCAGCAGTGCATCCTCACCCAACTCCATCACAAGCCTTTCTTCTTCCTGAACACACATGGTCATTAATTCATTGATTGACCATTTTTCCTTATGTGTGATGTACGAAATCTTGAAAGGTCCTTACTCCTGCGGAAGCACCAACATACCTCGTGGAGGTTCAATCAAAAGACAATCAGTCTTTGATGGAAGTGACTATCAACGATGGAAACACATGATGAAGTTCTTCATCAATTCTCAAGACATTGATCTATGGAGTATTAACAAAGTTGGACCATACTATCCAACCACGGTTGTTGAGGATAAGTCAATCGCACCTAAGTCCAGAGAGTCTTGGACTGAAAAAGAAAAACGAAGGTTTCTTTTAAATGAAAGAGCCTTAGAGTTGATCAACAACGACCTGAGCAAAAATGAACGTGTAAACGTTGTTGAGCACACTTTCTGACAAAAAGGTGTGGGATGCCTTGGAGAACATGTATGAAGACAGTTGTGTTGAAGCAAACAACTGTCTGATGGTTAGCAATTCTTCAGAAGAGAAATAGAGAAAATATTCACTGGTGGATGGCAATACGACACAAGTTTATGTACAAATAAATGCATACATGTGAACCATCGGAAATAATAAAAACTGAAGGAAAAAGCTCATCGAAAGTGAGAAAAAGCGTAAAGTGAGAAAGTAATTAAGGATTTATTCATCATTGATTAGTTAAAGTGCATTGATATCTCAACTCACTTTAGCTAATCAAAGGTGAATACACCTTTAACTTCACACTTTACACTTTTGTTCACTTTAATTAAAGGAGCCTAATCCAAAACTCAATTACCCGTCTCTTCTTCTCTATACATAAATTTTTCACTTAGGTGTATTACGTTAACTATATTATTAACTTAATTTATTAACTTTCAATAATTAATTAACTATATTATAAACTAATTACTATCATTAATTATTAATTAATAATATTATTAATCTAACATATGCAACTTAAGTATTAAGTATTTTAAATATATTAAAAAAATACTTTTCACAAACCAACGTATTACTGGAAATAACCAAGAGTTTTTAGAAGAATTGTATTAATTAAATACTCAAAATATAATATTTTGTTTTTCTTTTTTTGATTAAACAAAATACTATATTCGTATAACATTTTATTCGTACATTAATTCGGTGCATTTATTGGGATAAAATTTGTTAATTCGGAAAAAAAACATTAATTCGGTACATTTAATTAGATATACAAAAATATCGTGTTACAATTACATATGATATTTAGAGTAAAGATAGGAATATATTTCTACCGACATGATGTTGGGATAGTCGGTAACGTAACTTTTTCCGAAAAAAAAGGAAACAAATTTGATTTCTAAAGTTGTCTAATTTGGAGGTAGTCTAACCTCATATGCAAAAAATAGGACGTCCATTGTTGTCGAAATGAAGATTAATCTGATAGTGAATTCAAAATGGACGTTGTGTAGAGATACCGGTGAGCTAATGGAAAGTCAAAAATACTAATCATCGAACGTTGTAAAAAAAAAAAAAAAGGGAAAATATTCCTAAAAAAGCGGAACAGAGGGTTTGGTAGAAGTTAAGTGAGGGGTGGTGGAGCCACATTCCCAGGTTAGGTAGCATTGTCTTTATGACATTGAATTGTCATTCAATCACGATGTGAAGAGAAGTAAGTTAGAGCTGCCATTCTGCCCCCATCCCCCCCTTCCTTCGCTTCACTATATATATAAGACAACCTTATCCTCCATTCTCTTACTCGTCCATCAAACTCAACATTTTACACACCCCACACACACAAAAGAAAGCACGCACAACCACAGCAATAACACACGAGCGAAATCATCCAACAATGGCACCCGCCAAAACTCTAACTCATCTAGCTGAGTTAAAGACCCTCCAGTCCAGCTTCGTTCGGGACGAGGACGAGCGCCCAAAAGTTGCTTATAATCAATTCAGCAACGACATCCCAGTCATTTCACTCGCTGGAATCGACGAGGTCAATGGACGAAGAGCAGAAATTTGCAAGAAAATTGTGGAGGCTTGTGAGAACTGGGGCATCTTCCAGGTTGTTGATCATGGTGTAGACAATAAACTCATATTTGAGATGACCCGACTCGCCAAAGAGTTCTTTGCATTGCCTCCAGAAGAGAAACTTCGCTTTGATATGTCTGGTGGCAAGAAAGGTGGTTTCATAGTATCCAGCCATCTCCAAGTAACGCTTTCTCTTCTCTTCTCTTCTCATCACACACACAAATATATGTATCTATATAGGAAAAAGCTCCTCAACGATGAAAACATTCTTACCTGTTCACTTTTGAATGAATATATTTTATATAAATATTAATATAAATAGTATATGAGTTTCAAATTTATTTGTTACTTAACCATTAGGAAGGGAACACTAAACTTTTACGTATGAAACCATATGTTGAGTTGAGAATGCTTAGTGAATTTGATTCTCTGTGCAGGGAGAAGCGGTGCAGGATTGGAGAGAAATTGTGACATACTTTTCTTACCCAATAAAACATAGGGACTATTCAAGGTGGCCAGAGAGACCAGAAGGTTGGAGAGCGGTGACAGAGCAATACAGCGAGAAGTTGATGGGTTTGGCATGCAAACTATTGGAAGTGTTGTCAGAAGCAATGGGGTTAGAGAAGGAGGCTCTGACCAAGGCATGTATTGATATGGATCAGAAGGTTGTGGTTAATTTCTACCCCAAATGCCCGCAACCTGACCTCACACTTGGACTGAAGCGACACACTGATCCTGGCACAATCACCTTGCTACTTCAGGACCAAGTGGGTGGGCTTCAGGTTACCAGGGACAATGGTAAGACGTGGATCACCGTTAAGCCCGTTGAAGGTGCTTTTGTTGTCAATCTTGGAGATCATGGTCACGTGAGTATGCAATGCAATTTTTCTCTTTCTTATGAACTTGTATATGAACCATGCTATTTAATTAGTTCGATACATTTTTTGACGAAGAGTTCGAAAACATCAGGAACCAATAAAATGATAATAAGTCCGGAAAAAACGGTGGAAAAGAGATAAGACTCACCAAAACTTGCTTCAATAACATTGTTCCTACAAAACATACGAATTAACTTTCCTAACAACTATCATTTCCCTTTGTATATATATCAATTGAAAATGATTTATTAATATTTTCACTACAAAAAAACTCCTATAATACAATGGTTTTTATAAGTGAATTATGACGGTTGATTTACGAATATGACGGTTGAAACTGTCGTAATTTACTTATAAAAATTATCGTTTTACACCAAATTTTCTAACTGTAAATGACAATGTTTGCCCACTAGCTATTCATAAGTCGTAAAGTGTGTGGAACCCTACTATTTGTATTGACAACAATATAGGACACTGTACAAATAAATTGTTATTTCATACCTTTATCCTATGATTTTGTAGTTTAATCAATTTTTCTTTCTTTCTTTCTTTTTTTTCCACCTGCCATTGGTGCGTAATATAACCATCGTCATACCGGTCATATCGATCGTCATTGTTATCGTCGACTTTTCCAGACATCACCAGCTTCTGCCACCCCACTTCGGTCGCCAGTGCCGATCGATCACAACTGGGTCGATGCCAGCCTCCCCTTTGGCGTTGACCGCCTCCACCCACCACCAAATTATTACAAGTTTTTATTTTTTTAAAAATGTTTTAGAAAAAGTGTTGATGTGGGGTGGGGTGGCAGATGTCGAGAGGATAGAGACCAATGACGGGTGCCGACGGCAAGTTGCCCACTGCCAGCAAAAGTTTGTAGGAAGTTGTCAAAACGTTGCCAATGGTGGTTGGAAAGTTTCTAGTGGTGGTCGGAAAGTGGCTGTAGTCGGAGGCGGTGACAATTACTAGCGGCAGGTCAAAAAAAAGAAAAATGGATTAAAATATAAAATCACCGTACAAATGTATGAAATAACCGTATATTTATATGACGTCTCATGTTATCAAAACATGTTGTACAAATAGGAGGGTTGTTTGTCTTTTGGTTTCACTTTCCATCAACTAATGTGATCTGACTTTCCTTTCACGAAATAACTAGCCAATCAGTAGATAATTTCTCAAGGTAAATGTTAATCAGTACCTTAAGGATATTGGTTAAGAAATTAAAAAGACATGATTTTATGGAGGGTGATGTAATTAATGTATTGAAAAGTAAAGTTTTTAGATTTTTGATAAATCATTATCTTTTCTTAATTCCTTAACTAATACCCTTGGGATACGGGTTAATTAAGAAAACCCATTTCTCAAGATAGGTACATGCATCACTTATGGAGCATGCTTTCCGTATTTGTGGGGTATAATAGTGTGATTACTGTCTCTTTTTGTATTCTTCCAATTTCGTTTTACAGTTTATTTTAAAAATATTAATTAAAAGGAAAGTTATTATTGGTTAAGATCGAAAATATTTTTGTTGAACTAAAATAATTCAATTAACAAAACATGAAAAGAAACAGTTCATTAAAATATAAGATTTCATCAAAATCATTTATGATGCTGCTTGTACCAAATATTTTTGTTTAATATATCTGGGTTACGGACAAGGAACATGCAGTATTTGAGTAATGGGAGGTTCAAGAATGCTGATCACCAAGCAGTGGTGAACTCGAACTATAACCGTTTGTCCATTGCAACGTTTCAAAACCCAGCACCAGAAGCAACTGTATATCCTTTGAAGGTTAGAGAGGGAGAGAAGCCTGTGCTAGAGGAACCAATCACCTTTGCAGAGATGTACATGAAGAAGATGAGCAGGGATCTTGAGATTGCAACGATGAAGAAGCTGGCCAAGGAAATGCAATTGCAGGAATTGAAGAAGGTCAAACCGGAGGCCAAGCCGTTGGATGCGATTCTTGCATAGATTTCGGATATTATTGCCACTTATATATCCACGTTGTGTTTTAGCATTTCCAAACGGCCATTATCAATCTTTGGCTTTTGTACTTTTTTTTTATATTGGATTGTGTTAAACCTATAGTCTTCCAAGGAGATGATCAGGTGGGGTTCATTTGTCTTTGTCATATGATCCAACTAGATATATCTCTGTAAACCATATATTATCACCTGTTTTTAAAATTATGGAATATAAGTCGCAAATGCTCCCTCATTCCCTGCATGGTCAGTCATTAAATTCAAATGTGCAGTTGGATTTGATAAACTTGCACGTAATTTTTGTGATATAAAACTAGGTTAAAATTGGATCAGTTTGATAATTTGACATATATAATGTATAAATCAAAACATTATGCATAGTTAAATTATTATTATAAAATTAAAATTAAAAATCTAAAACAAATTATATTTTACAATATATATTTCACAACAAATAATATCAATATAAATATATTACTATATTATACAAAATATTATTAGTTTAAATTAATTAATATTATTATTATTTAAACTTAAATATGAACAAATAAGGTTTAAAAAAATACGTGGTACCCGTTAAATTGAGATGAACCGAAACATAACTTGGACCTGACTAAAAAACAAATTGAGTGTACTATTATAATGTCGCACTATTTGTACCCGATTAGACATAGAATATTCACTACAAAAAAAGAGCCGTTTAGAGACCCATTTTGGCCAGATCGGTCCCCAAATTAGTTGTTGATCATTTTCGGGATCAATCTAGCCAAAATTGGTCTCTAACATCGGTCTCTAAATGACTCTTTTTTAGTAATGATTCAAGGTGAGCAGATTGACCAGAAGGGTGGAGGGAGGTGACAGGGAAACACAATGAGAAGCTGACAAGACTTGGCATGTAAGTGCATTTTAATTAGCATCGGGTTATGGGGCTTCAAAACTAAGTTTGGAGGGCTCAAAATCAGTTTTGAATTTTTTTCAACATGTTGGCATATCCAAGAGTCAGTTAGTTATAACTGAGTTTGGATTCCAAACCTTGCTTGAAGAAGTAGTAAAAGAATTTCACTTCTCTGAACTCAATTTGAGTTTCCAACTATTATTTTTATCATAATACCCTTAGAAAATTAATTAATTCATCATCATTTCAATGTTCATATTACCAGTCAATTTGGTAACTACATATCTATCAGTAAGTTTGATTAATACTACCCATACAATATTCATTCTATTAAAACCACTTTTAATTAGGGGTGTTCACGGGTCGGTTTAGTTTGGTTTTGCAAGGGAAAATCCAAACCAATCAAAATCAATTGATTCGGTTTGGTTCAGATTTGCAATTTCTTTAAGAAATCTGAACCAAATCAACCCGATCAAGAATGGGTTGATTCGGTTCAGTTCATTAGGTTGACAATGGTTCAAATTCTACAAAAAAAAATTGATTCAAATAAAACCAAAAAAACCCTGGTTCAAAAAATATAAAAAAATCCATAAACCTGATATAAAAAATACATGATCAAGAGAAAAAAAATTCAAAATAGACAATATATGAAAATTTCTCAGATATGAGACGACTGGGAGTTGGGAGCGTACGGGAGAAAGAAATAATAATGTAATAATGAAGTGATATATATATATATATATATATATATATATATATATATATATATATATATATATATATATATATATATATATATATATATATATATATATTTCATTGGTTCGTTTTAGTTCAGTTTCAAAAACCATGAAATCTGAGAACCGAACCAATTAAGATTGGGTTTAATTGGCTCGGTTCGGAGGATTCAACCCAAACATGAAAAAAATACAAACCAATTTAGTTGGTTCGATTTGGATTCTCGGATTCGTTGAGTTTATTCGTACCAATGAACACCCCTATTTTTAATAATAACATATTTAAACATAAATAAATTACTATATATAAATCTACTTTTAATCAAAACCAAGTTTACAAAACTCAATTCATCAAACTCAATTTTACACACAGGTTCCAAAGCTTACCCTAAATTGTTGGAGGTGTTGAAGGAGGCAATAGGGGTCATTAAAAGAGCCAGAGAGGCTTGCATTGATATGCAGCTGAAGGTTGTGGACAATTTCTACCCGAAATGCTCGCAACGTAGCCTCACATTTGCATTGAAGTGACGCATCAATTAGAGGTGTGATCAGGTAAGGATGGACGGTTTTAGGGGATAAAAAACGTTTCAACCAATCAAAATGGATTGGTTCGGTTGATCAATTTGAAGGTGCCAACACCCAAACCAAATCAACCCGAAGAGAGTTTAATTTCAATGGGTTGGTTTGGGTGGGTTTTTGGGCTCAAAATATCAATTTTGTTCGACAAAGGTAGAACCCAACAAAGATGCTGAAAGTGCAGAAGAAGGTCAATATTGGTGAACAAGTTGTTGATAAAAGGCTCAAAATAAAGGATGATCCTAACAGAGGACAAATTTGTGATTGTTAGAAAGAGGGCAGATCTCACGTCGGAACAAATAAAAAAGGCATGCAAATAAAGACTAGTTGTGACTTTAGTAAATCCTTAAGTATAAAAGAACAAAAGAACACCTTTTTCGACATAAGCATGTTTTGACAAACAAAATGAACCCTTTACTTTTCCAACACAAATACTTTTTTAGCACCTCTTTTAAACGCTTGTTTCACTTTACTTTCCCAGCACTTTAAATTCACGCACCTGTTAAATCTTTGCACCTTTTAATTCAATACACACCAGTGTGTACCATACCAAAATGGGTCCTCTCAGTGTGGTGGGGAAGATCCTGCACGTCTGACGACGCAGTCACCCCCATGATCGTGCTATAAGCTGCGATATACTCCTCAAGGTCAGCGGTTCTGTCATATTTTTCCATCTCGACTGGTCGGAACTTTCCCAAGAGTGGAACTCCCATTATCTCCTGATCTGAGAAAGGGTGGTCGGCAGTAACCTTTGTGTGGGGTCGCAATTTTCGGGTGCCGCCGTTGTTCCTCGGCGGAGGTGGCTGAAATAGACAGATGCAAACACTAGAAGAGGGTTGAATGGTGTTTGACAAATTTATGCGGAATTTAGAAACTTTTTCGCAAGCACAGACGAATTATGATAGACGAGTAAACACAGACAGGTCAATCAGACTGATAACTAGTCTGAAGGTTTTCACAGAAAACACACAATCATGCAAGATAAAAAAAAAGGTTTGATAAACACAATTATAAACCCCTTTAGTTAGATGATAGTTAAGACAAATAATCAAACTAAAGAGTTAAGGGAAAGAGAGATCACTCAGCAGGTTTTATCCTGGTTCACCCCTTAACAATGAGGCTACGTCCAGTCCTTGGCAGCACCAAGTTTTCTCACTATAACTGATTTAGGTTACAGGACAGACAAGTATTATTTTCACACCTAGCCTCTTCAGGCTCCAGACGAGTATTGTTTTCACACCTAGCCTCTCCAGGCTCTAGACAAGTATTGTTTGCACACTTAGCCTCTTCAGGCTCAAACGGGTTTGTTTGAGAGAAGTTGTAAAAAGATTACAATTTGCAAGTCTTTCACAAGCACTCAGACGAGTGTATTAAATGTGAAGATCTAAAAGACTGCGTAATAACTTCAAATGATTGAAGAATAAATAATGAAAGAATGAAGATATAAATGCACAGAGTAATTGCTCTTGATTGCTTTGATCGTTCTCTTGTCTTCTTGAATCTTCGAAGTCTTCTTCATTAAATAGGCTTCAAGATTTTAAAGCCGTTAGACATAAA
This sequence comes from Ammopiptanthus mongolicus, assembly GCA_039655645.1. Classification (NCBI taxonomy): domain Eukaryota; kingdom Viridiplantae; phylum Streptophyta; class Magnoliopsida; order Fabales; family Fabaceae; genus Ammopiptanthus; species Ammopiptanthus mongolicus. The sequence continues at coordinate 20,141,798 of CM077343.1, forward strand.
GTATGAAGGCTTGGCTTCTTGCAGATCTTCAATAAATGCAATAGAGCCGTTCTGATCAGCCATTAAAGCATAGGGAACTTCGCTTGTTCTCTTTCATCAGAGTGATACAGACTTCTGATATACCTTTGGTCTCAGCAGGTCTGTATACGTGCTTTTTGTTTGCAGAGGGAAGACTTTCCCTTTTGGTGTAAGATGCAGTTGTGTTCAGGCAAAGCACTTTGTTGAAGTTCCTTATCAGAGTCGAGACAGCTTTCATCTAATGTATTCTTTAACGTTAGTCTTTAGACGGATGAGTGACTTCATTAGCCGGGTTGACTCTTTAACAAAGAGATGACGTCAGTTGCAAAGTCTTTTAGACGGGTGAGTCTTCCTTTGATCAGACGGTTGAAGACTTCATTAGACGAACTTGTCTTAGTTCAGATGATTGAACCTTAGCTGGTTCAGACGAGTGAACTTATCTCAGTTCAGGCGAGTGAACTTTTAGTTAGTTCAGACGTGTGAACTTAAGTTAGTTCAGACGAGTGAACTTATCTAAGTTCAGATGAGTGAACAGTTCATATAGACACTTAATGTTATAATCTGCATACTAAGTAGACGAGTTAAATACCACAGACGGGTTCAATTAAATCATTGAATAACTGTTTTAATCTCATCAAAACTAAGGTAAATCCACATCAGACATTTGGAGACTCAACAATCTCCCCCTTTTTGATGATGACAAAACATGTTAAATGATTTAATGAACTTAAGAAAATTCACATAAATCAGTCATGTATATGATCAGACAGATTAAAAACATTGTTCCATAATTATAACATACTCAGACAGATAAGCATTTAACTTTTTATCTTAGTCTTATCTTAGTATTTTCTCCCCGTTTTGATATTATCAAAAGCAATAGAATATAGACACAGAGAAAAGAAAAGATACATCATATTTAAAAAAGATACATCATATTTAAAGATAAACATTTGTTCATATCAGACAGTTGTAATATTAAGACATTTTTCATTTAACTTTCTCCCCCTTTTGTCATAATCAAAAAAGAGAAACAGAGGAGGTAATTTGTATTTAACCATCATTGGCTGTATACAAGGTAATTTTGAAAAAAGAATTACAAGAAAGGTACTAAGAGAACAAAAAGAGTTAAAAGCAAGTTTGTCCTTTGGTTTTGCCTAAAGGCTTCTTCAACTGCTCCCCCTGAGCAGATGCATCCTCTTTGATGGTTTTAAAAACGAAGAGAAAAAGATTTGAAAATGTAAGAACGAAATACCTTTTAAAAAAAAAAATTCCCTTTTAAAAACCAAAGACAGTTGTAATTTTAAATGAAAGCAACAAAAAGATGGAGGTTTTAAAAAAAATAGATTTAAAGTAAAAACAGCCATGTACACATTTTGCCTCAGAGAAAGAAATGACATTAAAGATAATAACCATTTAAAAGAAAATATTTCAAATAGAGTATGATTCAAAGAGTCAGACGGTTAAACATAGACGAGTATCATAAACACTCATCAGACAGGTTATTCAGCAAAGCAATGTATATTCAAGTTGTCTCTTATAAACTTAAACCTATCCTCAGCTAAAGGTTTTGTAAAGATATCAGCCCATTAATTTTCAGTTTTAACAAACTTAACATCAAATACACCTTTTTGAACATAATCTCTTATGAAGTGATGTTTGATTTCTATGTGCTTAACCTTAGAATGTTGTATGGGATTCTTGGTTAAGCAAATAGCACTAGAATTATCACACCAGACAGGTATATTATGCTCAAATATAGAGTAATCTTCTAGTTGATGTTTTACCCATAATAGTTGTGAGCAGCAACTTGCAGCAGAGACATATTCTGCTTCTGCAGTTGAGAGTACGATAGTCGTCTGTCTTTTGCTTGACCAGGAGACTAAGTTTGCTCCAATGAAGTGACATCCTCCACTGGTGTTTTTCCTTTCAATTCTATCTCCAGCAAAGTCAGCATCACAAAAACCAACTAATCTGTAATCTTGTGTTCTCAATTACATTAAACCAATATTAGTGGTTCCAAGCAAATATCTAAAGATTCTTTTAACAGCCTTAAGATGAGATTCTTTGGGATCAGATTGGAATCTAGCACACATACAGACACTAAATTGAATATCAGGTCTGCTAGATGTTAAGTAAAGAAAAGATCCAATCATACCTCTGTAGACAGTTTGGTCTACCTTTTTACCTTCATCATCTTTGCTTAGATTAGCATTAGTTTGCATTGGAGTTTTCATGATCTTTGAGCTATCCATTTTGTACTTCTTTAGAATCTCCTTGATGTACTTTTGTTGATGGATGTAGATTCCATCACACGTCTACTTGATTTGCAGTCCAAGGAAGAACTTCAATTCTCCCATCATGCTCATTTCAAATTCTGCTTGCATCAACTTAGAGAATTCTTTGCACAATTTTTCATTAGTAGCTCCAAAAAAATATCATCAACATATATTTGAACTACTATGAAGTTATCTTTTGAGTATTTCTTAAACAAAGTTGTATCAACTTTTCCTCTTATAAAACCATTAGTCACAAGAAAAGAACTAAGTCTATCATACCATGCTCTAGGCGCTTATTTTAAATCATATAAAGCCTTTTTAAGTTTGAAAACATAATTTGGTTTTTCATTATCTTCAAAACCAGGAGGTTGTTTAACATAAACTTCTTCTTCAATTATTCCATTTAAAAAAACACTTTTTACATCCATTTGAAATAAAGTAATTTGATGTTATGCAGCATATGACATGAGTATGCGAATGGCTTCTATTCTAGATACAGGTGCAAAAGTCTCAGTATAGTCAATACCTTCTTGTTGGTTGTAGCCTTGAGCTACTAACCTTGCTTTGTTTCTGACAACTTTGCCATCTTCATCTAACTTGTTTCTGAAAACCCATCTTGTTCCAATAACAGACTTGTCTGTTGGTTTGGAGACAAGTTTCCAGACATCATTCCTTTTGAACTGATTAAGTTCCTCTTGCATAGCAAGAATCCAGCTTTCATCTTCAAGAGCTTCCTCAATATGCTTTGGTTCAATCTCAGATAAAAAAGCCATATTGCTTGACTCTCTTAAGACAGATCTGGTTCTAACACCTTCAGAGGGACTTCCAATGATAAGATCTTCAGGATGATGAGCTTTGAATTTCCAGTCTCTTCTGAGATCATCATTCTGATGTTGACTTGACTGATGACTCGTCTGCTCCACTTGTCTGACAGATTCCTCAGCAGACTCAGTTTTTGATACGTCTGGCTGTTGACTCGTCTGCTGGGTAAGATCAAGTCCTGCAAGATCATCTTCTAGATCTGATAGTTCCTTATCAGTCTTTAGATTATCATTGAATTTTACATGAATGGATTCCTCAACAACAGAGGTTCTAGAGTTAAAAACTCTATATGCTTTAGACACTTCAGAATATCCAATGAAGATACCTTTGTCTACCTTGAAATCAAACTTTCCAAGTTGATCCTTGGTATTTAAGATGAAGCATTCACATCCAAATGCATGGAAATTAGATATGTTGGGTTTTCTACCTTTCCACAATTCATAAGGAGTCTTCTTTAGGATAGACCTTATAAGTATTCTATTTTGCACATAACATGCAGTGTTTACTGCTTCAGCCAAGAAGTACTTAGGGAGATTATTTTCATTGAGCATTGATCTAGCCATCTCTTGCAGAGATCTGTTCTTTCTCTCAACCACTCCATTTTGCTGTGGAGTTCTTGGTGCAGAGAAGTTGTGAGAGATTCCATTCTATTCACAGAACAGTTTGAATTGCTCATTTTCAAATTCTCCCCCATGATCACTTCTAAGGGTAGAAATACAGAAACCTTGCTCAGTTTGTACTTTCTTATAGAATACAGAGAAGGCCTTAAAAGATTGATCCTTGTGGGTTAAGAAAAGTACCCAAGTAAATCTAGAATAGTCATCAACAATGACAAATCCATATTTCCTTCCAGCTAAACTGGCAACACTAACTGGTCCAAACAGATCCATGTGTAACAACTGAAGAGGTCTAGAGGTTGATACAAGGTTTTTTGATTTGAAACTTGATTTTACTTGTTTACCTCTCTAACATGCATCACATAAAACATCTTTCTTAAAACTAATATCAGGCAATCCTCTCACAAGGTTATCCTTTTTCAATTTCGAAATAAGTTTCATACTAGCATGTCCTAGTTTCTTATGCCATAACCATCTTTCATCCTCTTTAGACATCAGACAGGTTACACTTTGATCTGAGAGTTTAGTTAGCTCAATCTTATAAAGATTTTGCTGTCTATTAGCTGAAAAGAAGGTCTTGCCACTCTTGTCTTTGACTATGCATTCGTTCTTAGTGAAAGAGACATCAAATCCACTACCACATAATTGACTTATGCTAAGTAAATTGTATCTTAGTCCTTCAACCATAAGTACATTTGAGATAGTGGGAAGAGGGGGTTTACCACCAATTGTACCAACACCAATTACTCTTCCTTTTTGATTGCCTCCAAAGGCAACAAATCCACCATTCTTAGACTGGAGGTCTTGGAACATAGACCTCTCTCCTGTCATATGTCGCGAGCAGCCACTGTCCAGGTACCAGCAGAGGCGTCTGCTTTGTCCTATTAAGGATGTCTGCAACAGAAATTATTTTATCTTTAGTACCCATATTTTTCTGGGTCCTTTTCTGTTAGTTCTAGGAGTCTGTGAAGACTTCCTCTTCTTCTCTTGAAAACACTTAGACATAACATGTCCAGCTTTTCCGCAGAAGTTACAGACGGGTCTAAGTCTAACTGGAATGGGTTTAACATAGATAGTTGAAGATTTTGTTGATACTTTATGATCAGCTTGATGATCATATCCAATGCCTTCTTTGTTAAGAGAGTGTCTCTGACATCCTAGCAGTTTTGTCAGATTATCTCTGCCATTAACAAATCTAGCAAGATCAGAAGTGAGCTCCTTCACTTTCTGTTGAAGTGTGACCACTTCTTCAGAATGTGATGTTTCACTTGAGATCGAAGCTTCATCAGATTTTTCAGTCCTCAGCTGGCTATTCTCTTTGGCCAGCATCTCACACTCTTGAGATTTTTGTTTATGCTCATTGAGGAGTTTAACATAATCTCTCTTGAGGGATTTGAAGGCCTTAGATAAGCCTTTGGATTCCTCTAACAGCTCATCATAAGCATCATGCAATTCCTCAAGTTCAGAATGTACCTCAGTTTCAGATTCTGAATCTATATTGGCCATCAGACAGAGATTGGCTTCCTCTTCTGTCTCTTCTCCTTCAGAAGATGAGCATTCAAGATCTTCCCATGTGGCCATCATTCCTTTCTTCTTCTTTCTGAAGAACATCTTTTTGGAAGCTTTCTTCAAAAGAGGGCATTCAGGTTTGATGTGACGAGGCTTCTTGCACTCATAGCAGACAACTGGACTCTTGTCTGTTGATGTGGATTCTTTGTGGGATTTTCTGAAAGGCTTCTCCTTTCTGAGCTTCTTTTTTCTCCAGAGCTTTTTCATCTTTCTGGTCATGAGAGAAGTCTCTTCATCATCATCAGAATCCTCATCATCGGACTCGTCTATGTCACAGTCAGACTCGTCTGCCTTTGAAGCTTTTAAGGCTTTAGCTGCCTTTAGATCAACTTTTAGAGCAATGACTTTGCTCTTTTTGATTTACACATCTTCATTGAGCTCTTGCTCATGAACAATGAGTGTGCCAAGAAGTTCATCCATAGTAAAGGAGGTGAGATCCTTAGCTTGAGAAATAGCAGTGACAAGAGATCTCCACTGCCTTGGAAGACTTCTGAGAATCTTAGCAACTTTCTCAACATTTGTATATGTTTTACCAAGAGATTTCAAACCATTAGTAATAGTTTGGAATCAACCAATCATTTGAGCAACAGATTCACCTTCACCCATGGTGAACAATTCATATTTTCTAACAAGAATAGAAATTTTAGATTCTTTTACCTTTGAAGTTCCTTCATGTGTGACAGAAAGTCCCACATTTCTTTAGCAGAATCACAAGCACATACCTTTTCAAACTCTTCTGGACTGAGAGCACAGATTATAGCATATCTGGCTTTATGGTTTAGATCCCATCTTGTCTTTTCTGCAGGTGTCCACTGAGCCTTAGGCTTGTCTGAGCCATCATTATTTTGAGGAGTGTAAGGACCATCAGTAATGACATCCCATACATCAGAATTTGTTGACAAGATGAACCAATGAAACCTTTCTTTCCAGTAGTTATAATTTGAACCATTGAAAAAGGGAGGTCTGGTCATAGAGCCTCCTTCAGGTTGGGGATTCCCACTTGAGCTTGCTCCAGAATTCATTGTCTATTCTTCAGGATCTTTTCTCTACACTGTTAGGTGCTCAACCCAGAGGCTGAGCTCTGATACCAACTGAAATAGACAGATACAAACACTAGAAGGGGGTTGAATGGTGTTTGACAAATTTATGCGGAATTTAGAAAATTTTTCGCAAGCACAAACGAGTTATGATAGACGAGTAAACACAAACAGGTCAATCAGACTAATAACTAATCTGAAGGTTTTTCACAGAAAACACACAATCATGCAAGATGAAAAAAGGTTTGATAAACACAATTATAAAACCCTTTAGTTAGATGATAGTTAAGACAAATAATCAAACTAAAGTGTTAAGGGAAAGAGAGATCACTCAACAGGTTTTATCCTGGTTCATCCCTTAACAATGAGGCTACGTCCAGTCCTTGGCAGCATCAAGTTTTCTCACTATAACTGATTTAGGTTATAGGACAGACAAGTGTTATTTTCACACCTAGCCTCTTCAGGCTCCAGACGAGTATTGTTTTCACACCTAGCCTCTCCAGGCTTCAGACAAGTATTGTTTGCACACCTAGCCTCTTTAGGCTCAGACGGGTTTGTTTAAGAGAAGTTGTAAAAAGATTACAATTTGCAAGTCTTTCACAAGCACTCAGACGAGTGTATTAAATGTGAAGATCTAAAAGACTGCGTAGTAACTTCAAATGATTGAAGAATAAATAATGAAAGAATGAAGATATAAATGCACAGAGTAATTGGTCTTGATTACTTTGATCGTTCTCTTGTCTTCTTGAATCTTCGAAGTCTTCTTCATTAAATAGGCTTCAAGATTTTAAAGCCGTTAGACATAAAGTATGAAGGCTAGGCTTCTTGCAGATCTTCAATAAATGCAATAGAGTCGTTCTGATCAGCCATTAAAGCATAGGGAACTTCGCTTGTTCTCTCATCAGAGTGATACAGACTTCTGATATACCTTTGGTCTTAGCAGGCCTGTATACGTGCGTTTTGTTTGCCGAGGGAAGACTTTCCCTTTTGGTGTAAGATGCAGTTGTGTTCAGGCAAAGCACTTTGTTGAAGTTCCTTATCCGAGTCGAGACACCTTTCATCCAATGTATTCTTTAACGTTAGTCTTTAGACGGATGAGTGACTTCATTAGACGGGTTGACTCTTTAACAAAGAGATGACGTCAGTTGCAAAGTCTTTTAGACGGGTGAGTCTTCCTTTGATCAAACGGTTGAAGACTTCATTAGACGAGTGAACTTGTCTTAGTTCAAACGAGTGAACCTTAGCTGGTTCAGACGAGTGAACTTATCTCAGTTCAGACGAGTGAACTTTTAGTTAGTTCAGATGTGTGAACTTAAGTTAGTTCAAAAGGGGGGCACTTATCTAAGTTCAGACGAGTGAACAGTTCATATAGACACTTAATGTTATAATCTGCACACTAAGTAGATGAGTTAAATACCACAGACGAGTTCAATTAAATCATTGAATAACTATTTTAATCTCATCAAAACTAAGGTAAATGCACATCAAACATTTGGAGACTCAACAGTGGCGCATGAGCGTGGTTGACGTCCACGTGAGAGGTCTAACCAGTTTGCTCATCCGCATAAGAATCATGTTCCATCAGCTCCCGTCTTCTCCACCCTTCCATCTCTACTCTGATTCGGTCATTCTCCTATCGGAGAATTTCCATGGCCGCCAATAGTGACTGGAAACCCCCTACATTGGTTTGATCTCCCTCATTCACCGGCGGAGGGAGTGGAGGTTGGTCACGGTCCTGCTCCGGTTTTCCATCGCTTCTCGTCTGAACCATCGTGAGCTCGGAAAATGTGCTGTCAGGGAGCTATTTTACCTGACCCCACGGTAGACGCCAATTGTTCTTACTAGAGTAATAGAAGTACAAAGTGCTAAGTACAATCAAAATATGACTCTCTCTCACTCTAGTCTCTAAGTCCAGATTTTTCACCAGCCCTCTCTTCAGCCTTGATCCACCTTTAATAGCCCTTCCAGGAGCATGGGGGTGTGATTCTGTTACGTAGGTGGGCCCCACCTCAAGCCGTTAGCGCATTATGTGGAGGGGCACATTTGCACTATAGTTATGCCTTACAGATGCCCCCGACGTGGCCTTTTAGAAGATCCCATACACTGGTCCTGGGGATGCCCAGCCCCGCAGCATCTTTCTTTCGGGTGCCTTCTAGCTCGGTCGGGGAGATGCTGATACGCGTCTTCCCGATTATCTTGACACATAGCGTCTGTAAGTGTGTGCGGGCAGGAGTAGAATTGAGCCATAAACCAAGATTTTTAGTTTTGGAGTGGTCACGACGCGAACGGTCATAGTACTGCAACCATAGTGTGGCAGATGTGATTTATAGTGTGGCAGACTTGGGAAATCGTGTGAGGGAACTGTGAAGGGAACTCGATTTACCACTAAACCATGGTCAATAATACTACAATTTGGGTAGTACGATAATAAGGAGTTGCCTGTAACAAAGGCTAATATAGAAATGCCTGCTAAGTACATTAGTGAAATAGTACTAACATAAAAATATGACTACTGAATATCAAATCCCACAATATGATTAGATTCATTTGAATTGTCAAGTTGAAAACATTTCTTTTAAGGATTTATAATACCTATAGCTATTAACTCATAAATCTCATTAGAAGACATTAACTTTAAAGTGTAAAAACAAATCTACCCGATGTCCTCATTTTAAAAACCATGCAAACCTCACGCAGGCTTCTCTATTGAACTAAAAGGCCCATGCTCCATATCAACTATATGGTTATATGGTAAAAATGTATGAGACAACCACTTGATTGTTTCAAGTTTCAATGTCGATACAAAAGTGGAAGACCAGGTATTGAGAAGGCATATAGTAATAATTATGGGTATTGCTTGTTAGGAGTATACTTTCTGTTACAAGTTGTTGAGAGTAGGGAAAGTTAGTTATGGTTGTTATGGATTAGTTTTGTATTGTTCCTGATATAACAGATTAGTTATATCTTCCTATCATATAGAACTGCTCAAAGCTCTATATATATAATGACTGTATGTTAGTTCATTAATTCAATAATATTGAGAAGTATTTCAGCATTACTTTGTTAGTCATCTTCCTCTCCTTCCTCTGAGATAGAGGTTCTTACATGGTATCACGAGCTCAATCGATCCGCCATGTCAGAAATTTCCAATAACACTTCACCGCCACCACCAACATCTTCCGTTGTACAATCTTTTTCAACTCCAGTTGCCACTAAACTGGATGAAAATAATTTTATACCATGGAAGCAACTAGTCTTGTTCACGATCAAAGGCTACCAATTGAAGAAGCATATTGAAGAACCACAAGGTGGCCAGCCACTGAAGTACCTGACCGAAGCAGATCAACTTGGAGAAAAGATTGATGCTACATTCGAAAATTGGGAGCATCAAGAGCACCTTCATGCATCTTGGTTGCTCTCCTCTATGTCAGACAATCTTACAACAAGAATGGTAGGTTGTGACTAATCTTATCAAATTTGGAAAAAGCTTGAAGTTTTCTTTGCTGCACAAACAAGAGCAAAGATCAACCAATTGAAATTACAGTTGAGAACTATTCGAAAAAAAGGAAGCATCAATGAGTACATGCTTTCTTTCAAAAAGATTGTGGATATGGTGGCAGCCACGGGCACCCCTATTGATACAGAGGAGCAAATTCAAGCAATTCTGCGTGGCTTGCCTTAAGAATACAATCCTTTTGTTACCTCAATCATGTCAAGAAATGATCCCTACTCTACAGATGAGATAGAGGCTCTTCTTATGGCTCAAGAAGAGCGATTTGACCAACAAAAACAAGAATCTGAAACTATTACATTACAACAACTACAAGCCAGCTTTATGCAATATCAACAAATAAATCGTGGAAGAGGAAGATCCACCAACAGAGGTGATGGCCGCTTTCAATTCTCCACTTCAAGAGAACATGGAAGACAATCTTTTCGTGGAGGTAGGCAAGGCAATAGACCTCAATGCCAACTTTGTGGCGAATATGGCCACACAGCTATCAAGTGCTACCATCGTTTTGATCCTAGCTTTCAAGAAGAATCATCTCAGCAACCTACCAATTCAGTAACTTCCGGCACTGCAATGAGCAGTGAGTTCAACACTGGGGAAGGCATGAATTCTGCCTTGATAGCTGTTCCAGAAACCTTCTATGATCCAGCCTGGTACCCGGACTCAGGTGCTAGCAACCATGTTACCCCAGAAACTTCTAATCTGATGAACAAATCCACCTTCAATGGAGATTCCAAGCTGAAGGTTGCCAATGGTGCTTCTTCTAGCATTCAACATATTGGTAACTCTTTCTCTTTTACTCCAAACTATTCTAAACCATTACTCTTAAATAAACTGTTACATGTCCTAGCAATTTCCAAGAATCTACATAGTGTTTCTCAATTTGCCAAGGATAATCATGTGTTTTTTGAGTTTCATGCTAATAAGTGCTTTGTGAAATCATAGGAAAATAGACAAATTATCTTGGAAGGACAGCTTCGACATGGTTTATATGCCTTTGAAGCCATCTTTTTTCCACATTCTACTGTTGTTTTGCATACTAAGCAATCTTTACCTATCAATTACAATTCTAAGAATATACTTTGTAACAATATATCATCTTGCAATTCTACTTCTTTCTTTTACACTTGGCATACTAGATTAGGTCATGCTTCTTCAAAAATTGTAACCAATGTTCTGCAACAATGTAAAATTCCTTTCAATGTTAATAAAATGTCGTTTGTATGCCATGCCTGTTGTTTAGGCAAGTCTCATAAATTGCCTTTTACTGATTCTATTACTAAATATGATACTCCTTTGCAATTAGTCTTTTCTGATGTTTGCGGACCATCTTCTATCCCATCTACCAATGGCAGCAGGTACTGTATTATATACATGGATGCTTGCACCAAATTTACTTGGTTCTATCTTCTGCAATATAAATCACATGCATTCACAACTTTTGTGCATTTTAAATCAATGGCAGAAAACCAATTCAACACTAGAATTAAATGCTTTCAGTTGGATGGGGGCAAAGAGTATAGTCCTTTCACTAAATACTTGATTGCTCATGGCATTCAACATAGGTTTAGTTGTCCCTGTACCTCTGAGCAAAATGGCTCGGCTGGAAGGAAACATAGGCATATCACGGAAATTGGACTCACTTTAGTTGCTCATGCATCTATGCCATTAAAATTTTGGGGGGAAGCATTTCACACTGCTGCATACATTATTAATAGACTGCCTGCTCCTATCCTTAATCACAAAAGCCCTTTTGAAAATTGTATCAACTTCAACCTAACTTTCATGAACTTATAAACTTTGGTTGTGCCTGTTATCGACATATTAGGTCCTATAATTCTCATAAACTTGCTTTTAGATCTGAACTATGTGTTTTTATTGGCTATAGCTAAATTCATAAAGGATATTTGTGTCTCTCATCTACTGGTAAAACTTATGTTTCTAGACATGTGAAGTTTGATGAGCTTTTGTTTCCATTCAAGCATAATCCTACCTTTTCTACAAAGATTGCATCTTCATCTTCTTCTAATGCTCCAGTTTTACCTACTGCTCTACCAATTCTTATTGATATTCACACTAACACTGCCACTGATTTGATAATGCTCCTGTTCCAACCACACTTCCTGATCCTGAGCCAATTCCTGATGCACAAAGCCATGTACCACCAATCATTCCTGTTTCAACAGCACCTGAACAGATTGCTATTCCAACTAATACTCATTCTATGACTACTAGAGGCAAGGCTGGCATTTCAAAACCAAAGCAAATCCTTCTCACTCACTTGCCTGATACAGAAACTGAGCCCACATCAGTAAAGATTGCCCTTGCATCTTCTCATTGGAGAGCTGCTATGACTCAAGAATTTGATGCACTTCTTTCCAACAAAACTTGGTCCCTGGTTCCACTTCCTCCCGGAAGAACACCTATCGGCTGCAAATGGATCTTTAAGGTAAAAAGACATTCAGATGGCTCAGTTAGCAGGCATAAAGCAATGCTTGTGGCGGCCAAGGGATTCCATCAACAAGAAGGTTTTGATTACTCAGAAACATTCAGCCCTGTGGTCAAACCAACAACCATTCGAATTGTTCTCACTTTGGCTTTGTCCAAGGGCTGGCATCTCAGGCAAATTGACATCAATAATGCCTTTCTTAATGGCGATTTATTGTAGGAAGTTTACATGACTCAACCACTTGGATTTACTCATGCCAACAGTTCCCTTGTGTGCAAACGTCACAAGGCAATTTATGGCCTTAAACAGGCTCCTCTGGCATGGTTTGCAAAGCTGAGTCACACTCTTCTCAGTCATGGATTCTCCTCAGCCAAATCAGATTGCTCTCTCTTTATTAGTAAGAAATCTACATACACCATCATCATTTGGCCTATGTTGATGATATAATCATCACTGGGAACTCTCAGGCAGCCATCACTTCTCTCATTCATTCTCTCCATCAGTCTTTTCCATTAAAAGATCTTGGCACCCTCAATTTCTTTTTAGGCATCCAAGTTCAAAAGTCTAATAGAGGAGGAATCCATTTGTCTCAAACAAAATATATTCATGAACTCCTACAAAGAGCAAACATAGTCACTATAAAACCAATTTCCACTCCTATGATTACTGGGCAAAAATTAACAGCCGATGGGGGTGAACCATTTGATGATCCTTTTCCTTATCGTTCAATTGTTGGTGGCCTACAATATGTCACCTTGACTAGACCAGAAATTTCTTATGTAGTGAACAAGGTATGTCAATATCTGCATTCACCACAGTCCCATCATTGGCAGGTAGTGAAACAGGTTCTAAGATATCTCTGTGGTACTACAACTCATGGCTTGTCCATTGTTCCCTCATCTCATTATAACATCACTACCTTTTGTGACTCCGATTGGGGCTCTGATTTGGATGATCGCAAATCCACAACTGGTTTCTGCATTTATCTAGGTGCAAATCTTGTTGTTTCTTGGACCTCCAAGAAACAACAAGTGGTTTCTAGATCAAGCGCTGAAGCTGAATATCGCAGTATTGCTGCTGCTGCTGACATCTCCTGGATTCAGTCTCTTCTTCATGAGTTGAAGCACCCTATCACCTCTACACCCTTAATCCTATGTGATAATCCCAGTGCTGTTCTTTTATCGGCCAATCCAATTTTGCATTCTAGAACCAAACACTTTGAATTGGACCTTTATTTTGTTCGTGACAAAGTCCAACAACACAAATTGTTGATCAAACACATTCCCTCTTCAGAACAAACCGTGGATGTTCTCACCAAAGTTGTTCCTCAAGACATGTTTTCAAGCTGCACTTACAAACTCAAGATTCATATATATGAGATGTTAAGTAGGGAATGTTAAGTTATGGTTGTTATGGGTTAGTTTTGTATTGTTAATGATATAACAGATTAGTTATATCTTCCTATCATATAGAACTACTCAAAGCTCTATATATAATGACTGTATGTTAGTTCATTAATTCAATAATATTGAGAAGTATTTCAGCATTACTTTGTTAGTCATCTTCCTCTGCTTCCTCTGAGATAGAGGTTCTTACATTGCTAACAAGTGCCCTTAGGGTATTGTTTAAGGAATCCAAAGATAGAATAGTTTTATTGGAAAATGTAACTTTTGAATGTTCAATGTAATGAATACACCACTCCCAATACAAAGTTTCTATCTTTTATTCCTTAACCAATGCCCTTAGGGCACTAGTTAGCATTTGTCAAGAATTATTAGGATTCAATCATAACAAACCATTGACCAATAGGAATGATGCCTTGGTACAAAACCTGAAAGACAACAAGGAGAAACATTATAAATTTTGGTGAGAGGGAAACAATATATATAGCATGATTTAGTCGTACCGGCTAAGACATCAAATCAGCTATTACATTGGAGTGTCTACATTTTCCATGGAACCACAAATGATAATCTCACAAGGTTTTTTCAATCATTGGAAGCTTGAATTAGGTAAACTCAGTCTTCTAGTTAATGATTAGTGTGTTAATAAGAGTGTAACATCCCGGTTTTCAGAAGCTATAATTGGGTAATTATTATATATTTCTTATAGTTATTGTTATGGCTTGATAGTATGTTTAAAGGATATGCTGAGAGTAGAAATGCATAGGATAGGAGAAGGATAAAGAACAAAGGAACAGGGGCAAAACGCTCAAGCGTGGAACCGTAGAACGCTCAAGCGTGAGGACGGTCTAGCGTGGAGGTCATTGGACGCTCAAGCGTGGACCCTCTGACCAGTGACTGGCAGTGATGGGACGTAAAGTGACACGCGTCGGTTATGCGTCGCGGCTGGCACGTGATGGGTGGTGCTTTAGCGGTGAGGAAATGTCGACGCTCAAGCGTGGGAGAAGCCAACGCTCAAGCGTTGTAACGCTAAAGCGTGGAGTTCCAGGACGCTAAAGCGTTCGCAGCAGAGTTTTACCTCTATAAATACTTGTTCATTTTCAACTTACACGAGTTTTACAGTTCTCAGCTGATACAGAGAGCACGAGAGTGAAGGTCTAGAGGTGAAGTTCAAGCTTTGATCCTAAGTTCGGGCTGCGTTTGTAGATCAAATTCCAATTCCGATCGTGTTTTCGTGATCAGCGCAACTTCTACTCCAATTCTACTGGTTTACTTTCGTGATTCGTCAAGGGTAAGCCGAGGTTCCGTATCTACCTACATTGTACCTATACAATGTTGTCTTTTGGTTTAAGCTTCTTTTCACGGTTTTAACTTCGTATTAGGGTTAATGCCATAGCCTACATGTTATTTCTGTGATTAGGGCAAGTTTGGAAGCTGCATATGGAACCCTTAGGGAGCAAGAAGGCTACGGCTGTGAGGCAAGGAGAGGAGCAAAGGAGTGCTCGTGGTGTTCGTAGTTATCACCGTATTCGCTACCAGGTGGGGAGAAAGAGTTACACGCGTCGGGGAGGCAAGAGTAGTCCATACAGTTGTATTGTGTGTTTTATGTGTATAAGGGAACCCTAAACCCTATGTGAGGTTGAGCCCTGACAAAGTACCTAAACCCTAGGTTTAGTCTACTTTGGGCTATCACCGTTGTATTTGATACCCTAAGTTAGCCGATTTGTGAGGCATGATTATATGTGATATTTGATGATATATGTGTACCTGCTATCTATGATAACTGTTAACTGCAAAAGATGCATGAAATACTATTGATGATGGTATATTAGTATGTTATGTTGTTTATTGCTTTATTAAGCATGTTGATAATTGATGAAATATTGCACTATATCTGGAAATACATGTATGTATGAGATTCGGAGGTTTAGCATGATTAGGGCTTTGACCCCGTGTTGGATGTTTGAGCTGATAATGGTTAAGAGCTGAGGTATAGTGGAGCTTGGAGCTCATAAGGTTATGATGGGAGCTTGGAGCTTATATGTGTACTCGTGGAGCTTGGAGCTCGTGTATGTATCTTGGAGCTTGGAGCTCGTATGTGTACCTATGGGGCTTGGAGCTCATGTTGCTAAGAGCAAGTTTGCATGTGTTGCGATATCAGCTCAAGAGAGATGGATGACATGCATAGCATATGCATTTGATGCCAAGTGGCGAGCCGTATGCTGTAAGGCATATGAGGTTGGTGCGCCGAGTGCGGGTGCGGAAAACAGAAGGGAAGGTTTGTGTGACCTTGGAGATATATTGGACACAGGTGTACCCACAAGAGACCGATGAGGTAGCTCCTATCGTGTCGTGATGGTCCTGGGCACATCCTACTATCCCGACTGGACCTTGAGTCTTTCCAGTTGCTGGTGGATCTTCAGAAGAGGCCCAGTTAACCCTCTTTGTCTAGGACAGTTGAGCGGTGATGCACTCTTATGGGTCAAGGCGAGCGGAACGGATTACCGGAGCAAACCAACTTGTGGTCCGTTAAGCGGACGAGATGTTGCCCTTAGTAGGGTGTTTAGTACCGGCCGGCATGCATAGAAAGAGTATGTGTACATTTAGCTAGGGGCGACCGTGGCGTCATGATATTGAAAGATGATTGTGTTTGCTATATGTTCTGCATTGCATCATTCCTGTTATAGATGTGCTGTATATCTTATCTCTCTGTATTTCTTTGTATGTGTACTTGCGGTTCTGCTGACGGACGACGAGTTAGTAGAGGATCAGAATGGACTCGAGGCTTCACCTATTCATCACAGGGGCACCGCGGATGCCGGTGCTGGGAGACCTTGAGATAGTCTACCACGATAAGAGGGGATGGCAGGTAGACCCCTCGACCTTTTTGGCCGTGTATACCGGACCTGTCAGCTTGATTTTTCGGAGCGGCACTCCGTCATATGCAGACATCATCGGACCTTATCGAGTGTATCAGTTTCTTCCCTTCTCTCGAATGTGGCACCCTCCGAGGCAGAAAGAGCGGGACTACTTGTGGGCGGCACATCAGTCTTCCGTCGTATCTAGCAGGAGAGGCTTTGTACACCGGGGACAGCGCAGGCGCTCGGAGCGGTACTTGCGGGCAGCCCAGAGGCGCAGGATTGTAGTGTCGAGTTCCTCATCCAAGTATGAGCCTATGCAGGTTTATAGGTGCACTCATGGAGAGGGACAGGGTAGTTCAGGGCATCCTTACCATTGAGGGTGAGAGCCAGCCAGTGCGTCCCTAGGATTGTGTGGAGAGGTTTTTGATGCACTTGAGAGTGGGCTGGGGAGTGTGCTGGTAAGTCTGAGAGCTTCTTTTTGGAGGTCCTGAGATGTACTTTATTTATGCTTTCAATTACTTTTTATGTACTTTCGTCTGTAGTATTACTTAGCCCTATTGATGGGGCCATCATGTATAAATATCAGTAATGCATGTGTTTCTTATAACCTGTTGTGCTTACTCTGATATTGTGCGCTTTTAAATTGATTACATGTTATCGTTGTTTTTAATAAGCGTGTAATCGTTAAGTTATAATTAATAGTATATTGGATTCTAAATAATGGGACTTCCTCGAGTGGGTCTTGGGGACGTCACAAAGAGCATGCAACTTAGTACATTCAATGCAGATGCTGTCAAATGGTTCAGTTTGAATCACAAACTTGCCTGCAAAATAATTCTCTACTCCCACAACACTATGTCGAAACATGGTGGAGCTTAAGCTAGGTGTTTTTTAACTTGTCAATTTGTCCCATCTTTACATAATACCCAAAATAAATGAAAGAAATAAGAGGAGTGTTATCAACACACTCTCTAACACTCTCTTTCTAACACACTCTCTTTTATTGGTTAAAATTCAAATGGGTCCCATTATTTTGGAAATGGGTTCCACTAATTCATGTGGGTCCCACTTGAATTCTGTAGGATCCATGTGAATTTCAACTAATAGAAGAGAGTGTGTTGAAAAGAGAGTGTCAGAGAGTGTGTTGCTAGCATTTCTCAAGAAATAAAGCACCTAAGCAGAGCTTGATCAATAACTCCAGATTACTACATATGCAACATTGCAACTACTATCAAAATCATCTTGCCAACCACATTATGTGCCTAAATGCAATGACAGAAATGGAAAGGAAGTGTAGGCATCCAGAATTGCAATATAGAGAAATTGTGTTATGCTGCTAAACATACAACATACCTGAACTGCTCCAGATACATTCTTGGTCTCTCTTGCTTACCATCTACCTCAGATGACTTCTCAGATTCTTGATTAAAGCAAGGTTCTAAATTGCGGTTGCGGTCGCGGATGCGGCTGCGGTTGCGGCTGCTGCGATGCGAAATGCGACCGCTGCGGCGTGAAATAATTTTATATTTGCACAAAATGTAAAAAAATTATATAATTATTGAAATTCTTTATATATACTTTATTGATAGTGTTGTATAAATTTCAATTCATTTTTAAGACATTGCATTATCTTTGTGAATAATTTAAATTTAATTATAGTGAAACTAATATTATCATGAATAAACATTTGAAACACATATATAAGTACTGAACTAATAAAGAAGTAAGAAAGTGATAAACTTAAATGTGCACAAATATATACAAATCACAAATAAAAAGAAACTAGTCTAACATAAAATAATACACCCAGCTGTAATTTTGATTCTGAAAAACAATGTCACATTGTCACCATTTACAAATAGGTCTTCAGTCTTCACTACAAAAAAAAATGATAAATACAAGCAAATTAATAAATTCAAAATAATAATAATAATAATAATAATAATAAATAACAAATATATGAATCAAAGGTAATATAGATAGAACTTAGATGATACTTTCTACCACATGGTGGAATGACGTGGAGGGTCATAACCTCTATTTTCACTTTGGCTATCATCTTGTGTAACTCCTTGCCCAAAGACATAATAAAAAAATCCACCACTTGATTGTTGATGATAAGGATCTTGATAATTCATTGATGGTTGGTGGTATGAGGGAGCTTGATCACTTGCATATGGATTATATGTATTGAAATAAGGATATTGATAAGAAGGTAGATAAGATTGTTGACTACTCTGAGAAGAATCATCAATACCAAAGTCACTAAAACTTTGTGCAATACTAGAAGAGGAAGAATCTTCAAGTGGAACATTATGTTTTCTTTTTCCTCTCCTAGAATGTGACCCACCTCTTCTGCTATCAGGTAATGAACTACCAGAAGGAGCCATATCAGTCAAGCTCCTATAACGCCTATTATATGGTGAATCCTAATATTGATCATTTTGAAATTGCTCATCATCATCATCATCATCATCATTATCACCACCATCACCACCACCTTGTTCAGCTTCTACATTACCACCCCCATCACCACTATTATTACTTGGTGGACTTAAACCACCACTATTTTCATTAGAATCATCATTATCATCAACAACTTCCACATCTTCATCATCTGTATCCATTATAGGCAACCATTCTGCATTTTGTGCACCATCTAATAGTGGATTTTCTCTCTCTTCAATCCATGGAGATAATGCATCATCTTCTTGAAATATATAATCAAGATTAATAGGATTAAAACTTGCTTCAATTTCATCTTGACTTTTTCTCATTTCATGCCTCATTTTCAACTTCATGTTGTCATGGGTGAAGACAAGCTTTTGTAACTTTTTATACTTCAGTCTATTCCTTGTCTTCGTGTGGATATAACTAAATGTGCTCCAATTCCTCTCACAATTTGTGGCTGAAGTTGTTTGACTGAGAACTTTTATAGCCACACGTTGAAGTTCAGGAGCACATGAAACAAAAATCAACCACCATTCAGCTTTATAAAGGAGCAACAAAAATTAAACAAATTATTAGTTATATAATAAAAAACAAAGGTAAAGTTGATTGATTGAGATAAAATAAAAATTAATATTTTACCTGGATTCATCTTAGACCAAGCTTTTTGAGCTTGAGGCGTATCAAATGTTTCACTCATTTCTCTAAAAAGCATTAACTGTATGATATAACATAATATGTCAATACGTAAATATATATTGATAAACAGTGATTTATAAGATTAAAAATATAAATATTCACTACTAACCTGGTTCAGAGCTTTAATTTGATCATCCATGTCCCTTTCTAATTTGGTGATGACCCTACTCGTTCCTTCAAATGTTTCTTTATAGACATCATCTCCATGTTCAACTCCATATTGAAATTGCGGATTAAGAAAATAACCTAAAAAAGGATAATCAATTATTGTGGATGAAATTATTCTAAATATAAAAATTACATGATAAAATTAAATTTATAAGTTTTATTAACATACCAACAGAATGAAGATCAGAATGCATGAAACTCCAGCGCTTGTCTATTATATCATTGTACCTGGAATGATAACGAGAAGCTTGTTGAATTGCTTGTTTAGCTCGATCAATGGCTTCATATATAAAACCCATTGTTGGTTTCTCGTCACCATCAACAAGTCTCAAAACTTTTACTATAGGCTCAAACACCTTCAATATGTCATTGGCCTTACTCCAGAATTCACTATCTTGAACAATTTTCCTTGCTTCAAATGTTGGTCCAGTTTTCTCCCTACCAAATTTGGATCTTCTAAACTCTTCAGAGCTGAACATGTTTCTTAGACCTTGCTTTTGCTTCACAATTGCTTGAATTTTTAGAAATTGTGTTGCAAATCGGGTAACACCAGGACGAATAATTTCTTTACCTCCAGTATATTTTTTCATGAGATTTACAGTCCATATATGGTTATAGATAAAAGTTGTCACTATCTTTGCATCACTTAAAGACTTTTGTACATTTTTCTTTTTGCCTATATCCTCCAAGCAAAGATCTAAACAATGAGCCGCACAAGCAAACCAATACAAATGTGGCCTTTTCTTCATTAATTCTTGACCAGCTGCTTTTAATGCTGCTTCATTATCTGTAACCACCTGAACTACAAACTCTTCTCCCACTTCTTCCACAACTTTATCTAATATCTGAAAGTAGTATTCGGTATTTCTACTATCAACACCAGAAGCATCAATAGATTTCAAGAAAATCGTCTCCTTACTACAATATACCAAAAAATTCATAATATGAGTATGGTTGATACTGTCTGTCCAACCATCACACATTATTGTTACTCCTTTTTTTTTATATGTACTCTTCAACTTATTCAACCACGCACACATGTTCTTATATTCATTCTCTAAATATACATCTGAGATTTCATAAGGAGTCGGACATTTAACCCCTTTACCTACCTCGGCAGCTGCTACGATCAAATTATGCAACCAAGGAGAGTTAGATAAATTCATAGGTAAACGCTCATAAATTATGAACTTGCTTACAGCCTCTCCAAGCTTCTTCCTCAATGTCTTCATGAAACCCTTCTGATTTTTGGTTGCTTCATGCTTTTGCTCCTAACAAGGTCAATATTTGTAGATCTCAAATCAAAAGAGACATCTTGAGGAATGGAAGAGCCACCTACACTTGCATGAGAGCTTCCACCTTGTTCATATATATTTTCATGCCCTCCTGTTTGTTGCCTGAATCGTGCCTATCTTCCCATTCCTGTTGTGATCTAAGGCTTTCTTGTGTAGCAAACCTCATTTGCTCATCATTAAGGTAATGCACATCATCCTCTTCATCATCTCCTCTCAAACGTGCCTCAAATTCGTCTTTTCTTTTCTTAGAGTCATTTTTCTTTGCTTTTCCATCAAGGAGAAGTTTCATCATATTTTCTCTAACCATTGTGTTCACTCTAGCACAACCAGCCACTTGTCCTTTCATATGTGCTATATGTTGTTTCAATCTTGTAATGCCACCTTTTATTGTTTTGTGACAAAGTTTGCATTCGATGTTGTTCCGACTTCCAGCTATTTGTTTTCCAAAATGCCATCCAATATCTTCACTTGGAGCACCCTCTGATCTTGAAGTGGGAAATTCTTCTCTTGGTGGCATTGTGTATATTTTATGTTACCTATTCAATATTTATAAAATAAATATCAAACTGCTTGAAAAAAAAATAAATATTAGACAATAATTGAATCAAGCTTACAACTTTAATATAAACTAGTAATTAGTTAAATACAAATAATCTAATTACTTACCTGTAATGTAAATAAATAACAATTTAACATAAAATATAAGGTTCTAATTGACTAAATACAATAGATCAAGTTAAAATATTGCGGAAAAAAAATAGATCAAGTTAATATGTAATGTATAATACTGATAGACATCAAATAAGCACATCGAAAAAACGGTCACTTCTCCGGTATCCCCAATAATTTTGGGATAAAATTTATTTGACCCAACTAGAATGTATTACCTCAATTAAATTTGTTATATTAATGGTCAAGTCAAATGGTTCTCACCGTTTGATTGGACCACCTAGATAAGATAAATTTACACTTGAGGTACCAAAAAATTCATCAAAAAAAATTGACTGAATAAAAATGATTAACCGAAAAAAAATTACTGATAAAAAAAATTGCTTCCCTTTACCCGTTGAATCCCACTAACTTCAGGAATGTTCCACTTCCCTCATTAATTACCTAATCTTCAGACTCTTAACTCTTAAGTCTCTGAGTCTCGATTCTCTCCCTTTCAACCCCCTTCATCACTCTCTTCTCTGCCCCTCAAGCCTCAACTCTATTTCTGTGTCTTCTCAAGAAAATCGAAGCCCTCAAGCCGCCGCATGCCAAATTGTCGCGACGCCGCCCACCACAGTCACGACGTCACCCACCACCGCACGGACTCACGGCGTCAACCCCTTTCATCCCTCTCTTCTCTGCCTCAACAAGCCCTCAACTCTGTTTCTGTGTCTCAAGAAAACCGAATCCGCATGCCAAAATCGCCGCGACGCCGCCCACCACCGTCACGGCGTCACCCACCACCATCACCCACTTTCCCTCCCACCACCGTCACCCATTCCCTAAGTCCCAAGATCAAACACGAGATGAGAAAGCAGAGGACAACTCACCAGAACCAAATAATGGCAGATCGATCAGATTCAGAGTTTCAGACCGAGGCAGCAAAGGAGAACCAACACAGGCACACAGATCTGGCCGGCGTGACCGTGAGGCAGTAGAGGACAACCGCCGATGGAAGATTTCTTCACTCTTCAGATAGATCGGGGGCGAGGCAGAGTGTTGAGGCAGAGCAAAGTCATGGGCTGATCTTGATGGAGATGAGAGAGTACGGAGAAAAGAGATGAAGCATAAAGGAAATGAATGGTGCACTACAATCTTATCATAAATGTATATGAGGTCTGAATTTTTTGGTTTTGAAAATATCATGGAACGGAATGGGGTGATGCGGGGTGATGCGGTTCGTTACGGATCCGAGGTGGCCCCGTTGCGGGCAAAATGCCGTTACGTTGCAGTCGTTATAGGAGATTTTGAATCTCACCGTAATTGCGGCCCGATGCCGTTATGGCCACCGCCGCATCCGCAATATTGCGGCCGCAATACGTATTGCGGACCGCATTTTAGAACATTGGATTAAAGCCTCGGCAAATCTGAAAATTTGTTTATCTAATTTTCTAACCTATGAACAGTTCCATGACATTTCACAGATTGAGGCAATAATGCAGTGTACATACTAAGATACTAGAAGCCCCTCTTAAGAGACTAGCTCGCATATGATATGCAAATATGACAATACCAGAAGCTCCCATTGACAGACTATGATATACAATAATACTCATCAAAATTGCAACAAAACCGCAGTAAGCAGGAAGTAAAACAAGACCAAAAGCGAGCAATTTGGAGAATGGACTGGTGAAGCTGATCTACTAGAAAACTGGACAGATCCAGTAAAGCTTCCAGCGGTGTTGGTCACTGGACTTGTACTTGAACTTGGTATAGAAATGTTCTTGCAAGATCCAAAAGGTGCTCCCTCCTGCAAAATTGCAGTAATCATGTAACTTTCATTGCCATAACTTTTTTTTTTTTTTTAATCAAAATGCATGTGTAGAAGTTGTGCCAGATAGAAATCCATCCACATTAAGGGTTCTTCCTTGTCATATGATACAACACCAGCAAACACCAAAAGACATAGCTAATAAGGATCTGACTCCCTGTTCCTTTGTTAATAGTAGAGATATAATACAGACCAATATTATTTACTACGATAGAGGAGAGCCTTCTTTGAGAAAAGAAAAGGGAAGAGATTAGGTATTGAGAGGTGTGTTTCTCACTTCATTTTGCCAAAAAATAGTTTAGGACCGTAGGGCCTTGATATTAAAATTAGATGCAGAAATAATAAAACTATCGTAAAAAACTTCCAAGAGCTAAAAAAGTATTTTGAAGATACTCATACAGCCAAAATCAAGCATATTAACATGATTTGGCATTTTTACTACTTTTAATGAAGTTAAATATACTCCGAGTTGAGACTAATTTATCTCTTGCATTATCATTGACTACAAGAAATACACACACATATCTTATATATACTTTATAAGTAAATATAGGGATATATTAATTTCGATGACCGACCAATCGTTTGAGCCGCCTCTCTCTCTCAACCCTCTACTCCTCTCTTCCTTCTTCCTGATCCACCGAAAGGGTGGTTTTGGGCCATTTTTTGGCCTGGAATCATCCCTCTACATTGTTTTTCTCTTCTTTTATCTAATTAAATGGTTTTTTCACATAGATCTAGTTTTTCTTTCGTGTTTTTCCGTGATTTTGTCGTCTGAGTGTGGCGTTTTTTGTTCGTCGTCTTGGTCCGGTGTTGTTAGTTTCCCGTCTTGTTGCGGTATTCGTTTGGTTCAGATTGGCAGATCAGCTTCGATCTATTACAGATTCAATCAAAACTTGGGCGTCAACGTTATAGATCCGGAGGCATGGTTATTCTGGTCACTTTGATTTTGTCACATTTGTAGGCATTTTTCCATTTTATGCTATTAACCTGGATGCTGTGAGTTTGTTTGCAGATTCATCCTTTTCGATTTTTAGCGATGTTGAATTTGTGTTGTTTTCTATATATTTTATTAATTTGAATGAATGAATATCTTTTTTAGTAATAAAAAAAAAATCGTCTGCTTCAAATTTGGAAAGACAATCTAAATCAAATTGATGTTATACATAATCAGGCACAAAAGAATATCATCTCAAGATCTGATATTTCTTGTTCACGTATACAACCATTTTGAATGAACAACTATGTTAACTTTGAATAATAGATGAATTATGGAAACTTTCTACTTGTTGGGAAACTATACTCAATTATGGCATGTTTGGTTTGTTTTTCGTTTTCAATTTTCATTTCCTGATTTCAAAAATAATTACAACACAACTAATTACAAAACTGTCATATTGTTTTCATTTTGTTTCTTGTTTCCAAAGATTTATATAGGAAACAATGAAAACAAACAAAAAATTGTTTGCACTATTTCCTATACAAAATTTTGAAAATAAAAACAAAATGAAAACAATGTGATAATTTTGTAATTATTTATAAAAATAAGAAATAAAAATAGGAAATTAGAAACAACCCTTCAAGTCAGGCTGTCACTAGCTATGTCAACAGAGAACATATGGAAATAAGAAATTATCACAATAAAAAGGAAAGTTTACAAACAAATGGCATTAAGGAAATACATATTTGCAAAAGAAATGCAAACAAACCTGGCAAGCAGTGACTACTGTACTACACCCACACAATGAGTGACCATTTATTCTATCCAGTATCCACGATATCAAAAAAAACCACCACCATCACTCCTCTGCATTAAATTCCATTTAGAATTCCAAAATGGATTTGTGAGGATGAGATATTTTGTGTATTTTTTAATTTGAATTAACATCCCAGAAGCATGTACCTCCACTGATAAGCTAATCCTTCTTCAGCTTCCTTTGAAGCATCAGAAGTGAAAACAAGAAGTCGGCGATTAGTTTGAACCATATCTATTACAGTAGGCCAATCTTCACCTCTTTTTGGCATATCAGAAACTGGGAACCAATATTTATCCAGACCAGCTTTCGTGAATAGATTAATCAACCCCTTTGGAGTATGCGCGTAGGCTTCAATTACAATGGTGACTATTTCAATTGGATTTTCAGTCAAGAATGCTTCCACTTCTTTCAAAGTGTTTATTGCAGGTTGCTGCGAACAACATTTCAATTTGACACATTAGACACCTCACAAGAGCAGATTCAGATAGTAAAATTAATAGTAAAGAGGGTTAGATAGATTACAAAGGCAGTGAAGTTGAAGCATTGCCCTCGAATTGAATGATGACAAAGCCAGATATTATTCTCGATGTCGTACATATCCAACATCAATCCCCTCATTCCATTCTAAAACAACATTCATCAAACAAATGTATAAGAATTAGAAAAGAAATAACCAAACTTTATTATTTTTATTTAAAAATAATAATAATAACAATAATTAATAACAATATAATTAAATTAATTCTTTGGTCCCTATAGGTGAGACTAATTTTCAATTTCATCTCTATACGTAAAAAAAATTCAAATTAGTCCCTATTTATACAACTATTTTTAATTTGGTCATCATCATTTATTGGTGTTATAATACCGTCACATGACATGGACCAAATTGAAAATGATTATCACATTTAGGGACCAAATTGAAAATGATTGTCACGTGTAGAGACTTAATTTAATTTTTTTTTTTGTTGAATTCAGCCCCTACACATGACAATCATTTTCAATTTAGTCCTTATACTTTAACTCCAACAAACAACGTTATAACACTAATACATGGCAAGCACCAAATTAAAAATAATTGCACATATAGAGACTGATTTGAAAATTTTTTACGTATAGAAATTAAATTGAAAATCAATATCATGTATAAGGACTAAATAATTAGTTTAACCTAAAAAAAATTACAATTACAATGCAAGAAATATATGAAACAATGGTTTGGCCGGACAACTTTATGCGGAGATTGTACATGATTCTCTTTCTTATCCTTCATCACCACTAATTATAGCATTGGATATCAAAACTAATGAAGATTTTACTCCCTCTGGGCCTATATATAAACAAAAAAGTACTTAAACTTTTTAGACTCAAATATAAGCAAAAGTCAACCAAACTAACCCTATTTAATGTTAGTATTTCAAAAATATCCTTTGATTAATTATTTTTTTTATTTTTCCAAGAGCATTATACACTCACAAGACACAACTTCCAATAGCATTATACACTCCCAAGAAAGGATAGTTTAGTAACTACAACTTGTTTTTTACACAAATCAAGATAATTAAACTAATATAACTAACTTTCTTAATATGTGTAAATTTAATTTTTTTTGTTTATATATAGATGCGGAAGGAGTAAGTCACTACATGAAGCAACAATTTAAAGGACAAAACAACCTGAGACCTTGCATACTTAATATCAGACACTACTTTTCAAAGAAAACTTAGGCATAGAAATCTGATTTTTGTATTTGACAGTGAAACAAATTATTACTCTCATGATGTTACCTGTATTGATCACAAATGAAATTGGGTTTGATGCGTTACACTAAACACCACAATAAACACAAACAAAGAGATGACCTGTTGGTGTAAAGTTCAAAATCGGGTGTGATAAATCAATCAAATAGCTTTAAAAAAAACAATCAATAGAAAATTCAAAAACTAAATCAGAGACAATATATGAGCAAAAGAATATGAGCCACTGTTATAAACACAAGCAAAACGATGTACTCATTAAGCTCAAAACATCGATTGCAGTAGAGATCTTTACTGGAACAATTATGGACATGTAGTTCCCTTCATTTTATTTGCCAATAAACATTGTAAATATGGAGCACCAAAACAAATTTCAGCCATTGCACTTACCATCAACCAATGCACTTACCATTGTTGATGCTGGAAAGATAACGTGCATTGAGCAGCAGGGGTATTGAGCAGAAGGGGTTTTGCATCAGCAGGGGTTCTAAAAGTCAATCTTCTATTTATTATTGCTTTTTGGGTTGTAA
The DNA here is from genome assembly GCA_039655645.1 of Ammopiptanthus mongolicus. Classification (NCBI taxonomy): domain Eukaryota; kingdom Viridiplantae; phylum Streptophyta; class Magnoliopsida; order Fabales; family Fabaceae; genus Ammopiptanthus; species Ammopiptanthus mongolicus. The sequence goes on from CM077343.1 coordinate 20,169,500, forward strand.
GTTTGACCGTGTTTTTTTTAGATTTTGGTAGTAAATAATATAAATAAGCCAAGGTATACTAAACATAGACTATGGGCCTTTGGATTAGTTTATAAACAGCTTATTTGAGCTTATTTACTGGCTTAAGTGCTTGTCGGAGTGTTTGGGAGAGCTTATGGAAACAGCTTATGACATGTCCATAAGCTGTTTTCAGCTTATTTTGATAAGATCTCCATGATAGTTTATGAAAACAGCTTATAACTTATATGAAAAGAGTTTGACTATATTATCTTTTTTATTATAGAAATAGCTTATACATAAGTGTTTTTATGATAAGCACTTATTCTCTAAGTGCTTAATTAAGCCGTTTACCCAAACATACCATATCTATCACCAGGGCCGTCCCTGAAATTTTGGATGCCCTGTGCGAACTATGAAATTGGTGCCCTATTTTTTATAAGTCTATATATATATATATATATATATATCAAATGCATATAGCTTTCAAAATAAAAGAGGTGTAAAAGACTAGTCATTAATTATTTTAATATAACCTCAAGTGAAATAAAATGTCATAGAAAAAAAGTTAAAGATTACATCAACATTGAAAAGCTCAAACCAAACCAAAACTACAATAGAATTATTGCAAAAGTAGAGTTATACATGTATTTATTCACCCGAACATGTAGCAATTTGAGTAGCATCCCACCGATAGCAAATGAATCACAAGGGATAAAGAAAGAAAGTGATGCCCTCCTAATCTTTGAATATCATCCTCCTTGCATTTTTTGCTGCAAAATCATTAATAATCTGTTCATAATCAAGATTTTTTAAACAATCATTTTCAATAGAAATCAAGGCAAAACTATTTAATCTACTTTGCAACATTATAAATCCCAAATAAGATTTTAGCAATTTCAATTTTGAAAAACTCATCTCAGCAGATGCAACAGTAACGAGAATAATTAATATTATTCTATAAGCTATGCATGAATTAGGAAAACAATTAAATGTCTGTTAATTATATAATTTTTTATTTTTAATATATATATATTAAAGCCCTATTATGCAGTTAAGGGGCTCCAGCAATGGAGCCACATTCTGTGGCAAGGCTCAATCTCTTTCACCACGTGCGTGATGTCTTGCGAAAGGTTTCTGCAATCACATACGAAATTACCGACAGGAAAGGTCAAACAGACAGGGTCAGTCCGGTTTTTTATTGCACGAGACATCTCTTCATTAACTGGAAAGCAGCTTAAGAAAGCCGTAGAGCCCTAATCCCATCCTTATCAGGAATGGCGGGCTCGTATGTGATTGCAGAAACCTTTCGCAAGACATCACGCACGTGGTATATATATATATATATACGAAGTAAAAAAAAAAAATTTGGTGCCCCCTAAAAAATGGGGCCATGTGCGGTCGCACATCCCGCACACCCTCACGGCGAGGGGTCTATCACAAGTAGGTAATAATCATTTTAATTGTTTCATTGGAAGGGCTTAGCTTGTAGTCATAGACAAACCTTAAATGCAATCATATCATAAGTATGGCTTCCAATGAAGTAACTAATTTGTATATAAAACCATTATTTAAAATATCATAGAACTACACTAACCTACAAAGAATAGGGTACAACTAAGAGATTAAGAGATTATGTTTTTATTAAATATTTATGTCAATTGGATAGCAAACCATTCATAAGTCATGCCAATCTCCACCATGCTGCTGCTATAAGAGGTTTGGCAGCTGCATATTGGTGTCAATTTATTTTTAACCGTTCTGAGATTGTAAGTTGGAATGGATATATGAGTTGGACCTTTTCTCTTTCTTGAGATACAGTAGTCTCATAAGTGCAACAGAGAGATACAATCATCCATCAATATCTTTATACTCTCAATATGTTTTCCTACTTGTAATAAAATGGCCTTTCACTGAACTCTTTGTTGATTTCAAGTGTTTTAGAGGGGGTCTGGACCAAAGGTTTTTATACTCCTAATCTACTTGATTTAGAAAACAGGTAATTTATAACATTGTATTAACATTCTCCATATGAATTTTTAAGTACATTAAGAAATTCCTTTCTATCACAGTGAGAAGGGCAGGCTGTTAATTGAGTTTGTCCTCATTTTGAAATATAAACTAGCAACACGTGCTTAATTAATTGAGTTTGTTCTACTTCTGTTTTTTTGCCTTTATTTTCTGGAGTAGTTAGGCTCTTAGTTGATGTAGATTTATGGGATAACTATTGGCCCGCATAGAGAGTTTGATACTAAAAATTCATAAATCAAAGAACATGGTTGCAGTAAACTTTAGAATTAATAAAAGCATGCTAGTTTGAAGATATTCTGCATTCTGTTAAACAAACAGTCAAATTTTGAAATTGTGTACATCCATTAACAATGAACTTTTACAAACCGAGCCATTACATAGATCCTCCTACAATACAACATAGGAGCCATACTCCATTACAACTGATTGTTTAGCATGGGAAGCCGAAACTGTAATTCCAAGATCAAACACTAAGATTATAACAACAAATAGGCCACAAAATACACAGCCTAAACTTCAAAATACTACCCATTCACAACTTGTCAGCTGTTGAAGGCAAATAATTTTGCTTTTGGAAGCTTCAACACTAAAGCATCCAAACACAAACATGCAGCAAACAAAAAATAAGTTAGACCACCATGCTTTCCCAAAAAACAAAAAATGACTCCAAACTCAAATCAATCCTTTTCAATTTTCACAGGGACCAACACAATAGGGTCGACATCATCTTCATCATCAACATCATCTTCGAACCACTTGTGAACACCCCATTTTGCTCGGAAACTTCTATTTATTTTAGTTTTTTTATTAAAAATTGAAAAAAATAAAAATTATAAAAAAATAAAATAAAAAAATAAACAAAGGATTAAATAAAAATAAAGAGGGGTGGCTTTTCGGATTTTGGTGATGGTTTCTTTTGTTTTTTTAACATTCACATGGCGCATCATAAGTTTGTAACCGAATAAAAATAAAAGCAAATGTTAATGACAATAATCCACCCTTTAATTGCTTTGGTTAATGGAGTTTAAGTCAGTTACAAAGAGGAAAAAGAATAATCTGAAGAGATTAATATAAAAAGGAGGTGAAATGAGAAAAGAGGGGACAATTCTGAAAAATTTGTTGAGTGTTCCCATTGCCTTAGCCTTTTCTTTCCTATTTTATCACATATTTTCATTCTTAAATTCCTTCCATTTTTCCTTTTCCTAAATCATTCTCCAAACACAACAAAGAAATAATTCCAGAACACCTTCATCCTACAGCCCCTCATCACTAAACAACATCCATGGCAACCACAAAATACCCAAAATCAATCCATGCCCTTTACATAGTGTTACCGTCGTGTAAAATTTGGTGTTTAGCCGTTTGATCAGCTAATCCGCACAGTTGATTCCCCTTTGTGTTCAGGCGATTACGCTAAGAAAGGGACTCTGTTTCTCAGCTACAGGTTCCTAGACTACTCCAAAGAGCGTCTAGTGTAGAGTGAACCATGAAACTAAGGTTGCATGAAAGAGATAAAGTAAAGCAATAAAGAGAAAGCGATAAAGTAAAAATAAATATAAAGACTTGCGTTATTGATTGAGTGTCTTGATATGAACAATACAACAAGTATTTATAGGCCTAAGACTACCCCTATTAGCCACTTTGTCACAATTGATAATGGCCAACAATAGTAACTACCCACTAACTCTATGGTTGTAGTCATAAAATATAACTACCCACTAATTCAACTCTCACTAACTCATTGTTATTCTTATGAATAACTACCCACTAATTCAACTCCCACTAACTCCATGTTCCTATCACAAGAATTATTTTTTGGTGATAACATATGCGCCCTGCATCTTTTAGCTGACGACAATAAGAGGAAGCTGAAAAATGTATTCTGTCAGCCGAATTTCCTTCTGTTTGTTGCCTTGAATCTCGGCTAATATGGCTCTACTGCATATGGACACTTAAATTTCTAGAACAACTAAGTTTGCAGATAGTAGACTTACAATGTCAGAACAACATTGCTAAATGCCCCCCAGCTTCATATGATCCGACTGATTTAGGAGACTCCAACATTATAAAAACATTGGCTTTGCAGATAGTATCCTTATGTTGCCGATTTGGCACAGCTAAATGTCCGCCCACTTTGTCTTTATTTAATTGAGAGTCTTTATTCAATTGAGATGCCCTTCTGTTCCCATTTCTTATGCAACAGCTATTTCCATTTACCCTTTGAAATGGTAAGCCAGACACTAAAACCATATAAGAGAATATAGCTAGGAATAAATTTGTATCAGCCGTCATTTCAGTTACACCTTTGTCGGCTAACTTGGATCTTTCATCCTTCAAAGCCTCCTGGACAACATTTTCCTCAAGATTTAGGCTGTCATGATATTAGCTGCCTAATCACCAAGATTAATATATTGAGTCCTGTTGACAGCCGATTGATTAGCAGAGGTAGGTGGATATGGATTCCATTGCTGTCCCCCAACATAATCATCAGGTGCCCTATACAAAATTCCTCGAGAAAGAATTGAACCCATCTGAACATAAGGTGGTTGTTCTGGAGTTAGCCGATAGATTGGTTGATTAGTCGAGGTAGATGGAATAGTATTCCATGGCTGCTCCCCCATATAATCACCAGGCAGCTTTATCTATAGTTCTCCAGCACCTAGAGCTTGATAAATAACAGGTCCATGATTGGTGGCCTATAGAGTCGTTCCATAAGCTGAAGCATTTGACATAACACACAAAATTCCAATCTCTCTTACCGCATTACTAACCATATCATTCGCCACTATATGCCCCCTGGGTTAGTAGTAGTAAACGTATTCGGCTGAACATGTGGTAAAGGTCTTGCCTGAATAGAGTTCGGCCGAACTTGTGGTAAAGGTTCTGCCTAAACATGTGATTGCTCTTGTTGTGGTGCTTCAATTGTGAACAATATGTTCACCTTCATGGTCCCACCGGGCGTGCCATTGTTATCGTCATGCAAAATTTGGTGTTTAGCCGCTTGGTCGACTAATCCATACAATTGATTCCCCTTTGTGTTCAGGCAATTACGCTGAGAAAGAGACTTTGTTTCTCAGCTGCAGGTTCCTAGATTACCTAGTGTAGAAAATGAACTATGAAACTAAGATTGCATGAAAGAGATAAAGGAAAGCAACAAAGAGAAAATGATAAAATAGAAATAAATATAAAGACTTGTGTTAATGATTATGTATCTTGATATGAACAATATAACAATTATTTATAGGCCTAAGACTACACCTATTAACCACTGTCACAATTGATAATGACCAACAACAATAACTACACACCAACTTCATGGTTGTAGTACCACTAATTCACATTCCTATCACAAGAATTAGTTTTTTTTGGTGATAACCCATAGCATTACCCAAATCTTAGTAAAACTAATTCTCCACCGCGTGCAACCACCAGTCACCACCGGCCGTCCACCGTGAGCAACACCACTGCGAAGCCGCCGCACGCCGTTGTCACTTTCTGTCGAGTCACCGCCGCACAGCGTCTCTTCTCCTCCGCGCGCATCACCGTCCAGCTTTCTCTCCGCCACGTGAAGGGTCGCTCAAACCCCGGCCTCTGCGCCGTCTCGCCGCCGTACCAGCTCCGCCGGCCAGCCGTCGCGGCCTTCTCCCTGCCTTGCTCTCTCTTCCTGTTGCGTTCTTCAACTTTCAGGTCTTATAAGACCTTTCTTGTTTTCTTTTGCTTTTTTAGTTTTATATTGTTTTTGTTTTGTTTTTTTTAGTAGGCTTTGAGTTGTGTTAGTGGCCTTGCTGGCTGGCCCAACACAAATAAGACAAATAAAATGTTAAGTTTTAATTATAATTTGTTTTTTAAAGATTAAAATAATATATATAAATGAAATTGATTTATTGAAATTACAATATTTACTTAGAGTTGATCATATATGCTAATTTTTTTTTTTATACAAATATTTCTATCAAACTAATAAAATTTATTCTATTAAAATTACATGATACTTAACAATAATAAATCGAACATTGTGTAACAATCTCTTTTAAAATAAAAGGGTTAGTTGAGATGTGACATTTTATTAATCTTGTTTTTTAGGAAGCCTGAGTTGTGACAATTTGGTGATCCTAAGCCTTTAAAAATAAAAAAATTAAAATTAATTTTTTTAAAATAAAAAGGTTAGCTGAGATGTGACATCTTGTTAACTCTAGTTTTAGGACACCTGAGTTGTGACAACTTGGTGATCCTAAGCCCTTAAAAATAAAAAAACTAAAATTAATCTCTTTTAAAATAAAAGGGTTACCTGAGATGTGACATCCTGTTAACCTCTGATTTTAGGACACTTGAGTTGTGACAACTTGGTGATCTTAAAATTTCTTAATCAAAGTTTATTTCAAAAAATATTTTAAATCAACCAAACCCACAAACATTTTTTTTAAAGAACTACGTAGCTTTGAATTCCTTATCGCACCTGAGGATACATAGAAGCAGGGAACATCCCTGTCAAGCACAGAAATAAACTTTACTGAAAGAGGTAATTTTTAGATTTTTAATCAAATTTTTAATAAAAGGGGTAAAATAAATATTTAAAAAGATAATATAAAATTTTGCACAATTAACTATAGGTAACCATTATTTTAAATTTTTTAAATGGATGTTATGGGGTGCTAATACCTTCCCTACACATAATCGACTCCCAAACTCTAAATCTGATTTCAAAGAAAGACCATTCTTTTTAAAAAGGTTTTTCCAATGTTTTCTCTAATAAATAAACTTTGGTGGCAACTCCATTTTTTTTAACCAATTAATTTTGATTCACCGCTCCCGTGGCGATGTGGTTGCGATAGATGGTGACTCCACTGGGGACTTTTTTAAGAGAGTAAAGCCTGACATAGTTAAATGTGCAAAATTGTTGTTTTTTATTTATTTATTTCACCCCTTTAAATTTTTTTAATTATTTGTACATATTTTTTTTTTATTTGTATAGATGATACTTGGATTGAATTTTAGGGTAGAAGACTTTTGTTTATAATGTTTATGTATGATATTTGTTTTGCAGCTTGGTAGCTTTTAAGTTTTGCTCCCTATACACACTACACTTACACTTTTGCACAAACCCATGAGTGGGGCCCTATACCTGGGTCTGAGTGAAGCTTATGATAGGTGCGAGAGTGTTATGGTAACCATTTTGGATGTACTTCCTATTTGGTTATCGCGAGAATCTCAATTAGAGTATAACTCTTTCGTGGATGCCCACATTTTGAATGTACATCCTATTTGTGGTCAGCATTCCAAAATGGGTAATTAGCTCTAGAGACTGTTTACTAGCAATTCTTTTAGAGCCACCAAAGAGAGGTTTCACGAGTTAGAAGACTTATAGACCATCAAGGTAGAAATCATCTAATAAACCAATTTAGGTCACAAAAAGGGCATGTTTTTTCTTTACCTATCTCCTTCATATTTCTGCATTCATTTTGTAAAAAAGGACCCACTTTTTAAAAGGAAAGGATTATCCCTTTTCTTTGTCTTCAAAAATTAATTCATAACATACATTGACATTTGTTTGTTTGGAAAAAATTGGGAAAAATTTTGGGTCAAAATAAAAAAATTCATTTCGTGCATCTCATATTTCTTTTTAAGTTGAAAACTTCATTTTTTTTCCATGCATCGGCAAAATTTCATTCAGGTCATGCATTTTTTTGTGAAAAAAATAAATAAAAAAAGTTTCATTTCATCAATTTCTTGGTTAAATAAATAAAAGAACTCATTTTTTTCATGCATCTCTCTAGTTCTAAAAATAAAAAATAAATCATGTCATGTATTTCATTCATTGTGCTTTTAATTTTCTATGCACCTTTTCGAAAAAACATTGAACCATGACGCTTCCAATGGAAATGAATGTCAATGAAACCTTGGACTATAAGGTGGGGGCAGAGTCAAGAATAGTTCTAAAAGGCCGAAATAAATGTGGATCACAACTCTTTGTCTAATCATGAAGGTTCAAGTGTCAATGCCATAAAGGGGCTTTCAGAGTCGTTTCTCAAAAGACATGAGTTGATGGATGTGAAGTGTAACACCCTGATTTTCGAGTTTTCCTAATTAATCAGTATTTATGAACTTATATTTTATTCGAGGTCTTAGGAATGGAAATAAAATATTCCGAGACCATAGTCATGTTCAACGACATCGTAGGAAGCTACGATTAAGTTTTGAGTCGAAAACTCAAACGGAGTACGATCTGCGTTTTTACACTGACAGTATGATTTTACTGCTCAGACGACCTCAGATGGACCCGTGAAAGAGACATTAAGTTTTAGAATTCGATTCTCTATGTTTTGTTTAAATTTAAAAAAAAAAAATCACTTCCTAACCTCCGTTCGAGCGAAATCTTCAATCGGGTGGAGAACGGAGCCGCATATGGACTTACCGAGACCCGACAACTGATATTCTTGATGCCACATCATGTAAAATCACTTGGGAGAGCATGCCAGAGTCGTCATGACATTCGGAAAAACCTGGACGCGAAATTACCAAAATACCCCTAACTTAACCTTTTACCATTTTACCCTTGAACCAAATGACCTTTTTGCCCTTAATGAGTTATTTAGAAGGCTGAACAACCCTTGCTTAGCCCCATTTCACGCACAAACATCCCCCTTGAATAGCCAAGAACTTCATCTTCTTCCTCCTTGAAAACCACCATTGAATCCTTGAGAAATCCTTGAATCTTTGAAGAAAAACCTTGAATCTTTGATCAATCTTCATCCATTCTTATGTAAGATCACTTCTATGATCTCCTAGCTTCTTGAATCTCTCTCAATCTCATGATCAAAATCCATTTTTATGAAAACCCATTTTGAGATCCAAATCTTTGAAAATTCATAGGAAATTGTAGAAAAATCCTTTTAATGGGAAACCAATTTCTTTGAACTCACTTCATCATTCTCTACCTAAAACCAAGAGCTCATGATTCAATTCTCATCCTAGATATTAATCCCCAATATGGCCGAACCCTTGAAGTGATGATGAATAGTGTTTTTGATCAAATTTTTTATTTCTAACTCTTGATTCCATTCTTAGCTTTCCTATTGTCTTTGAATCCAAGTGATGGAAAACCAAATCAATTTCTAACCTCTTTTATCCAAAATGGCCGAGACCTTCATGTGTCAAAACCTTGAGTTTTGTTTCATATTTTTTTGAGTCATAGGACTTGTAGTAGTGTTAACTAAGTTCATGAACCAACCATCCAAAAGTTTGGAACCAAATGAGATCCCTAGCCTTTTTATCTTTTATTGGCCGAACCTTGAACCTTTTAGGGGAAGGAAAATTTATGTTTTGATGTTATATCTTGATGTTGATTTGTTGTTTGAATTGTATTGTGTTTGATTGTCTTAGACGACGCGGACGAAACCGGAGCCGAAACCGAGAATCGTTTGAGTTTTGGTTGAGTATCCTAGAGAGGTAAAGGGAGGTAGTTCATTTTAAGTTTGGCAGCTTCATAGTGCTTGTTTGATATATGTTATGTGATGGCTTTGATTGATGATTTAGAGTTAAGTTTGAATGAGTTATGAAGTTGTTTACTTAATGAAGCATATTTGAGTACTCATTGATGATTTGTGGCATTGATGCCTTGGATGATATCTTATTGTGATATTGAACTATTGATGTGTATATATGTGTGTGTGTGTGTGTGTGTGTGTGTGTGTGTGTGTGTATATATATATATATATATATCCTGGATGAGCATAGGACTAGCTATGTCTCGATAATTATTAAAAGACTCGAAATCCGAAATCAAAGTTTTGAATAACGCGTTTTGAAATCCAAAGGTAGTTTTTGGAAAACGTGTTACTTTTTTAAGAAAGTTATGTTTCCTTTTTGAAAAGTTGTTCTTTTGAAAAGTAAAAAGTCATTTTGTGAAAAGTCGTGCAAAACGTGTTTTGTTTCAGAAAAACATTTTAAAAAGGCGTGGAATCTTAGAAAACGGTTTTTGTTTCCAAGAAAGTATTTATTTCCGGAAAATGTTCTCTTGATCAAGAAATGTTTTATTTCAAGAACAATAAAAGTGTTTTGTTTTCCAAAAGTTGTGTTGAGAAAATAAAACCAAAAGAAAAAAATGATGGATCTTTTAAGATGAACCCAAACCTAGTGACCGAGACGTCGGGCTAGTATTTCGTGGATTGAGCACTCGGACTTCGTGTCCTGTGTTTTTTGAGTTGAGCGGGCTTAATGTCCTTTTGAAATGAGTCGTGGACTTTCTGTCTCGACAATTGAAAGAATGAACGAAAAAGAAAACAAAAAACATTCTGTGTACATGCATGAACCGGCAGACGTGCCATTTGAAACCGAGCTACAACTTACACAGTTGAGAATTCCATCAGTTAAGATCACTAGGTCTGTAGAGGCATTCTGTGTTCGAGATCCCACAAGTGGCCGGTGGCGTAGCAACCCCGTGCCGTGGTAAATCGGCTGCCAAACACGAATGAACTCGATCAGGGATTGGAGTATTCATGATATGGTGAGACGTGGTACCTTGGAAAAATTGGAGTTCGGACGTAAATTGAGAGGCCGACTCATGAGGACAATTGTGCTACAGGTGTTACTGCGGCCTATCGCTTGATGTTGGGAAGTTAGAATCTCCGAAGTACATGAATTAGAAAGATGATATTGAAGTCTCATGCATCATTATAACTCATGATAATGTTTGAGATGTTGTATTGTATTATATAAATAACTGCTTTTATAACTGTAATTATTTGTTGATACTTATGCTGTTTGTCGCCTGTGCGGCTATCGTGATAAACTTATTATATGAGTATCTCACCTTTGCCTATACATGTTGGACACCCTGTTATGTTTTTGGAACACATGTACAGATGTTGATCGTAGGTCCTCGCGGACACGTGAGGACTCGGACGACGGGAACTTTTGAAGGAGCCAACTTTGGGTTGTATCCGGCTACTTTTAGCCGACCAACTTAGGAGTCTTTTATTTTGTAGCAGTCTTATATTTATTGCTGCACGTACGTTGAACTTATGTTTTCAAGTCTGTAATATGTCATATATTAGACTAGGATTTATGTTATGTTTATGTTTTATGAATAGTGAATACTGATGTGCTGTAAGGAGTTATTCCTTTATCTTGAGTCTGAATTGCCTATGCTTGCAGAAATTTTTTTTTTGAACTGCGTTTTCGAACGAAGCAATGTAATTATATTATTTTTCGAAAGCAACCAGCGTTTTTATTTTCTTGATATTTTCCGCATTTTGAGTTCGAGTATGTAACACTCGCGAGGTGGGTGTTACATGAAGTTGGTATAAATCAGTTACCAACGTGATGGCAGTGATGTGAACATGCTCATTGGGTCTACATGCTCATGGAGCCTTGAAGATATGATGTGCAAGTTCACGATTTCTAGGATGATTAGCCCAAAGTCTTTCGGTACTCAATGCATTTCTATCAGAGTCAAGACCCTTGTGACAATAATGAGCAATACTTTGCAGTCCTCATAGTTTTTTTTCTAAGTAATCAATTCTAGAGTGGTTTATCAGTATGGCTTATCATGAAATATGGTTATGTTGTTCAGATATAAATCATTTGGTTCTTGAACTATGTTCACCATCTTGAAGCATTAATTTAATGAATTTGCATGCATACCTTGTTCTTTACATCTCTATCCACATCATATCCCCAGATCATAGTGTTTCTCCCATCATTCTCGTCTTTTATCTTATATTCTTCTTTCAGTACCTTCCTTGGTTTGGTTAACGAGGCTCATGCTCTTGAAAACCCTTTGTGGCACATTAATAAAGCTCACATGCGCAAGTGCCCTTTGCCAAAAGAAAAAAAAAGGCAAAAAAAAAAAGCAAAAAAAGGAAGCAAATAAATAATCACTTGGTGTGCACCATCTATTTGTATCTCAATTAATTTATTTTAAAGATAAGCAATCATGATTTGAGATGAAGATTGGTCATTTTTTCCATCTTGCTACCCCATTGAAGCTTGAAAATTCTTTGAATGAACCTTGGACAATGATCAACCCTAAACAAAGGTCAAACGTGAAATAAATAATGATTAGAAAGAATAAAGTAAGAAGGCGAAAAGAGAGGAGAAGCAAAAAAAGAAAGAGAATGAGGAAGAAATTCATGAGACAAACAAATTGAAAAATGAAGGAAAAGAAGGAAAAACTGAGCAAAATACAAATATTCTTCAAATTCAAAGGAAATTTTTGTGAGAAAAGGGCATGGATCCTTGTCCCATTCAACCTTAAAAATACTTTTTTGAGCTTTATATCCTTCCTTTCATCACCCTTAACCTTGGCCACATTACAAGCCTCAAAAAGTTCATTCGGATCAATGAATGATTGTTTTTTCTTTTTCATCAACCTTAATTTTGAGACAAAAGATTTGTGCTTTTTTGAGTTTTTAATTAACTTAATTAATTGCTCCTAAAATAAAAAAAGAAAATAAAAAAGAAAAGAAAAAAAGAGAAAAAGAAAACTCGTTAGGCTGAAAACCCGCAAAGGTAGTCTAAGCAAAAGTTAGGGCAAGTTTGGCATGGCATTCACTGGGGCAAATATTTGCTTTCAAGAGCCTTATGTTAGAATATTTTCATCTTGAGATTTCATTCTTGGAAACCCTACACTGGGGCAGCTTCATTCTCGAGTTTTCCTTATCAGGTGCCCTATATTAGGGCAATTTTGTTCTCATATGCCCTATGCAGGGGCAGCCCCATTTTCAAGTTTTATTCTCAAAGGCCCTACACTAGGGAAATTCAATTCTCAAGTTTCAATATAGGTGTCCTGCACTAGGACCACTTCATTCTTATATGCCCTATACTAGGGCAACTCCATTTTCAAAGTCCTATGTTAGGGCAACTTTATTCTCAAGGGGCTTGCATTAAGATTTGGTAAACAGAAGCCATGATATACAAGATTGAGTCAATCCAAATTGGGACACCACTCTTTGACCTCCATATCACCTCTTTGAATTTTGTTTGTCCTTTGAGTTGTCAAACTTCCAATACTAATTAGGTAAGTTGTTTAGTCATATTTTCCTTTTTTGTCATGCTTTTGAATCCATGCATGTTTATTACATGATGTTTCAGGTAAGGTAAACATGAGTTCAACAGTATAATTTAACCATCCGATGGTAATTCCTTGATGAACAACTCTGGTTAGAAGCATTCAAAATACAAGGAGGAGAACGACATCCTCAATTGGAAATTTAAACAAGAGCATTGATCCTCACCTTAAGGATGGCAGAAAAATCTTCCACTTCCAAAAAAAAAAAAAAAAAAGAGAAAAAAAAGGAAGGAAAAAAAGGGCTTGTTAGGCTGAAAACCCAAAAAGGCAGCCTAGGTTAAAGTTAGAGCGACCCAGTAGGTTGAAAACTCGAAAAGAGCAACCTACACAAAAGTTAGGGTCAAATACAAACAAATGACAAGGAAGTCTCCTAAAGCTAACCAACTGGGGTAGTTTAAGTTTTAATTGCTAATTCATGGAATGCACCCAATACATGAATGAAGACTGGGGCAAGTCATATCCTTAGCTGACTAAAGCGGTATTCGAGATCATACGCTTTCAAAAAGCTATGGAAATGTGGTGGTCTCTTGACAAGGGACACTGTAGAAAAGGAAGAGCAATCAAGTAGCCCTATTCATTGAGAAAATCACTCCAAAAAGGGTTCACGACTAAAGCACATTAAGACTAGAGATTCAAAGCATTGGCTGAGCAAACAAATTGCAGAGCAAACAAGTGAGCTTGTTCTAGTTCATCCTTGAGTCTAGCTATGATTAACGCCTCCGAGGCATAAAAAGAAAAGAGCAAAGAGTGAATGATTGAAACAACAAAACTTTAATCAAATCACATGCTAAAGATATCTCATGAATCATGCATCACATGCATTTATAGAATCATCATCATCATTGCCTTTCTGCGTCCTCATACCCATTTTCCTGTCAAGCTTCAGCGGATACCCGACTCCGCAAGCTTTTTATCTTTCTTGTTAAGCTTGAGCGAATACCTGACTTCACAAGCTTTTTTAGTTTCCTGTCAGGCTTCAACGGATACCCGACTCCGCAAGCTTTTTTACTTTCTTGTCAAGCTTTAGCGGATACTCGATTCCGTAAGTTTTTTTTATATTTATTTTTTCAAATTTGTATCCAATCACATTAAATTAGGATCAACGCTCTTAGTAATCCAATAACCTCCACAATGTTGGTTCAATTTCATACTTATGTTACATTTACAAAAATAAGGAAAAAATTACTACCAAGCGAGCACCAAGAGGGGGAGGATAGTTGTCGGCTACTATGTCAATCCAACTAAATATCATATTGTGATAACCATATGGCTTTCCAGACATGCACTGAGGATACTCCCATGTTGCATTTGAGTTGAATTTTGCACTAATTTCTGGATGCAGGGGAAGCAAGGCTATGTGTGGGTTAGAACTATTTTTAAGAGCTGATGCCCACCATTCATGTCATGGAATTATGACTACTATTTCTTCACCCTGCATTACCCAAAGACAGACCATCCAGAAAAGATAATCACGTCTTATGTTAATATTATGATCAATAAATAGAAAATGGAGGTCAGTCACTTCCCTCAGCAAATAATCAACTACAAAACTCCTTGTTCAAGAGGCACTAAATGATGATGATGATAAGAACCTTCTTTATTGTTTGATAAAAATGATACGAACATTTTTAGGAAGCCAAATTTGATAAGAACTCTAACATGTATAAATGTGTGTGAGAGTGAGTTGAGTGGTTCATGTTCTTGCAAAAATCCAGCAATGTTAATGTTAGATCCGAACAAATGAAGAACAATATCGCTATATCTCATGTCTACTCTTAGTTCAAAATGCATTCTTTATTGATTGAATACCTCTGAACTAACAGAGTTTTTGTGTACATAATAGCTTGTCTCATCAATACCCTCCCCTCCTATTCGTAACCTCCCATTTACAAAACTCCCTCCATTATCTAATGTAACCGCTACATGCATGATTTCCTCCCATTATCCGAGCGGTGACATCTATTTCGGCTCTACTCCGCCATTCTATTTTGACTTATCTCCTCGGCCCAATCTCTCCGGATGGTACAGTACACATCTAAACTCTTCCACATTTACTGCCTGTTTGGTTTGCATTTTCATTTCCTGTTTTCATTTCCTATTTCTATTTTCTGAAAATTGTTTTCATTTTCAAATTTTGCAAAATTTGAAAACGTGTTTGTTTTGACTTCCTGTTTTCTGTTTTCATTTCCTATTTTCAAAAATTTGGAAATGAAAACATTGAAAACAACTATTTTTTATTTTCAGATTTGGGTCCAATTCAGGAAATGTTTTCAGTGAAAACATTTTCACTAAACTCAACCAAACGCATTTTCAAGCTCATTTTCTATTTTCATTGAAAATGAAAACAGGAAATGGTCAAACCAAACAGGTCCGTATAGTTTATACCTTTTCATTCTCATGCCTTGAATCACCAATTCATAAGTTTCCCATTTCATATTTCAAGCAGATTGCTGTATGACCGACAAATACACAAGTTACCCACTTAATCTTGTACATTTGTTTTATTCTTCTGTTATCAGCCCATCTTCTCAAACACAAAAGAAATAAAAAATAAAAATATCATGAACCAACTCAGAAGCCATTGAATACCATACATTCAGATTCGCCCTGAAAAATAAATGCAAAATGAAAACTATCTCCCGACGAACAGGCGAGAGAATGAACCCCAATGTTTTCCTCAATTAGACCACAGTAGTTTAGTAGCACTCCACTATGAGCATCGACATTAGGACATGGATTTTTAACCCATTGTTGAAAACTTTAAGTTCAACCATCTCTGGAAAACACTACAATCAATAGCAAGTGAGCATTGACTACATGTATTATACGGTCGATCAAAATTTGATGCAGGAATATATGTAAAAGTGTGGTAAAAGTGTAAAACATCCAAGAGTAAAATTATGCACACAAAAAGTAAAAAAAAAAAAAAAAACAAAGCAAACAGAACTTCCCATGGCTTTAACTACATTGCTTTTGATGCTTTCCACTTAACATAACATTGAATAAAATCATGGAAGTAGAAACAAAAAATAAAGATGAAAAGAAAATCCAAAATTCAGAAATGAAAAAAGAAAAAAAAAACACTGAAGAGACATCATCCCAGAATTCATCGTTGACCAAACAAAATACTAAATTTAAAGATAATAAAACTGTAACTCATAATAATCAAAATCTTGCAGCCTCCCAAGTTTCTGGAATAGATATAACGAAGGATAACCCCGAAATCGAAGATCGGTGATGAAAGGTCAGAGGGAAACCCACAGGAAGAGATAGAGAGATAACAACGATTGCGGGGATGAGAAAGAGAATATGCCTGCAGTGCTTTCGTATGTATTGACATTCATCCACTATGGCAGAAGAAAACAAACTCTGGTATTAAACTCATTCCAAAGCAGAAAAATAATTCAATCAAAATCTGAAAGAGTACCAATTGGCAGCCTTATATCTGATATTGAAGTATTTAGGGGTAAATAAGGAATATAAAAATTAGGAGACCAAAATTCAAACATCCCTTTTATATATTACTCTATCTGTCCATATTATAAGAAATAAAATGATCCAATTTTTTGGTCTAAAATTTTATCAATTTTTAGATATATTAAATATTTATTTTTAATTATACCCTTATTTATAATATGATTAATATTTATAATGTAAATATATTAAATGCTCTGTGAAAACTTTATTTATTTATTGCTATTGGCTTGAGTGATTGGTGAATTAAGTTAGTGAAATTTGTGTTAGTGCCATTAATTATAATTCATTATCTATGAAAGGGGTATTTTTGAAAAATAAGTTAAACATTTAATGATATTAATTGAAATTATCTCATTTTGAAGCCTTTCCTTGATTTGTGTGATTTACTCCTATATTTCTTATTTCTTATAATATGAACCGGAGGGAGTAATATAGAATAGATAGATGGCTCTTGCTAACAAGTACCCTAAGCGCATTGTTTAAAGAACCCAAAGATAATCAAATGTTATTGAAAAATGTAACTTTGTGAATATTCAATGTATTGAATACACCACTTTCAATACAAAGTTTTTATTTTTTATTCCTTAACCAATACCCTTAGGGCACTAGTTAGCATTTCCCTAGATAGATTTCCACTATTTTAAATAAGGGTGTTTCACGGATTTGGATCCTCAAACTTTAGCGCGGAAAAGTCACTTACGTTTCTCTCTATCTCTCTTTATTCATTTTCTCTCTCATATTTAATTCTCATTTTTTAATCACCATTCTCTCTCCTCTATAAACACAAAATCACCGTAACTTGAATTTAACTCATCTAAAGTGAGTGAAACTTTAAAGTGAGAAAGTAAGGGATTATCCACCCTTAGATCATCTAGTGGGTTAAGATCTCTATGTAGTTAATAAAATTAATGATGGATAGCTTTTTATTTTCTCACTTTATAGCTCTATTCACTTTAAAGGAGCCAAATCCCCGTAACTTTCCTGCTGTAAAGTTAGAGGATTAGGATTAGGGATGGTAATGGGTCTTGGACCCAATGGGTACCCGCAAAATTTACCCATGATGGATAGGGTAATTACTCGTTTAATGGGTATGGGGACAGGTAATTATCCGTAAAATTTAATGGGTATGGGTGCGGGTACGGGTACTCTAGTACCCGCACACTTATATATATATATATATATATATATATATATATATATATTGTATAATAATTTATTAAAATTAAAAATAAAATGTAACATAGGTTAGGAGAATTAAATATTTATGTTCTGCTTTTTTTATAGTACAAATTTCTTATCATGTTTTCAAGTATATACAATTTTCTTATATATGTTGTTACATATATATTGTTCCCAAACCATGTTATACATTTTTTTTTTTAATGGTTTACCATTTTCGGCAAATTTATCAGAATATCATTGTTTCAGTTTTTATTTTTTAAACTACCACCATTTCCAAATTATATACCAAACTACCACCATTTCCAAATTACATTGAGAAGTTTCCTTTGGAGGGCGCGACTTCTCAACATGATTTGGGGAAAAAAATTATCACCGCCAGTTAGGAAGTCTGGTTCTTCAACCATGACTTCTAAACGTGGGTTTTAATTTGGGGAAATTTTTTTGTCACACCCAGTTGGGAAGACTGGTTCTTCACCAGTCTAAGCTTTCATGCTTTCACCCGTCTAAGTCTTCGTTAGTCAGATGACTTTCACCCGTCTAATGAAACTTTCACCCGTCTAAGCTTTCATGCTTTCACCCATCTAAGCCTTTGTTCATCTTATGACTTTCACCCGTCTAATAAAGCTTTCAACCGTCTATTAAAGCTTTCATCCATATAAGCTTTCATGCTTTCACCCGTCTAAGTTTAAACGGGTGAAAGCTTCATTAGACGGGTGAAAGTCATCAGACGAATGAAGGCTTAGACGAGTGAAAGCATGAAAGCTTAGACGGGTGAAAGCATGAAAGCTTAGATGGGTGAAAGCTTAGACAGGTGAAAGTCATAAGATGAACGAAGGCTTAGACGGGTGAAAGCATGAAAGCTTAAACGGGTGAAAGTTTCATTAGATGGGTGAAAGGTTAGACGGGTAAAAGTCATCAGACTAACGAAGGCTTAGACGGGTGAAAGCATGAAAACTTAGACGGGTGAAGAACCGGACTTCCCAATTGGGTGTGACAGAAAAATTTCCCCAAATTAAAACCCATGTTGAGAAGTCGTGGTTGAAGAACCAGACTTCCCAACTGGCTGTGACAAAAAAATTTCCCCAAATCATGTTGAGAAGTCGTGGTCACCAAAAGAGACTTCTCAATGTTATTGAAAATGGTAGTAATTTGATATATAATTTGGAAATGGTGATAGTTTGAAAAATAAAAATTGAAACAGTGATATATTGAAAATTTTGCCTATCATTTTCATTTATCAAAAGAGTTATGTTTTTTTTTTTTAGTTTTGTATGCTTTTACATACCTACTACAGATGGAAAATCCATGTGTAGTGTGACTCATTCACACTAATCTGAAACCAGCTTTCTTTTATTGTCTCTATTAGTCCCACAAAACTTGAAAGTGTACTTAGTGATCAGGATGATATTTTTAATCCAAGTTCTTTTTTATTTATTGATTTTTCATAATTAATTAAAATGCAGGTAATAGGTGTGGATACAGATACTTAAGTATCCAACGGATAAGGATACAGATATTAAAGTTGTTACCTATCCAAATATAAATCCGAATACGGATATTTTTTTAAAACGCGAGTATGAAGACGGATACTATAATACCTTACCCGACCCTACCAATCCTAGTAGGATCCGGGGTTTCACCACCACCATTCTCATTGAAAAGTCTCTTATGACCATCACCATCACCGCCCTCATCCTCATCCTCATCCTCATCGTCTTTCTTCCTCCTTCCTGCTGCAACCTTTCCTTCTCTGCTCTCTCATCTCTCTCTCTTAAATCACCTCTTTATACCTCTCTATCCAAATGAATGATAGCTACTACTATATGTTATCGTAACTTTCCTCATGCTCATGCTTACCATCTCTCAATACCATCTTAACTTTTTCAATCCCCCTCCATCATGGGTATATGCTTTTCCGCCAACAGAAACACCACAACCTCCACCGCTATAACCGTTAATCACAACCGCAAAGCGACAAGGAAGTTGCCATCGAGGACGACGACGAAGCAACAAGCGTCCAACGACCAGAAACAGAGAGCACAAGGCAAGCCAAGTTCTAGGCACGTGCCGTTTGGGAAGCGCGTCGATTTCGGTTATGAAAAGGACTTTGATAAACGTTACTCGCTCGGGAAATTGTTGGGACACGGACAATTCGGTTACACCTATGTCGGAATAGACAAAGCTACCGGGGATCGTGTGGCCGTTAAGAGGCTCGAGAAGAGTAAGGTAATTTCTTGGTTGCATTATGAATTGAGCGGTATTATTTGACCAAGTCCTTCAGATAAATTATTGCGATAAGAGATAGTTTTATGTGCAAGTTCAAAAAACTAGTTGGTGTCGTGAGAACTTATCTGAATTAATTGTCGAAATCATATTTTGCTTTCGAATTTGCTATGGATCTATAATTGTAAAAAAAGAAAGAAATTTATTGTCTTTTTTTTTTTTTTGTATCGTTTT
Organism: Ammopiptanthus mongolicus; assembly: GCA_039655645.1. Taxonomy (NCBI): domain Eukaryota; kingdom Viridiplantae; phylum Streptophyta; class Magnoliopsida; order Fabales; family Fabaceae; genus Ammopiptanthus; species Ammopiptanthus mongolicus. The sequence continues at coordinate 20,189,712 of CM077343.1, forward strand.
GTCATCAATGTAGTTTTGATTTGGTCAACGGGTTAGGATTTCAGTTTTTATAAAGGTATTGGTTCGTTTTGGTGCTGGAGATTACGATCCTCAGTTTGATTATCAATAATTAATGATACTCTGATTTTGACCTCGATTGCTGAAACTTTTAGTGGTTGAAGGGTCGATTATGCTAACAGTAGTTGTTCACCTTAGTGATTATCTGATTCCACATTGTCTTTACCAGACATGGAAGACTTGTGTGATTATTACAGTATTCCTTATTCTGTAACTTATACCTTACGCCATTTGATTGCATTTGCCCTTCCTTATTGAAAGTTCTCTAGTCGGAAAACTGGTGTGAATTGAAATAAAAGCATAAACAGATTGATATATAGTCCTGCAAGTGTTGCAGATGCCTGTAATGCGTGTTTCTAAATCAATCCTTGAATTTGATGGCAGATGGTTCTCCCCATAGCTGTTGAGGATGTTAAGCGGGAAGTCAAGATATTGAAAGCACTTACCGGCCACGAGAATGTGGTTCAGTTCTATAATGCTTTTGACGATGAGTCATATGTGTACATTGTTATGGAGTAAGTTGATTTCATATTGGTTTCTTCTTTTGCTGTTTATCTGTGCTCCTCTGATTTTCAACATCACTTTATACTCTGGATTTATCTCTTGGGATCTGATTTTTCAAATCGTTTGACTATTTGCCTTTTTAGGTTATGTGAGGGTGGAGAACTGCTAGATCGGATATTGGCCCAGTAAGTATTGCTTCATCTTGGATGTGATTGCTATTTTTCTTGGCTCGGTATCTCTTCAGAATGTCTATGTTGAAATCACAGAATCAAGGTCACTAATGACTCCATTTGTTCCAGAACTTACGTCGTCTTCCTTTGCTTCAATCAGGAAGGACAGACGTTATACTGAAAAAGATGCAGCAGTGGTTGTAAGGCAGATGCTCAAGGTTGCAGCTGAGTGTCATTTACATGGTTTGGTACACCGAGACATGAAACCAGAGGTATGGTCAAGTCCACCCGCATATCTGGCAAATTAAGTGATATGAAGAATGGGGCTATGCTACCAGATAGTAAATTCTTTGATTGTTTTCTTTTCATTCAGAATTTTCTTTTCAAATCAGCCAACCCAGATTCACCTTTAAAGGCTACAGATTTTGGTTTGTCAGATTTCATAAAACCTGGTGAGGAAAAGTCTTTATGTTCATGATCGATTTTTCCTTTTTTGTTCCCTCTGCTGTATCAGACATGTTCTTTTTCTTTGGTTGAAGTATCAGACATGTTCTTGCAATCTTTATTTTAGAATTCTAGTTCTCTATCTTTGAAAAAAAAAAACTTCAGGAAAAAAGTTTCAAGATATTGTTGGCAGTGCTTACTATGTTGCACCTGAAGTGTTAAAACGCAAGTCAGGCCCTGAATCAGATGTGTGGAGTATTGGTGTTATTACGTACATATTGCTATGCGGGAGACGCCCATTTTGGGATAAGACTGATGATGGTATCTTCAAGGAGGTATAGAATATTATTATAAATAGAGTTTAATTGTTATACACTGTCAGTGTAAAGATTTTTACATTGACAACCAATCAAAAATCATGGTGTGTGTGACTTTTAAGGTAGTTAGGATAATAGTCAATCACTTTAGCTTATGTGGCAATTTCTGATTGGTTGTTTGTGTAAAAAATCTTTATACTGACAGTGTATACCAATTAAATCCTTATTATTATTAATATTATTATGCCATTTTCCGAGTTTCCAATTTATGTAGGATTCGTTTTCTTTTCTAGTTCCTTTGATGACATAATAAGTCCTTGGCCCTGACTTTCATTGCCTACTTGATTGTGATTAAATAATTTGTTTTAATCTTGCTGTTACGTTTAACTATGATCTTTATATGTAGGTCTTGTGTAACAAGCCTGATTTCCGTCGGAAACCGTGGCCAACTATAAGTGATGCTGCAAAAGATTTTGTAAAGAAATTGCTGGTAAAGGATCCTCGGGCAAGATTAACTGCTGCTCGGGCTCTATGTATGTATCCAATTGTGTGTGTGTGTACCCTTTCCGTCCATTTAATAATTTTCAGTTTTAGCCGGTGGCTCAAATTTAGGGTGTTTTCAATAATACTTAAAATTTAAGCACTGAATTTATAGAATTCGAAATGTGTCTCATTTTAAACACTGGATTTGTTAAAGATGAATTTTTTTTTTTAAATGTAAGTGTTTGTCAAGTTTTAATGATCCCATATATGGAAGTTTTTCATATTGCAAAATTATCCTCATTTTATGCTTCGTGTCATGCATCCACTTTTTTAAATTTTGCTCTAACTTTTTGTTTCCCACTTAGATCAATTTGTCTTTAATGACAAATGATTGCTGAACTTTTTTCGTTGAATATCTGCTTAAATGAAAATATGTATTTAAAGATTCTTTAAGTGTCTATGTATGTTGCGTTGTTAAAGTACGATGCTAAAGGAGCAGAAAAAATTGGAAAAACATGTAAAGTACAAAAGGTAAAATAACATTGCATATTTAAGTGAACAACAACAACTACAACCAAGCCTTTTTCCACTAGGTGGGGTCCACCACACGGATCTAAATATGTTGTAATGTCTTATCATAAATCATGTCTATAGACAAACCATATTTAAGTGAACATAAACTAAAAACACAACTGGTCAATGTTCTTGATAACAAAATAGAGAGCAAAGGGATGTAATTATTGCTGCAAAAGTAGTAGTCAATAAACAGATTATCTAAAAGAAGATAAAGGGTACTTATGATTTTCAAAAGTAGTAAGAGGCATAAACATTCTTAGTTACATATTATTAATAATAGCTAGAACATCTAAATGCTTTCTATCTTAAGAGTTCAGCTACACTTGCTTTGCTGAATCAATTTAGCAGTTTTCATAGATTTTTCATTTTATGTTCACATTCAGTAAACATGATAAATGGTGTTTCCTTGCACTGGCAATGCTATATAAGCAATACTTTAGGTATCCAAAATCTAAATGTTTGCACCATTTGATTTACTTAACTTTCTTGCACAAAGCTACATGCAATCCAATGGTTCTGCACACTTATATCTTTCAATGTTGTTCATGTTTCATGTAGTTTACTTAGTTTAGCACTGAACTAAGAGACTCGAACACACCCTTGGTCAAACTAGTTAATATTCTTTTACTTTATTTAACAAAACATTTTTATAAGAAGAGTTTTGCCTTGATGTTGAACTATTTTGATAAATTCCGATATTTCCAGCACATCCATGGGTTAGAGAAGGAGGAGAGGCATTGGAGATTCCTATTGATATATCTGTCCTGAGCAACATGCGGCAGTTTGTGAAGTATAGTCGATTGAAACAACTTGCACTGACGGTAAGACAAATTAATTCTAGCCTTTGCATGTTAGAAGGCATAGAACTTGTTTGATGTCCGGGCTTTTCTGTTACTTGATACCCCTGCAGGCATTGGCTAGCACACTTAATGAAGAAGAATTGGCTGATCTAAAAGATCAATTTGATGCAATAGATGTGGACAAAAATGGTTCTATTAGTCTGGAAGAGATGAGACAGGTAGCCCATGAATTGACTGGCCTTGTGGTTAACTTAATTCTAAATGCATCAATTATCTATTAGTGAGTAAATTATTCCCTTAAATATAGTTTCCTTGCTTTGGTCTGAAGGGAAGATTTTGTGCAGGCCCTTGCTAAAGATCTCCCTTGGAAGTTGAGAGAATCACGTGTACTAGAGATATTGCAAGCGGTGAGTATGTGGTCTTTTGCAGGCAACACGCATAGTTTTGTAGGCAAGTGGCAACTTATCAACATTTACTCAACTTCTGAAAGCCATGGAGTTTCGTTGGTGGTTAATGATATTTCTTTCAATTTTAAACTGTTAGAATATCTAAGTAATATCTCATAATATCTTTATCTTAGAATATTTTAGGATATCTTAAAAATCTCTTAGTAGTTATTTCCTATTTGTTATTTTGGTATTTCCTGATTTGTGCACTTATTTAACGAGGATTAGGAGTCTCCTGTTGGTATAAATAGGACTATTAGATTTGTCTTTTGTAATCATATCATCACATCACATCACATCAATTTCAATTTCATATTATTCTTAGTCTATATTTTCTCTTTTCCTCCTTCCATACTTAAAACCCTCCAATTCAACAATAACAATATATGTTGCTTTCCTAAATCAGTCTTTTTGATTAAGGCTATACTACTCTGCATTTGACACTCAGACACCTTCAGATTGCATTTGGCTTGTGAAAATGGTATAAATCAGTCTTGTGTGCTTGCAGATAGACAGCAACACAGATGGGCTAGTGGATTTCACTGAGTTTGTGGCAGCTACATTACATGTGCATCAATTGGAGGAACACGACTCTGATAAGTGGAAGCATCGGTCTCAGGATGCTTTTCAGAAATTTGACATAGATAATGATGGCTTTATTACTCCGGAAGAACTTAGAATGGTTGATCTCATGTCTTTTAGCTCCCAACACATTTTTTTAAGAAAAAATCTCTCTAAAGTTGAAAGTAGTTCTCTTGCGATATATTTACCTGGAAAAGACTCTTCTAAAGTGAGCTTATCTTTAAAGTAAACAAGTAAGAGTGTATTCATCCTTTATTTTGGGGGTGGGGAGGGGGGGGGTTAAGTTCCTGCCAATAAAATCTGCTTCTTAGTTTGAACTGTGTACAGATTCATTAAAATAAATAAACAGCATACATATTTGCTGCAACTAATATTACTTTTTCACTTCTCAGCATACGGGCTTAAGAGGCTCCATTGATCCTCTGCTCGAGGAAGCTGATATTGACAGAGATGGAAAGATCAGCCTATCAGAATTTCGTAGACTTCTAAGAACGGCGAGCATGGGTTCTCGAAATTTGACAAGCCCAACTGGCAATTTGCGGAGGATCTAGATTAGAAGTGTTTCAGAGGCTGAGATAAAGTGAGGATGTGAGGGTGGTTGGAGTTCATTTAACATTATCTCCTGTGCAGATTGTGCTCACCCTTAAGGTTATCTATTCTGCATATTATGCTTATTCATCTGCTGTGACAATCTATGGAACTCTAAAACTCCAGTTATTGACTGGCATCCTGTACAGGGATTATGTACACGATGTCTTGACTCTTGAGGACTACGTCAAGAGGTTTTTGGTAGAGTTTGTATAGACCCTCCTGGATTGGCTTCAGGTATCAAAGTTTCACCAATGTACATCACTTTCAAGCGTCAGGTTTTCTTAGTTGTGTTGTGCCACACTTGTAATGTGCAACTATAAATAAAAATCTCCAATCCGAAAAAGAAAAATATATAAAAATGAAATGAAATATGTTGATTGAATTCTATTCTTACCTTTTTCCACCCCTTTCTTATTTTATTTACCTGCAGAAAGTAATTGCGCCCTGCTGTTCTAACTACTAACTACTGATGATTGTGTACATTTGGTGTACTAAGTTGAGTCTGATATGTAATTAAAAATAGTTTTCTTCTACTGAAGAATTAGTGGGGCGACAGTGTGATTGTGGAGTGATGACATAAGAGAGTACTTGATGTTTTTGATGACTTGCTTGGAGGTCACTCGTGGGTAAGTACCTAGCCGAGTTCCCCTTCTTTCAAACATCGTGTGCTGTATCTATTCCACTCTAGCCTCGTATGCAAAATATCAAGTTTTCTTTGGTATGCGCAATTCATTTATTAAAAGAATACCTAAGTTAAAGTATCTTGATAATCTACAGTAAGATAATGCTAATCGGTGTTTACATAGGCTCGGAAGTTATATTGTGTTTTTACCCTAAAAAAGGATTAAGGGTATTTTGTTTACTGTTTTAGAAAACTATTATTTTGTTTTTGAAATTAAAACAAACAAAGAAAAACTTGTTTGATGGCTTTATTTTGTAAACTTTGATTCTAAAAACATTTTCTATTTTTTAGTTTGTAAAACTGAAATTAGAGAACATGTGGGAGTTGTTTTTGTGATGTTTTGTACTAATGGTTCCCGAAATTCTGAAAAACACAGAGAACTAACTGTTTTTTTCCATTTGAAATAAGTCGAGCAAACACTCAACCAGTTTGTACCTATAAATCTAAACTGGTCTCCCTAAATCTCATGTATGGAATCAAACAATATGAACTTTAACCAAAAAACAGAAAAAAGAACCATCACCCTTAAAACCCACTCTAGAAGAATTGAAACAAATTCACAAGCATTAAAGCACCTTTAGCCAAAACACAACCCATAGACTATAACACGCCCAAACAGCACTTTGCCATAGCCACAAATGCAAAGCCACACCCAAAAACACATCCATGAACCCATAATTGCAAGGTCTTTGCACTTCCATCTCAACCTGAATACAAATATGTGAACATTATATCGAAATCAAAAAGGCTAAATTATTTTTTTGGTCCTTCAATTGTTTTAATTTATTCAACTTGGTTCCTCTATTTTAAAAATGTTCAAGTTGATCCCTTACTTGTCAAAGATTAAATAATTTGATCCTTGCCATTAGATTTGCACTAACGGTGTCAAAAATGTCGTCGGAATCTGGAAATGTCCTCGGAATTTGGAAATTTTGCTGGAAAACACTGGTCTCTCTCCTCCCCTCTCTCTCTCTCCACTTTTATTCTGTTTCTTGTTTTCAAAGGTTTGTACAGGAAATCATAAAAACAATAAAATGTCATTTTCATTGTTTCTTATATAAATATATTTGAAAAAAAACAAAATCAAAATAAGGTGACATTTTTATAATTATTAATAAAAAACATGCAATAGAAACAAAAATTTGACAAAACAAAGGAACCCTTAATTTTAGAGTATTTTATTTTTTGCCAAATTATGTTTCATTATGTGTCAAAAAGACAAAAACTATTTGTTTCTCATAAGCATAGTATACAAAATTACCGTATAGAGGAGTGCTAGCAATATATTCTCTAACACTCTCTTTTTAACACACATTTTCCTTTTAGTTGAAATTAGTGTGGGTCCCACTAATTCATATGGGTCCTATTTAAATTTTGTAGTATTCACATGAATTTCAACCAATTAAAATGGGTGTGTTGAAAATAGAATATTACAGTCCTAACATTTCTCTCCATGTATTACTTACTTAAAAATCCCGTGGCACTTGAAATAGAATTGAACCATTCACAACAAACATACCACTATCGACTTTCGGTAGACAATACAAAACCCGAAAAGCCAAATTGGAAAATTGAACAGAAAGAGGAGAGAGTAAGAATGAAGATAGTAACTTACAACGTGAACGGCCTGAGACCACGCATAGCGCAGTTCGGGTCTCTCCGGAATCTGCTAAATTCATTCGATGCCGACATCATTTGCTTTCAGGTGCTGCTGCTAAAATCGACTCTTTCTCTCCTCCGCACACATAATTCCTCTTTGTTTCGTTGTTTTTCTGAATCATCATATTCACGACTCACACCGCAGGAGACAAAACTAAGGAGGCAGGAAGTAACCGCGGATTTGGTGATGGCGGAGGGATACGAATCATTCTTTTCGTGCACGCGCACCTCTGAGAAGGGCCGAACCGGCTATTCCGGTAAGATGTTTGTTTTATTGCCTCAACCACAACATTATGTCTTTTGCTCAAGTTAGTAAATAGGGAAATGGAAATAGAAGCATTAGGTCTAGGCTTTTAGTAAAAGGTCAGTTTTTAAGTAGATTTGCAAGCTCAAGGTCAATGTCAATGTGTTTGAGAATCCGTTTGCAAAATTGAGTTTTGATGCATTGAGTTTTGAAAAATTGGATTTGATCAAATGTGAGTTAGAATGAATATTATTTTGATAGTGTTACTCAAACTTACTTTTAGACTATGTTATCGATCGCGGGATGATCGTGGTGATTCGCGGGATAGAGGAGCGGAACCGGTCCCTGTCGCTACGCGTAACTCGGGTGCGATAGCGATAGTGGCCACAATTGCGCCGATTGCGGCCAGCGGGCTAAAAGCTCTATTTTACCCCTTTTTTATATCGGTTCCCTCCCTTTATTTTCGGTTTTTAGGTAATTCCCCTACCCCTTTTAATTTTAGGTCACCCTTTTCTCTTATTCGAAGGCCCATTCACCGTTTCGAACACCCATTGCCTCCCTCTGCTCACCTTTTGCGAAGACATTCCTTCCCTCTTCCCCCCTCCCTATGCTACCTCCATTCCCTCCTATCCATCTCTCTCTAACAACTTCTTCGACTCATCTCACCAATCCATAAAGCAAGCCGGACAGAGACAACCATCACAGAGTGGAAAATTTGTCAAGTTTAAACATTAACTGGGCACTATCATGGCTTATCAGACTCAATACAAGGAGCTAAACTTGTGGTGCGAATGCCTATCCAATACTTAGGGCTTCCTTTAGATGTATGTCCTTCTCTTTCGATGATGGGCTGGGAGTTAAGGCTCTCTGCTCACCTAAGCTCAATCTGATTGTTCCGGGAGCAACTGTCATCAATTTAAAAAGACTTCTTGAGAATAATGTGTAAACTTAGCATGTAACTGTTATTTTTGGTGTAACCATGTTAAGAAATTAGTGTAAAATTAGAAATTAAAACAAATCCCATTGATCGGAAACACAATCTAACAATTGAATTCAATAAATTCCCTAAATTACAATATTTGTCTCAAAGGAGAATTCATTAAGTAACAGAAATGAACTGAGTTCATGGAAAAGAATTGCAATGAATTGAATTGCTAATGGAATTGGTTCCAAATGATCCCTAACACAAAATTTTCCTTGATTATGATTTATGTATGGACTATGGAGTGCCCAGTGGATAGGGTGTTCCTTGCTTTTTGTTACTAATTGAAAGAGAGAAACAAGAGATATATTTTCTGAATTGCTTGTGTTAATCCACATAGCAAATGGTGTTTGCTTATATACACTTGGAATATTAATTACAACTTGTATTTACAAGACAAATAAATGTTATAGTTATTCCCTAAGTACATGAACTAGAAAATACATGAATCTAATATTACTTCCTAAATTAATGTGGACGCTTAGACGGTGGATGGGGGACCGTGTTCAACACTATGGTTGTCAAACTCGCGAGTCAACTCGTTGACTCGTCTGAGTTTGCGTTTCTAGGTAGGCCAAACGGTGGACTCAGTGGTAGAATTGGAAGGGGCTAGACTCGGGCTGACTCGCGATTCCATGGTGCAAGTTTGCTAGTCTGTCCGTTTTTTATTTTTGCCCAGGAACACTCAAAACGGCAACGTTTTGGGTTCAAAATTTTTGAGCCCCTTTCCTCTTCTCTTCACAATCGCGATGCCCCTTCCTCTGTTCTTCACATCTCATTTCTGAAAAAAATTTGGAAACAAGCTAACCTAACCTAAAAACCCAACCTCCTCCCTGCGTCGCCTCCCTCCTACCGTGCGCACATTCTCCTCCCTTCCCTAGTTGAAGCTTCTTCCTTCCCCTTCCCTGCTCGCAAGTTCTTCGTTGGTTCCTTCCAAGCTCGAGTCTGGTTCTTCACTTCTTCTCTTCCTCTTCACTTAATCACTTCTGTTCATCCTTGCATTTATGATGATTCTGATGATGATGATAGAGATGGTGATACTGGGAATGATGTTGTTGGAGGATTGGATTTAGACATGTGAAGAAATTAGGAGCTGTATTTTTCATGTTATTGTTATATATTTGGATTTGGATTATGAGTTTATGACTATATGATGTTAATTTTTAATGATTATGAATTTATGATGATCTTAGTTGGCTTTGTTACTGTTTTGTTACTTTTGTGTTATGTATATATGTCATTTATAGGCTTTTTTTTTTAATATTAGGTAGACTCGTACTCTTACGAGTCTACGTGTTGAGTCTACCCCCCTCCACGAGTTAACCTAGACTCACGAGTTTGACAACCTAACACTCCCCCTCAAGCTGGAGAATGGATATCTATCATTCTCAGCTTGCAAGTTAGGTCATGAAACTTATTTGTGGGAAGTTCTTTGGCCAGCATATTTGTCACCTGATGTCCTGAAGGAACATATGATGTTGCAATCAATCCATTGTCAAGTTTCTCCCTTATAAAGTGTTTGTCTACTTCTATATGTTTGGTCTTGTCATGCTGAACCAAATTGTGAGTAATGTTAATTGCAGACTTGTTGTCACAAAATAACTTCATTGAGACTTCATACTTAATTTTTAGATCATCTAGAATGATCTTCATCCACAACAATTCATAGACGCCCTGGGCCATAGCTCGGATTTCTGCTTCTGCACTTGAACTTGCTACTACATTCTGCTTCTTACTTCTCCATGTTACTAGATTCCCTCCAAGAAACATGTAATAGCCAGTTGATGACCTCTTTGTCGGTAATTGAACCAACATAGTCTGCATCAGTGTAGGCCTCTATAAATAGTTTTCTCCTTTTTAACAGTAATCCTCTTCCTGGAGAGACTGAGATACTGTAAAATTCGATCAATAGCCTGCATATGTCTCATCCTCGGATCATGCATGAACTGGCTTACTACACTAACGGGCATATGTCACATTTGGTCTAGTGTGTGCCAAATATATCAACGTCCCTAACAACCTTTGATATTGAGTTTAATCAACTTTGGGACCTTATTCCTCATTGCTCATTCTATGATTTTGCTCAATAGGCACACAAGTAGTTTTGCATCCAAGTTTCTCAGTCTCCTTGAGAAGATCTAGGACATACTTTCATTGTGAGATGAAAATACCTTGTTTGGAGTAGGCAACTTCTATTCCAAGGAAATATTTTAATTTTCCAAGATCCTTTATTTCAAATTTAGCAACCAGTTTCTCCTTTAGGAGCAATTTTTCGGCCACATCATCACCTAATATAATAATATCATCCACATATACAAGAAGAATAATAAGTTTCCCTTCATGTGTGTTAAATGTCAAAAGTCTCACATCGGTTGAGTATATGAGCAAAGAACCATTTATAATAACTTGGGCAAACCTCCCTCTATGAGCTAGCTTTTGGAGTGGAGTTAGGCTCAATTGTTCTAACATGGTATCTAAAACCTAACAAGAGGCAACCCTAATCTGTGCCTACTTGGTGGACCTACTGCCCATCAGTGAATTTTTTTTCCTGCAAACCGTGTTCTTCTTCCGATTTCGCAGCCCCATTGTGGTCGTGTTCTCCTTCCGACCTCCCATCCCTATCCAGTCCATTGCCGTCAGTCGCCTCCTGCCATCGTTCGTCGCCGTCCAACGACTTTTTCGGCCGACGACCCCACCGCCAAAATTGTCGGCCGCTCATCTGTCTGATCGTCCGAACCTCGCCACCAGTCACCACCCGACACGCCCTCACGCGCTGCTCCCTTCTCTGGCCTTCAGCCGCACATGTGCAGCTACCAGACGCGTCTGGAGGCACGTCCTGCCACCGCTCCCGCTGTCGCTTCCCTCGTTGGAACCTCCGCTCTCCGGATCTGCCCTCACCTCCCTCAACGGACCTCTGATTTGCAACGCCTCTTTGTGCCAAGTTGTTCAAGTACCCGTAATTTAGTTATTTTCATTTGTGTTCAGACCCATGGCTGGTTCTGGCTCCTCAGATGCTCCAAAGACTCCTCCAAGGATGAACCTCCTATTTTCACCAATTATGTTTGTGCCCCTCTTTGCATTGACAAAATGGATAGAAGCAACTATGACATATGGGTATCTGATATTAAACTCTGGCTGAATGGACAAGACTATGTTGACCAGTTGACCAAGAAAGTTGATGTTGTGCCCACTGTTGAACGCTTCCGGTGGAACAAGATTGATGCTCAGTTGTGTAGCATTATCAATTATCAAATCCACTATTCATCCTTTTCTTAAGCAGGCCTTCTATGCTCATACCACTTGTGAGTCCGTTTGGGGGCAAGCCAAAGTCCTTTACACCTGTTAGAAAATCAGAGATATATCTGATAATATCTTTTTTATATCTTAGAATATTTTAGACTATCCTAGATGATCTCTTAGGATTTATTTCTTGTTGTTATGATTTGTTTTCCTATTTGATTAGGATTAAGATTCTACATTTATTATAAATAGGACTATTAGGTTGTCTTTTGTAATCACATCATTACCATATCAAATCAATATCAATCTTATTATTTGTCACTTTATTTCTCTTTTTTTTCTCCTTCTATACTTAAAACCTTCCAATTCAACATGCTATCAGAGCGGTATCATCCTCCGTGACGTATTCCATTACTATTCCGCTGCTAAGTTCGCTAAGTATGGAGGAACTCTAATCATCTTCCCAGCCATACAAAAAAAAAAAAAAATCCTGCCATTTTTCACTCCGCTGGTGTGCTCATCTTTTCCGTCACGTCCTTCACTTTTTCCGGCCACCGTCGTCGCTACCGAAGAATTTTCCGGCGATCTTTTCTGGCGAAACCACCACCATCAGAAGCTCCTTCTCCCTCTGTTCTTCAACTCCTCTGACCGCCTTTCCGACAGTCGTTTCTTTCGCCGGGACCATCGGCCAGCCTTCGTTCCAGATCTGTCCTCACCTCCCTCATTGGACTACTTTTCAACAATCACCTCAATGTAGCTGTTTGGCTCTCTTGGGTTATGTTTTGCTATGTTTGAAGCTCAAATCTTTGGCACTGTTTTACTGTCTGCTTATTGGTGCTTGTCATGCAATTATTTTCCACTAATGGATCATACCAATGGCTTCTCTTCCCACCGAAGATCATTCCGGTGATGACTCCTTTCCCACGGATGAATCATATTAGTGGTGACTTCTATTCTGCCGACGATTGACTTATGTTGGTTATGACTCACACTAGCCCGTCTTTGTCCCAGATGCACTGGTCTTGGCCCTTTGTCCTAGATGCACTGGTCTTGGCCCTTTGTCCCAGATGCACTGACCCTGTCGTGTCCCAGATGCACTGGCCTCGTCTCAGTCACAAAAGTAGTTGTCTGCATTAATTCACCCCGTCTTTGTCCTAGATGCATTAGCCTCGTCTCAGTCACGAAAGTAGTTGTCTGCATTAATTCAAATTTTAAATAATTTGGGTCTCCGATAAAGTTCTTTGAAGCTTCCAAATGCGATTTTAAGAAGTTCGAACCTTGCTTTGCCAGATTGCTTGCCAAGAAATTTCTGTCAGACTGATGATCATTCCAGCTATTTTGCTAAATTATCTTTCCAGCAACTCTCTCTGGCCTTTTCAGCATCCCTGAGTTGCCTTCCAACCGTTATCTCTATGGAGCTCCGTTTTTTATTATTTTTATTTGAAGGGAAATGCATTGTTTTTGTATAACAAGCTTAGAGCTTAGTAAGCTTTAGCTTGAGGGGGAGTGTTAGAAAATCAGACATATATGTGATAATATCTTTTTTATATCTTAGAATATTTTAGAGTATCCTAAATGATCTCTTAGGATTTATTTCTTATTTATATGTTATGATTTGTTTCCCTAATTGATTAGGATTAGGATTCTACATTTACTATAAGTAGGATTATTAGGTTGTCTTTTGTAATCACATCATCACCATATCAAATCAATATCAATCTTATTATTTGTCACTTTATTTCTCTTTTTTTTTTTTCTCGTTCTCTACTTAAAACCTTCCAATTCAACAACACCAACGGCACACAACGTCTCTGTGGAGTCTGCCAGAACCTCATCAATGTCATTGCTCCTCGCTAGATTGATGTTACTATTTCTGCTGATAAGGTTCATGGTGCTTTGCATGATTTCAATGAACTACTACCCCCAACCGACACTCCTGCCAAGGAACATGAACAACATAGTACTTTCTTCATGTTTTTGGCACTGTATGGTTTGCCTCTGGATTACTCTGCCATTCGTGATCAAATTTTGGGGTCTCCTACTGTCTCTTCTCTGACCATGGCGTGGTCCACTTTACCTCGGGTCTCGACCAAACCGTCTGCTGACTCCGGGCTGCCTCCTGCTCCAGTTGATGCCTGTGCTCGTGTCCCAGGGTAGTGGTCGTGGTCATATTTAGGGTGGTCAGTCTGGTAAACCTCACCCGAAGTGCGATCATTGCCGCCGTTTGGGCCACACTATTGATCGGTGTTGTACTTTGCATGGTCGTCCTACTCGCACTGCCAATGTTGCACATGTTGATCCACCAGCCTCGTCTGAGCCATCCACTCAACCAACTGCATCACTCGTAGCCTACGGAGATTTTCTCAAGTGGTTTCAAGAACGTCAGGGTACTAGCTCCACTGTCTTTGTTGCTCACACTGATAATTCTTTTGCTTGTCTCTCCCAGTCGTCCCTAGGTCCTTGGGTTTTGGGTTCTGGATTCTGGTGCCACCGATTACATCTCTGATAATAAATATCTTTTTTCGGCACTTTCTACGTCTGGTTATTTACCCACAGTTACCTTGGCTAATGTTTCTAAAACACATTCCCATGGGGTTGGCACTATCCATCCCTTTCCTTCCCTCTCAGTTGATAATGTGCTTTTTGTCCTGGTTCCCCATTTAATTTGCGTTCCATTAGTCGCTTGACACGTTCTCTTAATTGCACGATTTCTTTCACTAAAGATTTTGTTTTTCTGCATGAGTTCGGGACGAATGATTGGCCCCAGATGTGAGTTCAATGGCTTGTACCAGCACTCACCTCCTTCTCGGGTTTGCACTATCAAAGATTCCCCTATTCTTATTCATGCTCAGTTGTTACATCCCAATCTTGCCAAGCTCCAACAGTTGGTGCGGAGTTTGTCCAAGCTTACTTCTTTATCTTGTGAGTCGTGTCAACTAGGGAAACATACCCATAGTCCATTTCCCAGCCGTGTCTGCTGGTGTTATTGAAAAGCGGGCGACGCCATGGCGGAAGGCGGTGACGGGTTTCGAAGGAACCACCATACTGTGGCGGTAGTGATGCGTATTTCGCATGGCAGTCTATGGCAGCTTCATGACGGGTGGCGGGCATGGCGGATGCGCCGGCCATGGAGGAAAAGGCGGAAAACTTAAAAAAAAAAAAAAAAAAAAAAAAAAAACGTCGAACAAAGGCTTGGGTCGTGCGACCCGACCCGCTGACCTGGATTTTCAGCCCAAAAGGGGTAAAAACCCTAATGAATGGCAGAAAGAAAGTCTCTTACGTTTTCCTTCATTTCTTTTTTCGTGAAACCACAAGCGTTCGGTGACCACCGTCCATTCAACGAACTTCCTTTGAACGGCGACCATCGTCTGCCGACCACTGACCTCGGGTGACTAACCTGCTCCTGTGTTTATTCTCGTTCATGAATATATGTAAATTCTGCAAAGAGCTAAATCTCTGCAAGTAATTTAGTTACTCTGATTTTTCAGTTTCCTGACTTTTCACTTTTCATACTAATACTAATAATACATGTTTCTAAATGTTGGAAACAGCAAGATTGTGTATGTTTTCCCATTGGAAATAGGAGCACTTTAAGTTTTCATGTACTTAGGGAGTTTAGGAAGCTCTACTTGCATTTATTTCTCCTTGTAAACATAACATTTAATTAATTATGAAGTGTATCTATTTAGGGAGTTTAGGAAGTTGTACTTGCATTTATCTCTCCTTGTAAACATTACATGTTATTAATTTTGAAGTGTATGTACTTAGGGAGTTTAGGAAGTTGTACTTGCATTTATTTCTCCTTGTAAACATAACATCTAATTAGTTAATTAATTATAAATACCAAGGCTGCCTTTGATATGAGACTTATGATATTTTCTATCAATTTAGTCTATGGTTCTTGACAAATGTTGTTACTATTTTGGATTTTATCTTTATTTCTTCAGTTTTTTTGTTATATATATATATAATATTTTTATTTTGTCCGTCATGATATCCGTCATATGACTGCATCGCCATCCGCCATCGATAACACTGGTGTTTGTAGTCGAGCTAATTCTCCATTTTCTTTAGTTCATTTGATGTTGGGGTCCAAGTCAGATTGTGTCCACTTTAGGGTAAAAGTATTTTGTTACTTTTATTGATGATTTCTCGCGTTGTACTTGATTATTTTTAATGGAAAACTGTTCTGAGTTGTTGTCTATATTTCAACAGTTTTACACTGAAATCAAAGCTCAATTTGGTATTCGTATTCGTACTTTGCGTAGTGATAATGCCCAAGAATACCTCTCTCAACCATTTCAATCTTTTATGGTATCTCGGGGTATTCTTCATCAGACTTCTTATGCTCACACCCCTGAGCAAAATGGGGTTGCTGAACGCAAAAACAAACATTTTATTGAAAACACTCGCACCGCTTACTGCATGGCAATGTTCCTTTCCGTTTTTGGGGTGATGCTGTTCTCACTGCTTGCTATCTCATTAATAGGATGCCTTCCTCCATTCTTGATAACTAAGTACCTCACTCTATTTTATTCCCTCATCACTCCTTACATTCATCGACTTCTCGCGTCTTCGGGTCTATCTGCTTTGTTCACAATCTCCAACCAGGTATTGACAAACTCTCTACCTGGTCCCTAAAGTGTGTCTTCCATGGTTATACTCGGTCTCAAAAAGCTTACCAATGTTATTCTCCTAATCTCCGCTGCTAGTATTGGTTGATGTCACATTCTGAGTCAGTTCCCTACTTCGGGCCCTATTCGACTCCAGAGTGTGTCACTGATATCTTTCCTTTTCCGTCTCCTTTGGTTTTTGTCTCCTTTTCTCCATCATTTATTGGTATCAGAGCCTACCGTGACGTTGGGCCACCCGCAGATGTTCATTCTTGCTAACTTAACGCTCCAAATGTCCAGCTCTAAGCGCGAGGGGAATGTGTTAAGCGTCGAAAGTCTCATATCGGTTAAGTATATGAGCTAAGAATCATTTATATTAACGTGGGCAACCCTCCCTCTATGAGCTAGCTTTTGGAGTGGAGTTAGGCCCAATTATTCTGACACTATGAATGTTTAATAAAGAGCATATGATCACCTTGGGTTTGTTTATATCACAGTGCAACCATAGTCTTTGTGAACCTCCCAAACCAAGCTCTTGGTGATTGCTTCAATTCATATAGGGTCGTTTTCAGTTTACATACCGGATTTCCCCTACCGGACAAATCATATCCGGGAGGAACCTCCATGTAAACCTCTTCCGTCAACTCTCCGTGAAGAAAGACATTCTTCACATCAAACTGATGAAGTTCTCACTGAAAGTGTGCAGCAAGGTAGAGAAGAATTTGAAACGATGTTCATTTTCACCACGAGAGCAAATGTTTCTTTATAATCTATCCCATAGGTTTAAGTGTATCCCTTTGCAACCAACATTGCTTTATACTTGTCTAATGTGCCATCAGATCAATATTTCACTGTGTATATCCATCTGCACCCTATTGCCCTTTTTCTATTGGTTTTTAACTATTTCCCATGTTCCATTCCTTCCCAAGGCTTTCATTTCCTCATTCATAGCTCGAACCCAGTTTTTGTTCTTCAATGCTTCTTGTACTGTCTTGGGAGTTCTAATGGAATCTATGACTGAAATAAAGCTTTGGTGCTTCAAGGAAATTTTTTTAGAGGAGACAAATAGAGAAATAGGGTGTTTAGCACAAGACCTTTTCCTTTTTTTCAATGCAATGGGCAATTCATTTTCAGCGTCAGGATCATAGGTATTTAATGGATTATGTAAAGAATCAGATTCAGAAGTATGGAAATCAATATTACCATTACTTACCACCGGTTCAGACTCTTGGAGTTGAAGTTAGATCAGGTTGGGTTGTTTTCTCTTTTGGTACACTATTTTTGGTGAGCTAGCTCTAGTTTGAGCAATTCCTTCAGGTGGATGGCTAGCAGAAGATGCTAATTGTCTTTCAGATGACATATCAACAGATGGAAGCAAGGGTTTGTTGTTGCCTTGAGAAAAAATCCCAGCTTCCAAAAAATCATTATTGTTCTCCCCCTAAAACTGAGAGGAAGTGAAGAATGGCGTATTTTCTTGAAAAGTGACATCCATGGAGATAGAGAAGAGGCGACTTGAAGGGTGATAACATTTGTATCTCTTCTTATCTGGAGCATAACCAATGAAATTGCATTTAATAGCATGAGGGTCAAGTTTGCCCCGATGCTGGCGATGAATATGGACAAAAACAGTACAACCAAAGACATGAGATTCAAGACTTTGCATAATAGGAATAGAGGGAAAAACAGATTTCATGACATGGACTGAAATAACACCCTTAAGAACTCTAGAAGGTATTCTATTTATTATATAAGTAGTTGTTAAAACAGTTTCCCCCCCGGTATGACTTAGGAACTGACATTTGGAATAACAATGCTCTGGTCATTTCAAGCAAGTGTCTGTTTTTTATTTCAGCAACCTCATTTTGTTGGGGAGTATCAACACATGTGAGTTCATGGAATAGTACCTCGTGCTTTAAGAAAGGTAGATAGATTTTGATCACAAATTCTCTACCATTATCAGATCTCTAGCCGGGAGTGGAAAAAATAGAGACTCTCAGGGTCAGGAGCTCTGATGCCAAATTGGAAGAGAGAAACAAGAAATATATTTTCTGAATTGCTTGTGTTAATCCACACAGCAAATGGTGTTTTCTTTTATACACTTGGAATATTAATTACAACTTGTATTTACAAGACAAATAAATGTTAGTTATTCTCTAAGTACATGAACTAGAAAATACCTGAATCTAATATTACTTCCTAATTTAATGTCGACGGTGAACGGTGTATGCATGAATATGGACGATGGATGGTGTTCAACATTACTTGATAATCTAGTTCAACTTAGTTGCCAAAAATGAGGTGTCAAGATAAGCCATTACTTTTGCTGGAAAAGAACTATTATGCTTTTGACCAAACTTCTTGTTTCTAATGCAAATGAAAACTCTATATCATATTTCTCAAGCAATAAATTTCATTGAGTGTGCAGGTGTCATTACATTTTGTCGCGTAAAGTCAGCATTTTCAAGTAACGAAGTAGCCTTGCCCCTGTCGGCAGAGGAAGGCTTCACTGGTCTTGTGGGAAACTCTCAAAATAGCAAAGACAAATTGCCTTTCCTCACAGAAGATCTTGAGGAATTTTCTAAAGATGAGCTTCTCAGTGTCGATAGTGAGGGGCGATGCATTATCACAGATCATAGTCACTTTGGTCAGTGTCCTGTTTATATGTCTATTGTCAATATATACGTAGTAAAAGGAAACAATTTGAATGTGGCTTCCTTGTTTATTAAGTCCCCTTTTTCACATGGTTGTGCCAGGTGATATTTGAAGTTTGTGAGTGTGACTAGAAAGAATGATATATATTTTTTAGGAATTAGTCATCATACTTCGTTTTTTTCCCCCTAAAAAAAAGGAGATTTATAGTTGTTTTGACATAGTTGTGTTTGCATCTGTCCAGTTCTTTTCAATGTGTATGGGCCTCGAGCTGGAAGTGATGACACAGAAAGGATTCACTTTAAGCAAAAATTTTACAGGATATTACAGGTATTTGAAATGTTTAGTGTTGTACGGTAATGGAACCAATGAATGATATGACCAAAAGTCATTGCTTTGTAGATTTTTATCAGTGCTTCATAGCTCAGACTGTGGTTTTTTTTCTTATGTGGATCTTGGTGGATATCTTATGCTTTGATTGCTAGTGTTTTATTGGCTAACTACAGTAATTATAGGACAAGTTGCTAATTTGGAACCAAGGTTCAAGATTCTCCAAACTTCTTAATACTGATGAAGTTTGAATTGGTTAATCCAATTGTATCATTGCTGAGAAAATGTGACCTGAAGACTTTGTGTCCGTCAGAATATGTTTAGCATAACCTCAGACTGAATTTAGAGCTGGTATTATTTTTGTGTTGGCCAGTAAATTAGTATGATTCAATGAACATAAAAGTGTCAAATTGTGAAAGCTCCATTTATTTTTCAAAAATTGGGATATGATAATATTAAAGTTTATGCTCTTCTTCCTTGTCTCTGTTCCTTTGTTTTGAAGAGCAGAAGATTTCACTATTTTTCTGACTTAAGATGCTTGAATAGCTTGAGAGAATATATATAATGATTGATTACAAGTGTACGATATCATATCCCTTGATTTTAGGGATTTACCATATCATCTATTTGCAACTAAACCAAGGAAACTAAATCAACTCATATCAACACCTAATTTAAAGCATATCAAAACATATCAACATTCTGTTTATCTTGTTCTGTTTGATTGATATTGATATCACTTTAGTAGAGAAGATGGGAGTCTCTCCTTCATCAGGGAAGGAGAATATGTGTTGCTGGTGATCTCAATATTGCACCATCTGCAATTGATCGATGTGACGCAGGACCTGATTTTGACAATAATGAGTGAGCTGACTGGCAGATTTCTGTGAAGTATTTTTAATGTCTAACATAATGATAATTATCTTATTGTTTTCCTGAATTCTCGTTTAGGTTTAGAAGATGGTTCAACTCAATGTTACATGAAAATGGAGGTCAATTTTACGATGTCTTCAGAGCAAAGCATCCTGATAAGTATGGTGCTGATTGGACATCTGATAACTATGTTGCTTGAGTTACCTGTTTTGTTGAATATAAAATATTAATATGTGGTATCTCTTAAAAGTTTATTCCTGGTCTTGATACGTGACAAAGATTACCTTCTCAGAAAGTGGAGAATGTTTTAATTCTATCTTTTCTGAAAAAATGCTTTGGTTAAATTACACTTTACTCTCCTCCTGATGTTTTGTTCATTTTCACTTCTCATACATGAACTTCGTTTTGTAACACATAACCCCCCTAAACTATGATAAAGTGTAAAAATGTGTTCTCTGTCAATTTTAATGTTGGAATCTGTTCGTGAGAAGCACATGATCTAGTTCAAGATCTTCAAATACTCAACTCCCAAATGTTTGCAAAGTGCCACTATTAAATTTAACAATATATATATATATATATATATATATATATATATATATATATATACTCTTTTTACCGTAGTTTGGGGGGGGGGGGGGGGGGTTATATGTTACAAAATGAAGTTCATGTATGAAAAATGAAAACAGACTAGGGGGTAATGTGTAATTTACCCAATTTTTTATCTTGTCATTTGCCTTTGCAATTTTTAAAATTCTGGGCATGAACTCATGTTCATTGTTTGTTTGATAAAAATGGATTGTTTGAAAATAAGGAACTATGTTTTAGTAATTTAGTTTTAAATATTATTTTTAGTCTTTATGCTGTGTATCTCTTACTTATTTCTTAATGAATTTCTTTTTCTAAAAAAAAAAGACTGTATGCTTCCTATCTTTTGCTTTCAAATTTTAATAAATGTTTTTTCAATAGTATCAAGACTGTTAGTCATTTCTACAAATTGATATTATGCAGGAGAGAAGCATACACCTGTTGGCCACAAAATACAGGTGCTGAAGTATTTAACTTTGGGAGTAGAATTGACCATATTCTATGTGCCGGTTCATGCTTACACGAATCAGATGACCTGCAATGCCATAGTTTCGTTAGATGCCATGTTAAGGAATGTGACATTTTGACACACTATAAACGGTGTAAACCTGAAAGCACACTGAGGTAAGACGCTGATGCATGCATTGCACATGGAATATATTGTGTAAGCTATTTTGTATATGAATCATGGATGGATAAATTTTTTTAGATATAAATGTTAGATAATTGGTTATACCATAAAATGGCCTATGTTTTGGATTATATCATTTTATATTACACATCCATGGAATTTGCAAAGATCATCTCCCTACCTTTCAGAAATTGTATTTCTTTTTATAGTTTCTCCTCTATTGTTTAATGGACAAATATTATGTGCCAAATGGTTCAAGATATACATCTGTGCTGCATGTCTTCCTGGAAGCTAGTGAATAAGTTTAAATTTGACTTTATGGTCTGCTCAGTGCCCACAGGTGGAAAGGAGGGCGGAGCATTAAACTTGAAGGATCTGATCATGCTCCAGTTTTTATGACTTTAAATGAAATTCCTGAGGTCTCTCTGCATAGCACTCCCTCCTTATCTGCTAGATATGTTCCCATGGTTCATGGCTTACAGCAAACTCTAGGTACAAACAAAACATTGTTTCTTCTTCGGATGACAGTTTCTGTACATATTAATGTTTATTTGTTTCCAAGCCTTCTTTTGCAGTGTCAGTTTTGATGAAAAGACGAGTTTCTGAACAAATGAAATCATGCAAGATGTCACATGGGAACTTTGCAACAGGGAGTACTTGTGAGAGAGTAGAAGAACCGGTTGACAAAACTGGTTCATCTGTCATATCTCCTAGGGAATGTTATTTTCCTTCAAGCCAGGATTCTGAAGATAGCTTTTTGGAATCAAATGAAGTTTCCAGAGGTTCTTCTCAGGAGGCTGTTTCTATATCAGGAAGTGAATATGAAAAATCAATAACCAGGCAATGCAATAAATCCAAGAAAAAAGCTAAAAAGAGTCAATGGTCCCAGCTCTCACTTAGGTCTTTTTTTCAGAAAAGTACAAATATTGACAATGGTGTCAATGACTCTTGTATGGATAATTCAAATAATCAGGGAGAACCCTCACAACCTAGCCCTCACTTACATGAAATGCCCACAGTGTTTGATCATAGTGGCAGTCCCAAGCAATGTGAGTTGGAAACTGATGCATGTGTTCAGGATTTAGCTAAACTAAATGATAATCCAACAAAGAAAGAAAAGAGTAATGTGGCTTCATTGGAGTGGCAAAGAATACAACAATTGATGCAGAACAGTATACCTCTTTGCAAGGGCCATAACGAACCTTGTATTGCTCGCGTGGTGAAGAAACAAGGACCTAATTTTGGTCGCAGATTCTATGTTTGTGCACGTGCTGAGGTAATCTGTTTTCAATTGTGTGGGTTTGGCTAGTGTGCTGCTAAATTTTAGAAAGTATTCTTGTGCAATTTGCTATGATTCTTGTGAGGACATGGTCCATCTGCACTATGTCCAAGAATATTGAATCTTGTAGCTCTGTGAGGGTGGCAAAATTCATAGTTTGTACTTGTTGGAAGTCCCACATCGCCTAACTCAATGCCTGGGGTGCGGTTTATATATCTGTTGGACAACTCCACTTGATGCCTATTGGTTTTAGGATGGAATCTAACATGGTATCAGAGCCAGAGCCCATCTTCCGTTGTTTATCGCTGGTTTGGCATCGCCTGTTTCGTCAGGCATTTGTGGAGGGGCGGTGTTGTAAGTCCCACATCGCCTGACTCAATTCATGGGGTGCGGTTTATATATATATGTTGGGCAATTCCACTTAATGCTAATTGGTTTTAGGATGGAATCTAACAGTACTCTAGTGTTTGACTATCTTTTTTATTTGGTTATGTCCACCAAACATTGCTTACTTCCGTAAAGAGTAATGAAGTCCATCAGGATGCATTATCTTTTAACCCATTCAAAATAGAGTAATAATATAGTAATAGGCTTAACTTCAACCTTTTCTCTAGTTGCTCATCGAAGAAATTTAGGTAGCATTTGGTAGACGTGTTATGCATGGATAAATGATGGAATAGAGTTAATGTTAGGTTATTGCCTAGAATCAACACAGTTTGGCTTGAGTATAGTGTCAAATGAGCAAGAGCCGCTGCATCGCTGCCTAGGTTTAGTGAAAATAAGCAAGGGTTCCCGCATTTTATTGAACGAGAGCGGGAAATTCTGGGAAGATTTAGAATGTTTAGTTCAAGGTATATAATTAGGAGATCTTAGAACTTTGGGTTTGGTCTAACTCAACCCCAAAAGCTAGCTCATGGGGTGACTCTACTCCAAAAGCTAGCTCATAGATGGAGGGTTGCCCAAGTTATTATAAATGGTTCTTTGCTCATATACTCAACCGGTGTGGGACTTTTTGACATTCTCCTCACATCCAGGATTGGACATCTGGAGCGTGAAGTTTGCAAGAATGAACATCTGCGGATGGCCGAACATCGCGGTAGGCTCTGATACCATGTTAGAATAATTGGGCCTAGCTCCACTCTAAAAGCTAGCTCATAGAGGGAGGGAGGTTCGATCAAGTTATTATAAATGATTCTTTGCTCATATACTTAACCGAAGCGGGACTTTTTGACACTTAACAGGAAGGTAGCAAAAGAGACATTTGGTGAACCAAAAGGCTTTGGATATAAGGCTAAATAATCTTGGTGGTGGGAGATAAGGTTAAGGTTAAAAAGGAATGTTATAAAGTTTGGTCCTTGTATAAAAACGCTGAAAATTGGGAAAAATATAAGAAAACTAAGAAAGAAACCAAGAAGGCGGTACGCGAAGCGAGAGGTAGAGCATTTGACGTGTTGTACCAAACCTTAGGCACCAAAGATAGGGAAGGAAGTATTTACATACTTGCTAAAGGTAGGGAAAGAAAGACAAGAGGCTTGGACCAAGTGAAATGCATTAAGGATAAACATGGTAAAGTCTTGGTTATGGAACAAGATATCAAGGAAAGATGGAAGAGTTACTTTCACAAGCTATGAAAGACACAAGATCTTATTGCACTAATATATAGAGAGGAGGACCAAAGTTATACTGTTTGTTGTAGAATTTAGGAGTCTAAGGTAAAAGAAGCACTGAAAACAGATGGATTGGATAATATACCTATTGAGTTGTGGAAGGGGCTAGGAGAGAGACATAAGTTGGCTCATTATGTTGTTTAACGAGATTATAAGGACTAACAAAATGATTGATGAATGGAGGAGATGTACTTTATTCCCTAAAATTATAAGAACAAAGTAGACATACAAAACTGCGCAAATTATAGGGGACTAAGCCGATCAGCTATACTATGAAGCTATGGGAGAGGATAATTGAGCAAGATTAAGACAAGAGACTCACATTATAGAAAATCGATTTGGTTTTACGTCGGGGAGGTCGACCATGGAAGCAATATACTTGTTACGAAGATTGATGGGGTGATAACAAAGAAACAAAAAGACTTACACGTGGTTTCATCGATTTAGAAAAGGCATACAATAGTGTGGCAAGAGAGGTATTATGGAAGGTTCTGGAAAAGAAAGGAGTTTGTATCGCCTACATTCGAGAATCAAGGATATGTATGATGGGGTCACGACTAGTGTGAGAACTCAAGGTGGGGCCACGGAAGATTTTCCTATAACTATAGGATTGCACCAAGGGATAACTTTAAGCCCTTTTAACCTTGTCCTGGATGTGCTTATTGAACATATCCTAGAGCCAGTGTCACAATGCATGCTTTTTGCAGATGATATAATCCTAGTAGGAGAGTCAAGAGAGAAAATAAATTGGAAGTTAGAGATGTCGAGACAAGCTTTGGAAGCATATGATTTCCGTTTAAGTAGAAGTAAGACGAAGTATATGAAATGTAAAGTTAGCAAGAGGTGCACTAATTCTAGCTTAGAGGTGAAAACTGGAGGCCATACCATATCACAAGTCACGTGGTTTAAGTACCTTGGAACCATCACCAACATGTGGTTGGTCCGAGTGGTAACGAGCTCGGACCCCTTAAGCAAGTGGTCAGGGGTTCGATTCCTGGCTCTTGCGTATGGAGAAAACTTGGTTAGGAGGGGGCAACCCTTAAATGTCGTCCAAGTCCCCCGACGGAGATTAGTCACTGTATACGACGGTGGATACTTCGTACCAATAACATGGTTACCAAAAAAGTACCTTGGAAGCATCACAATAAATGACACGGAAATAGAGATGTAAATCATAAGATTCAAATAGGATGGATGAAATGGAGGAGCACTTCAGGTGTTATCTGTGATAGAAAAATACCACTCAAGATTAAGGGAAAGTTGTACCGCACATCTATAAGACTTGTGATATTGTATAGGACTAGATGTTGGGTGGTAAAAAGCTAACAAGAGAATAAATTCAATGTAGCGGAGATGAGAATATTGCATTGGATGAGTGGACGAACTAGACAAGATAGGATTAGGAATGAATGTATTAGAGAGAAAGTGGGGGTGGTACCTATTGTAGAAAAGATGGTAAAATCGTGCCATAGATGGTTTGAACATGTGTGAAGAAGACCTAAAGAAGCCCCAGTAAGGAGAGGAGATCAGATAGAGGGTAGCCTAATCACTAGAGGCGGAGGGAGAGCAAGAAAAACTATAGGAAAGCCATTAAGAAGGATTTAGATGTAAATGGTTTGTCTATAGACATGATTTATGATAAGACATTATAACATCGTTTGATAGATTTAGCTGACCCCACCTAGTGAGAAAAGGCTTGGTTGTTGTTGTTATTGGTAGACGTGTTAGAATAGGATGGAATATAATATATGGGTTTTATTCTATGTTTGGTGCATTTTATAAATAGAACATAACAGAATAGAACAAGATATAAGGTTAAAAAGTGGAACATTTTGGTTCCGCTAAAAGGGCTGGAACTAAAGGGAACAGAAAAGAACCACTCTACTGATGTCCTGTTCTTTTCTGTTCCATTCCGTTCTGTTCGCGTGCAAATGCTATCAGTTTGAGCAATGTTGTCCCACAAATTTGTCCATTAGAGCAACTTTATTCTCTCTGTTTCCAATTAGAACGAGGTTGCTTCTTCGGTTTTTTTATCAAAGCAATTGAGGACAATTTTCCCAGAGTTAAGAGAGATGTTCACTAAAGCAATTAACGAAAAAAATATTACATATTTAATAACAGGAGTTAACTTTTGCTTAAGTCAGTGAAACAAAGTTAGATATTAGTTATTTTTCCAAATAATTAGGACACTACTGCTCTAATGAGAAAACTGGAGACTGAAAGTGCTATGATGCTATATATGTATATATTGTTATATTTCTTTGGGGTTTGGACCCGTTGACATTGTTATAAGAATCAGCACAATCGTACTACCTAATAACTTAAAAAAGTAATAAGCAACTTATAACTTGTTTTAATGGAGGGGCTAGGGTTCTAATCAGCTACTTTTTGTGCATATCATGTGTCTTCATTGAGATATATTATAGCCACCACTGCTGATGAGTTAAATCATCTTTTGTTTGAAAGCTAGTCTGTCATTTCAGAATTTGTGTATCAAAAACACTGTTATGCAGTAAGTGTTGAATATTAACGTGTTTTTCTCCTTACAGGGGCCTGCGTCTCATGCTGAAGCAAACTGTGGTTACTTTAAATGGGCTGCTTCAAAGTCTAGGAATACATAATTGTGGCCAATGAATTTTAATCAAAGGAATGGAACCTGATCATTGCCCACCTCATCCAAGTTCCCTTTATTGTGATAATGAGCTTACATCCCTGTTTTGGGTGATACTGAAAGTCACTAACCACCTATTTGAAGGAGCTATCTCCCATAGTCTTCTGTCCACCCTTTTGACAAACATCCTTGTAGCTTCCTGCTACAATTGTGAATTTTTTGAATTTCAGGTATAATCACCTGCTGCCTCAGCATATGTAAATATAGTAGGCATGTTTTGAGAATAACTAGGGGATAGAGAGGAATTGGATAAAAAATTAGTCATGCTGACAACGGTCCATTTCAATATCTGACCTAATTGGAACTAACCATTTTTTCAACACCAAATTGGGGCGACCTGGCAACCATTTCTAACATTTGTTTGCTGGAGTTTCTGCTAATTTCATGTCCCAGCACATGTTTGGCTTGAAAAGTACTCCATTAAGATAAGTGAAGGTTCTACTAGAGTTTAAGCTTAGATTCTCATCGTCTTCTTTTCTTTTGGTTAAGGCTTAAAAACCACAAGGTGAAAATGGCCACTTGTGCAAGAAATGTGTTAATTTTTAAGGTTTGCATGTTCATAGGTAGTAAGGTCCACATGAAGAATGCAGTCACATACCATGGTATACTGCCTTGTATGTGGTTCAATTTCAGTTTTGCTGCTACTAATGTTCAGGTCCTCATGAAAGGGTGATTTCGTGATGGGGCATGTTTTATTTTTGTTTGTCTTTTTAAAAATAATCTTACAAGGTGAAACCACATCTTTTGGGCTTGAAATTATTGTCGGCTTCAAGTATCAAGACTATCCCACTTTATAAGTGCTTTGGATCGCACCGGTGGGTCAGTCCAAACAGCATAATAAATTATTATGGCTTAGCTGGGCCAACCTGACAATGTAAAAAATTAAACCAGGTAAAATTTAAATTTAATTTTGACTGAAGATCCAATTTGATCCCTAAGAAAAACATTGGGTACTTTTAATCCCCACAAAAAAAAAAAAAAAATCCTTTAGTCCCTCAATTTTACAAATGTGGGATACATTAGTCCTTCCGTCCATATCTGTCTCCCTACATCAAGTCTTCTACGTGGCCTGTTAAGCATTTTTATTTTGGAAATGGATTAAAAAATTTATAATGTGGAGCAAAACATGTTTCTAACGCTGTGGGAGTTGAAAAATCTAATAGGGTTGTTCATTAGTTCAGAGATGAACCCAACAAATCTAAAAAATGGATTGGAACCAATTTTATTGGTTCGGATTTTTTGGGTGTTCGGGTTGAATCTGAATCAAATCGATTAAGATCCAATAGTAATTGGTTCGGTTTCGGATTCAAGGCTTTCGAAATGAATTAATATATATATATATATATATTCTTTGCATAATAGTTTTTGATACTTTTATTCTCATATTTGAGAAATTTTCTTATATTGTTTAGTTTGAAATTTTTCCTCTTGATCATGTATTTTTTATTTTTATTTTAAAATCAAACAGAACCGAACCAATTCATTCTTGATTGATTTAGTTGGGTTCAGATTTCTTGAAAAAAATTGCAAATCCAAACAGAACTAATTGATTTTGATTAGTTCGGATTTTTTCTTATGGAAGCGAACCAAATTGACCCATGAACACCCCATAAAATCAGAGGCAAACATGACGTCATATCCCTAATCTCTAATCACGTTTTTTAATCCAAAATTTAGCAACCTCAACCCTAATTTTTGAGTTCATTCGTACCCTAGTCTTTGAAATCCCTGATCACTCTCTAATTTCTCTAATTTGAAATCGATGGATGTTCATGCATGGAATCTTGGACATATCTCTTCCTTGGTGTTTTGTGTGCTTGATTTCGTGTAGCAAAAGAGAGTTCCCTTTTGTCGTTCTTGTTTTGTCCTTTTCCATTTTTATTTCGTATTGTTTTCTAGGCATTTTTAGTGGTGGGCATGTGTGGGGTACAGTGGGGACTTTGTTGTGTTTTTGTCGTCTTGGTGTGCATTTGTCGTGGGACATTGTTGCATTTTCGGCTTATTTGGTGCGTATGTGGTGTTTGTGGTTCGTAGTGGAGGGCATGTGTGGATTGTGGTTGTGTTCCCTGCGTGAAGTTTTTGCGTCTGTGTTGTGTGGGTGAGGTGCATCTAGGGGCATTGTTGCATTTTAAAATGTTCAAAAATGTTGTGTGGGGTGCATTTGGTGGTGCATGGTTGGTCCCTTAAGTGTGTATGTAGTCAAATTGGTCTCTATGCATATGAATTCAAATATGTACCAGTGTCCCCTTTGTAATTATTTTTTTATGCAGATGAGTGTGTATATTAATTTCATCTATCACATCGGAGGTATGTTCATAAGAGACCAAGATGGTGTGCTAAAATATAAAAACGGTAAATTAGACTATGTGCCTCGAATGGATGTTGATCTGGTCAACTACTTTGACTTGGTGGCTTTGCTCAAGTACTTTGGTTACCATGACTTCAAGACAATGTTCTGGATGCATCCTGATAATCGTGACTTGACATTGGTTCATGAGTGATTGAGGGGGATAAGGAGACTAATGAGATGTGCGATGCAACTATGAGTAGGGACCATGGCAATGACACATGTATCACACATGTACTTTGTGCTTCTTGCTTTGGGTGTTCAAGATGGAGAATTTCTAACATATTAAATAGGAAGATTATCATGGCAGTGGTGTGGGGAAGGATGCTTCTGTGGAGGAATTGTCATCGTCTGATGACTATGATAGTGCGGAGGATTCTCCGTACAAGCCTCCCCCAGTATCTGATACCGATGAAGATAGTGAGGAAACATCTAAGGAACCTGTCAAAAAACTGCCCCATAAAAGAAAGGTGCAGGCAAAAAGAAGGTAGCACTGAAGAAGGCAATTTTTTACTCTCACTGAAGATGGTGATGATGCATAACATGTGAACATGCCTTTCATAATATATACTAATCCTTTATGAGAAGCGTTATGCTACAAGCCTACAAGTCATGTCTTCTATCTCTCAATTTTATTTACCTTATTTCTTTTAGGTATAAAAACCCATTTGATATCAGCTGGTTTAACATCTTCATGTGCCTCGACAGGCTCGACTAATTGTGAAAATATTTTAGCTAAAGTATCCTGCAAACTATATAAAATGTAGGAAGTTATGCTATATAAAATGTATGAACCCATGTATGCATCTTTTCATACACCTTTACCTCCTATTGCAACAATTAACGTAAGTGTCAAGGTATTTTATATGTGCACCCCCCCCCCCCCCTCTCTATGCCTTGGTATCGCGAGGCATCACCACTTTCCTTCATTCTGTTCAGAGGCCAAGTATGCCTACTCTGACATTGATATAGAACTGGTTAAGTGTCATTTCAAATATGGAACATAATTTCTCCCCTTTTTCCCTTTATTCTTGAGGGTCAGGTCAACCCACTCTTACATAACTAGACAAACCAAAAATAAGTTTTCTAGGCAATGGAATTTGAGTTCTCCATCAGACCCAGCAATGGAATATAAAAAGGTTAAATTGCAAATTACCCTCTTTAGGCGTTTGGCAAATTACCCCAAAAAATTCGGCGTCGTTACGTTTTTTTTTTAATTTTTTTTTTTTTAGCCAAATATTTCCCAACTCAGTAGAAGTAAAGTGGCTTAATTGTAAACTTCGTCATGTATCATGATTATGTAATTTTAGTCCCTCAGATTCTAATTACGTCAATTGGGTCCCTCAAGTATCACGATTGTGCAATTTTGGTTCCCAAAATTTCAATTGCGACAATTGGATCCCTCAGGTATCACGATTGGACAATTTTGATCCCCCAAATATCACGATTATGCAATTTTTAACATCAATGGACTACGAACCACATGTAAGACTGATTTGGCATTTAGTGAGGCCAGCTTGACAGCTTACTTGTCATTCCTATGTGACACTTAGTGATATGCATTTGATCATTAAAGTGTGTGAGATGTCAATGGTATCACATAAGAATGCCTCGTAAGCTGTCAAGTTGACATCACTAAGTGTCAAATCAGTCCCACGTGGGTCATGTAGGCTATTGACTATAAAAATTGAAGAGTAAATGCCAAAATTGATCATCGACAAAAATACACGGTGACATTTTAGTCCCTAAGAAATGAAAAATATCAATTTGATCCTCAAGATTGTAAAATGCGGGTCAAAATAACCCCGGACATAGACTAAAATATCCCTAAAAATTATCCTAAAAAAGACTAATTTGACCCGCATTTTAAATTCTTGAAGACCAAATTGGTATTTTAATTTCTCAGAGATCAAAGCGTCATCGTGTTTTTTTGTCATTGACCAATTTGGGCATTTACTCAAAATGGAACTATCATGATACTTGGGATTCCAAAATAGCACAATCGTAATACCCAGAAAACCCAATTGACATAAATGAAACTTGGGGGACCAAAATTACAAAATTATGATACTTTGACATAATTAAAACCTGGAGGACTAAAATTACACGATCGTAATACTTGGGTGACAAAAAGTGCAACTAAGCCAAGTAAATTTGAATAGTACACGCTGTAACTTTTGGTAAAAAAGTATAAAGGGCTAAATATCTAAAGTTCAAGCGAATAAGCATCAATCATTAAAATTTCAGGGATAACTTGACAAGTCTAAAGTTTAAGTGCACTTTAGCCTAGATAATTTAAACATTTTGGGAGGAAAATTACTGTGCTCGTGCCAAACGATTCGAATTATATTATGAACCGATCATAATATTAGGTTTCACCCCGGAAGGTCATTCTCTTCACCTATCATTTTAAACATAAAAGCAAAAAACAAACGACGCATTTTTTTGGAAAATAGAGTTAAAATTAAAGAAATATAATTTGCTTTTATATCACTTTAAATCGGATAAATGCATTGGTGTCAGGTGTCTGGCCCAGGCTGTATCCCATAAATCCCATAAATAACTACAAAGGAATGAATGAGATAAATCGGACAATAAAGGTAAAAAAAAAAAGTCCATTAGTTTTAAAAAAAACAAGTCTTTGCCATGGGGTTGCAGGACTTCTATTTTAAAGTACAATGTATAGGACCTGAGAATAAAAGAAGGGATGTGTTAACTTGAAGGAGAAAAAAAAAGATATTTCTACATAAACTGACAACCAATCGAAAGACATTCAGTGAGATCCTTCTGTGTGACCATTTTTTTGTACAAGAGGGAAAAAACCCAGATTAGATAAACATATACAGAAAGGGATGAAGTGGCCAAAACCTTCTTCAGCACGCAAACCTAAAGTCAGCTTTAAGGAAAAATGTTATTCTTAACACACTTCAACCAGAAAAGTTCATGCTGGAAACGGATGACATTACCGGGATCCAATCATGTTGAGCCTCAGATGCCACTTCCAATTTTAAAATCTGAAACAGCGGCAGGTTCTCGAACCTCAACTGTTGATGGTGCTTCCTTCTTATCAAACCCAAAAAAGGAGCAATTCTGGAATGCATCCAGGCTGCTGGCTATCAAGCGGTTCAGACCACTAAGACTATCACCTAAAATAAGATCTTCGCTGTGGTATTTAGTCGATGGTATATCCAAATCCAACGGTCCCAAAGAATCAGGCTGCAACATGATAGAAAAGAAAGATGGGGTGGGAAATAAAGTCAGATGTATTGTGTATTATGTACTTCCAAAACTGATGCAATAAGAAAGTGCCAATTAGCAAAAATAACAGTTCAAAAATTTAAGTTCACAGATTTATTAGTTTGATTGATAGCTCAAAGTGACAACTAGTCACTGAGATAATAACCAAAGGATTAAAAAAAAACATTTGTAACTCGTTGAGATAAACTTCCTCCTCAAAATTGTCATGCAGCAAGTGAAACCTATACAGCACAGAGACCATGGACTATGACAGGGCAAAAACTGGAGTATAAAAAGAAACATACCCAATATATATCTGCTAGCCCATTGAAATCCTTTGCTAAATGATCCTGGATATCCGCATCAGACTCACAACTATCCATAGGGTCTGCTTGAGCAACATCATCCACAAGCCTCTCTTTTTCAGGTGGCAGCTGCCGTAAAAGCTACGAAAATTATATCTTATTTTACTTTGCAAGCAACGCTTACTAGTAGATAACAAAATTAAGAAATACTACCTTAACCAATTTCTCAGAGCACTCAGAGCTTCTTCCAGGAACCTTGTGCTCGGGCTCTAAAGAGGCAAAGGGAGACAAACAAGGGCCATCGTCATGAGGAATACGATCCTTTTTAAATAAGAAAGCATCACATGTTTCTTCAGCATCCCAGATGGAAGACATATGGGATGCCAGAGTTGATTGTCCCATCTTGTCTTGATGTCTAGATATGTGAGCAGCAATAGCAGCATCAAAAGAATCACTACTAAAAGGAATTTGCTGAAGACCATTACAATCCTCAGCTATAGGAGGATGAATGCAATTGTCGAGATCCTGGGACACTCCTGAAAGTAGGTCCCCCACACTAATGTTGGTAAGGCTGTCAGCCCATTCACCTGCTGACTGTCCTGTTGCATTGCTTAGTTTCAACGCATCCTGAATACAAAGAACTTAAAGCTTAAACCGTGGAATTATAAATATAGACGTCAGTAATTATACATTATGAACTTAACGAACCAAATAAAATCAGTTGGTTTAAAAGCAACCCTTAATTGCAACTTAACAATCTAAAAAGGGGAGGGGAATATGTCCAAGATCTCAAAGTGAAATAAAAAAATTTATATCATGAGTGCCAAGAAAGTACAATAAGGTGACACTTCAAGATCCTGTGACACAAGATGAAAATCTACAGTAAAATCTCAGGGCTAATAAAAGAACAAGAAATGAGAGGATGACAATTACCATCTCTTCCAATTGTCTAGTCACAGTTCCATCCCCAACATCTTTTCCATGCCATGATAAATTGGCTGTAGTATCACAAGATTCCTTGGTGGTTCTATTCAGGTAAACACTGTCATTTCTAGTATTAGGCAAATCAGTTGAAGTAGTGCTAAGAGCACAGTTTCTGATCATGGATGTTCCTCGATCTTCAGAGATCTCCATCAAATGATTATTAGTTGATGGCATAGGAAGTGACGCTGAATTTGCAATCTGACCCTTATTATTATCCACACTAATGTTGGATTGTCCAAGCATGCAGCCGGATGCTACAGGCACTTGCACATTCAATAACCCAAGCTCGGTATTGGAAAACCAACCATACCTTCACAAAGATATGTAAAAATGATCAAATTCAAATCTAGATACAGTAAAGCAAAAGTTTCCCGCCATAGGTTGGCCAATGGCTTCTCTCAGTGAAGAAAAAAAGGGGTAATTTCTTCACCTATTTCAATTTATTCAACTTTCACATGTCTACAAATATCTCAACTTTCCCACATGAAAACTTGATCTCAATCGAAACCAATGAGTGAAAAGCTAGGAATTTAAGTTTATTAAAATTTCATTTCGTATTTCTTATTTTTATCTATCTCTTGTAGGCTTTTAGCTTTATACTAATAGACAACCACATTCTGCCCACACAAGCACACAAGCCTTTCATGCTGCTTTATTTCCTCTAGCATGTTTTTCTAATTTCATTTTTGTATTAATTTGCTATCATTGTATTATGGTCAATAAAGGACTCAAAACACTTAACAAATATTTAACGACCTCTTCAATAACCTCCGAAATAGAAGGTAAAGAAACCACACAGCTTTTCATTAATAGCACACTCTTGTATGTATAGAATCCCAGAATATTCTGTTCGTTTCTATAGCCCTGTACATTTACTGTTCCCTCATTAATTCAGATTTCAACAGAAAGCAATACTACAAATTAACAATTTAATCAATAGCTAAAAAAATTAATGTCACAACAACCAAGCCTTTTCCAACTAGGCAGAGTCAGCTACATGGATCAAACAACGCCATAATGTCCTATCATAAATCATTTCTATAGACAAACCATTTATATCTAAATCTTTCTTAATGGGCCTATAGTTTTTCTTGGTATCCCTCTATCTCTAGCGATTGACCTACCCTCAATCTGATCTACTCTTCTTACCAGGGCTTCTACAAGTCTGCTCCACACATGCCTGAACCATTTAAGGTGATATTCTACCATCTTTTGTACAATAGGTGCTACCTAAACTTTCTCTCTAATGCATTTATTCCAAATCCTATCTTGTCTAGTGTGTCCACTTATCCAGCGCAACATTCTCATATGTGCTACATGGAGTTTATTCTTTTGTTGGCTTTTTACTGCCTAACATTCAGATCCATAACAATAATATTAAAAACAATAAAATTAAATCAGTACATTGCATGTCTTACAAGTTACTGTTTAGTTACTTCATACATAACAATGAAATCAAACAACATGGAAAAGAAGTACCTCAAACGGAATATGGGTGGACTTCCAATCATTGCAAATATATCTGCTGCACTAAGAGTAGATTCTTGGGTCCATCTCTGATAATTAACCAAGTTTTCCCTTTGAATACCATAAGGAAAAAGCATTAATTCTCCAATTGCTATGCTTGAATTACCCCATTTACGGTTTAGATGTTCTAAAATTGATGACATCTTCTTTCGTGTACTAAGTGTAAGCTCCAGGTATGGATTATGCTTATCCTAGGGGGGGAAAAGAAAGAAAGACATGTAATGATTATATAATTGCTTTCAGAAGCACGTTTATATTGCTAAAGTAAAATGCATGTTGGTTTTCTTTCATACTCACCATTTCCAAGGCTCTTCGAGTAGGTTCATCAATTGGGAATAACTGAAGCTTAAGTTTCATACTATTCTGTACGTTGTTATCAACACAGTGATTTTGTGGAAATGTGGGCAAAGAGGGCAGAACATAATCAGCAGGATCAGAACATTTTTCTCCTGGAATAGACATGGAAAAATAAGTGTGAAGTCGCAGCAGATCTATAGAAAGTCCTTTAGGGAGGGATTAAGGATCAGACAAAACTACCACTGTGATGACTACATGGATTCTCCGGGCCATTTTCAGCCTCTTTAACAGTGGCAGCTCGCTCCAAGTGCTCAGCAGCATCTGCAACTAAAGAAACGCCAGCAATTGCAGCCTTCTCCCATTTTTTATATGCAGCTGTTGTGATCATACCTGATAGAGAGAGACATAAAAAATTCATTATTATGAAAGAAATAACAAAAATCTGACGTATGTAAATTTATTTTATATATTATCATGAAAGAAAAATTAGTTTAAATCAGAAAGCTTGAAAAGATCTTAAAGGGAATTGAAAAAGAATCACCAGATTTCTTCCGTTGCCTTGAAGGTTTCATGATAATTGAATCTCCCTTAGTGTTACTACGG
This sequence comes from Ammopiptanthus mongolicus, assembly GCA_039655645.1. NCBI lineage: Eukaryota > Viridiplantae > Streptophyta > Magnoliopsida > Fabales > Fabaceae > Ammopiptanthus > Ammopiptanthus mongolicus. The sequence goes on from CM077343.1 coordinate 20,226,090, forward strand.
TTAACACCCATGTTTACATTGCGCTTCAATGATTGTTTTGAAGGTCCTAGTTTTAAAATATTTTGACTGTCAACAAGAACCACTTTAACTGCACGGGCATCATTTCCTGATGCTCTACTTTGATTTGAGACTGTGTTAGGAGCAAAAGGAGGACAGTTTCCCCCCTGCGAAGGTCTCTTTCTTACATTCTTCTTCCGGTCCTTCAAAAGTTGGTGCTCCTTCATGGCAGCAAGTATATGTCAGCTCCAGCACATACTGAAGAAATCGGGAAAAAAAATCCCAGACAAATTTAAATAGTCTTGACTAACCAAGGCTTCTACAAATATTTTGAACCTTCGGGGCTTTAGGTGAAGCTTTGAAGCTTTGCAGCTATACTTCTCTAATAAAGACCACCTGTGTCACAGGTCAGATAATTTGAGAAGAGATGCTCAAGAGAAATTTTTAATGGAAAAACTCCTAGAACTATAGTACTATACCCCAATTCCTATTCAGGAAATTATTATAAAACCAGAAACCAATTAATTCTCTTTTGAGGCATATGCTCTTTAGCACATTCCCTGTAATTTTAAAAGCATAGGGTCTCTGATGCAGATAGCCTGGTAAAAGTCCTAATATACTTTTCAGCCATTAGAGAAGAGTTCAACCCAAGCAAGTGAAATGTATGCAGAAATTTAATAATCACTCTTCAATTAAGAGTTTCAGATATTTTAAGAGTCACTTAGGACTTTAAGAGTCATAATTTTATGTATGAACTACCAATTGACTTATTAATGCATCCTGACTATTTTCATCTTGAAATCAAATGTCATTTACTGAGTCACTAAAGGGTCCAGTCTATTCTTGAGCTTAAAAAGGGTCTTTAAATAGGGGATTTTATGTTCTTTGAAGCATATTAGTGATGAATTACACCCCTTAATATTTCCTAACTACTAAAGGTGTTTACCCTTAGGTGGCGTTTGGTACCAGGTATATTTTGGCATTCCTGAGAATGTGAGGTGGGAATAAAATTTTCCCATGTTTGGTACAAAAGATAATAAAAAAACAATTCAGACATAAAAGATGCCCAGGAATAAATGTAGTGAATAAAACCTGAAAATTCTATTCCCATGTGTAAGGGTGGGAAAGAAACATTCCTGGGAATGAGATTCCCGAGAATATAATTTACTTGGGAGTAAAACATTTCCTGAACCAAACGCCACCTATAGTCTAAAGACTAGATATCTGAAAACCTCAAGTTTCTATCCAAGGAGATGTTCCCACCCCATATCAACCTATTCTTTCCATTATTTTTGCTAGATGAATCGTACAAAATCAACTTAATTCAAATTCTGCATCAATGCTCCATCATATGCCCTTGATCTATTAGAAGAAAAAAAACTAACTTGATGCACATAAGGCTACTATATCGGGGAAGGATCATTTTACACCGGCATAAAAGTACAACTCTTACACCAATTATTAACCATTCATACTACGTTCATCTAACGGCTGACAAAACTCTTATCACATGACGGTTATTATTCTCTCTTTTGTTCTCTCCTCCATACCTTAATCATTGTTTCCTAGGCCATCTCAAAGCAAAAAGGACCGCAACCCATCACCCATGCGAAAGGGTCCAACACGACACCACCCCCACCATTAATGACGGTTCCATCACCAAATGCGGCAACATAGCACAAGAGCAGCCGCCATTGTTGTCAGCCCAATGTTTCACAAATGCATGGGATCAAATTCAGTGTATAGTTCAGTGGAAATTTGTTGTTGAGAGGTGTGTTCCACTCATGATGCAAATATCATTTGATTCAGTTGTATCAAGGATAGTCTTGTGCCCATAAGTCAAACAATTTTGGTGTTATAGAGTGACCCATGTTCTACAGGAAAACAAAGATTGTAGTTTGAATGGTTGAACCCCATTCTAGAAATTTTGACAAAAATGTTCTCTTGTTGCTCAAATTGGAAATCGTTTAATAACAACTGCTATGACCTTGAGTGAATTCATATTAGGAATGCATAGGGGCTTTGACGATTGTTTGCTGCTTCGATCATTTGGGAGATAATTGGGGTTTCGTAAGGTTAGATGAAGTGAGGAAAGAGGGCGGAAAACAGTAAAAGCAGGTCACATGACCAAATTTTAGTTACAACTTGAACCGTTGGATTCGGATGAACATAAAATGAATGGCTAATAATTGGCATAAGAAATAAACTCTTACAGTTACACGTGCGTAAACTGATCCCTCGATGTATGTGTGTGTGTATGAGCTGCTAATATACTCTTATTTATTTTTTAGATGGTGTATGTTAGTAAACAAACAATCTGAGTAAATTATGTTACCATCGAAGCATTGCAGCATTAGTATCTTTTGAGTTTTTGGCATCTAAACACAATCCTGGACCAAGAAGCTTGTTCATCCGTCTCACGAGTCGATAGTAATAATGCCTGACCTGCAAGTGCAAAGAGAGAAAAAGGATAAAGGGCGACCGAGTTCACGAGGCTCCCATCTAGTGGGGTCTAAGGAGGGTAGATGTACGCAGCCTTACCCCACAAGCGGAGAGGCTGTTTCTAGGATTTGAACCCGTGACCTCTAGGTCACAAGGCAGCAACCTTACCGTTGTGCCAAGCGCCAAGAGAGAAAAAGGATAATAAAAGAAATATATTAATGGAATAAAACTTAAACGTTATCATTTAGGGAAAGAAATAAAAAAATGGTAAAACTGAAAAGATAACAATGCCTTGTAACAGTTACCTGATCCTTGTTTTTACTTTGCACACGGCAAGTGATTTTCTCAAAATTCTACATTCAAGGAAAATGCAATTAGCAATTATTACAGCAGCAACAAAAACAAACACACAAAATATCAACAACGAAAAACATACTTTCCCAACTTGTCGTAATGCGGTGAAGAAGCTTTCCTCCTCTTGACGAGTCCAAGCAGCCCACTGCCTTGTGGGTTTCTTAGGTACTATAAGCCAAGCAAGAGTTAAACCCTTTTACCTCAGTTCTCGACAATCACATGCATCAAGCATCAAAGCCCAACTATACGCAAAATAAAAATGAAGAGCAAAAAATGACCTGGCTGCTGGGGCATCACAGCATTTGCAAGAGATGAAGAAACACCAGGATCCCCATTTTGAATTGAAACAACAGTCTCTGGATGAAGTTGAGCATTCGAATCATGCGAGATTTGCACCTCAGCCTGCATTTTTCTTTCTTTCTTATACGCTCATGCTATTCGAATTTAAATGCACCAATGGTCAGTTCCCTATCAAAAATTGAGACAATGAAAATTATTCCAGAACCAAAAATCATGCCTCAGCTGCAAGTCACGTGCATAACTTGGGGATTATAGGAATCGTAATTGTTGAATAAAACTAACAATGTAGCTTACAGGAACAAAAATTAAATCATACTCCTAACAGTTTTGCATATAAAGAAGATACTCACAAACATTGGAGTGATAATTAAAAAAATTTGAAAGTTTCGTTGAAATTGATGTGAAGCTATTGGGCAGAATTAACACAATTAACACCAAATTGAACCTTAGGGAGACGAAATAGCGTACCTTGTCACCAGATATTTTTCGATTTGACGAGTTACAGGAACGAAACAAAGGAGGAATTGAGAGATTATAGGGTCGTGGACGCTGACGAAATGAAGGGAAATTGAATCTGGGAAAACCCTAACGCGATGAGAGAAGAAGATGATAAAGGAAGCAAGATGGACGAAGCTTCTTCATCTTCTGTTCTTCTACATCTAAACGCTTCGTTTGCAGTCGTTACAATCTTTTTTTTGAAGGAAAAAAAAAAAAAAAGACGACCCCTTTTGGTTTGATTGTCCGGATTTGGATCATCTCCTTTTATTCTCTTATTTTTCCTCTTATATTAGAGAGAGAAAGACATAAAAACAAATTTGTTTTATGTGTGGGGTCTATTAAATTTTGATTTTGTGTCTTTCTTTCTTATAACATGAGAAGGAAAAGTAGAGAATAAAATGAGAGAATCCAAATCCTTCTTAATATTGGTAAGGGTAATTAGCAAGAGTTTAATTGTTATACACACTTAATATAAAGTGTAAAGTTTTTTACATTGTTAACCACTCATAAGTTTTTTATATTGTCGGTGTATACCAATTAAATCCATTTTTTTTTGTTTTCTAGATGTCCTCCGCGCCCAACTGTGGAGACTAATGAGCTGGGTAGGACCGCAAGGGCGGAAAGCTCTCCCTCAAGAGTTTTAATGCTACTACATTGCCAAGGCTCAGATTCAAACTCGAGACGACTAGTTAAGTTGGAAAAGACACGTGTTATCTCATGCAAGCGCTCTCGAGTTAATTAAATCCAATCAGTAATTGAGTTTAATTTTGGCATGACTACAAAGATTTTTATGCAAATATTTATTAGCATTGGGACGGCAAGTCAATCCACCTCCTCGCTAGCCCACAAAAAAATGGATGAGATGGATTTGACCCGTTTCAAAAAATAGGTTGACAACGCTAGAGGCGGTACTTCTCAGGAGTGGGGGGGAGCAATGGCTCCCCTCAAAAAATCAGAAGTTTATTTTTTACATACTCATTTTTTTAAAGGCACCCCAAAAACGACGTTGTTTTGGGGTGTTTAGTTTTCAACCCTAATTGCAAACAAGGGATCGCACATTTCACCCCTTCCTCACATTTTCGTAAACCACCATAGCTCCTCGCCAAAGTTGCTCGGCGCTCGCCATTGCTCACGGCTCACTGCGCACAACTCACCGCGCACATCTCGCCCTCGCCGCTCACCGTTGGCCGCTCTCCGCTCTCTTCCTCGACCGACTGCCGCGTAGCTCCAACTGCCGCCCCCTGCATTCACAAGGCTTCCTCTTCCTCTCTGCCTTCTAGTTCCTTCTTCTCAGTTCTCAGAATCAACATTCCTCCTCCAGGTAAACTGATTTTGATATTTTGATAAACTGATTTTGATTTTTTGGTTTTATGTATTTTAATTATTGGTTGCATTGTTCCTCCATTGTTGCTCCGCTAATAAACTGATTTTGATTTTTTGGTTTTATGCATTTTGATTATTGGTTGCTAATTTATGTATTTTTTAGGAGTGATACAATAGTTAAACATAAGAGAATTGATGCATTTTTCAAGAGGAAAACTACCTCCGAAAATGAAAATTGTATAGCTTCAACAACTTCACTTCAAAATCATCCTTCTAATGATCAAATGGTTCAACCAAATGAGCAACCTTGCAAGATTCAAAAAGTTATCATGGATGAATTTGATGTTAATTCTTTAGAACCTGACCCCGAAAAGCGTCCCCAAATTTGGAAATATCCAGTGAATCAAAGAGATGAAGTTCGAAGAGCTTATCTAAATTGGGATCCGTATCAATGTCAAGTTGAAAAGCATCCCCTCAATGGAGATAAACATCCAAGGCGATTTCAATCTATTTGGTTCAAAATGTTTCCTTCCTAGCTAGAGTACTCTCGGTTAATGATGCTGCTTATTGCTTGCTTTGTTACTTGTTCAATAAAAATCCAAGTGGGCCTCCTGGAGCAGACGTCTTCACTAGAAAAGGATTTAGAACATGGAGGAAGGTCAACGCTGGAAAGAATTGTGCATTTCTTAATCATATTGGAGTCCTTGCTCATCTCACAATAATGAAATACACAGATGCAAACACTAGAAGGGGGGTTGAATGGTGTTTGACAAATTTATGCGGAATTTAGAAACTTTTTTCGCAAGCACAGACGGGTTATAATAGACGAGTAAACACAGACAGGTCAATCAGACTGATAACTCGTCTGAAGGTTTTCACAGAAAACACACAATCATGCAAGATAAGAAAAGTTTTGATAAACACAATTATAAACCCCTTCAGTTAGATGATAGTTAAGACAAATAATCAAACTAAGGAGTTAAGGGAAAGAGAGATCACTCAGCAGGTTTATCCTGGTTCACCCCTTAACAATGAGGCTACGTCCAGTCCTTGGCAGCACCAAGTTTTCTCACTATAACTGATTTAGGTTACAGGACAAACAAGTATTATTTTCACACCTAGCATCTTCAAGCTCCAGACGAGTATTGTTTTTACACCTAGCCTCTCCAGGCTCCAGACAAGTATTATTTGCACACTTAGCCTCTTCAGGCTCAGACAGGTTTGTTTGAGAGAAGTTGTAAAAAGATTACACTTTGCAAGTCTTTCACAAGCACTCAGACGAGTGTATTAAATGTGAAGTTCTAAAAGACTGCGTAATAACTTCAAATGATTGAAGAATAAATAATGAAAGAATGAAGATATAAATGTACAGAGTAATTGCTCTTGATTGCTTTGATCGTTCTCTACTCTTCTTTCTTCAATCTTCAAAGTCTTCTTCATTAAATAGGCTTCAAGATTTTAAAGCCGTTAGACACAAGGTCTGAAGTCTTGGCTTCTTGTAGATCTTCAATAAATGCAATAGAGTCGTTCTGATCAGCCATTAAAGCATAGGGAACTTCGCTTGTTCTCTCTCATCAGAGTGATACAGACTTCTGATATACTTTTGGTCTCAACAGGTCTGAATACATGTTTTTTGTTTGCAGAGGGAAGACTTTCCCTTTTGGTGTAAGATGCAGTTGTGTTTAGGCAAAGCACTTTTGTAACACCCCGATTTTCTTAATCTTTTTATTTAACTAGTTTTAAGTAATTGTATTTTATTAGAGGGTCTAGAAAATTAAATAAATTATTCCGAGGCCATAGTCACGCTCTACGATATCATAGGAAGCTATGGTTAAGTTTTGGGTCGAAAACTCAGACGGAGCCCGGTCTGCGTTTTTTTTCCTTGACAGTAGTGCTTTACTACTATCGAGACCTAATTTGGACCCATGAACCAGACAGTTAGTCTTAGAATCACGTTTCCTATATTTTCGAAAAAGTTCGTCCTGACGTTCGAAAATGAAAATAATATATTATAATCGGACCGATAATCGTTCTACGAGACGATTCGAGCTATCTTAGGGTTTTTCGAGAACCTTGAGCCAATGATTTTCATACCAGAGCTATGATAAAGCATTTGGGGACTCCTACAAGTGTCGTGAGGATTTTCAAAATATCGGGACGCGAAATGACCAAATTGCCCTTGGTATTTTTACTAAATTACCTTTTTACCCTTTTCTTAACTCTTAAGTTACCTCAAATGAAAATTTCTAAATTTGCATGACTCACCTCACTCTCTCTCCATAATTTCGAGCTCCCTCTCTCCTCTCTCACCTTCATCTTCTTCTTCTTCCTCCTTCTTTCTTCTTCTCTTCCATTTCTCTTTTCTTCCTCCATTTTCAACCTCATTTTCCTCAAGCTTTTTCAAGAAGGTTTGTGAAGCAAAGTTGCTCCTCTCATCCTCCTCTATCACCTAGAAGGCATAGATTTCATCATTGAGCTCTCAATCTTTATTTTCTCCATTTATTTTCATGAAGTTCAATTTCTAGATCTAAACTTCAAAATTCTCTAGAAAATTGTAGAAAAATCATTTTGAGACCAAACCAATTCCTATGAGCTAGTATCATCCCCTATTATCATAATCCAAGAGCTTGTGATGAAATAAAATCTCTAGCCTATTTATCTTTTCAAGTCCGAATGGGTGGGTTTTTTGGGGAAAAATGGGTTTTTGTTCTTTGTTCTTGATTTCACCTATTTCATTCCTTAATCATGTAATCCAAGTGATTAGGAGGCCAAATCAAACTCTCACCTATTTTTCATGATGACGGTCGAAACCCTACTTTGTTGGTTTAAGGGGTTTTGGTTCAAATCTTTGATAATTGATCATTGAGTATGCATTAGGTATGCTTAAGGGTCATTGATCCAAGAGTTGGTAGAATTTCAACATCCCTAGCCTATTTAATTAATTAAGGGCAGTAGCTAATCCTAGAGATTAGGTAGATTATGGTTTCATTATTTTAATTTCTGGTTGTGTTTTACTGTATAGAATCCGACACGACTTGAACGCTTGATCGCGCACTCGATTGACTGCTGCGGAGCCGCATTCGGAATCTCTCGGGAAAATCACAAAGGTGGGGGAAAGAACCACAATATCGTCGGGGAGGCAAGCTTTAAATAATATATATTGATATGCATAGGGTGACCCAAACCCTACTAGAGGTCGTTTGACCGTTAGGTTGATTTTACTCATATTGAGGTTGTTTGTGCTATGATTGGATATTTGATATATTATATGTGATATGTGTATGATGTCTATTATATGCTATAATTGATTAAATGTTATTTATTTGGAAGTTGATTTTACTGCTGAATATATATTCGGACTGTTGTTGATGTTTGTTGTGACTGCTGATGTCTGAGTAGAACTAGGCATTGATTTCTGATAAATCGAGTGATGAATGTGTGGTGAGAAAGTCGAGGTTATATATATATGTCGTAGTGCTCATCCTAGTGGTATAGTTGATCTGATACCCGGTTAAGCCGGATGAAAGTTGGTCGTGGTTGCATATAAGTCATGGTTGAGGCACTGAGTGTTAATCCTGAGATGAGTCAGTGAGATTCATGTTGCATAGTTGTTATTCATCATTGTGTTGGCATACGGGCGATTTTGATCTTACCTGCGGGGAGATGGTCGTACCGATTAGTTTGGCGTAGGGGTGATTTCGATCTTACCTGTGGGGAGGTGGTCGTACCCGTTAGTCAAATTGTAGACGGACGGGCATATATCTCGACCTAGCCTGCGGGCGGGGGGATATGTCGTTACCGAAAGTTGAGTTGTTAACGAACGGGCTAATGCTCCAACCTAGCCTGTGGGCGGGGGAACATGTCGTTACCGTAAGTTGCGTTGTTGACGGACGAATATTCCGACCTGGCCTGCGGGCGGGGGAATATGTCGTACCCATGAGACGATTTGGGCCTGCGGGCTTTAGACCGAACCCTACTTTATGGGGGTGGCATAGTGATGATTGGGACACCTTGATCCGTTGGGGATGTCGCGTCGTGATCGCGTATATAGTCGTTAGTTGGATGAGTATGAGGGACAGTAGTTAAGGGAAAAACTATTCAGAAGTCGTTTGGTTGTAACTGTCGTGTTTGTGAGTGTGCTATGCTTATACATTATTTATATCGCTGTTTTTCCCATGTATGGCATATTACTGTTTCTTATCCCCTATACTTTTCTATGTTGTATTTCCTCGTTCTCGACTGTACGAGAAGACCCTGATGAGGAGTTTCCAGAGGAGATTGACGGAATACCTGTGGAGCCTGATGCTGGCGGGAGAGCCTCGGATCCCAATGCTGGGGGACCTTGAGCGCCAAGAGATGAAGTCGGAGTACATTTTTGTTCTGATGCTATGTTTTTAGTTTCTATTTATTTCGTACTCTGAAGTCGTTATATTTGGTACCAATGTTGTAGGCTCTACTGATGGAGCCAATACTATTATGTATGTATACTTTTATTATGGTATCAGTATGTATTGTATGTTTTGATGTTTCCGCAAATCTTATACTACTACGCTACGCTATAACGCTAATAATTATAAGTGGGGTCACCAATGGGAGCTCCTAGGAAGGGGTTGTCTCAACTTTGTTGAAGTTCCTTATCAGAGTCGAGACAGCTTTCATCCAATGTATTTTTTAATGTAAGTCACTAGACGGATGAGTAGCTTCATTAGACGGGTTGCCTCTTTAACAAAGAGATGACGTCAGTTGCAAAGTCTTTTAGACGGGGTGAGTCTTCCTTTGATCAGACGGTTGAAGACTTCATTAGACGAGTGAACTTCTCTTAGTTCAGACGAGTGAACTTTAGTTAGTTCAGACGTGTGAACTTAAGTTAGTTCAGACGGGAACTTATCTAAGTTCAGTCGAGTGAACAGTTCATATAGACACTTAATGTTATAATCTGCACACTAAGTAGACGAGTTAAATAACACAGACGGGTTCAATTAAATCATTGAATAATTGTTTTAATCTCTTCAAAACTGAGGTAAATGCACATCAGACATTTTAAGACTCAACAATCTCCCCCCTTTTTTATGATGACAAAACATGTTAAATGATTTAATGAACTTAAGAAAATTCACATAAATCAGTCATGTATATGATTAGTCAGATTAAAACATTGTTCCATAATTATAACATACTCAGGCAAATAAGCATTTAACTTTTTATCTTAGTCTTATCTTAGTATTTTCTCCCCCTTTTGACATTATCAAAAGTAATAGAATATAGACAGAGAGAAAAGAAAAGATACATCATATTTAAAAAATAAACATTTGTTCATATCAGACAGTTGTAACATTAAGACATTTTTCATTTAACTTTCTCCCCCTTTTGTCATAATAAAAAAAGAGAAACAGAGGAGGTAATTTGTATTTAACCATCATTGGTTGTGTACAAGGTACTTTAAAAAGAAGAAAATTACAAATAAGTGTTAAAAAGATCAAAAAGAGTTAAAAGCAAGTTTGTCCTTTGGTTTTGCCTAAAGGCTTCTTCAACTGCTCCCCCTGAGCAGATGCATCCTCTTTGATGGTTTTAAAAACGAAGAGAAAAAGATTTGAAAACGTAAGAACGAAATACCTTTTAAAATAAAAGAAAGTTTTCCCTTTTAAAGATCAAAGACAGTTGTAATTTTAAATGAAAACAACAAAAAGATGGAGGTTTTTTTTTTTTTAAATTGATTTAAAATAAAAACAGCCATGTACACATATGCCTCAGAGAAAGAAATGACATTAAAGATAATAACCATTTAAAGGAAAATATTTCAAATAAAGAGTATGATTCAAAGAGTCAGACGGTTAAACATAGACAGGTATCATAAACACTCATCAAACAGGTTATTTAGCAAAGCAATGTATGTTCAAGTTGTCTCTTATAAACTTAAACCTATCCTCAGCTAATGGTTTTGTAAAGATATCAGCCCATTGATTTTCAGTTTTAACAAACTTAACATCAAATACACCTTTTTCAACATAATCTCTTATGAAGTGATGTTTGATTTCTATGTGCTTAGCCTTAGAATGTTGTATGGGATTCTTGGTTAAGCAAATAACACTAGAATTATCACACCAGACAGGTATATTATGCTCAAATATAGAGTAATCTTCTAGTTGATGTTTTACCCATAATAGCTGTGAGCAGCAACTTGCAGCAGAGACATATTCTGTTTCTGCAGTTGAGAGGGCGATAGTCGTCTGTCTTTTGCTTGACCAGGAGACTAAGTTTGCTCCAATGAAGTGACATCCTCTACTGGTGCTTTTCCTTTCAAGTCTATCTCCAGCAAAGTCAGCATCACAAAAACCAAATAATCTGTAATCTTGTGTTCTCAAATACATTAAACCAAGATTAATGGTTCCAAGCAAATATCTAAATATTCTTTTAACAGCCTTAAGATGAGATTCTTTTGGATCAGATTGGAATCTAGCACACATACAGACACTAAATTAAATATCAGGTCTGCTAGATGTTAAGTAAAGAAGAGATCCAATCATACCTCTGTAGACAGTTTGGTCTACCTTTTTACCTTCATCATCTTTGCTTAGATTAGCATTAGTTTGCATTGGAGTTTTCATGATCTTTGAGCTATCCATTTTGTACTTCTTTAGAATCTCCTTGATGTACTTTTGTTGATGGATGTAGATTCCATCACACGTCTGCTTGATTTGCAGTCCAAGGAAGAACTTCAATTCTCCCATCATGCTCATTTCAAATTCTGCTTGCATCAACTTAGAGAATTCTTTGCACAATTTTTCATTAGTAGCTCCAAAAATAATATCATCAACACATATTTGAATTACTATGAAGTTATCTTTTGAGCATTTCTTAAACAAAGTTGTATCAATTTTTCCTCTTATAAAACCATTAGTCATAAGAAAAGAACTAAGTCTATCATACCATGCTCTAGGCGCTTGTTTTAAACCATATAAAGCCTTTGTAAGTTTGAAAACATAATTTGGTTTTTCATTATCTTCAAAACCAGGAGGTTGTTTAACATAAACTTCTTCTTCAATTATTCCATTTGAAAAAAACACTTTTTTCATCCATTTGAAATAAAGTAATTTGATGTTATGCAGCATATGACATGAGTATGCGAATGGCTTCTATTCTAGCTACAGGTGCAAAAGTCTCAGTATAGTCAATACCTTCTTGTTGGTTGTAGCCTTAAGCTACTAACCTTGCTTTGTTTCTGACAACTTTGCCATCTTCATCTAGCTTGTTTCTGAAAACCCATCTTGTTCCAATAACAGACTTGTCTGTTGGTTTGGAGACAAGTTTCCAGACATCATTCCTTTTGAACTGATTAAGTTCCTCTTGCATAGCAAGAATCCAGCTTTCATCTTCAAGAGCTTCCTCAATATGCTTTGGTTCAATTTCAGATAAAACAACCATATTGCTTGACTCTCTTAAGACAGATCTGGTTCTAACACCTTTAGAGGGACTTCCAATGATAAGATCTTCAGGATGATGAGCTTTGAATTTCCAGTCTCTTCTGAGATCATCATTCTGATGTTGACTTGACTGATGACTCGTCTGCTCCACTTGTCTGACAGATTCCTCAGCAGACTCAGTTTTTGATACGTCTGGTTGTTGACTCGTCTGCTGGGTAAGATCAAGTCCTGCAAGATCATCTTCTAGATATGATAGTTCCTTATCATTCTTTAGATTATCATTGAATTTTACATGAATGGATTCCTCAACAACAGAGGTTCTAGAGTTAAAAACTCTATATGCTTTAGACAATTCAGAATATCCAATGAAGATACCTTTGTCTACCTTGGAATCAAACTTTCCAAGTTGATCCTTGGTATTTAAGATGAAGCATTCACATCCAAATGCATGGAAATAAGATATGTTGGATTTTCTACCTTTCCACAATTCATAAGGAGTCTTCTTTAGGATAGACCTTATAAGTATTCTATTTTGCACATAACATGCAGTGTTTACTACTTCAGCCCAGAAGTACTTAGGGAGATTATTTTCATTGAGCATTGATCTAGCCATCTCTTGCAGAGATCTGTTCTTTCTCTCAACCACTCCATTTTACTGTGGAGTTCTTGGTGCAGAGAAGTTATGAGAGATTCCATTCTCTTCACCGAACAGTTTGAATTGCTCATTTTCAAATTCTCCCTCATGATCACTTCTAAGGGTAGAAATGCAGAAACCTTACTCATTTTGTACTTTCTTACAGAATACAGAGAAGGCCTTAAAAGACTCATCCTTGTGGGTTAAGAAAAGTACCCAAGTAAATCTAGAATAGTCATCAACAATGACAAATCCATATTTCCTTCCAGCTAAACTGGCAACACTAACTGGTCCAAACAGATCCATGTGTAACAACTGAAGAGGTCTAGAGGTTGATACAAGGTTTTTGATTTGAAACTTGATTTTACTTGTTTACCTCTCTAACATGCATCACATAAAACATCTTTCTTGAAACTAATATCAGGCAATCCTCTCACAAAGTTATCCTTTTTCAATTTCGAAATAAGTTTCATACTAGCATGTCCTAGTTTCTTATGCCATAACCATCTTTCATCCTCTTTAGACATCAGACAGGTTACACTTTGATCTGAGAGTTTAGTTAGCTCAATCTTATAAAGATTTTGCTGTCTATTAGCTGAAAAGAAGGTCTTGCCACTCTTGTCTTTGACTATGCATTCGTTCTTAGTGAAGGAGACATCAAATCCACTATCACATAATTGACTTATGCTAAGTAAATTGTGTCTTAGTCCTTCAACCATAAGTACATTTGAGATAGAGGGAAGAGGGGGTTTACCACCAATTGTACCAACACCAATTACTCTTCCTTTTTGATTGCCTCCAAAGGCAACAAATCCACCATTCTTAGACTGGAGGTCTTGGAACATAGACCTTTCTCCTGTCATATGTCGCGAGCAGCCACTGTCCAGGTACCAGCAGAGGCGTCTGCTTTGTCCTATTAAGGATGTCTGCAACAGAAATTATTTTATCTTTAGTACCCATATTTTTCTGGGTCCTTTTCTGTTAGTTGTAGGAGTCTGTGAAGACTTCCTCTTCTTCTCGTGAAAACACTTAGACATAACATGTCCAGCTTTTCCGCAGAAGTTACAGACGGGTCTAAGTCTAACTGGAATGGGTTTAACATAGACAGTTGAAGATTTTGTTGATACTTTATGATCAGCTTGATGATCATATCCATTGCCTTCTTTGTTAAGAGAGTGTCTCTGACATCCTAGCAGTTTTGTCAGATTATCTCTGCCATTAACAAATCTAGCAAGATCAGAAGTGAGCTCCTTCACTTTCTGTTGAAGTGTGACCACTTCTTCAGAATGTGATGTTTCACTTGAGATCGAAGCTTCATCAGACTTTTCAGTCCTCAGCTGGCTATTCTCTTTGGCCAGCATCTCACTCTCTTGAGATTTTTGTTTATGCTCACTGAGGAGTTTAACATAATCTCTCTTGAGGGATTTGAAGGCCTTAGATAAGCCTTTGGATTCCTCTACCAACTCATCATAAGCATCATGCAATTCCTCAAGTTCAGAATGTACCTCAGTTTCAAGTTCTGAATCTATATTGGCCATCAGACAGAGATTGGCTTCCTCTTCTGTCTCTTCTCCTTCAGAAGATGAGCATTCAAGATCTTCCCGTGTGGCTATCATTCCTTTCTTCTTCTTTCTGAAGAACTTCTTTTTGGAAGCTTTCTTCAAAAGAGGGCATTCAGGTTTGATGTGACCAGGCTTCTTGCACTCATAGCACACAACTGCACTCTTGTCTGTTGATGTGGATTCTTTGTGGGATCTGAAAGGCTTCTCCTTTCTGAGCTTCTTCTTTCTCCAGAGCTTTTTCATCTTTCTGGTCATGAGAGAAGTCTCTTCATCATCATCAGAATCCTCATAATCGGACTCGTCTATGTCACAATCAGACTCGTCTGCCTTTGAAGCTTTTAAGGCTTTAGCTGCCTTTAGATCAACTTTTAGAGCAATGGCTTTGCTCTTTTTTGTTGACACATTTTCATTGAACTCTTGCTCATGAACAGTGAGTGTACCAAGAAGTTCATCCATAGTAAAGGAGGTGAGATCCTTAGCTTGAGAAATAGCAGTGACAAGAGGTCTCCACTGCCTTGGCAGACTTCTGAGAATCTTAGCAACTTTCTCAGCATTTGTATATGTTTTACCAAGAGATTTCGAACCATTAGTAATAGTTTGGAATCTACCAATCATTTGAGCAACAGATTCACCTTCATCCATGGTGAACAGTTCATATTTTCTAACAAGAATAGAAATTTTATATTCTTTTACCTTTGCAGTACCTTCATGTGTGATAGATAAGGAGTCCCACATTTCTTTAGCAGAATCACAAGCACATACCTTTTCAAACTCTTTTGAACTGAGAGCACAGATTATAGCATATCTGGCTTTATGGTTTAGATCCCATCTTGTCTTTTCTGCAGGTGTCCACTGAGCCTTAGGCTTGTCTAGGCCATCATTATTTTGAGGACTGTAAGGACCATCAGTAATGACATCCCATATATCATAATTTGTTGACAAGATGAACCGGTGAAACCTTTCTTTCCAGTAGTTTTAATTTGAACCATTAAAAAAGGGAGGTCTGGTCATAGAGCCTCCTTCAGGTTGGGGATTCCCACTTGAGCTTGCTCCAGAATACATTGTCTATTCTTCAGGATCTTTTCTCTACATTGTTAGGTGCTCAACCCAGAGGCTGAGCTCTGATACCAACTAAAATAGACAGATGCAAACACTAGAAGGGGGTTGAATGGTGTTTGACAAATTTATGCGGAATTTAGAAACTTTTTTCGCAAGCACAGACGGGTTATAATAGACGAGTAAATACAGATAGGTCAATCATACTGATAACTCGTCTGAAGGTTTTCACAGAAAACACGCAATCATGCAAGATAAGAAAAGTTTTGATAAACACAATTATAAACCCCTTTAATTAGATGATAGTTAAGACAAATAATCAAACTAATGAGTTAAGGGAAAGAGAGATCACTCAGCAGGTTTATCCTGGTTCACCCCTTAACAATGAGGTTACGTCCAGTCCTTGGCAATACCAAGTTTTCTCACTATAACTGATTTAGGTTACAGGACAGACAAGTGTTATTTTCACACCTAGACTCTTCAGGCTCCAGACGAGTATTGTTTTCACACCTAGCCTCTCCAGGCTCCAGACAAGTATTGTTTGCACACTTAGCCTCTTCTGTGACACCCCCTTCTGGGACATCACATGGTAACTCATTACGGAAACTAAAAACTTTTTGTTTTGAAAAACACTCACTCGAGTGGTTATAGAAATCTGATACCAAAAACAAAACAGAGCAATCATATAAAACAAATTGTCATTCATCCTTTGTAATAATAACTCAACCTCGGGATAAGGCGTACATCATTTTCCCAATCTTTTCATACGCCATACGTACATCAAAAATCCTAAGAGCTGGTCTAATACAAGAACATCTAAAGATGGTAAAGTATACTACCTAGTATACTTCATACCCTTGAAACTAAGCCTCGTTGTTGCCAGTCCACACATCCTTGCCGTCGACGTAAAGTGACTCCAGCTTCGGGGTCCCAAAGTGGCTCAGGGATCCACTGAAATGTATCTGTACATGTATCCAAAAACACAACAGGGTGTCCAACATGTACAGACAAGGGTGAGATGCCAATATATGGATTCAAACACGATAACTACATGCATTACATATCCACAGCACATGGGCATATACAATCATTACGTATAAGATTCTACTGGATAAACAAATAGTATATCATAGGGTCTCAAACCCGACAGTCATCATCATTTTCAAAAGAAATGCATGACACTTCAATATTCATCATCTAATTCTTTACTTAATCTCCGGACACCATTGTGTAAAAACTGAGCTGATCAGGCTCAAGGTACATTGGCCCTAGGCACAATGACCAGCACCTAAGTGCTTATTCGGCAGTACATGAACATCATGACATTACGCGATTACATGGAATTACATTTATCGGTACTGAATAAACTGTAAATGGTCATACAATATTGTCCAACTCAAGGCACAATATTCGTCAGTTGTATGACACCATTGTCCATCAAGGCACAATGTTACACAATGACTTAAAGTCATCACAAGGTTCCCTGCCATCAAGGTCCCCCAATCAGTGGCACGTCTGCCTAAAAACAAATGCATGAGAAAAATGTTTCAAGTCTTGCCACTTTTCTTTGTGTTCATTCTTTCGTTGTCGTAGCTCAAAGCTCCCGACTATTCACAATTTACACTGTTTTAAAACTTCTAACACAGGACGAAACGTCCGAGTGCTCAATCGCAGAGCCCTAGACCGATGCACCAGCCCAAGGTCCGTGGTAATAGAAAACATTATTCACCCTTAATTTCGTTTCCTCATAACAAGAGGAAGACACATAGTCCATAGGACATGCAGTCCAAAACACCGTTGCACGGCTTCTCGTGCTATGTTTACAGAACACTAGCATCCCGACGTCTCGTATGCTAGGTTTACGTTTTCATCGTTTTTCACCGTTTTTCGTTCTGTGAAACACAAATCCAAAACGAAAACTCCGCAACTCATCCAAGTTGTCGGATTTTACACCGTTGGGAAAACTTGTTTTACAGAAAACTTTTCTATTTGAAAACGGTTTGAAAACCATCGAATTATGGTAAAACTTAACTTTTATCGAAAGTCCCTTTCCCAAAAAGAAATTTTTGAAAGGAAACAGCTGAGACCAAAACGTCGTCCCAGAACAGCATTTCTGTTTTTGAAAACGTTTTCCATAAGTCTTTTCGGAAATAAAACATCGTTTAAAAACGTCCTCAGTTGATGTTATTTTTTTCTCATAAAGATTAATTTACTCATAAAAACTAACTTTTCCCACTAACTTCATAAATTACTTTTGGATCCACTTTTTCTTCAGAAAAACAACGTTGTTGAAAATACCCAACGTCTACCCAAATAAATCTTTATTATTTAATACAAAGCTTTTTAAAGCTTTTATCCCCATTAATTAATTGAGCACTGACCACTGTCAGGCTTCGCAATCAACAGTCAACATCATAATATGTTTATAGCAGATAATACAGTTAAAACGCATATTCAACTACTATAACACATATAAATCAACAATCATCAACAAATCAAATAATTGCCGAAAGTAAATAAATTAATCACCACACAATTTAATTACATATAGACAGATCAAATATGATGACATGCAGTCATCGGGAGAATCCCTCAGGCATTTCCCCCCTTACCTCTTGAAGTTCCCGATAAGCGTAAAGTTATCCAATCAGTCCGGAAGTCACCCGGTTTCTCGTCCGCTTACTCGTCAGCAACTACACATAATCAATCAATCAATACAACAACTTTAAAACACAAAAATTCTCTCCTAATCCCCCCTCCTAGCTTCGGCCATGGGTAAGAAAATATGGCTAGGGAGTTCCATAAATTGTCATCTCTTGGATTCCATCCTTATTTGGTGTGGTAAGACTAGATCAAAGTCTATTATACCAAAACTTGAACCAAAATCCTACTCACTCATCAATGGAGGTTTCGGCCCCCTTTTCCCAATTGAGCTAGAGAGCTCTTTTGGTTTCCAACTCTTGGATCATGGTAGACAATCATGAACTAGGATCAAAGAAATTGATTTGGTGTAAAAAGGATTTTTCTACAATTTCTTATGGATTTTTGAAGTTCTAAGTTCAAAACTAAACTATCATGAATCATGGAGATTAAAGAGAGATTAAGAGATGAAAGTTGAGGATAATACCTCCTAGATGATGAACGTAGTGAATGAATCACCAAAATCCACTCAAAACTTGAAGATCTATGAAGAAAACTTGAAGAAAAGCTTGAAGGAAAAAGGGAAATGGTGAGAAATGGGTGTTAGGGAGGAAGAAAGAGTTCTGGCCGTGTGAGGCCTTGGGTGGGAGTGAAATAGAAAAAAAATCTCACTTCAATGGCAAACTTGTAGTTAAGTGCAAGGGTATTTTGGTAATTTCACGTCCAGATATTTTTCGGTATATTATATTTTATTCGGAACCACAGGAAATTGACACGTGTCCTCCATAGGGATTTGACACGTGGCATGGTGATGATGTCATGATGATGTCATCTTATCCGTTAGCAGGTCCAAGAAAATCATGTATTCAGCTCCGTTGTCCACCCGATTTAGGGTTTACGTCCAACTAACATATAACGACTTCTTTGTTTTGAAAATTTTCAAAAGAACCAATATTGTTGGAAATAAAATATAAAACCTAACGGTTTCGTTCACGAGTCAAAATTAGATCGTTTGAGCAGCAAAATCATACTGTCAGTGTTACTCGAACACATAACTGTAGATAGTAATCAACATATCAAATAATATCTGAGCATGACTTAAACAACCAACATACAGTCAAACCAATAGATTCAGACAACACACCAATAACACATAGTTATCATAAAATCCCTCCAATAAAATGCAAACGAATAAATACTGTTTAATTGAAACAGAAAGCTCGAAAGCTTGAAAAATCGAGGTGTTACATCTTCAGGCTCAGACGGGTTTGTTTGAGGGAAGTTGTAAAAAGATTACAATTTGCAAGTCTTTCACAAGCACTCAGACGAGTGTATTAAATGTGAAGATCTAAAAGACTGCGTAATAACTTCAAATGATTGAAGAATAAATAATGAAAGAATGAAGATATAAATGCACAGAGTAATTGCTCTTGATTGCTTTGATCGTTCTCTTGTCTTCTTTCTTCAATCTTCAAAGTCTTCTTCATTAAATATGCTTCAAGATTTTAAAGCCGTTAGACACAAGGTCTGAAGTCTTGGCTTCTTGCAGATCTTCAATAAATGCAATAGAGTCGTTCTGATCAGCCATTAAAGCATAGGGAACTTTGCTTGTTCTCTCTCAGCAGAGTGATACAGACTTCTGATATATCTTTGGTCTCAGCAGGTCTGAATACGTGCTTTTTGTTTGCAAAGGGAAGACTTTCCCTTTTGGTGTAAGATGCAGTTGTGTTCAGGCAAAGCACTTTGTTGAAGTTCCTTATCAGAGTCGAGACAGCTTTCATCCAATGTATTTTTTAACGTAAGTCACTAGACGGATGAGTAGCTTCATTAGACGGGCTGCCTCTTTAACAAAGAGATGACGTCAGTTGCAAAGTCTTTTAGACGGGTGAGTCTTCCTTTGATCAGACGGTTGAAGACTTCATTAGACGAGTGAACTTCTCTTAGTTCAGACGAGTGAACCTTAGCTAGTTCAGACGAGTGAACTTTAGTTAGTTCAGACGTGTGAACTTAAGTTAATTCAGACGGGAACTTATCTAAGTTCAGTCGAGTGAACAGTTCATATAGACACTTAATGTTATAATCTGCACACTAAGTAGATGAGTTAAATACCACAGACGGGTTCAATTAAATCATTGAATAACTGTTTTAATCTCATCAAAACTGAGGTAAATGCACATCAGACATTTGGAGACTCAACAAATAATGCACTGAAAGCTTCTCAAGACTTGTTAGATCAATCTAAGCACATCAGAAATGTCATTAATGTGCAGAGTTCCGATCTAATTAGCAAGAATCGACTGCGTTTCGTTGGCTCACGTTTCAAGCATGTGATTTTAGAGGTCATGACGAGTCACTAGAATAAAAAAAAAAAAGGTAACTTTCTTGAAATGATCAAACTCTTAGCATCATACAATGATGAGCTTGCAAAAGTAGTGTTAGAGAATGCTCCCTATAATTCAAAGTATACTTCTCATCTAATTCAAAAGAAAATCTTGCATATCATGTCTAGTAAAGTGAGAAACTATATTTGAAAAGAGATTGGGGATTCTTGGTTTTTTATAATTGTTAATGAGTCACGTGATGAATCTCAAAGGGAGCAAATGGCTATTGTTTTTAGGTTTGTAGATGAAAATGGTTTTATACAAGAACAATTTTTTGATCTTGTGCATGTTAAGGACACTAAGGCTATCACTCTTAAAAAAGAATTGTGTGATGTTCTTTCTCTATATGATCTTGATGTTTCAAAGATTCGTGGCAAAGGATATGATGATGCTAGTAATGCGAGAGGGGAGTGGAATGGATTGCAAGCATTATTTCTCAAAGATTGTCCTTATGCTTATTACATACATTGCTTTGCACATAGATTATAACTTGCTGCTTCTAGAGAAGTTATCATAGTCCATCAATTTTTTTCAAACTTGACTTTTGTTGTCAATATTGTATGTTCCTCTAGTAAGCGTCATGATGAATTACAAGCTGTCAAATTAGATGAGATAACACTTTTGCTAGAGATTGATGAACTTGATACTGGTAAAGGACAAAATCTGATTGGTACTTTGAAACGAGGTGGATATACTCGTTGGAGCTCACATTTTTCTTCTATTTGTAGTATGATAAATATTTATGATGCAACTTGGTGATTCTTCAAAAAATTATAGAAGATGGATCAACTTATTCTCAATGTGGGGATGTTGATGCTGCTTATCATATTATGACTTCATTTGAATTCATATTGATTTTACACTTGATGAAAGAGATTATGGGAATTACATATTGTCTTTGTCAAGCTTTACAACAAAAGTCCCAAGATATACATAATGCTATACATCTAGTCCGCACTACAAAAGTATTGATTCAGAGGTTGAGAGATGATGGTTGGCAAGATTTATTGAAAACTATGACATTGTTTTGTGGACAACATGATATTGATCTTCCTGATTTTAATGCTACTTATATACCGCGTCAAGGGCGCTCTCGTCATTAATAGGATCATATCACAGTGGAATGTCATTTTAAAGTGAACATCTTTGTTGTTACAATTGATAAGCAATTGCAAGATTTAAATGACAGGTTCAGTGAGCAAGCAATGGAGCTTTTAAATCTAAGCATTAGTTTGGTTCCTAAGGATGTTTAGAGAGCATTTAATATTGATGATATATGTGGTCTTGTAAACAAATTCTATCCTATAGATTTCAATGAGCAAGAAAAGACTAATTTGAGATATCAACTTTAACATTTTATGGTTGATGTGGTTATCCATTCAGATTTGAATAATCTGTCAACTATGTCTAAATTGTGTGAAGCTTTGGCAAAAACAAGGAAGACAAATACATTCTACTTGATTGATCGGGTAATTCGCCTTATCTAAACTCTTCCAGTTTCTACAGCTACTACAGAAAGATCATTTTCAGCAATGAAGATAATCAAGACAAGATTGCTTAATAAGATAGAGGATGAATTTCTTGCAGACAATATGGTGATTTATATTGAAAAAGAAATAGCTGAAAGTTTCAGTTCTGATTCAATCATTGATGACTTCAAGTCTTTAAAAGAACGAAGAGCAGCACTTTAAATGGAGGTACATTTTTCCTTTTATATATTTTATTGTTACTTTGTGTTGATGTTATTTTGAAACTTGATAAAATTATATATGATTCATATGAATTTTAATTACAGTATTTTAGTTAGTAGTTAGTGGCTCCCAGGAAATTGTAGTCAAGATCCGCCATTGGACAAAGCTAGTCATCTCGTTTCATGAAAGGTTAGTGAAGGGCTAATGAATTATTGAATCAACTCGTCTCAATAAAAAGAATTAAGAAAAAATTAAAACAAAACAAAAAATACATATTATAAAGTAGTATAAATACATTTCTCTAGCAAAACGTATCCTTGAACTTCGCATTAGGAATTTGATATTCAATTAAGTGGTTTCTTTTGCCGTAAATAAGATATTGCTTTAAACCTTGTTGCGCTAACGACACTTTTGGCTAAGTAATGCGATATGTCAATGGGGCGCAAAATTGAATTAACATTTGCATCTTTTTCATTTGAGCACTATAACTGTATAAATGTATAGATATATCTATCTATATGTCAATATATAGACTACGAGATTCAGAACAAAATTAACTTTCTTAAGAAGCACCCAAACATCAGAGGTTGTGGTTGCGCTGATATGGCTTGCTTCTCCTTAAATGTCTGTTATTGATAAGTGACTATTGAGGAGCTACTTCTACACAAATTTCTCCTTGTTCTACTTGGCTGAAACCGACTTGTTTTGAAAATTCATATGATTCAAGAAAGTTGAAATTTCAGTATGAGGAATTTAGGAATTAGGATTTGGGTTGGGTTTGGATTGGGACTTGGGCTTTTAAAAAAAATATTTTAATAAAGAAAATAAGTAAATAACCCAACGGGTTTTAACATCCCCCAAATTTATAAATAAATTAACTAAAAAATAAAAATATAAAATTGAAAGGACCAATGACTATGCCCATATGGATGAATTAGAATGAATCATGCAGCTAAGTTTGGTCCAATAAAGGTCGAATGAGGCGCATGGCCCACTACAAAACTTGAAGGAGATCAAGGTATGAAACTTGGTAGACTTGAGTTAACTAGAGTGAGTGATAACCATGGGTTAGTTAGAGTGTTAATTGGAGTTAATTAACCATAGTTTGATCAACTAGAGTGAGTTAAACAGTTAACCATAGTTAAGGTTCTCCTGGATCATAGTACTCAAATGATTAAAATTATAAGGTTGAGATTTGAGAACTCGTTATTTTGGTTTCCCTAATAAGAGAATCCTCCTCTTTGATAAATCTCTTCTTTTCTTTCTTTTCTTTGGTGCATTTCTAGTTTCTCTAGCATTGTTTTATGGGAAAACAAACATAAGGTGAATGAAATCAGCATGTGATGTAAGAATCTCTTGATATTCATTTTCACAAATAGCAATATAAATAAACAATCAATGAGCCCATCTTTGTGTTGAGTTGTAACTCGTCCTATAATTATATTTCATCCATACATAAATCATAAACTTAAAGAGATAAATTTGGTAATTAAGAATTGAGGAATATTAGTGTTCAATCAATGAGTAAATAATGTAGAAAGTATCTAACAAGAGTCGAGATTCCAGAACAAGTCATGCTCACTTATGGTATGGATCTATGATTGCCCCAAATCCTTATGTGAATAAATGCACCTAAAAAGAATTGAGTACTCAAAAAGCAAGCAACAAAAGATATTGCCACTGGGATAAATTGCTCTACATTGCTTAATTATATATCAAGATGATAAATCTTCCTGATACACCATTGATAATAACATTGTCTCCTTCTTTAATACATTGGAATTGTTGGAAATTGAAATGTTAGTGCAATATGATAAGGTGGAAAAATGGCTCACATTCGGAAAAAAATTGCCCCCCCCCCCCCCCCAATGAGGCGGATGGAACAAATGTTTTAGGATGGGGCTGAACTAGCAGTCGTGAGTTCTCTGTTAATAGCGCTTAGTCATTGGTGGTGAGGGAGGAGGATATGTCGTGGGAAGGTTGGCATCATATATGGAGGTGGAAAGGGCCATATCAGATTTCAAATTTCATGTGGCTAGCCAAGCATGGGAAACGACATTGTCTTCAACCCTCCAACATAGGAGTTGAGGATGCAAACACTTTCACTATGAACCATTGATATGATAATAAAAAAATTGAATGGTTAAGATTGAAGAAGAGAAGATAGGTAAGTAAAATCTCTCTCTCCTCCATCAAATCTCTGCCCACAAGCCAACCGTCCCACTATAGCACCTCCCCTCCGACCAGCCATTACGGCCTTCGTCACCACCTCTGCCCAGCAACTAGCCACCACGTTCAGATCCGCCATTCTTGAAGCATCGCTGGCTAGCCTCCAACTCTGCCCAGTAGTGTTAGACACCACTTGCAATGGTGGTTGCTGATGAGGGTGTCTACAATCTGGGAGCTACCTTCCCCCATCGTCTTCCTCGATGGTAATGACATCGCGATCTCAACATTCTCTTTTTGCGTCATAAGGGAAAATTTGTTAACCCTCTTCGCCGACGACCTTCAATCTCAAAGGAGACAAGGGTTCTGGCAAGGGAGTTGTAATTGGATTAGAGGAGGTCGCGACAGAAGGGTAAGGAAGGATCAGAGTGGCGGTCGAGGTTGGAGCAAAGATGATTGAGGGCTTGGAGATCGCCTTCAAGGTTTTGGGCATTGCACTCTAAGTAGTGGAAGGCTGTGGGCGGTAGAGGTCAATGACTCGATGGGGTTTGTTTTCTTCTCAAAGATGGCTAGCATGATAGCAGCGACGGTGGCGGTCGCCATGGACAAGACCTGCGACCATGAGGAGGAGGGAAGGAGGAGGAGAAGAAGCACTACAATACAGATTACTGTTTTTTTTTTCTGGAATACCTATTATACACCTGGGAGAACCCAAACTCTTCAATTCTCAACTCCTACGTTGGAGGATTGAAGAATTTGCCATGGGAAACTGCTCACTAATGCAAGATGTAGCATTTGGAGGGCGGAGGTTTCATCAGTGTGCACATGATGAAACAGTCGGGCATGTGTTGCCGGATTGTTGTTTTGCATCAAGGGTCTGTTGAGGTTGGTGGATTCGACGAAAATGATGATCTTTTACTCTTGCAACATTTCAAATTGGATTGAGTCAAATTTGAGCTCACATATGGGGAGGATGCATCATCCAGATTGGCGGTGTGTGTTTTTGGTAACATGTTGGATGCCATGGAGTTGGAGGAATATGACTGTTTTTTTGGAGGACTTCCAACTTCGAAAAGAACCAATCATGGCAATCCTTTGATTTGTGCACAATATTCAAGAGGCTGGGACAGGTACAAATATATCAATAATGTCGCACCAAGGTTACAAGTACACCAGTTGGACGGATTAAGATTAATTGTGATGAGGCTTCTAAAGGGAATCCAGGTGGAGAGATTTTAAGAGATGCTAAGTGTATTTTTGGATGGGATATTTCAAAATTCCAAAAAATTTGAAATACAAGACAATTGAATTACTTCAATTGAATTTTTATTTTCAAAATACTTTGTTTGGATAAAACACTTCAAATTCCTTGCATTTCAAATTCTTTGTTGGGATAAAACAATTTAATTTCCTTCATACATAAAATTTCATATTTTATTTTGATTTAAAAAATTGAAATTTTAATATAATATTTTTTTATGTAAATAAACATTAGCCAATTTTTAAATAATAAAAAATGTAAAAAAAAAAGTAAACATCAAACAATTTTGCAAAAAAAATCAATAATTAATTATTTCATAGATAATTGATAACTACAAAATCAAATATCAAGTACTTGGAATTCTTTTTTTTTTAGTTTACAAGTACTTGAAATTCTAATTTCTACGTAATTTGTGGTTACGAAAATACTGCTTAACAGGAAGAAAAAGCAAATATTGATAACTTTCATTAATAAGAGTACAACTTATACAAAATTCTAATAATTATCATCTTCCCTTTCTAGGATTAGATTTGAAAAATCTAATGATAACTCGAGCATCACCGATTCAAGCCATGAACATCGATTTTCACAAACTTCATTCTGTCTTGATCATGTGGACCACAATTTGGACGAAAAAACTTACATGGAAAATGGTGGAAGATCTGGTGCGAACATGGCTACTATTCTCAAGCTACAAATAATAGTGAAAAGCTACAAATGTTCAGCAATATAAATGAAAGAAGCTACAAAAATCTGCCCTTTAACATTTCAAATGACAATGCAACTCAGTTACATAAACATAATGAGTCTTTGTTTTTTCAAAAAAAAAAAAAAACAATTAAAAGACAATCAACAAGTGATTGCAATGTTCTTTTTATGAATGTAGCGTGCCCCATCTCCTCTCAAATCAATTGCAATCTCCACTTGTTGATCTACAAGGTTTTAATAAAAAAATCAAATCATTATCAAAGACTATTAAATAGTAAAGACTTAAAAGGTGATCAAATTGTATTATGAGGGACAAGGAAAACTTTCGCATTACATATGATCTTATCAATTATGATAAAATGATGATGCCGTTTTATTGAAATTTAGGTGGTCAAATAATTCATAAAAGCATGGACCTTACATATTAAAAGATCAGTTTAGAAGACCATATACAGTTATATGCACAACACAAAACAATCAAAGCATCATCTAGTTAATTTTCCCAGAACAAGCATCACCAACATTTTATAATAACAAGGCACATAATGATAACATCTACAAATAAATTGGTGTTCAAGGATATCTGCATGCATGAACATGAATCACTGTGTCATATGGTATCAGAATCACAAACTTTGAGCTAAATGCCTGTATCCATACCAGAGATAAATCTAGTACAAGTGCTCAAGAATAACTAGATAAATAATTAGTATCTACAGTTTACTATTTTTTTAACTTCTACATAATTTGGTCTGAGCACATATCTGTTTTAACTTCTAAATAATCCCAATATTTTCAATCATACACTGTTTTGGTGACCCCTTATAGCCAGTTCACCACTCTCCATCTACATGGACTGCTGAGACTTTGCCACTTAATATTTTCGGAGTGTAATTATCTTTTGTTAGGGAAAAAGTTACACAGTCCCTGCATATCTCAATACAAAACTACACCATCAAACATATAACATATCTCAATTTTGTCAGAGAAACTCGTGGTTCATTCAAAACAAATCCTAGAAATAGAATTCATTTTCCTGTGAAGATAAAGTAGAATTGTTGTGGCCAATCCTAAACTTCCAGCATCAAGGCTGGAAATTGGCAAGATCACTTTAATTGTAATCATTATATCAAATTTATAGCTATTACAATTCAAGAAACTAGAGAGAATTTGGTATGTAAACTGAAGAGAATCTGAATTTCTTGATTGAATGAATTGTACAGAGGGAGCAGTATTTATACTGCTTGATTACAATAGAGTGGTTCTAAACAAACTAACTAACTTTGAACCACTATCCTAACTGACTAACAAAATGATAGCTGTACAGTCGTGCCACTAAGCCTAGCTTTGGAGAATCTAAAGACTATATCTAATATTCCCCCTTACAAACCTAGGGTGGATGACCAAGTGAAAGCTTGTCAAATACTCGAAGTTTATCCCTTAAGGTGCTGAAACGTGTAGCTGAAAGAGGCTTGGTAAGGGCATCTGCCCATTGGTCTTGTGATGGTACATGCAAGACAATAAGACTCTTGTTCAGCACTTTCTCCCGAACAAAGAAGATGTCCAGCTCCATGTGCTTAGTACTGGAGTGTAAAACAGGATTATGTGCAAGGGTAACAGTGCTCAAATTGTCAGAAAACCTTAGGTGTCTGGAAGGGAACTTTCAATTCGGTAAGCAGTGATTGCACATTTGCACCAATAGGATTTCAGCTGAGAGGTTGGCAAGACTGCGATATTCAGCTTCTGCACTTGAGCATGCCACCGGGGTTTGTTTCTTTGACCACCAAGAAATAAGATTCGGGCCAAGATAGACACGGGCACCAGAGGAAAAGCGACGATCATCGGGATCTGATGCTCAATCAGCATCACAAAAGCCAATGAGGGACAGAGGTTGATGCAGTGAAGCTGGCTGAATGAGCAGGCCATGGTTGATAGTACCCTTGAGTTAGCGCAAGATGCGCTTCACTGCCTTCCAATGTTCCTCAAGACTCATGTGGTTGAGAGAGAAACTGCCACACCTTGTTAACTGAGAAGGAGATTTCTGGTCATGTGAGTGTTGCATATTGCAGGGCACCCACTGCAGACTGAAACAGAGAAGGGTCCTCAACATAGTTGGAGCCAACTTTAGACAACTTCGCATTTGTGACCATAGGAGTTGAGATAGATTTGGCAGATTCCATGTGCACCTTAGTCAATAAATCACGAATGTATTTTGACTGAGATAGTACTAGAGACCCATTAGGGAGGTGTGTAACCTCAATGCCCAGAAAATAATCCAGTGACCCAAGCTGTTTTAACGCAAATTCAGCATTTAGATGAGTGAAAAGTTCCTGAATATGAGTAAGAGAATTGCCGGTGACTATAATATCGTCAACATTAACCAAGATCGGCAAATGAACACTTTGTTGCTGAAACATAAAAAGCGAAGGATCACACTTGCTGGACTGAAAACCAAGCAGGGCTGCCTTAAGATGATCAAACCAGGCCCATGGGGCTTGTTTTAGCCTGTAAAGTGCTTTGTTCAGTTTGCAGACCAAGGACTTGTCAGCTACTTCAAATCCCGGGGGCTGAACCATATAAACTTCTTCATGGAGGAATCCATTGAGGAACGTGTTATTAACATCAAGCTGGCGAATGGGCCATTAACTGTGACAGCAAGTGTGAGAACAGTGCACACAGTAACTGGTTTGACAACCAGAGAGAAGGTCTCTGTAAAGTCACAGCCAGCTTGTTGATGGAAGCCCTTGGCAACAAGCCGGGCTTTATATTTATTTATGCTTCCATCCGGATTCTCTTTGACACGGAACACCCATTTGCACCCAATAGGGGTCCGGTTAGAGGGAGGTGAGACCAAAGTCCATGTGTTATTTTTCAGCAGGGCATTATACTCATCTTGCATGGCAGCAAGCCAATGGGGAGCTGCCAAGGCCTGTTTAACAGTAGTAGGTTCCATGTGTGTGACCAAGAGGGTAGGATGACGTCTAGGAAGGACAATTCCAGACTTAGCTCTAGTTTGCATAGGGTGACAATTAAGGGGATGGACTAGGAGCAAGGGAGAAGGAGAAGGGGAGGAATTAACAGAAGGAGGTGATAGTGCAGGAGATAAGGAAGGTTGAGAAGAGGGCAGTGAAGGGGAGGCTGCAGAATGTAGGGGAGAGGTTGTGGAGTGAATAGGAGAGGGAACAGAGGGAGAAGTTGCTGCTGTAAGGAGAGATAGGTGCAGACGGAGGTATGACAGAGGGTAAGAGAGGTAGAATTGAGGAAATAGGTGAAGAGGAAAGAACTGAAGGAGAAGGTGTAGGGCTGTGTGAAGGAAACAGAGACGAATAAGGGAACTTTGACTCATTAAACAAGACATCCTTGGAGATAAAAATTCGACCATCAGCACTTAGACACTTATAACCTTTATGAGACAAAGAATACCGAAGAAAGACACATTCTTTAGACCTATAGGACAATTTTTAGACTGATAAGGGCACAAGGAAGGGAAGCAAGCACAGCCAAACACTTTTAAGAACTTGTAGTCAGGTGATTTATGAAGGAGCAGAGAGTAAGGGGACTCATTTTTTAGTGCAGCTGAAGGCAACCTATTGATAAGATAGGCTGCAGTAATGAATGCATGATCCCAGAACTGGAAAGGGATGCTGGCATGGGCAAGGAGAGTAAGATCTGTCTCCGCAATGTGCCTGTGTTTGCGTTCAACCAACCCATTTTGGTGATGGGTGTGAGGACAAGTGAGGCGATGGCTGATTCCAAATCAGTTGGATACTTAGTGAAGGGGCGGAATTCACCACCCCAGTCACTCTGGACAGACTTAATCTTAGTGGAGAACTGTAGTTCTACCATAGATTTCAATTGAACAAACTGTGTTAGTGTATCAGATATGAGTTTAAGAGGAAACACCCATGTGAACCTAGTGCAAGCATCCACCCAAGTGAGAAAATAGGTGAACCCAGAAGAAGACTCAATAGAAGCAGGGCCCCATAGATCACATACAACCAATTCAAAAGGAATATGATATTCAGTGGAAGAAGAGGGAGCAGGGAGCAGGGAGCAGGGAGGTGATGTGCCTTGCCCATGCAGCAAGCTGCACAAAAGTCAAGATGACTTTTGTAAGGCATGCTGATATGACTAAGTTTAAGTGCCTCTTTGAGAGCATCATGATGGGGATGCCCTAGGCGAAAATGCCACAAACGATATGAAGAGGAAACATCAGGAACAGTATTAGGAACAATTGCAGTGGACTTTATTTCATTAATGGATGAATTACAAGTATTACAGGAAGATGTATTACATGAATTATCAAACAAAGAAACTGAATTACGTTGGGCTACAACATGAGTAGCTTTATTGTTATTGCAATTGAGAGTAGAAGACCTAACTAGCTGAGGAGAAAAGGACTCAAAACTGTACAAGCCATCTGCACCCACGGTTCCTCTCAGCAAAACTTCAGAGGAAGCCTGAGATTTCACAACACAAAAGGTAGGGTGAAATTCAAAGAAAACTTGATTGTCCCTTGCAAACTTGCTGACACTTACTAGATTTTTAGTAATAGATGGGACTAACAGTAAGTTGGTGAGAGTGACTGTAGTGTTAGGATTAAAGGGAGAGGATAAACACATGGAACCTATAGAATTAATGGACAAACCTTGTCCGTTACCCATATAAACCTGCTCTGAGCCTTGCACAGAAGTAGAATCTGATAGGTTGGTAGCATCCGGAGTCACATGATGGGTGGCACCGGAATCTGGATACCAAACTTGGTTGCTGAACATAGAATCAGCACCAGTAAGCAGAGCATGAGCCTGCTGTGGGCGAGGTGGAGTATTGTAATGAAAATGAGGAGGTGGAGGCCTCAGATGCATAGGAGGACGTTGCTGTGGAGGACCTTGAGGTGGCTGCCAATACCCATAGTTAGGGCCTGAAGAGTAGTAGTAATCAGTAAAGGAACCAGGATTGCGATGATAACATATGTCGGCATCATGGCCATATTTGTGACAAATCTGACACTGAATGGAACACCGGCCACCTGGTCTACCACCTCTACCTCGAAATCAACCACCAAACCTACCGCCATTGCGGCCACCACGAAAATCATTTCCTCGATTGCCAAAGTTACCGAAATTACCAGCAACTGTATGAGAAACACCTTCAGGAAACGCAGGATTCTGAGAGTTAGAGTTAGAAAATGCATCAGATGTTGAATCCTGTGAAGAAGCCTGAGTGAGATTCACTGAAACTGGTTCAGGAAGAATTGTCTTCTTATTCTTTTCTAATCGTGCTTCATGCACAAGGAGAAGCGATTCGAGTTCATCGAGTGAACATAGATCCGATTTACTGTTGACAGCAGCAACAACAGAGTCGAATTCCTCTGGAAGAGCCTCAAGTGTGATTTCAAGGAGATTTGGATGAGGAACTGGATCACCGAGAGAGAGAAGCGAATCAGAGATCGCACGAACTCAAAGCATAAACTCATCCACCTTGCGATCTCCTTTGGTGAGCGATCGAAGCTCAGATCTAAGCTGACGAGCTTTGGTACTGAGTGAACTGTGGAAGTGTTTGTGGATTTCATCCCAAATCTGCCAAGAATAAGTGCAATTGACAATGCGAAAAAGAAGAGACTCAGAAATTGACAATAGAAGCCATGTCGCAATTAGTGCATCTTGCTGTTCCCACTCGAGATATTGCCGATTCACAATTTCAGAATCACGATCGGAATCAGAGAGAAATCGCAAGGGAATACGAGGCAAGGTTACAAATCACTCAAGTTGTGGCCACGAACAACTCCTTCGATCTGCTGTTTCCATTGGCGAAAATTTTTCTCATTGAGTTTGATGGAGATTGGATGCGAAAAGGTGACTTGCGAACTGCTAGGGTTCGCAAAAGGACCTTGGGAAGCCATTGTTTCAGGAACATGAAGCTCGTGATACCATATTACAATTCAAGAAACTAGAGAGAATTTGGAATGTAAACTGAAAAGAGAATCTAAATTTCTTCATTGAACTAATTGTACAGAGGGAGCAGTATTTATACTGCTTGATTACAAATTTACAATAAAGTGGTTCTAAACAAACTAACTAACTTCGAACCACTATTCTAACTGACTAACAGAATGCTAGCTGTACAGTCGTGCCACTAAGCTTAGCTTTAGAGAATCTAAAGACTATATCTAATAATAGCATATGGCCAACTAAGGTAACATTACAGAAACTAGATGTGCATATGCCATGCTAATGGCACATTTCCCATAATAACTATGGTGCATCAAGAAAACTAGTTTTCTGATGAAATTTTCACTCAACTCCTTTTGCCTAAGATACTGATGCAGTATAGTAAGCCTGACAGTTACAAAAGCACTTGGACCCAACACGTTTCTCTAATTTCAACTTGAGATGACAAACATTAAAATTTGCAGAGACCAATTACAAATCTTCAAGCTTAAGACATATCCCTTTTAAAAACAAAATAAGGATTTGGAAGCAATGAACAGAACTCTCAACAAAGCTGGGAGATGGGCCAGCCTAAGAATAAACATGGTTTAAATCACATATTCAAAGGAAGTTCCTATGATTCAAAAGGCAATCAATAGGCATCGAAACATGGTACACGCAAGTAAAAGAGATTAATGCTTTCCAACGTCATCCTTGCTAACAATATGCTAAGTAACAACCCATTCCTCTTTTCATTCAAAAGTTGAAGCTGCATATAGTTGCAGTAACCAATCCACCGAAAAATCAAATGACAAGAGGACTATCGTTATGCATTGACTTATTCAAAGTATGTCTAAATTGTACTACACAAAAGAGGTTCAAGCTCAAAGTAATGACTAAAAGAGACATTGCACAAAACACTAGATATCAAGAAGCAAAAACTATTTTAAATTGGCAGTCCCCTATCGGCATACCACAGATTCAACATCAATGGACTTAGCATTTTATCACATAACTCATATCATCAGAGAAAGCACTTGAAAGGGAAAGATCAATTATTCTCAAGACCTTCGCATTTGACATAGCTGTTTTTCCTTATAGTATATAGATGCCAAATCAGGTTATAATGCACACAAAGTTCCAATGCAAAGGTAAGCCATTTGGGCTTTGAAGCAATTACTAACAAGAAAACCAGTTTATAGCCATAATGCAAAAAAAGATATGGATGGTGTTGAAGCTTGATCTAATCATTACTGATCCAATAATGGCAAGAGACAAGGGTCACTCAGCAGTTAACGGAAATGGTTTGCTCTCTTCCTTCAAGTCATCCAAATGATCCAATAGGTTATTTGAAAGTCCAAATATGCCAACCCTGAACCACCATTTTGGAAAGAAATTCTGGTAACAAACCATTCAGCTATGACACTTAATAACATTGATGCAGACAAGGATGAAAACGAAAGGAAATAAAAATTGAAGAGCAAAATAGAAAAATATAAGAACAGTTCTCTTGCTGCTGCAGTCTAGACCAGAGGATTTTGTTTACAAGGTTGGGTAAATCCAAGCTAATGTTACACAAGCACCAAATAAATGGAACTACAAATCAATCACTGTAACCACAATTTGTAAAGTTTCAAGTGTTAAAGAATTAAAAGAAAGCATTTCACTCTTAAATGAGACAAGCACAAAAAGAACATCAAATAAAATGAGACGAACCCTATTTCCATGCTACAACTAAAGAGAGAAGAGCATATATAGAGAAGAAGAACTTGAACTAGACCTGAGATATGATATTGAGGTTGAGATCTTGTTAGCCGAAATAGGGTTTCCAAAATTACATTCACTCAATCACAGAATCTATAAGAAAATCAACAAGAAAATCAACAATAATCACAAACAAGTGAAAGAAACAGATGTTGGGAGGGAAAGAAATCAAAGAATAATCACAACAAAAAATAACAATTAAGTGCTAAATGTGCAAATTAGTGGAGGGAAAGAAACCGATGTTGGGAGCTCAACAGAAACTACAATTAATAGCTCGCGGATTTCAACTACTTCAATTGGAAAATAAATTTGATAAACAAAAACACTCAGCTGTAAAGTTGTCAACTTGAGATCATCAGTTTCAGACTTCTCAATCTTCATCATCAGTACTAGCATCGTCACTGCTATAATCACTACTATCACTTCCTCCAAGATCCAAATTAACTGGCTGCACTTGAATAACTTCTGGTTGCTTGGGCTGAGGAATGTTAGGGTGCAGTTGCTCCTCAAATCTTGGTATAGGAAGTGAGTCCATAGGAGGCAATGGCACAGGATCCCCTCGTTTCCAACCAGGTGGGGGCTTAATTGGTATATCAATAGGCAATTGCACGGGCATTCCAGGCTTCCAACCAGGTGGAACCATAAAATTTGGAGGAAGCAACCCTTGAATTGTTGACAAATTGGCAAGTGGATTAGCATCCAAAAGCTGTGGAGGTGGAGGCTCAATAATAGCCTCAATTGTTTTCTCCTTGGTTTCAACTGCTTTAGGCAATCCAATATCAAGATCTGCAAAATTATACAACTGTGAAGCTCTCATTTGCTCTTCTTGCGGTGCAGGTGGCAGTGCACCACGGAGAGGTGCTTGCCCAGCTCCAAATTCGGGTGGTGCGAATGTTGTATAACTTATCCGGTGAGCATATGATAATATATCTGACAGCTTCAGCTGAGACGAGACAGTTGAGGAGGTCAAAGAATTGTCCTCACTGCCATCTCCTGATTTCATTCTCTTGGTGCGGCGATAATCAGAGTAATCATCAACAAGAATGTCAAGACCCCGTTCAGCTTCTTTGAGTTTGTTGGCAAATGCAAGTAGTGCCGAATCTTTTGAACGAATTTCATGATCAATCTTCTGGTTAGCATCTTGTAGATCAAGAATTTCTTGGAGTTCGGCAACAGCTTCAAATATTTGGGTTTGCAGAACAGTGAAAAGTGAAAGAATTTCTTTGGCAGTGGAAGGAGAAGTCTCGAGTGGGGTGGACGAATGTGCTTGGCCATGGGAAGAAAGGAAGGTCGGGAGAGATCCACGGAATGCAGTGACCCAAAGGGACCTATTGGATGATACTTCGAAGAGCTTAGAAGCTAAGGAAGCCATTTGAAGAAGAAGTGCTTGGGCTCTAGGGAGGGGTGGGAGAAGAGATAGGAGAGCTGCGGAAGGGGTAGCAGAATGTCGATCTTGGTGGGGCTGGTTGTGATGGGTCTGTGAAGGAGGGAGTTTCGGAGGGGTAGGGTTTGGAATTGACGGTGAATTTGGGTTGGTGAGGCCTAGCCTAGCAGGGGATTGTACAATTTGGTGTTGAAGCATTTTCTATCAATGGCTCTGATCCTCTTTTTTTGCACTATTCCATCTACAAACAAAGAAGAAATTGATTAAC
The DNA here is from genome assembly GCA_039655645.1 of Ammopiptanthus mongolicus. Taxonomy (NCBI): domain Eukaryota; kingdom Viridiplantae; phylum Streptophyta; class Magnoliopsida; order Fabales; family Fabaceae; genus Ammopiptanthus; species Ammopiptanthus mongolicus. The sequence goes on from CM077343.1 coordinate 20,261,870, forward strand.
AGATCAGAAACAATGCCAAATAAAGGGCAAAGCTACATACTGTGCAGTCGCCAATAATATTTGACTATTTCAACTATGTTAGGGCTCGTTCGGATACACTATTATAAAGTGTTTTTTTTATATTACTTATTTTAATAGTGCTTTTTTTAAAAGAAAAAAGTTATTTGACATTTGGATGCAAAATTTAAGAAGTACTTACTTAGCAGTGTTTTTACAAAATTATATTAAAGAGCCATTTCTCCTTCCACTTTTTTCAAAACCAGGAAATTGTTAGCTTCAGAATTTAGTGGTTCTAGTGCTTTTTCTTCTGCTTCTACTTTTTTTTAAGTGGCATCCAAACACACCAAAAAACATGTTAAAGTACCTTTTTGCTTTTTATTTAAAAAAGTGTATCCAAACAGGCTCTTACAGCATTTAAAAGAACAATTCTACAATATATTACACAAATAGCAAGTGAGAGGCTGTTGGATACTAAGGATGCGGCAGCATTCATCTCTAACATTTGGCAAGCCAGAGTAGATAACAAGTGGGGGGATTGAAGGTATTAGTCATTACCTTTTTTAAGGAAGGATTACAGATTCCATATTTTGAAATCACATGTCATAATCTGAAAGAGATTGAGAAAATTCTTAATCTATAAAATCACAAGTCCTAATTGAATGTTAGTATACCAAACTAGTCTTTTAACCCACGCGACATATTGTTAGCAATGTTATTAAACCCAGGTTGATCATCGAGTCGGTTAAGGTACTGGGTCACTAGTTTAACCGGACATATATATAGTCCATACTCAAAATTCCAAAAAAATAGCACAAGAACTTAACGTAATTTAACAAGTCCATACTCCAAAGTCCAAAAAGCCATAAAACAAGTATCTATCGCAATTTAACAAGTTCAAAACATAAAAAACAACACATGTTCACAACCACAAATTCAAAACACAATTAAACAACCAATGTTTGCAACACAACCTCACAAGCGCAATTACAAGTCTACAATGCATCTGTTAATGCACTTCAAATTAAAGCTATATATAGGTATAATAAAAAGCATATTTATAGTGGGAAAACAAAAGGAAGGATACAAAAACAATACTAACATCATATGTTTTCCTGTCGAGGGAGGAAGACAAATTCCATGCAAATGTTTATTAAAACTTTGATGTTCATTCAGAAACATGTTTCCTTGAGCGTGAAAAATATATCAATATCGTCTTTTTAGTTATCAAAGTTGCGATTCTTTATTTTTTTTTCAATGACAAAAGATATTTCATTAAAGAAGAAAGAAAGTACAGGAGCAGATGATATAATATTGGACAAAGAACCACATGAATGGAGGAAAGATGTAACCCGGTAAATAATGTTTTAGTGGAGTACTTTCAAGAACTTTATGTACAAGTCTCATGAGAATGCAGATAGGACCTAACACAGGGAGAAGATGCTATTCCAATTCCCATCATCCTCACAACTATGAGTACCCTTTGATTCCTTTCCTTCCTTAAGACATAATTGAAATCACCACTAAAAAATCAGAATAATTGAAATCACAACACATTACTCTAATGAGCATCGACAACCAAAGGAAATTAGGTATATTATTAAGTAATCAAACCCATTTGACAACTACATCACAAAGATTTCAGTCATTCAGGCATTGTACCGAACAGATAAAGATCAAGTTAAAGGAATAGGAATAACTCAGAACACCAAAAATCCCTCAGGATTCATAACTACCAATCAAGAAAACTTACATGGTTGTGCCAAGGGAAAAACAAGACAAGGAAAAAAGAAATAAAGACATCACATTAGAGGAGCAATGTTAAGGTTAGAAACAGTCAAAAGTGTACCCAAACAAAACAACAACTTTGGGCTTCACCTCTTGGCAGACCATGGATGACAGCTTCACGTGCATAACTAAGGGTTATAGGAATCATATTGAAAATAGGTACGTCTCACAACTAACGATGTAGCTTACAGGCACACAAATTAAATCATACTCCTAACAGTTTTGCACATAAAGAAAATATTCACAAACATTTGAGTAATAATTAAAAAAATGTTGAAGTTTCGTTGAAATTAATGTGAAGCCATTTAATAGATGTAACACAATTAACACCAAATTGAACCTTAGTGTGTGTTTGGATGTGGTATTTCAAAATTCCAAGAAATTTGAAATACAAGGCAATTGAATTGCTTCAATTGAATTCCTTTCATTTTGAAAATACTTTGTTTGGATAAAGTAATTCAAATACCTTGTATTTCAAATTCTTTGTTTGGATAAAGCAATTTAATTGCCTTCAATTATAAAATTTCGTTTTTGAATATTTATTCAACAAATTGGGATTTCAATATAAAATGTGACAAATAAATAAACATAAGCCAATTTTTAAATAATAAAAATTTAAAAATTAGACAATTTTGCAAAATATTAAATGATTAATTACTTGGAATTCTAATTTCTACGTAATTTGCGATTACGAAAATACTGCTTATATAAAAAAAAAAAACAAATATTGATGAATAAGAAAAACTCTTGTCCTGTTTATAGTATATTTCACTCTCACCTCCTAATTTATTAATATTATGCAACGGATCTCGTAACTCGTTCAAAACACTCAAGTACTCATACATTTCCAAGCCGCTATTCTCTACCGATAACATAGGTTTGCTCTGTTCTTATTTATTCTCTTCGAAACTACGGTTAATGACACTAGGTTCGTCCTCATTATTAGATTTGCAATGTCATAAAAATCAATCCAAAGCTAAAAATACTTAAAATGTAAGATTTTAAAACATATTAAGCATGGCATCTCATGGTATTCATCAATGTTGAAAACCATAAAACAAAGAGCCCACCAAGCTAGTCACATTGCATAATCAACAGAGATAATTCAGAACTCTTGTTTTCACAAGTTGTATGAAAAGTAACTAGCGCATATACTGGATACTATTTGTCAAAAAATGAAATTCCAATTCCGAAGCAGAAGACCATAAAATAAGAACAAGAAGAAGAAGAAAAGGGAAGTGTAACATGTATTAGTAACATTGATGTACAAAATTACACCAGCCAACTGTAGTCCATATAATATCCAAGCCTTGCAATCTTCCAAGATCAAAAGCAAGCATGGTGGAATATCAAGATACTGCACCCATAAGCATAGCAATTGCACTAACAACAATGAATTTTATTTTCAACTCAAATTCTGCCTCCTCTTCTTCATTTCTTTTACATTTTCTTGAAGTAACTGAAGTATCAACTATACTAGTGTCCATTTCTTCATTATCCACAACATATAACACAACATCAATAACATATAGAGCACGATAACTAGAAAAACTATTCCAGTGACATGCAAAAATTAACCAAAAACGAAAATACAACTACCTAGAGGCACTCCCACTACGCCTCTGCCAACAGCTCGCAGGTACTGCACAAAACCAAACGAAAACAGAACACAGCTAAATTAAAACATCCCATAAGAGAAAACCAAGTGAACACAGAATTGTTGTGTTAGGGATAAATAAAACTAGAAAGGATAATACTCATCTTAATAACAATTGTCCAGTCAAGAAAAACATCAACCACAATGCTTACAAAAATTTGAACACAGTCCCCTGTGAGATTCCTACACCTTTCATCACAAATTACACTCACCCATCCAGTTAGAACTGAAGCCTCTGATTGAGCCCTTACATTGAGTTTATCATAAACAAACTCAGCACTGGAGCCAAAACCCAAAACCAGATTCGTATTCTACAGCACTGGAGTAAAATCCCAAAACCCAAAACCAAAAAAGAAAAAAGAAAAACTCAAGCCATGAGAAAGAGCAAGAGCAAGCAAAGACAAAAACAATAAAACCCCATCGCACAAAAAAGCACACAAACTCATCTTTCAAAATAAATATCACAGCGTAAACAAACTTTACAAGAGACCAACAAAAATCGAAGAACATGGAGTAAAATACAAATATGTAGGAAGTAAGAGTAGATATGATACCTAGAGCAGATCTCAAATCTCAAATCGCCGGGCTATGGAGGTGAGGAATCGATAACTACGGAGGTGAATAATGGATAGCTATGGAGACGGAGAAGTCCGATGACCGAGTGTGATGGAAGAATTTTCGAAATGGAGGTGAGAAATGTTTTCTAAAAGCTGAGAAGAAGTGCTATGGTCGATGAGTGAAGAATCGAGAAGTGCACCGAGGGCTAAGAGATGGATTTGGTCGTGAAATTTAAGGATTGTATCAAACTTACTTCCCTACATTACCAATATTCTAAAATGATCCCTAGAATTATAAAAAATTAATCAGATTCGTTCTTTCATTGATATTTATATGGACTTTAATGACATTAAATTGGTAATCTCAGGGATGCATTTGAAACTAAGTGAATAATGTCAAGGATGCATTTGTTACATTTTGAAATTTCAAAGATCATTTTGGAATATTGATAATGTGGGGGATTAAGTTGATACGACTCTATAATTTCAGGGACCAAATTGGATATTTACTCGAGGGAATTCCCCCCGCTCTCTCTCTCTCTCTCTCTCTCTCTCTCTCTCTCTCTCTCTCTCTCTCTCTCTCTCTCTTGGATCGTATCAATTTAGTCTATCACATTATCAATATTCCAAAAAAAGTCATTGAAATTGGAGAAAGTTAATCACATTCGTCCCTCCGTTGGTATTTGCATGGACTATAAAGACATTAAGTTGGTAACGTCAGGGATGCATTTGAAACTAAGTGAATAATGTTAGAGATGCATTTACTAACAGATCCAAATGGAAGGACGAACCTGATTAACATTTTGCAATTCCAATGATCATTTCGGAATATTGATAATGTGGGGGATTAAGTTAATACGATCCAACAATTTTAGGAACCAAATTGAATATTTACTCTTTCATTTTTTAATCCAAACAAAGCATTGTGAAATGTGGTATTTGAAATCCTCTCTAAAATTACATTACCCTTTTACATCACCACATCCAACGGAGTTACAGAAACGAAACAACAGAGGAATTGCGAGATGATAGGGTCGTGGACGCTGAAGAAATAAAGGGAAATTGAATCTGTGCAAACCCTAACGCAATGAGAGAAGAAGATGATAAAGGAAGCAAAGAAGGACGAAGCTTCTTCAGATTATGTTCTTCTACATCTAAAGTCTAAAGGCATTGTTTGCGGTCGTAGCAATCTTTTTTTTAAAAAAAAAAAATCGAGCACTCTAAAATTGTATATTGTGCAGTGTTATTAAAATCGGACTCGGTTATTGACTCAATCAGGGCATAGGATCAATGGTGCACTGGTTGGATTAGTGAGTCACTTGTTGAACCGGATAAATTAGTGTACATCAAATTTATATTAAAGATATTTATATATAATTTATTTTAAGTATAGACAAACTGGATGTGCTTGCCTATTGGTAATATTGCTTTGTTTCCACTCTTAGTGCATGTGTTCGAACCCTCTCTAGCTAATTTGCCGGTTGAAGTCATTTATTTGTTTTATATTTTTTTAGAATAAAGGCTCATCTTGGTCCTTGATAAAAAACAGGGACCCATTTTTGGTCTCTAAGAAAAATTTATTCACCAAATAGTCCCTGACAATAACATTACAAGATTACGTTAGTTCCTCTGTCTCTTCCCGTTAGTGAGGCTCTGTTAGTTTGCTTATGTGTCACGTTAAAATGCTTGCGTGGATCGTTACCGAGCTTCCTAATTTTACATAACCCACTTTAGTTAAGACGACCCCACTTACGTAGGATGATCACATTAATGCCACTTATAATAGTAACTATAACTTAATGAAGTAGTTACGCGCTTATTAAGAACAGACAAGGCAAGCGGTAAAACGTAAGCACGTATGAAACATACATTAGAGTAAACACAGTAGGATAAACACAAACATATATACATGCAGTACTACGATATACATGGTGGCCCCATCAGTAGGGCTAAGTACATATACAGACGAAAGTGCACAAGAAGTTGAAAATATAAACAAGTACATCAAAAGACCTCCAAAAGAAACTCTCAAACATGCTCACTAGCACTCCCCAACCCACTCTCAAAAATACATCAAACCATCTCCACACAGTCCTAAAGACGCACTAGCAGGCTCCCATAATCAGTGGTGAGGATGCCTCGAGCTACCGTGTCCCTCTCCGTGGATACGCCTATAAACCTGCATAGGCTCGTACTCGAACGAGGAACTCGACAAGACAATGCGACGTCTCCGATATGTCCTCAAGTGCTACTCGATATGCCTCCGCTGGCCTCTGTAAACGAAGCCCTGCCTGCTAGACACTGCTGAAGACTATGGCGCCGCCCACCCGTAGTCCTGCTCTCTCTGCCTTGGTGCGTGCCACATCCGCTGGAAGGGAAGAAACTGGTACACACGGCAAGGTCCGATGATGTCCTCGTACAGTGGTACTCCGCTACGGAAGATCAGATTGACTGGTCCCGTGTACACGGCCAAAAAAGTTGAGGGGTCCACACGCCATCCCCTCTCGTCGTGGTAGATGATCTCAATGTCACCTAGCACCGGCATCCGCGGTGCCCCCGTGATAAACAGGTGAAGCCTCGGGTCCATCCTAGTAGTCTTCTGGCTCGTCATCTGCTCACCGATCAAACACATAACATACAAAGGAAAAACAGGGAGATAAGTTATACAACACATCAATAATAGGGATGATGCAATGCAGAATATATAGCAAACACAACCATCTCCCGGTACTTCGACACCACGATTGTTCGCTAGCTAGATGTACACATACTCTTTCTATACATACCGGTCGGTACTAAACGTCCTCCTAAGGACAACATCACGTCTGCTCAATGGACAAGTCAGTTTGCTCCGGTAATCCGTTCCGCTCGCCGTGACCCATAAGAGTGCATCACCACTCCACTGTCCCCAACGGGGAGCTCGGAAGATCCACCGGCAGCTGGAAAGACTCAAGGCTCAAGTCGAGATAACCATGCTTAGTCAGGACCGTCACGACACGATATGAGCTACCATACTAATCTAATGTGGGTATATTTGCGTCCATTATATCCCCAAGGTCTCTCAGACCTTCCCTTCCGTTTTCTGCACCCTCACTTGGTGCACTGACCTCGTATGCCTCATGGCACACGGCTCGCCACTTGGCATCATATGTATATGTTATGCATGTCATTCATCTCTCTTGAGCTAATATCGCAACACATGCAAACTCAATCCTTGACATCACGAGCTCCAAGCTCCAACTGTAACCATATGAGTTCCAAGCTCCACTTCTAACCATATGAGCTCCAAGCTCCCATCATAACCTTACGAGCTCTAAGCTCCACTATAACCTCGAATCCTGACTATCACTCAAACGTCCACAACGGAGTCAAGGCCCCAATCATACTAAACCTCCAAGTTCTCATGTATACATGCATTTCAAGACAATACAGCAGTCATCAACATCATGTTCAACAAAGCAGTAAACATCTCAACATAGCAACATACTATCGCATCATGCATATACCTCATATATTGCAAGTATCACAATTAGCAGATATGCATATAGCAGCACATAGCCCATATCACCAAGCATCATAAATCTGCTAACCTAGAGTATCAAGCATAGCGGTGCTAGCCCGAAGCAAGCTAAACCTAGGGTTTAGGTACTTCGTCAGGGCTCAACCTCACGTAGGGTTCAAGGTTCCCCTACACAATATAAAACATACAACCACGCTATATAGACTACTCTTGCCTCGCCGACTTGTGTAACTCTTTTTCCCCACCTGAGTTGATACGTGTGCTTTCCCATGCAAACACCTGCCTACGACTCCGCAACCAGTACTCTCGCACGCTTACCAACGAGCTCAACACTCAGCTTCCTCACACCGTCAAAGATACCCCCGACATGCATGTTGGGCCAACAATTGCCCCGAGTACGTGTACGGGGTCCAGAAACAATCAAAAACTCAGAAACAACAACGAAACCAACAATGAACGAACGCACAACAAGGAACATATGAACTTAGCCACGAAAAAGAGGAAGAACTCACCCACAATGGTTGTTCTTCGCAGCCCAGGCTCAACCACATGTCCTCGCGTGATTCCTTGAACGAACACTTGGGCAAAAACACTCATAAAACCCTAATGTGTTAGCAAAGCAACATTAGGTTGGAGCAGGAGGAAGAAAAACTAGAAACCAAGAGAAATACCAAAAGAACTTAGGGTCGACGATATTGGCACCTAGGCTTACCTCAAATAAGCTTGAAACCAAGACCGCAACCTAAGCAAGTCCGAAGCTACGACCACGAATGTGTAGTCGGAATACGGTTTCGATGAACGAATGAAGGAGAATCACTCAAAGAACCTCAACTCATTCTCTGGACCTCTCTCTCATGTTGAAGAAGGTGAAAAGCTTAAGAAATTCGTGCAAAGTGAGAAATGAAAGTGGAAACTCCACTTATGTTCCCTGATCAACATGCTTTAGCATGCAAAAGTCTCAACGTTTAAGCGTTCCAATACTCTAGCATGGGCTCTCTCCACGTTTTAGTGTGGAACCTCGTCCACTCTGCCTTCTCTCAGGCCTGACACGTGTCCTACAAGCGTCAAAACTCAGAACAACTAACACAACGCACTCAGCACGCTTGAGCGTGCAAGCTTCCCACGCTTGAGCGTGAAGTCTTGCCACACTTGAGCGTGGAGTCTTCCCACGCTTGTGGGTCCAACTCAACTAGGGAAGGACTTCCTACCTTCTTACTCCCCCAGTTTCTCGTGTTACACCTTAAGCTCTCCCAACATGATTCAAGCCTAGTCCTAAACTTCTAATTAAGCTTATAACTAACACACAAACAATCACACAATCATAAAAACACCCGATCAAGTTTATCCACCTTAATTAGGGTTTCAAAAAACAAGGATGTTACATTACCACCCCCTTAAAGAAAATTTCGAGGACGAAATTTCCTTTTCATACCTATAAACAACGACGGATATTGCTGGCACATCTGAGTTTCTCTTTCACCCCTTCTGAACTCAAACGTCTCGCCTTCCTGGATCAATCGATTAAACTCCTTAAGGTATTCATCCCCAGCTTGCCTTCTCCAAGGCAGATTTAGGAAATCGCTAGTAACCTCGATCATCCCAAGATTCAGCCTATCCTCTACGATTTCCACGTCAAGATTCAGATCCCTAAACTGCTCTAACAACTCTAGCTCCTTTACCGTCATGGCAGATACGTGTAGGGCTTTCCTACTGAGCGCATCCGCTACTACATTCGCCTTACATGGATGGTATTGCAGGTCGAATTCATAGTCCTTTATGAATCATCCACTGCCTCTACCTCATGTTCAACTCCTTCTAGTCAAACAGATACTTCAGGCTTTTATGGTTGCTAAATATGCTGAATTTAGCACCATACAGATAGTGTCTCCATATCTTCAATGCAAACACTATTGCAGCTAGCTCCAGATCGTGAGTCAGGTAGTTTCGTTCATGCACTCTCAACTGCCTGGAGGTATACGCCCCCACTATTTCTTCTTGCATGAAGACACAACCCAATCCTTGATATGACGCATCACAGTATAAGTCAAAACGTCCAAACGGATCTAGCAAAACCAACACCGGCGATGTGGTCAACCTCCGCTTCAGCTACAAGAAACTCTGCTCACAAGCTTCTGACCACTCAAACGTCTTCGCTTTTCTCGTCAACTATGTCACGGGTAACACAATCTTAGAGAACCCCTCGATAAACCACCTGTAGTAGCCCGCTAAACCAAGAAAACTGCGAACCTCGCTAACCGACTTCGAGCTTTCCCACTTAACCACTACTTCGACCTTAGTAGGATCCACCTGATTCCATCCTTATTGATCATGTGTCCTAGGAACTGTACTTCTTCCAGCCAGAACTCACACTTAGACAGTTTCGCATACAACTGTCTGTCCTTCAGCACCTGCAGCACCACTCAAAGATGCTCTTGATGTTCCTTTTTACTATGAGAGTAAATAAGGATGTCATCGATAAACATGACAACAAACTTATCTAGGAACGATCAGAATATCTTGTTCATATAGTCCATGAACACGGCTAGAGTTTTAGTTACACCAAAAGGCATAACCAAGTACTTGCAGAGCCCGTACCAACTCCGAAAAGCAGTCTTCGGTATATCCTCCTTCTTCACCCTGATTTGATGGTAACCCGATAGCAGATCGATCTTAGAAAACATAGTTGCTCCCCTCAAATGATCCATCAAATCGTCTATCCTTGGCAACGGATACTTGTTCTTTATTGTCACTTTGTTCAGCTGATGATAGTCCACGCATAACCTTGAACTTCCGTCCTTTTTCTTGACAAACAGTACCGGAGTTCCCCATGGCGACGCGCTAGATCTGATAAACTCTTTGCCTATCATCTCATCCAACTGTTTCTTCAGCTCCACCAACTCTCCTGGAGACATTCGATAAGGTGTTATCGAAATAGGTCCATTTCCTGGCACAAGATCTATAGAGAACTCGATCTTTGTCTCTGGCGGCAACCCTAGAACATCATCCGGAAACACCTACGGAAATTCCAGCACAACAGGCAGCGCCCCCACAGTCAGAGTTTCCTTCGCTTCTAAGGAGAACAACACCATGTACTCTTCAGATCGTACACCCTTCGGAATACCTTCGTTAGCAGGCGTCAGTCCAGTATCACATGGTTGGCCGAAAGCCAATCCATGCCTAGGATAACATTGATCTATTGCATAGGCAAACAGACCAGGTCCACTAGAAAATATCTGTTTTCTATAGTAATAGGGCATTTCAAGCATACGAACAATGTAGTCAACGAATCACCCGTGGGTGTGGAAACAGTAAGGTCATAAGGTAAAGAAGAAACCGGTAACCCCAAGTGATGCATGCACTCCAAAGAGATAAATGAGTGGGTAGCCCCCGAAGCAAATAACACAGATAGGAGTTTGCCTGAAACTAAACACTTACCTTGAATTAGATCCGGGCAACGAGAAGATTCAGCTCCTCCTCACGGCAATCACTCTCCCCGTGGCTTGTTGTCTTGCAGTCTGTCCAGCCACACCAGTTTGCTTTGCTCCTCCATACTAACAATCTTTGGCCATGTGTCCCGGCTTCCCGTAGGTATAGCATGCCATTGTCTTGTCCGACACTTGGATCCTGCAGTCTCTTGCTAGGTGTGGTTCCCCACACTTGAAGCAGCCTTGTAATCCTTAAGTTGCACTCAGCCTTTGTCCTCCGGCCTCGCCACTTCTCTGTACGGCCTCTGTCTTGACTGAAACCTTCCGCCTCTACCTCTCTGATAATTGTGGATAGGTCCTCTGCTCCTCGGAACCAGCTCTTTTCTTCTCTCGATGTTCTCAATTGCTGAACATCGATCCAGCATGTCAGGGAATCTGGTAATCCCCAAAGAAACTATGGCTTTCTGCACTTCATACTTCAAACCATCTTCAAATTTGCGGCATATCCATTCCTCATCCGGATACAGCTGGTAGAATTCCGAAAACTTGAGCAGCGCCTCGAACCTTGCTGCGTACTCCCCTATTGATATGTTGTCATGCTTCAGTCCCTGGAACTTTTTGTCCTTTTCCTTTCTGACCATCTTGGGAAACTACTTCTCTAGGAAGCATCCCCTGAACAACCAAAAACTAAGAAACAACAACGAAACCAACAATGAACGAACGCACAAGAAGGAACATATGAACTCGGCCACAAAAAAGAGGAAGAACTCACCCACAATGGTTGTTCTTCACAGCCCAATCTCAACCACAAGTCCTCGTGTGATTCCTCGAACGAAAGCTCGGGCAAAAACACTCGTTAAACCCTAATGTGTTAGCAAAGCAACATTAGGTTGCAGTAGCAGGAAGAAAAACTAGAAACCAAGAGAAATACCAAAAAGAACTTAGGGTCGATGATGTCGGCACCTAGGCTTACCTCAAAGAAGCTTGAAACCAAGACCACACCCTAAGCAAGTCCGAAGGTAAGATCACGAATGTGTAGTCGGAATAGGGTTTCGATGAACGAATGAAGGAGAATCACTCAAAGAACCTCAACTCACTCTCTGGACCTCTCTCTCATGTTGAAGAAGGTGAAGAGCTTAAGAAATTCGTGCAAAGTGAGAAATGAAAATGGAAACTCCACTTATGTTCCCTGATCAGCGTGCTTTAGCGTGCAGAACTCTCAATGTTTGAGCGTTCCCATGCTCCAGCGTGGGCTCTCTCCACATTTGAGCGTGAAACCTCGTCCACTCCGCCTTCTCCCTGGCCTGACACATGTCCCACATGTGTCAAAACTCAGAACAGCAGGCACAACTCACTCAGCACGCTAGAGCGAGCAAGCTTCCCACGCCTAAGCGTTGCCACGCTTGAGCGTGGAGTCTTCCCATGCTTGAGCGTCCAACTCAGCTGGGGAAGGACTTCCATCCTTCTGACTCCCCCAGTTTCTCGTGTTACACCTTAAGCTCTCTCAACATGATTCAAGCCTAGTCATAAACTTCCAATTAAGCTTATAACTAACACACAAACAACCACACAATCATACAAACACTCGATCAAGGTTATCCACCTTAATTATGGTTTCAGAAAACAAAGATGTTACATTAGTTCTGTAGAAATTTTTTAACCCAAATAAGTCCCTAAAAATTTCTTTAGGGGGACAAATTAGTCCCTACGTGCAATATGAGGAAACATGCACCATGATCTCATATTTGTGTTTATTGGTTGTGGTTGGTGCTCCACAGTTGCTCCTCCTTATTGACTCTAAAACAATGGTCAAATTAGACACATAACGGTGGAATATAAAAATATAATAAATACACGAGTTCAAACAATAACCTATGTTGCTGGCTGAGACTGAGTAGGGGTCTTTTTCACTATTGTTCGCTTTGCAGGCCTTGTTTTAGCTCCTGGTCTAGAGGAATATTAAAATTTCACTGGTTGTTGGTGCTCCCTATACTTCACAATCTTTGCATTCCAGACATCACGCATATTGTTGGTTATGGTGCAACTGTGGAGCACCAACAACCACAACCAATAAACACAAATGTAAGATCGTGGTGCATGTTTCCTGATACTGCACGCAAGGACTGATTGTCCCTCCGAAGAAAAGTTTAGGGACTTCTTTGGGTTAACAAATATATCTAACGTTGGGTTAACAAATATATCTAAAGGACTAAAGTGGGTCATGTAAAAGTAGGAAGCTCTGTAACGGTCTACGTATGCATTTTAACGGGACACATAAGCAAACTAACAGAGCCTCACGAATGGGAAGGGACAGGGGGACTAATGTGACCCTGAGCCTGTTTGGTAAAACTAGCTGTTAGCGGATACGCTAGCTAATAGCGGTTAGCGGATGAGGTAGCTAATAACGGATAGCGGATAAGCTAGCTTATTTTGTGTGAAAGTGTTTGGTAAAACTAGCAGTTGAACTAGCTGAAAAAAATAAAGTGACATAAAAGGACATCTTCATTAATGATTTTACATAAAAGAGAGAGAAGAAGGTAAACGTAGAATTAAATTAAGATAATAAGGATAAAAGTGGAAGAAAAAAAATGAAACACTATAAGCTATAAGCTCAAACGCTACTTCAAGTAACGTTTGGAAAAAAACGCTATAAGCTCGTGAAAAAAATGCTATAAGCTAGTGACAGCGGCGCTTGCCAAACTGGGTTATTTTCTTATCCGCTATAAATTATCTGCTATAAGATCGCAGAAGGGGCGTGCCAAATGGGCTCCCTCAAATGTCATTGTCAGGGACTATTTGGTAAATTAATTTTTCTTAAGGACCAAAATGGGTCCCCATTTTTTGTCAAAGACCAAAATTGATCTTTATTCTATTTTTTATTTCTATATTATGTTAAGAAATAAGAAATGAATGATAGAAAATATGCCACGTAGAGCAACTATTCTCCACACATATTACTTGCCTTATCCTAACAACTCTTTTCAACATTTAAGTCTGAGGCAACCTTACATTTTTTAGGCTTTCATTTCCAACCATTCTCCACACAAATGAACGGAGAAGAGGAGTTGTGCGGCATGCAGCCTTTTGGGTTTTCTTCTTTGGGAACAGCAACAGGTGTTTCCCTCATCCCTGTTTTTCATCCGCAACTCAGCAACTCCATGTCATTTTTGCTTAGTCTCTTTATCCGTGTTGCTACTCCTCTATTTTTTTTATGCTTTTTCGGGTGTGGGGGTGGTCGGATCTGGTTGCTTCTCCTCTATTCTTTTCATTTCTTCACTTCTTTGACTATGCGGTGGTCGAATCTGGTTGCTTCTCCTCTATTCTTTTCGTTTCTTCACTTTTTTTTAAAAAAAAAACAAGTTAAACAAAAAAACGAAAAATACGAAGTTGACTCGTCCATTTCAAACTACCGATCGGGCCACCAGTTTTCTCCACATTGCTGCCTTGTTCGGTCAGATGACTCATCCGGATCAATCATATGATCAATTTTCGGTCTATACGGTCGGACCGGCCGATCTGAGCTATTTTAATAAGACTGATCTCATGGTAATTCGTAATCTACACTATTATATAAAGGGGATACCTAATTTTGGTGTCCAATTTTTATAGGTGTGTTTGAGCGCCAGAAATGTAAATTGGTATTTTGATAGTGACTGCTCTAAACACATGATTGGAGACATCACCAAGTTCACATCTTTACTCTTAAATATGGTGGCAATGCAAGAATAGTTAAATCACTGTGAGAGAAACCAAGTTTGGAAATTAGTTCCTAAACCAAAAAGCATAATCAAATAATTGGAACAAAATGGGTATTTAGGATCAAGCTGGATGACAATATGAAATCAGAGAGCTAGATTAGTTGTTAAGGGTTATAACCAAGAGGACTGAATTGATTATGATGAAACATGTGCACTCGTAGCAAGGTTAGAGGCTATATGCATGTTACTTTCCTTCTTCGTAATCACCAAGTGTCATTCTTCCTCGTGGATTCTCTTCAGCCATATTTTCCTCTTGGACTTCTTGTTGCCTTGTCCTTCGTTCTCTTACTTTTTTTCTATTTCTTCTTGCGGTTTTCTCATTTTCAGGATCAAAAGGTAGCAAATTTTGGTCAACAGTACCTCGCATAAACCACAAGATTTTTTTTTTAAAGATAACACAAGAATAAGTTAAATTAAAATAAAAAAGTAAACTCCAAAAAAATGAAAATAAAAAAGCAAATGGAATAAAAATAAACTAAAAATTAGACACAAATAATTTCTATTATGACTTTCGGTACTTCATAGACAAAGAACCCTTTGAATTAACAATTATGTAATTCACCTAATCTCAATTCTTATGTTGAAGGTTAAATTTCGTTAACTAATTGCAACTTAATTCCTTAGTGATCAACCCAACCTAACCCCGGGAACTAGCCTAACTCCTTAGGGCAAGTTAATAAAGAAAGATGATTAAGCTCCATGGAATTTAATACACAACCACACCAATCAAGCTATATATTCCTAAATTAACCCAATTAATGATAGAAATTGCAAGAGGCCTGCCCATGTTTCACTACTCCTAGCGTAGGAATGGGACTATAGAATACATGAATGGTGACCAAACATTCAATAACATTAAGAACAACAAAAACTACATCAACAAGATAATTGTGTAAAAACTGATAACTCTCTGTGGTGTAAAGATGCTTAGCATAGTTTTCTTATTGGATAAAATGGTAAAGGTTACAAATAGTTTACCTATCAGAAGTTCTATTTATAGAACTACCACTAACAGCTTCTGATACACAAGCTAACTAACAATAACCACTTCTATCTATTGATAACAAACTCAACTGATTCTTGTTAATCAGTTATGATAACAGAGAACAGAATTCCATCTATTCCTTCACTCCCCCTCAAGTTGGCGCATGAAGATTTATAATGCCCAACTTGCTGAGTAATAACTCGAATCTTTCACGTCCCAATGGCTTTGTGAAGACATCTGCTACCTGATCCTTAGTGCCAATTTTCAATGGTTCTATATCACCTGATTGCACACGCTCTCGAACAAAATAGCAATCCATCTCCACGTGTTTCGTTCTTTCATGAAAGACGGGATTCATTGCTATATGTAGTGCCGCTTGATTGTCACAAAACATTTTAGTAGCTGTCTTCTGTGATACTGTCAATTCTGCCAATAACCACCTAAGCCAAATGACTTCACTAACGGTTGCAGCCATGGATCTAACTCTGCTTCTGCAGAAGACTTTGCCACCACAGTTTGCCGTTTTGTCCTCCAAGAGATTGGAGAACCTCCTAACAAGACCAAATAACCAGTACACGATCTTCTAGTTAGAGGACAACCTCCCCAATCAACATCACAATAAGCTTCCAAATTCAAATCATTCTTGCTGGAAATTAGGATGCCCTATCCTGGAGTAGTCTTTAAATATCTCAAGATCCTATCCACAGCATCCATATGTATTTGTTTAGGTGTTGACATATACTGGCATAATGTGTTCACCGCATAAGTAATATCTGGACGCGTCACAGTTAAATACAACAACCTTCCTAGCAACCTTCTATATCTCGAGGCATCTGCACCTGGTTCTTTTTCATTAATTCTGAGGTTGCAATTCTGTTCCATAGGGAATCGACTTGGTCTGCATCCTTTCATTTTGGTTTCCTTTAGAATATCCAAAGTGTATTTCCTTTGGCTGAGCACAATCCCTTGTGATGATCTTGCTACTTCAATGCCAAGGAAGTATTTTAAAGGTCATAAGTCCTTGATGCTGAAAGTTTTATCAAGAAACTTCTTCACTTTGCTCATTAACTCAGAGTTGTTTCCTGCTAGAATCACATCGTCCACATAAATCAAGGCTGTGAGAATCGATTCATCCTTCTTGTATATGAATAATGAGTGATCTGCTTTGCATTGCTTGAATCCAATGGAAGTGAGTGCGCAAGTGAACTTTTGATACCAATTTCTAGAAGCTTGGCGTAAGCCATAAAGAGACTTCTTCAATTTGCAAACTCTTGTCTCCCCCGCCTTTGTGTATCCTTGAGGAATGCGCATGTATATTTCTTCATCCAAGTCGCCATGCAAAAACGCGTTATTTACATCAAGTTGATGGACAAGCCATCCCTTCTTTGCTGCTATGGTCAGTAAACATCGCATGGTTACTAACTTTGCCACTGGAGCAAAGGTTTCATGGAAATCCTCCCCCTCAACTTGTGTAAACCCTTTTGCTACAAGGCGAGCTTTGTAGCGCTCTACCTCCCCATTTGGCTTGTATTTGATTTTATACACCCATTTGGAGTCGACGGCATGTTTGCCTGGTGGTAGAGTCTCCAAAGTCCAAGTGTCATTCTTTTCCAAAGCTTCAATTTCACTTTTCATGGCCTGCTGCCAATGCTTACTAGTTGCTGCCTGAGAAAAATGCTTTGGCTCATCTTGTGTAGAGATGGCCGCTAAGAAAGCAGTATGTGAGGCAGAAAAATTACTATATGATATATACTTAGACAAAGGATATGCAGTGGTACCTGAGAATGAGTTAGATGAGGAATGAGCAATGGAGGGTGGTAAGTCAACTTTGTAATCATGAAGATGCCGTGGGAGCTGTCTTGGCCGTGTGAACACCCCATTTTGACCGGGTTCCTTTTGCTTTTTACTTAAATTTACCAAAAAATACCAAAAAATTGAAAAAATTAAAATCATAAAAAATATGTTGAATTT
The DNA here is from genome assembly GCA_039655645.1 of Ammopiptanthus mongolicus. Lineage (NCBI taxonomy): Eukaryota > Viridiplantae > Streptophyta > Magnoliopsida > Fabales > Fabaceae > Ammopiptanthus > Ammopiptanthus mongolicus. The sequence goes on from CM077343.1 coordinate 20,279,528, forward strand.
TGAGAAAAATCCGAAAAAGAGTGGAGTTTTATTTTATTTCTTCATAAAAGTCCAAAAATGATAAAAGGAAAAATCACAAAAATATTTTGAGCTTCATTTATTTATTTTTGCTTGCATTTAAAATATAGAAAAAATCTAAAAATAAGATATAAATCACAAAAATATTTTAATTTCTTGTTAACGCAGTTTCTTTTATAGATGAAGAAATAAAAATGAAACATTTTGTTATTTTTAAGTTGTGTCTTGTTTATAATACTAAAAAATAAAAATAAAAAAAAAAAAATAAAAATAAAAATAAAAATAAAAAAAATAAAAATAAAAAAGAAGAAAAAATGTCTTTGGGCCAATAAACCAAGTTTCAGCCCATACCCTTCCTCCATAACCCGTCTACCTCCATAACCCGTCTATCTCCCTCCTCACCCAAAAGTAACCCTAGCAGCCGCAAACCTCCATCAACAACGTGAATCTCGCTTCTTTCCCTTCTCACTCGCATCACTGGATCTCAATCACGCAAGGTATGCGTTATTCCCTTCCATTTTCGTTTCAAATTAGGGATTTTAATTGCTATTTTCGCTGATTTGCAGGAGAGGGAATCAAAGCAATGAGGGAGAAATATCTCTATAAAGAAGGAAGCAGAAACCAGAAAAAGAGGACAGCCAGGGGGGACCGGGAGAGAGAGGCAGTCACAAAAGTGGAAATACAGGGGGGTAGCATTGAGGAACTGATAGGAAGGAAAGGCATACACAGAAGAGACAGATAAGCAAGAGACAGAGAGCGAAAACAGAGGGAAAAACAACAAAAGAATCCGAAAAATCATAGACACAAAAAGGGAGGAAGAGAGATTTTCGAGTTCTGGTTTTTCCTTTGGGAGAGGGAATTTTCATTTTATTTTTTCTCCGGATTCTGGATATAGATATGATTTGAGAGAAATTTTTGTAGTTTTCTGAAACATGTATTCTGTATTTCAGAAAAGCCACTGAGTTTGTAAAGTTTACTTCTTGATTTTGCTACTTGATGTAATTTTACTATCACAGAATGTTTGAGCTCAGATGAGCACTTATGTTGCCCACATGATGTTTGATAAAATGCCTTGTTCTTTGGTTAAGAGTTTGGTTGACTTGACAATCAATTACTGATTCTATGATTGCTCACGTGTCAAATCCCTAAGTGTTATGTTTACTTGATTGTTTATCTACTCATGGTTTTGTTCCTTTATCATTTTATTTTCTCCTTTTTGATCAAACTTTGTTTATGGATTTGGTGGTTAGTGAGCATGTAGACATGAGAATATTTCGACTCTCCTGCGAGCAGATTATGAAGCTTTAGTGTAAGCTTTTGAATATTAATGGATGTAGATGTAGATTGGTCTGTTTTGAAAGTGCAGATTATGCAACGTGAACTTGGTTCCTTTGAATGATGAAAATGTTATCCCAATCTATGGATGAAACCTTCCCAAGGTTGTCTTCATGAGACTCGATGGTCATAGTTGTTAAAAGTGGAGAAGCAGCAAGTGTTTTGCAGTGAATAATAATAATAATAATCCTATGCTTGATAACATTTGCTGCATCACACCCTAATTGTCAGACATAAATTTCATGTTGTTTTACCTTTTTTTTTTTTTTTGCCAATTGCTTTGTGGCATCAACATGCTTGCCGTAGATAATGTCCAGTTCATCTATTTGAAAATGTTATATCCTTATTATTGAAATATTGCTCAGGTGGAAAGGATAAATATTGCTCAAGTGGATAAATATTTGAGCTCTTGAATCAACCCATAAAATGTCAAAGTTGCTTTATTAGAAATGTACTGGTGATGTTGGCTTGTACAGAGGACATGCGGAATTGAGGAGCCTAGTAAATTTTGTTTCCTTGAATTGTGGAGCACTTGGGCAAAGGATTCATTCTCTCATGCACCCTGAGTAAGTGTTTTATTTTTGTTGCATTTTTTGGCAAGAGTACTTTGGTTGATCCTTTTAGATGATGATGACAGTACCTTCATAATTATTTCTATTCATATGCAGGTGTTAACTTGCCTCTTTAGCTCATGGGATAGAATTTTTTATTATGAGTTCCTCATTCTAGATTTTCTTTTTTAAAAACCAACACTTTATATTTAAATTTATGGGGTAAAATAAATACATTAAAATTCCTCAATTAATTTGCACAATTAATTTGGGTGATCGTTTTTTACGGGTGTATTAGGGGTGCTGTGAGGTTAAGTCCTCATCCTTCCCCATGCGCAATCGACTCCCGAACTCAATTTGGTTCCAAAGGGCATTCTTTTTTTGAAAAGATGAAGGTTTTCCAATTTTTTTCCTACATTAAATAAAATTGGTGGCGACTCCATTGTTTTCTCAAAGATTTCTTTTTCTCGTCGTTTCCTTCGCGATTTCGGTCGCGACAGTCTGTGAACACCTCATTTTGACCGGATAATCATAAAAAAGTCTTTTTTTTTATTGAAATCCAAAAAAAAAATAAAAATAAAAATAAAAAAAATAAAAATAAAAAAAAAAAATAAATTTAAAAAAATAAAAAAAATTTAAAAATAAAAATAAAATGTCTATCTCAATAACCAAGTTTAGCCCATAACCCGTCTATCTCCATAACCTGTCTACCTCCATAACCTGTCTATCTCTCCATAACCTGTCTATCTCCTCCATAACCTGTCTACCTCCATAACCTGTCTACCTCCATGACCTGTCTATCTCCATAACCTGTCTATCTCCTCCATAACCTGTCTATCTCCATAACCCGTCTATCTCCATAACCCGTCTATCTCCTCCCATAACCCGTCTATCTCCTCCATAACCCGTCTATCTCCTCCATAACCCTTCTATCTCCTCCCTCACCCATCAGAAACCCTAGCCTCCACCTCATTTTCGCTCTTCCCCTTCCCTTGAAGCCCTAGCCGCACAACAGCCTCCTCCATGCGACAACTTCCCCTTCAATCACGCCAGCAGAATCCTTCTTCTCTTTATTGGCTGAACACGAATCCTCCCGAATCCGGAAGACTCTCCTCCCCTGGCTGGACATGCATCTTTTCTAATCTCCAAAAATATCTCAAGCAGTTGTGCTCGAAAAGATCAAGGAGGGCGTGATTAAGATGTGAAAAGGGGAAGGCGCGATTTCTTTCCTTCCTTGGATGGTTAACGCATTGCAGCACAAGAATTTATGAGGTAAATATCGCCCCTTTCCATTTTGCTTCTCAATCATGAAATTAATTGGGTTTTGCTGATTTACAGGGGATTGAATGCAGAGGAGGACGAAAATTCTACCCATAAAAACCTAGAGGCAGACATGAAGAGGGGGAACAAGAGAGGCAACCAGAAAAGACCCACACATAGAGAAAGACATCAAGAAAGGAATCCAAAAAACGCAGACACAAGGGAGAGAAAATTGGGGCCAGCAACAAGAAGGGAAGGGGAAACAGAGACAACCGAAAAAATTCGAAAAACAGAGGGGGGGAGCCCAACTGATATACTGTGTTGAACAGACCCAATGATAAACAAACACACAGAGCACGAACTCGAACAGAGAATCACGAAGCATACAAGGAGTAGATGAACTGAGTACCTGAGGAGAAAGCTGTGCAGTCAACAACCAGGGAAGAGAAAAATAGAGAACACCTGGAAGAAAGAAGAAAACGCAGCAACAAGCCATTGAGGGAAGGAGCAGCATACAACAGATACTGAGCTACGAAGAATTGGTTCAGAAAAGTGTTTCTTGAAACATTGCAGTGGGATGTCTATTATTCTTTGTTTAGTGACTTTTGAGTCATGCCACAGTGGTGTTCTTTGATTTCCCATTCTGTATACCAGGTATTTGATACAAAATTCAAGGATAAATTGTATTATGGTTGTTGATTCATGTTATAAAATGGTTTGGTGTTGATGAATGTCTCTGTGATGGTTGCTTAGAATTGTCAAATAATTTTCGGTAAAGTCCTCATAAAATGTTTGAGATATCCCTTATGAGATTGTACGTGGACATGCCATTCTGATGTTGCCCAGGATTGTGAAATGCCAAATGTTAGTTGTTCATTGAAGGCATTAATGTGAAAAATTGATGGACTCACAAACATATGAAAGATAGACTCTAAATGTTTGATTTCTCTTAGTAAGCTTTCTCTGTACGGCATCCTGGTGGTATTGTGAATGTTTTGGTAAGTCCCTCTTTCTATGACAATTGTTTTGCACGTGAAGTTTGGTATATAAATAGTATTTATCTTAGTAGTCACTGATAGCAGTTGGTGTTCATGTTTATTTTTAACTCTTTTTTTGTTTTTTTGTTTAGGTAAAATAAATTTTCAGTTTATTAATTATTTGCACAATTAATTTGGGTAACCGTTTTTTAATGGGTGTATTAGGGGTGTTGTGGGGTTTAGTCTCCATCCTTCTCTATGCACAATCGACTTCCGAACTCAACTTGGTTCCAAAGACCATTTTTTAAGGGTTTTCCAATTTTCTCCTGAATTAAATAAAATTGGTGGCGACTCTACAAAATTTTTAATAAAACGTTTTCTCTTTTTCTCGCCGTTTCCATCGCGATTTTCGGTCGCGACAGATGGCGACTCCACTGGGGATGTTTTTAGAGAGTCAAGCCCATCAAAATTAATTGTGCAAATCTTTAATAAATTTTAACTTATTTGTTTTACCCTTTTTTTTGTTTTTTTTTTTTATGTTTTGTTTCTCTATCCTTTATGAAAATAAAAAAAAAATGAAAAAAGAGCAAAAAAAAAAAAATTGAAAAAATGTCATTTGTGTTTTTTATATATTTTTTACTCTTTTTTTTTTGTTTGTTTGTGTGTTTTGATTTTTTTTTTTCCTCTCTCAAAATATAAAAAAAATATAAAACAAAATTGGAAAAGATGAAAAATAGCATGATTTTTGTGTGAATATACTCTGCTTTGATTTGTTTTATTTTATTTTGTGAGAATATACTTTGTTTGGATTTGTTTTATTTTATTTTTCTTATTTCTCTCTTTGTGTGTTTTGTTGATGATTTTTGGTTGCTTTTTCAACTTTAGGGTAGATAACTTTTTTTTTGTTGGAATATATTATTTGAACCTTAGGGTAGATGACTTTTAATCCTTTTTCTCGCTATTTCAACCCTAGGGAAAGTGACCTTGACTCTGTTTCCGGTATATATAGGTAGCTTTGTTTTCCAGATATGTTTTTAGTTTTTAGGATTATATGTACGGAGCCCTCCACACACGTCACCGTCATTTACTGCATACACTTTTCAGCTCTGTACCCGAGCTTGTGGAAAACCAAGGATTAGGAGGTGCCTCAGCATTGTCATTGAAAGGCCTTGTGCCCCTCTGATATTTGTTGATTTACCACTCAGATTGTTACTGGTATCATGAACTAGTCATCCTGTAAGGGTTTATCCCTACTTGTGGCTAGAATCGTGAGCCAACTCCTTGCCTTTCGAGACAAGGGCAATCTGGGGACCACGACCTTTAGAAGTCTAGACCCACCTTGATGTCTGCACTGATAGATCGACTTAGTGGCTATCCCACTTAGAGTCATGACCCTAAGACCCTTGTATAGGTTGTTCCTTTTAGGACAAATGGGAGCATACTCTTTCCTCTTCTTTCTTGTTACTCTTTTTCTATTTCTTCTTGCATATCTTCTATTTCGGATCTTATAAAAAGAAGACAAAGAGAAAAGGGGTAAATGGGATACATAGTATTTCAGTGAAAAATTTCGCTTCGGGACTAAAAGATCTACTGGATAGGTCACAAGGAGGGCCATTCATTAGAGGATCATCCATATCCTTTGGGTTTATGACCCTATAAGGACCCCTTTCCGTGTTGCTCTGTTTTCTTGAATGTGTTAGGTGAATTCTGTTTATGAAGAAGAGACTCCATTACCATTCGCGTAGCAAGAAATGGAAATGACTCTGTGATGAGAAGAAAGTTAAAAATGCAAGCAACTCGAAGATGGATATTAGGAATGTGAAAGTCAACAAGGTGAAAACTTTGATGGAAATAACCGATGCAAATCATTGAGGGAAAAATGCGCCCATTGATCGGTCATCATCCATGCATAACCTAAGGGGGACGTGCTCCTAGAGTTGGGCATGGGAGGAAAATTTCTTCTTATAAAGGCAAATTTTCCTTGATAAAAAGATTTCTTTAGTGTGAAGAAGGCGATCTTTCCCTGAATTGTTTTTCTCCTTCACTTGTTATTTACTTAAAAAAAAAACAAACAAAAAACAAAAAAAACCAAAAAGAAACAAAGAGTGCAGTAAGTTCGTCCTTATAATGTGGATAAATTGAACCGTTGTGCTTTCAAAAAAGTTGATACCAATCAAACCTTGTTTCTAAGAATGGAAGTTGATGGACAAAGAGTTAAAAGAACTTCAAGTCATGAGGTGGAGGAAATAAGAAAATAAATGAGCAAGATAGTAGAAGGGCAAACTAAGATTGAAGACATGTTGAGGACTTGCAGGCCCGTCAGAAAAGTTTGAGTCAAAATGTTAGAAAAGTAAGAAGGATCATACAATCTTAACACAATTGATGCTCGTGAGCATTATGGGATGACATAATCTTATAGCTCACCTATGTCATCTAAGAAGGAAAAAGCTACAAACCATATGATTGGGTAAAGTCAGAAGATGTTGATGAGCTATAATTGCCACATAAAGATTGTTGGATCGTATTGTTCCTGTGTTTGACTTATTCTGAAGCTTTATGGTAATGGACTTGCATGGATTGTTTTTATGTCCTCTATCTTTGAATAGAAGTTTGTGTCCTTTCATGATTGTGATGAACATGTATAGGAATTGGAAGAAGTTTCAAATCCCCTCTTCAAAAAAAAAAAAAATGAAAAGAAAAAAAAAAGAAAATAAATGGGAGCAAATAAATGAAGGTGTGGTTTTTACCGTGTATTAATTTTGTCTCAAGATTAATTTTTATGTGAGATGAGTAATCTGGATTTGAAATGAGGATTGACCATCTTTCTCTGCCCTTCATAAAAAATCATTTTCCCTTGTTACCCCTGTTGGGCCTTACAAATTCTTTCAAATAACCTTCGACCAGAATCACCCCTACGCTAGGGGTTGGCATTAGTTAAAGGTTGATTGAACCAACATCGCGTGAAGGAAAGGAGGGAAATGTGAAAGAGATGCCAAAAGAAAAAAAAAGAAAAAAAAAAAAAGAGAAGAAAAGAAAATGAAAAAAGAAAAAAAGAAAAAAAAGGATGATAAGGATGGAGGAGATACTAAAAAGAAAATTGAAGGATGAAACAAAAAGGGAGAAGAAATGATCAAAAAAAAAAAAAAAAAAAAGGAAGGACTTTTTGGGTTCAAGATAAAGCAAGTAATGTCCTTGATGATGCGAAAGCAATCTTACCTTTGTAAGAAAGCCAAAGATCCTGGTTCTCATTCACCTTTAAACACTTGTTTGAGCCTTTTATACCTTTCTTTTCTTAAACCCCTAACCTTGGCCACTTTACAACCTTTAAAAGTCCATTCTGATCAATGAGGGATTACTCTTATTTTCATAAATCTTAATCTTGAGACAAAGACAAAGTAATTATACCTTTTTAAAGTTTTTTTGCTCCATGAAAAAAAAGAAAAAGAAAAAAGAAAAGCCTATTAGACTGAAAACCCGCAAGGGCAGTCTAAGCAAAAGTTAGGGCAAACAAAAAAAGAAGAGGAAAAAAGAGGGGTTTACGCAGGGACAACCTTCTACATAGTTCAATCCAACCCTCTACTGGGGCAGATCTTTTGATTGAATGTGGCCTTACACTGGGGCAAATTTCCGCGTTGCTAATTCTGTCCTACACTGAGGCAAGTTTCCGCGATGTTCAAGCAAGCCCTACACTAGGGCAAATTTCTGCGTCGTCTAATTCAGCCTTACATTAAGGTAAAATCCTGTGTTTTTCAATTTCACCGTACACTGGGGCAAATTTTATTTGTTGTTCAATTTGCCCAACATTGGGGGAAATTTTCGTGTTGCTCAACAGGGGCAAAATTTCAAGTTTGAGTTGGTTTTGGACTGGGGCAAATTCCCCTTTGTTCAATTTGGCCCTACACTGGGGCAATTTTGTTTTAGCCTTCGACGGGTCACGTGAGTCAGTAATTCTTTTATCATTTGATTTCTTTTTTTTGTCCCGCCTTGTATGGCTATTCATTCATTGCACTCAAGCCTTCAAAGTCCTCAAGGAAGCTCTTTTAACCAATCTCCTTCATGAGTCACTTGTCGATCCATGGATATCCATTAGGTAATGCTTCAAGATAAGAAAACATAGGTTCAACAGTATGGTTCAACAATCTAATGGCAATCTCCCTAGGAATCATTCAAGCCACAAGAAGCTCAAAGATCTTAAGTGGAGACGGTAGATGATATTCTCATGAAGGAATCATGATTATAAGGTAGCTTGATGAAGACAAGTGGTGTTTAAGATGTTACATCCCAAGGCAAAAGGAACAGGGTTTCACATAGATTCAACAAGACCTCGAGATAACTGAATAAGGGTTTGATTGGTTGACGCTTGTCAAGAAGCATCTGGTTCAATTTATCTGCAAGGTTACTCTTCACACTCTTTGTTTCCCTTTTGCAAGTCGGTGTCGAGTTTGCCCGCCATTGCAAATGACCAAAACTAAGTTTCTCTTTAGCGAGTCGGTGCCGAGTTGGCTCGCCATCGCAAATGGTCAAAAAGTGATGAAAAGATATACAAAAGAAAGAAATAAGAAACGGTGAGTTTGAGTCAAGTTGACTCCAAAGTTGATAAAGTTTTTGGCTCAAAGGCCAACTGCAAAAGTTTTGGGCTCAAGGCCCATGTCATAAATTTTTGGCACAAGGCCTACTTCATGAATTTTTGGCTCATGGCTCAATTTATAAGTCTTTTGGTTCAAGACCCATTTCATAAATATTTTTGTGCTCATGGCCCAGGTCATAAAATTTGTTTTGGCTCAAGGCCTTTTACTAATGATTTTCGGCTCATAGCAAAAAGAATCTACAACGTTTACTCTGCACGCTCTTAGTTTCCCATTTGCAAGTCGGTGTCAAGTTGGCCCGCCATTGCAAATGACCAAAATCTAAGTTTCCCTCTTGTGAGTCGGTGTCCAGTTGGCCCGCCAGTATTTATGTTTAAAAAAAAAAATACAAGAAAGAAAGAAAAATCATGTGTCTAAGTCAAATTGACTCCAAGTTGAGACTTTGTTTTCAAAAATCTCGAGCCCATGTCTAGTTAACTTGCAAATAATAGGAAGAAAAAAGTGTAATTCTGTTGACTTTTGTGGCTCAAGGCCCATTGCTTTTTAAAGGCTCCATTTTCCAACTCATGGTTCACTTGTTTTGGATCAGAGGCCCACTGTCTTTTAAATTTTCGAGCTAAGAGGCTCATCGTCATTTAATTTTGGGATCAAAGGCCCACTGTCATTTAATTTTCGAGCTCAGAGGCTCATTGTCATTTAATTTTTGGGATCAGAGGCCCACTCTCTTTTAATTTTCGAGCTAAGAGGCTCATTGTCATTTATTTTTTGGGATCAGAGGCCTACAGTCATTTAATTTTCGAGCTCAGAGGCTCATTGTCATTTAATTTTTGGGATCAGAGGCCCACTGCCTTTTAATTTTCGAGCTAAGAGGCTCATTGTCATTTAATTTTGGGATCAGAGGCCCACTGTCATTTAATTTTCGAGCTCAGAGGCTCATTGTCATTTAATTTTTGGGATCAGAGGCCCACTCTCTTTTAATTTTCGAGCTAAGAGGCTCATTGTCATTTATTTTTTTGGGATCAGAGGCCCATTGCACTTTTAATTTTCTATCATTTACTTTCGGGATCAGAGGTCCATCGCAATTTTAAATTCCTGCAATTTATCTTTTCGGGATCAGAGGCCCATCGTAATTTTAAATTCCTGCAATTTACCTTTTGGGATCAGAGGCCTATCACACTTTTAAATTTCCGTCATTTAATTTTAGGGATTAGAGGCCCATCGCATTTTAAGTATCTGTCATTTGCTTTTGTGTCTACATCGTTTGCATTTAATCCTTTTGTATAGTGGCATGCATTCCCGGACAAAATGCGTGTTCTTTTTCTTTACTCGTCCCTTACTATGATCACACGACCCTTCATGTCTTATAGGAAGCGACAAGTAAAGAAGGGCAACTGTGAACACCCCATTTTGACCGGGTTCCTTTTGCTTTTTACTTAAATTTACCAAAAAATACCAAAAAATTGAAAAAATTAAAATCATAAAAAATATGTTGAATTTTGAGAAAAATCCGAAAAAGAGTGGAGTTTTATTTTATTTCTTCATAAAAGTCCAAAAATGATAAAAGGAAAAATCACAAAAATATTTTGAGCTTCATTTATTTATTTTTGCTTGCATTTAAAATATAGAAAAAATCTAAAAATAAGATATAAATCACAAAAATATTTTAATTTCTTGTTAACGCAGTTTCTTTTATAGATGAAGAAATAAAAATGAAACATTTTGTTATTTTTAAGTTGTGTCTTGTTTATAATACTAAAAAATAAAAATAAAAAAAAATAAAAATAAAAATAAAAATAAAAATAAAAATAAATAAAATAAAAATAAAAAAGAAGAAAAAATGTCTTTGGGCCAATAAACCAAGTTTCAGCCCATACCCTTCCTCCATTACCCGTCTACCTCCATAACCCGTCTATCTCCTCCCTCACCCAAAAGTAACCCTAGCAGCCGCAAACCTCCATCAACAACGTGAATCTCGCTTCTTTCCCTTCTCACTCGCATCACTGGATCTCAATCACGCAAGGTATGCGTTATTCCCTTCCATTTTCGTTTCAAATTAGGGATTTTAATTGCTATTTTCGCTGATTTGCAGGAGAAGGAATCAAAGCAATGAGGGAGAAATATCTCTATAAAGAAGGAAGCAGAAACCAGAAAAAGAGGACAGCCAGGGGGGACCGGGAGAGAGAGGCAGTCACAAAAGTGGAAATACAGGGGGGTAGCATTGAGGAACTGATAGGAAGGAAAGGCATACACAGAAGAGACAGATAAGCAAGAGACAGAGAGCGAAAACAGAGGGAAAAACAACAAAAGAATCCGAAAAATCATAGACACAAAAAGGGAGGAAGAGAGATTTTCGAGTTCTGGTTTTTCCTTTGGGAGAGGGAATTTTCATTTTATTTTTTCTCCGGATTCTGGATATAGATATGATTTGAGAGAAATTTTTGTAGTTTTCTGAAACATGTATTCTTTTATTTCAGAAAAGCCACTGAGTTTGTAAAGTTTACTTCTTGATTTTGCTACTTGATGTAATTTTACTATCACAGAATGTTTGAGCTCAGATGAGCACTTATGTTGCCCACATGATGTTTGATAAAATGCCTTGTTCTGTGGTTAAGAGTTTGGTTGACTTGACAATCAATTACTGATTCTATGATTGCTCACGTGTCAAATCCCTAAGTGTTATGTTTACTTGATTGTTTATCTACTCATGGTTTTGTTCCTTTATCATTTTATTTTCTCCTTTTTGATCAAACTTTGTTTATGGATTTGGTGGTTAGTGAGCATGTAGACATGAGAATATTTCAACTCTCCTGCGAGCAGATTATGAAGCTTTAGTGTAAGCTTTTGAATATTAATGGATGTAGATGTAGATTGGTCTGTTTTGAAAGTGCAGATTATGCAACGTGAACTTGGTTCCTTTGAATGATGAAAATGTTATCCCAATCTATGGATGAAACCTTCCCAAGGTTGTCTTCATGAGACTCGATGGTCATAGTTGTTAAAAGTGGAGAAGCAGCAAGTGTTTTGCAGTGAATAATAATAATAATAATCCTATGCTTGATAACATTTGCTGCATCACACCCTAATTGTCAGACATAAATTTCATGTTGTTTTACCTTTTTTTTTTTTTTGCCAATTGCTTTGTGGCATCAACATGCTTGCCGTAGATAATGTCCAGTTCATCTATTTGAAAATGTTATATCCTTATTATTGAAATATTGCTCAGGTGGAAAGGATAAATATTGCTCAAGTGGATAAATATTTGAGCTCTTGAATCAACCCATAAAATGTCAAAGTTGCTTTATTAGAAATGTACTGGTGATGTTGGCTTGTACAGAGGACATGCGGAATTGAGGAGCCTAGTAAATTTTGTTTCCTTGAATTGTGGAGCACTTGGGCAAAGGATTCATTCTCTCATGCACCCTGAGTAAGTGTTTTATTTTTGTTGCATTTTTTGGCAAGAGTACTTTGGTTTGATCCTTTTAGATGATGATGACAGTACCTTCATAATTATTTCTATTCATATGCAGGTGTTAACTTGCCTCTTTAGCTCATGGGATAGAATTTTTTATTATGAGTTCCTCATTCTAGATTTTCTTTTTTAAAAACCAACACTTTATATTTAAATTTATGGGGTAAAATAAATACATTAAAATTCCTCAATTAATTTGCACAATTAATTTGGGTGATCGTTTTTTACGGGTGTATTAGGGGTGCTGTGAGGTTAAGTCCTCATCCTTCCCCATGCGCAATCGACTCCCGAACTCAATTTGGTTCCAAAGGGCAATCTTTTTTTGAAAAGATGAAGGTTTTCCAATTTTTTTCCTACATTAAATAAAATTGGTGGCGACTCCATTGTTTTCTCAAAGATTTCTTTTTCTCGTCGTTTCCTTCGCGATTTCGGTCGCGACAGGCCGTCCACTGTGTCTTTCTTCATTTTGAACTACACTTTGAGGTGAGGCATTGTCATTTCTCTCAGCCTGCATCTCTATTTCTTGTGTGTCTTGGTCAAGTAAAGAAGTGATAGCAGGCTGTTCCTCAGTTTCCACTACATCATCTTCCCAAATGATAGGAGAATTCTGCTTTCCATTGAATCCTTTGTCTGCAGGTTTTCTATCTTTAAAAGGAAATTCCCTTTCAAAGAAAATAACATCTCTAAAAATAGATATTTCTTTGCTTGTAGGGTCATAAACTTTGTATCCCTTTTGTCCCAAGGGATATCCTATGAACACACACGGTCTCCCCCTTTCATCAAATTTACCCTCCCTTCTGGTTTTTAATGCATATGTTAAACACCCAAACACCTTCAAATGGTCATAACTCGGTTTTCTCTCAAACATGACTTCATAAGGTGTTTTGTTGTTTATCACCTTGGAAGGTAACCTATTGATTATATGCACTGCAGTGAGTATGCACTCACCCCAAAAGTGAATAGGTAAACCTGAGTGAAATCTTAAGGCTCTTCCCATTTCAAGGATATGCCTATGCTTCCTTTCTACCACCCCATTCTGTTGAGGAGTGTAAGTATAACTTAATTCCATGATTATGCCCCTGTCTTCATAGAAACTTCGCATATGATTGGAGGTGAATTCTAAACCATTGTCACTCCTGACACGTTTAATTCTTTTCCCAAATTGTGTTTCAATCATGCAAATAAACATAGGCAAATATTTTTCGACCTCTGATTTATGTTTCATGAGGTACACCCAAACTCCTCTACTATAATCATCAACTATGGAGAGGAAGTAATGAGCTCCTGATGTGGAAGCAGTGGAATAACGACCCCATATATCACAATGTATTAAATCAAAGCAAGAAGTGGATTTTATTGAACTTAAAGAAAAGGGTAACCTTGTTTGCTTTGCTCTAATACATGAGTCACAAGGTATGTTATTCTGTTTCTTAACAACATCAACTAGATGTTCTATATACATCAATTTTGATTCGGAAGTATGTCCTAGCCTAGAGTGCCACAAATCTGCATCCTCTGACTTACCAACCTTCATTGCCATTCCCGCATCCTTAGATGGCTCAAGAAGGTAAAGACCACCTTGATGCCTCCCCATTCCAATCAGGTTCCTCGAGGCTAAGTCCTGAATTATGCTAGCATTAGGCAAGAAAGTGATGGAACAATTATGATCCTCTGTTAGTCTACTAACAGAAAGCAGGTTACATTGAAAACTTGGAATATATAGCACATTATGCACCTGTATGCCATTAGGGAGTAGAGTTCTCCCGAATCCCTTAACTGGCACACTTATGCCATCAGGAATTTTAACAGGTTGTCCATCAGAAAAGAGTTTTTCTGTTAGGAATCTGTCATCACAAACAATATGCTCAGTAGCACCTGAGTCTATGACCCACGGTCTATTAAACAAGGTGTTACCTGTCATGCTAGTGTTACCTGCCATGTTCACAACTGGTTTTGCTTGGTGTGTTGCTGTCACATGCTCATTATCAGTCTTTAACTGTTGCAGTAATCTTTCATATTGCTGCATAGTCAGACCTGGAATTGGGCTACCTTCAATGATGACTTGTGCTACCTTGGATCCACCATTTTTTCCACTCCAAGTCTCAGCTTTCTCTCTTTTATCACGAAAAGATTTCCTCATATCTTGAGGGTATCCTATAATTTCCCAGCATTCATTTTGAGAGTGGCCAATTTTCTGACAATGATCACACTTTGGCCTTTCCTTTCTTCCACCTTTTCGTTCTTTTGTATCTTTATAACGAGATCTTTGAGCTTGAAAAGCAGTGGAGTCTGTTGTAGGCTTGTGCATTGCAGATATCAATCTTTGTTGTTCATCTTCGGCCACAAGATGATATGCATGACCAAGGGTTAGTTTGGGTGCCATGCTCAAGATTTGTGTCTTGACCGTGGCAAAGACATCATCCAGGCCCATGAGGAAATCATAGAGTTGTTCTCTTTCTCGCATCTCCCTAAGTTGCTTCTGTACATCGCAATTACATCCTTTACAAGTGCATTTTGGCCATGGTGAGATTGATTGAACCTCATCCCATAACCCTTTGAGCTTGGTGTAATATGAAGGTACAGAGAGCTTCTCTTGCCTAAGAAGAGTGATGGCACGCCTTAACTCATACACCCGTGGTGCGCTTCCTTTTGCAAAACGTTCTTCAAGATCGATCCATATCTCTCTTGCAGTGGTGGCATACCGAACACTGTTCCTGACCTCTTTATCCATTCCAGTCTTGAGCCAGCCTTTCCCCATTGCATTGCAGCGCATCCAATGTGCAAGATTTGGAGAGTCAACCGTTGGCATGGTAATGCTTCCATCAACAAAGCCAATCTTGTTCTTGGCATAGAGAGCATTACTCATGTCCGCTACCCATTCTCCATAATTGCCATCATTGAGAGGCTCACTAACGAAGATCTGCCCAGGTTGATCCGAAGCATGAAGGAAATAGGGAGACATTGTATCAATATTACCTGAATTCGTATTGTTATTGTTGCTGTTCTTTCCTTCTTGGGAAGGAGAAGTTTTACCATTTGCCTTCGGTGAACCATCATGCTTTTCATTTGCCATGGCGTGAGGTTGAGGAAGACAGTATGACGCCTGCAGGATCTTTTGTCTCACGATACCATGTAAAAACTGATAACTCTCTGTGGTGTAAAGATGCTTAGCATAGTTTTCTTATTGGATAAAATGGTAAAGGTTACAAATAGTTTACCTATCAAAAGTTCTATTTATAGAACTACCACTAACAGCTTCTGATACACAAGCTAACTAACAATAACCACTTCTATCTATTGATAACAAACTCAACTGATTCTTGTTAATCAGTTATGATAACAGAGAACAGAATTCCATCTATTCCTTCAAATTGTTCATAAAATAATTTAACAATCAATAATTTTCATCAATAGTTGAAATACTTCATCACCTTAGCAAAAATATAGAGTTTAGCTACTCATGGGAAAAGAAAGAAAGAACGCAAAACAGATAAGTTAACTCCATTAAAATTACAACTCTTGAGCCCGCGTTACATCTTCTCCTCTTCTGCCCGTCGTGTATGCATCCCTTCCTTTTTCCTATTTTAATTAAGTATAAAAAAAACCTTCTATGTTTCTAACTCCCGTGATTTCCTGATAAAATCAATTTGGATTTAGCTCAAATTTAGGATTTGTACAGAATCTTTAACAGTTTTATCTTCAACATCTCCCAATCTTATTGAAAATCTTCTAGATTTCAAAATCTACGAATTATCTCCAAAATTTATATTTTTTCATTATTCTTTATCACAATCAATATGCAAAATAAAATTAGTAAATAATAAGAATAAATCAATAAAATAAGCATAAACCTAGCAAATTAATTAAGTTTAAATGTGTTAAAATATATGAATATTTATTACACATCATGAAATGGTTATGTAAGAAGTAGACTATGTAAATTTAAAGAAGTTTAATTTCTATATACTGACAGTGTAAAACTTTTTTATACAGACATCCAATTAAAAATTGTCACGTCTGTATATTTCTTTGACTCTTATCCTAACTACCTTAATAGTCATCCATACCATGATTAGTGATTGGTTGACAGTGTAAAAAACTTTACACTGTCAGTGCATAGCAATTAAACTCAATTTAAATATAGTAATTCAATACTAAATGTATGAATAAATAGTTTGATTAGACAAAATTATAATTACACAACAATTTGTAATTTACTCAAAATTTCAAAGTAGTTATAATTGGTTGATTAGTTGAGATAATTATATATTTATAAAATACCATGTCAATTCATCCTATTTAATCATTTTTGTTGTGATATGGTTATAAAAGATGACCTAGGCAATTCATATAAGATTTCATTCTTAAAAAAAAAATTGGGCTTATTTCATTTTATCACATGAATGGAGCAAGGGGATATATATTATACCACATTTTGAACTAGAAGAGAGATTTGAAAAAATGTCATATCTATTCACTATATCAATAGTCGAGCCAGATTTGGTTTATTAATTACCGTGGACTTACCTTTTTGTATTATTTCCTCTAAATTGGACCAAAATCAATTCTACAATGGGATATTCAACTCTAGGATGATTCAAAAAATAAAACTTTATGTTGGGGTAACCTCATCGCCTTCTTCACATGTTTACATAAATACTTATAATTAGGAAGAACACTATAAACAAATTATGCACATAGTTAACTTAGATTTGCCAACATGTTTACATCTACCAACGAAAAGAAATCAAAGAAACTATGAACACCATTACAAAATATAACTTGTGATCAGATAAAGTTGCAAACCCTCGGCCAATACAATTTTTTTGGACAAAATTGCAAACTACTATTTAGTCATTTGTAAACCCTCGCAAAACATCTTTGAGAACAAAGTTTCCACTACAAGAAAAAGATCTATTACTGGTGGCTAAAAGCCCTCAAAAACGCCCTAAAGCTGTTGATAATGGCCTTTTCCGGCGGCCAACCGACAACCTCAATTCCATCGAAAATCGCTCGTCGGTAATGTTTACTAACGGCTAAAGCCGTAGTAAGTTCATCGATAATTACCGACGAGCTAGTTGTCGGTAATCGCTCATCCGTGGTACCGACGGGCTAGTTGTATCGACGGCTTAAGTCATCGGTAATGATAAATTTTTAAAAAAAATAATATTTTCATATTAATTAAATAATTATAATTAAATAAATAGTTTAGTTATATTTTATATTAATAAAAAAATTTATATTTTCTACTAATGATTTACAAATACTAATATTAAATATTACAGAATAAATAAAATATAACATCGAAGAAATTAAAATTATAACTCAAATGATAAATAATATATGTTTTTACAATAAATAGAAATATAAATGATAAAAAAAAACCTAACATAATAATCTAATAATCCCTATCATAAGGAGACCAAAAAAGATGCTCCAATGAGTTTATCTCCTCATCGTCCTCCCCGGTGCGCTGAGTCGACTGATCAAGCCGCGAGGCTGCTGTTGTATCTGTTGCAGCGTCGCCAACATCTGCTGCATTGACTCCTACATTTGACGTTGCTGCACGTCCCTCTGCCACTCACACTCCTCAATAGCGGCCAGTCCCCGCTTCAGCTCAACAATCTTCGTTGACTCCTGAGTTTGAGTCCGCGAGTCAATCCTATCAACCGATCAGCCTAATACTTAAGGACTGAGTTTCCTTTCAAACTGGAAATTTCATTTTTTTTAAGTGCACCATTTGTTTTGTTTTTATATAGTATTTTTTACCTATTTAGTTTGGATTGATTAATAATAATTAATTTGATTTGAAAAGAAATCAGGAATTCTTAAGGAATTAAAGATTATTGTGTATATACCAAATTCAAAATTCGCGTCATTACTATTACTGATCAATAAAAAATATCTGTAATAATAAAAAAATACAGTCCTGGTGGACCCTCCAACACTGAGTTCGAAAAGGCGCGACGACCCTTTCCGATAGTTGTCGGAATGGTCTCCAGCACCATACAGGCGGCCTTTCTTCTTGCCGCCAACAACCTCCGCCCAAACATGCAGCGCAAGCCATTCCTCTTCGGGGTCAGCTGGGGTGGATGGGGAAGAGGCTGATGCCTGAGACCTAGCCTGAGTCATCCTAGCCTAATAGTTACACTTTATTTATATTAGTTACACACTATTTAATTAGTTACAAGTTTATTTAATCAATTATTTATCATTACTATTAAATTAATTACAAAAAGCGCAAAAAACAGAAAATGGTAAAGCAATATAACATGGCACAATCAGCAAGCATATAAATAAGACCAATTTTTATATCAATGGCATTTTTTTTCACAACCAGAAGCAATGTTCTTTAGGAAAAAATATTTCACAAACAAAAGCTATGTTCAGAAACAGACCCAAATGACATTTTTCACAAGCAATTTCATGCCAAAAATTAATGAACTAACCCAAAAATAACAACTCAAATGAAAATAACACAACAATTGACATTCTAAAATGAGCATTGGCAGCGAACACAACAATTGTTAGTGTTAATTTCGACATTCCTATTATGTGAAAATTAACAGGAACAGAAGGAAAATAACCCCAAACACACACAAGCTCACTTTTTTAGCATCACAACAATGAAAATAACACACACTTAATTTCAACATTCCAGATTCAACAGGAATGAAAGGAAGAGTCCCTGGGTTCGAGCGTGTGCGGTGCGTTTCGTGCGTCATCGACTCAGCGTGAAAGAGCTGGACGGAGGCAGAGACAGAGGGCTCCACTACCAGAGGGTTGCGCGATGGTGGTTGTGAGAGAGAGACAGAGACAGAGGGAAGGAGGTGGTGGTAAGGTTGTTCTAAATTTTTTTTAAAAATTAACAAAAATTATCAATACAGACAACAGAGAAAGACAAAGAGCTAGAAAGAGAAAGAGAAAGAGAAAGAGGAAGAGGGGCTTACAGCGGTGGTGCGCGGTTGGCAGTGGTGGTGCACGGTTGCGGTTGTGAGTGAGTGACATAGATAGAGACAGAGGGTGGTGGCGGTGGTCTTCGTGAGCTGAGATGAGAGAGAGGAGAATTGAGACTGAGAGAGGAGAGGTGGAAGAGACAAACAGAGTCAAATGAGAAGGAAGCGTCATAGCACGGGTATTTGTGATGCGTCTCGATGGATTTCCAACGACTAGCCCGTTGGTACGTCAAAAATGAGTCATTGTGTCTTGTAATACCGAAGAACACTTACCGACGGGCTATGCCACCAGTAATAAATCACAACATTACCGACTGACAAACCGTCGAAACTTGACGGGACAATTTTCGCCCCGAATTGCGCCAAATTTATCTACGGTAGTATCCCGTCGGTGAGTTGGTCAAATTTTCACTCGTGCATTATCAACGACTCTAGTTGTCGAAAATGATGAAGATACTGAAGGCCGCATGGCTGTCAGTAAAAGACTGTCAGTATGCATGCGTTTTTTTGTAGTGTGCAAACGTATTGCTGTATTTATGATGAAAATTTCAAACTATCATTCAAATGATCAAACCGCGATAACAATTGCTAACCAAATTTTATCTTCCAAACCTATGTGTTTGCAATGCTGTTATACGGAACATACTGCATGATCTCCACGTCAAGAAGACTTTCCCCACACCTGTTGTTATCATGAAAAAACACGTCACCTAATCTTCATCAAGAATACTTTTGACACAAAGGGCCAAGGGGCCACCATATCATAGTGCACTTGCTCAAACCACACCTTAATACCACTTGTTGGAGAATACTCATCCCTTTTCCCTTGCTTGTACAAAAACGTATAATATAGGGAAAGCATCATAAACAAATGACACAAAGTTAACATGGTTCCACTGAACATGTCTATATTCTTTAAGTAGAATATCAAATCCACTATGAACAACATTACAAAGATACAAATTTTGTGTGGATAAAGCTACAAACCCTGTCCTACTGTACTTTTTGTACCAATAAAATTACAAACACTCTCATGCAACTTTTAGGACAACATTGTAACTCCTTTTCCAATGCAAAATTGTGAAACTTTTGGGGACAAAGTTGTAAACCTTTTGTCGCAACATTACTCATAATTTCATCTCATTCATTCTGAAAACCTCTAACAAATTCTCAATCCAAGTCTTTATAACTCATAACAAAGAAACTACCATTTTCCTAATTTCCTATTTTAAATAAATCTTTTTATATATTGCATATCCCTCACATATCTTTCATATTTATCATATATTTTATTATTTTATTATTAATTATAAGATATGATAAAACAAAAAACTATCGATAATTATCACATCATAAATTTGGGTTTAATTTATCTATCGGTTTTAATTTTTATTGGAAAACTAAATACACCACTCTTAAATTTATTAAGGAGAATGCTAATGAGTGGTATTATGACACTCATTTGCAAGACCCATTTATTAAATACATCACTTTAATACCACTTTCTAATAAAAATTTATTTATTTATTCTTAATCATTGCCCTTACCAATTTATCTAACTTGGATCTTAACCAGGGCTCTGTTTGGCATGTTCAATAAGCTAGCTTATGGCTTATTTGATTAGTTTATAAGGTAGTTTGATCAAAGTAGAGGTGTTTGGTAAATAATCTTATCTCATGAGCCTATAGCTTTTCTTCATAAGTTAATTTATTTAGCTTATGGCTTATAACTTATTGACTTTTCTCTTATTTTTACCCTCACTCATTTAATGAAATTGTCAATTTACTATGTTTGTTATAAATATGCCCTTTTATGTCATTTTACATTTATAAGCTAGTTCAACAGCTAATTTTATCAAACACTTCAAATTCAATAAGCTAGCTTTTCAGCTATCAGCTATAAGCTTCCAACTAAAAAGTAGCTTATCAGCCACAAGCTAGCTTATCCGCCATTTTTACCAAACAGAGCCTATATCGTGAGCACATGGTGCATCTTCATCACACAACACAAAACACCATGATTTTTTTTTCCTTTTTTTTTCCGGATAGATATAATTTATGATTATGATTTTCTTTTAAATGGCACAAAACACCACATCTCTCACAATTTCCCAATAAAAATGCATGGAGCAAGCAATTTGTTGTCGGTACACTACTTTTCTAGCGAATTTCACCATGCATCATAGAGCCTGTTTGGTAAGACATTTCAACGAGCTTATAGTGGATGAGATAGTAGTCCCGTTTGGTAAGCGCCTCTGTCACGAGCTTATAACGTTTTTTCACGAGCTTATAGCGTTTTTTCCAGACGCTACTTGAAGTAGCGTTTGAGTTTATAGCTTATAGCGTTTCATTTTTTTTCCACTTTTATCCTTACTATCTTCATTTAATTCTACCTTTATTCTCTGCTCTCTCTTTTATGTAAAATCATTAATGAAGATGTCCTTTTATGTCATTTTATATTTTTCAGCTTGTTCAACCGCTAGTTTTACCAAACACTTTCACAGAAAATAAGTTAGCTTATCCGCTATCCGCTATCAGCTACCTCATCCGCTATCCGCTATCAGCTAGCTTATCCGTTAACAGCTAATTTTACCAAACAGGCTCATAGAATTTTGACCCATTATTATTTGATTATCTGATTTTATTTTTTTTAAATTCACCTCTGTCGCGACCATCCCGTCCGGGCGTCGCGAAAAAATAGATTATTATGGGATTCAGAGGAGTCGCAACCAATTTTATTTTGATTAGGGACAAATAGGAAAACCCTAAAAGGTTGGTCTTAAACCAGAAATTAGGTTCGGTAGTCAATTACGGGTAGGTAAGGTATTAGCACCCTACACATCCGTTAAAAAACGGTTGCCTCTAACTAATTGTGTAAAATTATAATAATTTATGTTTTACCCCTAAAAAAAATGAAAGATCTATTTAATTAATTTGAGCTCTAAAATAAGGAAGAAGAAAAAAATCGTTTAGCTTGACAGGGATGGTCCCTGCTCCTACATATCCCTTGGTGCGATAGGGAATTCAAAGCTACGTAGTTTTTTTAGAGATTTTATCGATTTTATTTTTTTTATTTTTGAAACAGATTTGATTGATTTTATTTTTTATTTATTGAAAGAGATTTTAGTTTAGGACTTCTGAGCTGTCGCAACTCATACATCCTTAAAGATGGGATAAATTAGCGGTCACTGCTAACTTCATCTCTTTAAATAATTTAATCTTATTATTTTTTCGAAAGTGAGGTTTTAATTTTAATGTGGTTTATTATATATATTTTTAAGAAGGGGCTTTAGGATTTCTGAACTGTCACAACTCATACATCCTAAAAAGTGGAATTAACCTAACTATCACAGCTAATTTAATTCCCAGCATTTTTGAGAGAAATGAGACCTTAGGACAATAATAACAAGCAATGTTGTTAAAAAGGAACAACAAAAGGAATGATGTATAATATATATTTTCCTAATAAACTATAACAGGCTCTACGAATAAAGAAAAATATACCAAAAATCATATTATATAACCAATGGTTCATAGTACAATATTATATGTTATAACTCATAAATAGAAAATTATAAAGCAAAAATCATAAAGTTTTTTGATTTTATTTTAATTATTTCTTATATATTTTTATATGACCAGAAATGCCTCAGACTTGCCATACGCGGTCCAGTGGTTCGGTGCTTCACCTTTTATCTATTCTTTATGCGTCATAATCATATTATATGTAGTTTAGAGTTTAAAGGTTTGGAAACCAAAAAGATGCTGAATAAGCCTATAAACAATGAACAAGATTGAGAGTTTGAAGAGTGAAAGCTGCCATGGTTACTCACAAACGACGAAGATGTCCGCGGTGGCAGATCCGTGACAGTGCGGTGGAAGAAGAAAGAGAGCGATATGTGACTATGAAGGAGCCGGATGGCGGCGCGACGGTTCTGCTGATCTGTGATGTGGTGAGGAAGGACTGCGCCGGAACGACTAAGATGACGACGGAGGAGTGAGCGATGGTGGCTTATAGTGGGAGTTTGTTGTGGTGGTTTATGGTTGCTGTTGTATGGTGGAGAAAAATTGGTAATAGGGGGAGGGGATGAAAAAAAATCAGAGGGAGGTGAAGAGGGAAAGATTGGGTCCCCTCACTCAGCCTTTTTCAATTCCTTCTTATAATTAACATTTAGGTTAAGAAAGCATTTATTTTAACATCAATCACCATCAAATTAGTCAGATTTTGATTCAATTAATTTCATTAAGATCAATCAATCAAATCTCTTTCTATTTTATCATTCAAATCTTTCTAATTATGAACTCAATTAAATCAATTATGTAGATTAGAAATCAAGTCAATTGAAAACATCTATTTTTATTTGAAAATCTACCATTAATGGATTTATGGAATTAATTTCATTTCAAATTTTAATTTAAATTAAAAAAGGAAAATGAATCAATTTGATGAGGATCATTTTTTGAAATCTTACCAATTTGAGCAAATAACATTATTTATTAATTATTTTTATTTTTGTTATCGTAATTATTGCTCATCCATTTTTAGCCCAAGGCCCAATGGACCTGCTTATGACTTTCTCTGATCCAAGATTAGGTGTTCACAACCTCACTCAAATCACACCACAGCATGAGCATCACCCCTCCCACCGCATCGTCGTACATCCCACATCGTCTCCCAAACCCTTCTCTAGACCCTACCCCACCCCAAACCACCATATCAAACCAATTCCATCTCAACACCATACTATTGTCCAGTCGGGATTTCTAACGATCAACCATCGCCTAGCCGCTACTGTTAAAAAAGGAGGCACTAGGGCCGGCCCAAGGGCCAAGCAACTAAAGCCCTTGCTTTAGGCCTAAAAAAATTTACTTAATAGTTACTATTGTTGAGTCTCCAAGCGTCTGATATAGCTTTTAACCTTAAAGTTTTGATGAACTCAAACATTTATAGAATGATTAAAATGAACCTTGTGAAATCTTCTAATGAATCTGTTTAAGTGTACAGTCGTCTGATTAATAAGACAGGACTCAAGTTCAAGATCAAGCTTATGCTCACTTACAAGCGTGGTGCTCACTTACAATTGTTTGCTCACTTATAGTCGCTTACTCACTTAATAAGACATATGAGCTATCGCACTTATTCAATATTCGCTTATTCAAGCGTCTTAGCCAGAGAAAGACAAAGTCCAAGCTAAAGCGTCTTATACAAAGATAGACGAATCTTCACAAAGATAAAAGCATTATGACAAGCGTATGATAGTCCAGCTTTATAAACTCGCGTTTTAATCGTGTGTTGACTCTCTTCCTCAAGGAACTGATCTGAACATATTAAATATGTTGGGAACATATTGAATAAGGTTACATAAAGACTTCAAGATATACGAAGATCTTCTCTCCAAAAAGTCAAATGGAATAAAGCAATATCTTTTATGCATCGTACCTAACACCATTACCTTTAGTATGGAACAAAGTCACTTTACAACCACCTATTCTAATTAAGTGCACTAAAGAAGTAATCTGCTCTACAAAAACCTCCGATGCTACTTTGAACACTTTGCTACTATGCTAAAAGACTGCACTTTAGTACAAGAATACCCTCAGCATCTTTAATACATTTAATTTTTCATCAGAACGACTCTATTGCATTAATGGCTTCTCTGAAGACTTGAATTAAAGCAAGTGTTGAAGATAGAATGTCTCACAACAGATTTATTGTTCTAAAGACTATAAATAGAAGCCTCTCAAGATTTGAAGACAACAAGAACAACAATATCAATCCAAGCTGAACAATTCTCATTTATTGCTAAAGTTTTAAATTCCTCATTCTTTCATTTACTTCTCAATCATTTGTAAATCCTGAGAGAATTTATTGCGCGGTCATACCCTTCGTACTTCATATTCACCCTTTGAGTGTAATCTGGTTAACTTGCCTTTACAAATCGAAGCTGCTGCTTCAAAAACAAATTGTTTCATTTGTAAAGCCTGAAGTGACTAACTGAAGAATACTTGTTGAGTCTGGAGAGGCTAGATGTGCAAACAATACTCGTGTTGTTGAACCTGAAGAGGCTAGGTGTGCAAAGAATACTTGTGTCTGTAACTTGATCAGTTATAGAGAAACTCTTGGTTTAGCCAAGGACTGGACGTGACCCAAGGTTTAGGGTGAACCAATATAAAATCGCTGAGTGTGATTCTCTCTCTTTTAACTCTTGATTATTGCTCTTAAGTTTTATTACTTGCATTTAACCATGGGTTAAATCTGTTTATTTAAAACAAAGTCTCTTGTTTTTATCTCTACGTTTTTACACACATTCTGACGCATCCAATCATCTTATATTTGTTTTATATCGTCTTATCCTTAAGCTTTCTAAAAGAGTTTTTGTTTACGAAAAATATTTAAGTAAACACTATTCAACCCCCTTCTTGTGTTTACTGTATTTATTTCAGTTGATATTAGAGCCCAGCCTCTTGGTTGAGCACATTAATAAGTATTGAGGAAAAAGTCCCTGGACGACCAAAAACATCAGGGCTAAACAAGCTACTGCATACAAGGGAGAAGCACCCATAGCTGAAGGAACCTGCATGGCCAGGCCTCCCTTCTTTAATGGAACCAATTACCTTTATTGCAAGGAAAGGTTCCACTGGTTCATAATGAATACAAACTTTAGATGTTGGAATCTGATCTAAAATGGTCATTACACTCCTATTCTTGATAATGGCCAGGCTAAGCCTGAAGATGAGTGGATCGATGCTGAACGAACTAAGTGGAACTTGAACCACAAAGCTCGTTACTCACTTAAGTGTGCTCTAAGTCAAAGTGAATTTGAAAAAGTTCATGCTTGTGACTCAGCAAAACAAATTTGGGACACCTTAGCAAATCTCCATGAGGGAACCAGCAAGGTGAAAAAAGCCAAAATAAGTATCCTCATTTGGGAATACGAATTGTTTACTATGGATGAAGGAGAATTTATCCTTTAGATGGTTGGTAGGTTTCAAACCATCACCAACAGTCTTAAGTCTCTTGGAAAAACTTACACAACTTAAAAGAATGTTACTGAAGTTCTTAGAAGTCTTACTGCCATTACCCAGGCAAAAGATCTATCTGTTTTGACCACGGATAAACCGATTGGAACGCTACAGGTTCATGACCAAGAATTAAATCAAGACAATCCCGATAAAAAGGGAAAGTCCATTGCTCTGAAACTAAAAATAAAATCAGCAAAGAAACACCTAAATCTCTAAAAGTTGATGAGCCGTCTGATGACTCAGATAACTCTTATGAGGATTTCGTTGATGAATAGATATATCTTCTCACCAGAAAGAAGAAGAAACTTTGGAAAAAGAAAAGTTTCAGAAGGGAACGACCATTCAGATGTTTCCATAAGGATAAAAGTTACAAAGAAAGCGGGACTTATGAAAATAACCCCATTGTGTGTTATGAATGCAAATAACTAGGTCACATGAAATCTGTCTATCCCCAGCTGAAAGGTCAACCCCAAAAGAAGTTCTTCAGACAGAAGAAGAAAGGGATGATGGCCACATGGGTAGATATGGATGAAAGCTCAACAGAAAGTGATACTAAAGCGGATGAGGAACCAAATCTCTACTTGATGGCAGATGCAGACTCAGAATCAGACATTGAGGTAATTTTTGAACTTGATAACTTACAAGACGCTTATGATCAATGAGACAACCCCTTCCTAGGAGGTCCCATTGGTGACCCCACTTATAATTGTTAGCGTTATAGCGTAGTGTAGTAGTATAAAATTTGCGGAAACATCAAAACATACAATACATACTGATACCATAATAAAAGTATACATATATAATAGTATTGGCTCCATCAGTAGAGCCTACAACATTGATACCAAATATAAAGACTTCAGAGTATGCAGTAAATAAAAACTGAAAGCATAGCAGCGGAAAAGAATATACAGACGACTCAGTCTCCCGTACTGGCCATAACAACTACAACTACCAACCCCCGATGTCTACGGTCCTCCAGCATCGGGATCCAGGGCTCTCCCGCCAGCATCTGGTTCTACGGGTATGCCGTCAATCTCCTCTGGCAAATCCTCAACGGGATCTTCTCGTACAGTCGAGAGTAAAGATAATATGACATAGAAAATACAGGGGATAAGAAACAGTAATATGTCATACATGGGAAAAACTGGGATATAAATGATGTATATAGATAGCAACACACCAAATCAAAACAGTGACAACCAAACAACTTCCGAATAATTTTTCCCTTAACCACTGTCTCTCATACTCATGCAACTAACGACTATATGGACGCGATCACGATGCGACATCCCCAACGGATCAAGGTGTCCCAATCATCACTATGCCACCCCCATACAGGTAGGGTTCGGTCTAAAGCCCGCAGGCCCAAATCGTCTTATGGATACGACATATTTCCCCGCCCGCAGGCCAGGTCGGAATATTCGCCCGTCAACAAAGTAACTTACGGTAACGACATGTTCCCCTGCCCGCAGGCTAGGTCGGAACATTCGCCCGTTCATTAACAACTCAACTTCCGGTAATGACATATCCCCCCGCCCACAGGCTAGGTCCAGATATGCGCCCGTCCGTCTACAATTCGACTAACAGGTACGACCACCTCCCCGCAGGTAAGATCGAAATCGCCCTTACGCCAAACTAATCGGTACGACTATCTTCCCGCAGGTAAGATCGAAATCGCCCGTATGCCAACACGGTGATGAATAACAACTATGCAACATGAATCTCACTGACTCATCTCAGGATCAACACTTAGTGCCTCGATCACGACTTATATACAACCATGGACAACTTTCATTCGGTTCAACCGGGCATCAACTCACATCACAACAACAACAGATCAACTATATTACTAGGTTGAGCACTACGACATATATATATATATATATATATATATATATAACCTCGACTTTCTCACCACACATTCATCACCCGATTTATCAGAAATCAATGCCTAGTTCTACTCAGACATCAGCAGTCACAACAGACATCAACAACAGTCAGAATATATATTCAACAATAAAATCAACTTCCAAATAAATAACATTTAATGAACTATAGCATATAATAGACATCATACACATATCAAATATAACATACCATATATCCAACCACAGCACAGACAACCTCAATATGCAGTAAAATCAACCTAACGGTCAAATGACTTCTAGTAGGATTTGGGTCACCCTACGTATATCAATATATATATTATTTAAAGCTTGCTTCCCGAATGATATTGTGGTTCTTTCCCCCACCTTTGTGATTTTCACGAGAGATTCCGAATGCGGCTCCGCAACAGTCAATCGAGTGCGCGATCGAGCGTTCGAGTCCTGTCAGATTCTATACAGTAAAACCCAACCAGAAATTAAAATAATGAAACCATAATCTACCTAATCTCTAGGATTAGCTACTGCCCTTAATTAATTATATAGGCTAGGGATATTGAAATTATACCAACTCTTGGATCAATGACCCTTAAGCATACCTAATGCATAATCGATGATCAATTATCAAAGATTTGAACCAAAACCCCTTAAACCAACAAAGTAGGGTTTCGGCCATCACCATGAAAAATAGGTGAGAGTTTGATTTGGCCTCCTAATCCCTTGGATTACACGATTAAGGGATGAAATAGGTGAAATCAAGAACAATGAACAACAAAAACCCATTTTTCCCCTAAAGTAACCCATAGGGCCTTCCCTAGAAAAATAGGCTGGAGATTTTATTTCATTACAAGCTCTTGGATTATGATATTAGGGGATGATACTAGCTCATAGGAATTGGTTTGGCCTCAAAATGATTTTTCTACAATTTTCTAGAGATTTTTTGAAGTTTAGATCTAGAAATTGAAATTCATGAAAATAAATGGAGAAAATAAAGATTGAGAGCTCGAGGATAAAATCTATACCTTCTAGGTGATAGAGGAGGATGAGAGGAGCAACTTTGCTTCACAAACCTTCTTGAAAAAGCTTGAGGAAGCTTGAGAAAAATGAGGTTGAAAATGGAGGAAGAAGAAAGAAAAAGAAGGAAGACGAAGAAGAAGGAAGAAGAAGGAAGCAGCAGCTAGCCAACGAAAAAATGAGGAGGAAAAAGGTGAAGAATAGTGTATTAATAGGTGACTTAAGGTTTAAGAAAGGTAAAAGGAACAGTAGGTAATTAGTAAAAACTAACCAAGGGCAATTTGGTCAATTCACATCCCGATAAATTTGAAAATCTTCATGACATTTATAGGAGTCCCCAAATGATTTAACATAGCCCTGGTATGAAAATCATTGGCTCAAGGTTCTCGAAAAACCCTAAGACAACTCAAATCGTCTCCTGATCGATTTTCTAACCGAATATAAAATATATTATTTTTATTTTCGAACGTCAGGACGAACTTTTTTGAAATTATAGGAAACGTGATTCTAAGACTAACTGTCTCGTTCGCGGGTCCAAATTAGGTCTCGATAGTAGTAAAGCACTACTGTCAAGGAAAAACGCAGACCGAGCTCCGTCTGAGTTTTCGACCCAAAACTTAACCATAGCTTCCTACGATAGCGTAGAGCGTGACTATGGCCTTGTAATAATTTATTTAATTTTCTAGACCCTCTAATAAAATACAATTACTTAAATATTAGTTAAATAAAAAGATTAAGGAAATCAGGGTGTTACATTACTACCTCCTTAAAAAGAATTTCGTCCTGAAATTCGACGTACCTTTTTAAAATAGGCTCAGATATTGCTGTTGCATGTCCTCTTCGCGTTCCCAGGTAGTATCCCCGGTAACCTCATCCCATATGATCTTGACCAACGGAATATGTTTACCTCGGAGTTCCTTTATCCTTCTATCCGCGATCATAACAGGTAGAGCTTCATACTCAAGGTTATCTCTTAATTGTATTGACTTTGGTTCTAAGATGTGTGATGGATCAGGGTAGCACTTTCTCAACTGAGAGACATGAAAGACGTCATGAAGGTTGGATAAGTTTGGGGGTAAAGCGATGTGATAGGCCATAGGACCAATTCGGCGAAGAATTTGAAAAGGTCCAATGAACCTAGGAGTAAGGTTTCTAGCTTTTATTGCCCTGCCAATTCCAGTTCTCGGAGTCACTCTCAGAAAAACATGGTCTCCTTCCTGGAATTCTAACGTTCTTCTTCTCTTATCGCTGTAAGTCTTCTGCCTGTCCTGTGCGATTTTCATCTTTTCCCGTATCCTCTTGATTTGTTCCGTCATTTGCTGCACCACCTCCGGTCCTAGTACTTGACTTTCTCCATTCTCATACCAACACGAAGGTGTTCGACCTGTCCTGCCGTACAATGCTTCGTAAGGTGCCATACCTATACTTGAATGAAAACTATTGTTATAGGTGAACTCAATCAATGGTAAGAACTCGTCCCAACTTCCCGTGTGTTCCAAAACACAAGCTCTTAAGAGATCTTCCAGCGATTGAATTGTTCGTTCCGACTGACCATCCGTCTGAGGATGATAAGCAGAACTCAACCTTAACTTAGTTCCCAAAGCCTCATGTAATTGCTTCCAGAATCTAGATGTAAATCTAGGGTCTCTGTCGGAAACGATACTAGAAGGCACTCTGTGCAACCTTACTACTTCCTTGATGTAGATTTGGGCTAACTTCTCCAATGTATAACTTTCGTCAATAGGTAGGAAGTGAGCACACTTCGTTAACCTATCCACGATTACCCAAATGGCATCATGCCTCTTGTTAGTCCTCGGCAAACCAACCACGAAATCCGTAGATATTCCATCCCATTTCCATTCTGGGATATCTAAAGATTGTAGCAGTCCTGCTGGCTTTTGGTGGTCTATCTTCGCCTTCTGTCACACCAAGCAAGCCAACACATACTCGGCTATCTCCTTCTTCATTCCGGGCCACTAAAACATTTTCTTTAAGTCTTGGTACATCTTGGTAGCTCCTGAATGAAAACTCAACCTACTCTTGTGCCCTTCCTTTAAGATCATTCTTCTTAGTTCTATATCCATTGGCACACAAATCCGATCACCATACCTCAAGACTCTATCTTGATTCATCCTAAACTCAGAAGTTCTGCCTTCCGTCACTTGTTCCTTTACTTTCTGAAGATACTGATCAACCTCCTGCTTCTCTTTGATTGTCTTCAAAAAGTCGCTCATTAATGTGACCATTCCTAGGTGTATCTTATCCCTAGATAATTCCATGCCTAGATTCAAATCTCTAAACTGTTCAACCAATTCCAGTTCTTTCACCATCATAGCAGATACGTGTAAGAATTTCCTACTTAACGCATCTGCTACTACATTCGCTTTTCCTGGATGGTATTGCAGATCGAATTCATAATGCTTTATGAATTCCATCCATCTCCTTTGCCTCATATTTAACTCTTTCTGATCAAATAGATACCTTAAGCTCTTATGGTCACTATACACTATAAACTTAGCTCCATATAAATAGTGTCGCCATATCTTTAAAGCAAACACTATGGCCGCTAGCTCCAAATCATGAGTCGGATAATTTCTCTCATGAGTTCTTAGCTGCCGCGAAGTATATGCTACCACTCTCCGGTCTTGCATTAAGACACAACCCAGTCCTTGGTATGACGCATCACAGTACACATCAAACTGTCCTGAAGAATCCGGTAACGTCAATACTGGTGATGTAGTCAGCCTCCTTTTCAGATCCTGAAAACTCTTCTCACATTCATCCGTCCAATCAAAGGATATTCCCTTCCTTGTTAACTGCGTCATTGGCAACGCGATCTTCGAGAATCCTTCGATAATAGCCAGCTAAGCCCAGAAAACTCCGTATTTCACTCATCGACTTAGGGCTTTCCCATTGCACTACAGCTTCAACCTTTGCTAGGTCTACAGCTATCCCATCACGATCAATCACATGACCTAAGAATTGTACTTCTTCTAACCAGAATTCACACTTGGACAACTTTGCATAAAGTTGTCGGTCCTTTAACACTTGAAGCACAATCCTAAGATGTTCCTAATGTTCTTCCCGATCAAAGGAATAATTAAGAATGTCATCGATAAACACAACAACAAACTTATCTAAGAACGGTCGGAAAATCCGATTCATGTAATCCATGAATACTGCTGGAGCGTTAGTTACACCAAAAGGCATAACCAGGTACTCGTAGTGTCCATACCGGCTCCTAAACGCCGTCTTCGGTATATCCTCCCTCTTGACTCGAATTTGGTGATAACCAGATCTTAAGTCAATCTTCGAAAATATTACCGCTCCTTTCAACTGGTCCATCAAATCGTCAATCTTAGGCAACGGATACTTATTCTTAACTGTCGCTTTGTTTAGGTGTCGATAATCCACGCATAGCCTCGAACATCCGTCCTTATTTTTGACGAACGGCACCGGTGCTCCCCAAGGTGAGGCACTTGGTCTTATAAACTCCTTATCCAACATGTCAACCAATTGATTTTTCAGCTCCACTAACTCAGCTGGAGCCATTCGATAAGGTGCTATCGAAATCGATCCAGTTCCCGGTACCCGATCTATAGCGAACTCTATTTCTCTCTCCGATGGTAAACCCGGAACGTCATCGGGGAAAATTTCCTGAAATTCCCCCACAACAAGCAACGAATCCAACGTAGGAGATTCCTTAGCTTCCACAGAGAGTAGCAACACGTGTCTCTGAGATTTACTACCTAGCTTACTATCCTTGGCAGGCATTAATCTATATTGCTCAGGAAAAGATAAGGTCTTTTTAGAACAGTCTAACACTACATGGTTAGCCGAAAGCCAATCCATGCCTAAAATTATATCAAGTTGATGCAGCGGTAAGCAAATGAGATCAACAGAAAAAGCTCGATTCTCAATTACAATAAGACAATTTAAACAGACAGTTATGGTTGTCAAAGAATTGGTAGGAGTAGAAACATTTAAGTCATGGGGAAGTAAAGACACAGGCAACTTCAAATGATCCACACACTCTTGGGATATGAAAGAATGAGTAGCTCCCGAGTCAAACAATACAGATAAGAGTTTACCTGACATTAGGCACATACCTTGTATAAGATCAGGGGATTGGGAGGATTCAGCTCCTCGTATGGTAAACAACCTTCTGGTGGCTTGTGGTCTTGCTGCTTGATGGTCATAAGGCCTCCGTCCCGTCTGGAATCTTCCCTTTCCGCCTCGACCTCTCTGGTCAAACCTCCGAGTAGGTCCTCCAGTTCTGCCTTGCTGCAGCTCTCGCTTCTTGTCAATGTTCTCGATGACAGAACACCTCTCCAGCATCTCAGGCAGTCGGGTGATGTTCAGTGGTGCAATCACCCGTTGCAATTCATATTTCAGGCCATCCTCAAAGCGCCTGCAAACCCATTCTTCATTAGGGAGCCTCTGGTAAAATTCAAAAAATTTGAGCAGCGCCTCAAATCTTGCAGAGTACTCCCCAACAGACATGGTCCCTTGCTTCAGACCCATAAACTCTTTCTCTTTTTCTCTTCTCATCATCCTGGGGAAATACTTCTCCAGAAAGCATTCCCGAAACAGTCCCCAGTTGATGAGTCTGTCTTCAGCTTCAAGCATCCTCTGCTTGCCCTTCCACCACAGCTCTGCACCTCCTATCAGCATGAAGGATGCATATGTTACCTTTCTG
Organism: Ammopiptanthus mongolicus; assembly: GCA_039655645.1. Lineage (NCBI taxonomy): Eukaryota > Viridiplantae > Streptophyta > Magnoliopsida > Fabales > Fabaceae > Ammopiptanthus > Ammopiptanthus mongolicus. The sequence continues at coordinate 20,313,298 of CM077343.1, forward strand.
TCCTCACGGCAGTGAATCGCCGCAAAGATTTTCTCCAGTTCTTATATCAGGAGTTCAGCTCCCTCTAGGTTGAAGTCACAACTGAACTGCGGCGGCTTCCCCTTCAGAAAAGTATTCAGCCCGGAGTCTTCCCTCACAACTTCACCCTGTTGATTTTGTCTCTGCTATTGTTGCATGGTCAACTGTAGCAGTTGAGCGTTCTGTTGCGTTTGGTGCAGCATTGCCTTTGCCAGTTCCCTAACTGTCCTTAGGGTTTCAGTTGATTCTATCCCATCGATAGTGTGGGAACTTGCTTCGTAACCAATTCCGAGTTCAGCGGCACTCGCTGTGGCCCTTCCGCCATGTCCTCTAGGTCGTCCACGAACCATTCTTTCCTGGTAAGGAAAAATATTAGCTTTGGTTCTTAAGTTTTTTTTTGTTGCCAGAAAAGGCTAGAAAGAAAAGGTGAAAACAAGGGAAAAGACACTCGCCTCGCGACACGATGATCGCCTCGCGAGCCAGAGGATCAGTCCCAGCAGAAAAATATAATCCCTTGGCCTCGCGACCCGAAACAAAGCTCGCCTCGCGATCCAGAGGATCAGACCGAGTAGTAAATACAGTCCCTTGGCATCGCGACGCGATAAAAATCTTGCCACGCGAGACAGAAGGCTAGATTGATCAATAAGGTACAGCCTCTCGGCCTAGCGACGTGAACCAACTCTCGCCTCGCGAGCCAGAAGGTCTGTCCGAGGAATAAAATGCAGCCTTGTGAGACAGAAAGCCAGGCATATATATCATATGTCTTAAAGCAGTTATCACACTCGATAACCTGCACATCGGACGCTCTACCCAACTTCTAAGCATAGTCAATACCCAATGCGGGTTCAACTAGACACGGCCAGAAATCATAACCTAACCCAAGCAGTCCTTGATTAAGAATCAAAATGCTCTGATACCATAAAAGGAGACAACCCCTTCCTAGGAGGTCCCATTGGTGACCCCACTTATAATTATTAGCGTTATAGCGTAGTGTAGTAGTATAAAATTTGCGGAAACATCAAAACATACAATACATACTGATACCATAATAAAAGTATACATATATAATAGTATTTGCTCCATCAGTAGAGCCTACAACATTGATACCAAATATAAAGACTTTAGAGTATGCAGTAAATAAAAACTGAAAGCATAGCAGCGGAAATGAAGATACAGACGACTCAGTCTCCCGTACTAGCCATAACAACTACAACTACCAACCCCCGATGTCTACGGTCCTCCAGCACCAGGATCCAGGGCTCTCCCGCCAGCATCTGGTTCTACGGGTATGCCATCAATCTCCTCTGGCAAATCCACAATGGGATCTTCTCTTATAGTCAAGAGTAAAGAGTATATGACTTAGAAAATACAGGGGATAAGAAACAGTAATATGTCATACATGGGAAAAACTGGGATATAAATGATGTATATAGATAGCAACACACCAAATCACAACAGTGACAACCAAACAACTTCCGAATAATTTTTCCCTTAACCACTGTCTCCCATACTCATGCAACTAACGACTATATGGACGCGATCACGACGCGGCATCCCCAACGGATCACGGTGTCTCAATCATCACTATGCCACCCCCATAAAGGTAAGGTTCGGTCTAAAGCCCGCAGGCCCAAATCCTCTCATGGATACGACATATTCCCCCGCCCGCAGGCCAGGTCGGAATATTCGTCCGTCAACAACGCAACTTACGGTAACGACATGATCCCTTGCCCACAGGCTAGGTCGGAGCATTCGCCCGTTCGTTAACAACTCAACTTCCGGTAACGACATATCCCCCCGCCCGCAGGCTAGGTCCAGATATGCGCCCGTCCGTCTACAATTCGACTAACGGGTACGACCACCTCCCCGCAGGTAAGATCGAAATCGCCCCTACGCCAAACTAATCGGTACGACCATCTCCCCGCAGGTAAGATCGAAATCGCCCATATGCCAACACAGTGATGAATAACAACTATGCAACATGAATTTCACTGACTCATCTCAGGATCAACACTTCATGCCTCGACCACGACTTATATACCACCATGAACAACTTTCATCCGGTTCAACCGGGCATCAACTCACATCACAACAACAACAGATCAACTATATATAACCTCGACTTTCTCACCACACATTCATCACCCGATTTATCAGAAATCAATGCCTAGTTCTACTCAGACTTCAGCAATCACAACTGACATCAACAACAGTCAGAATATATATTCAACAATAAAATCAACTTCCAAATAAATAACATTTAATCAACTATAGCATATAATGGGCATCATACACATATCAAATATAACATACCAAATATCCAACCACAGCACAGACAACCTCAATATGCAGTAAAATCAACCTAACGGTCAGACGACCTCTAGTAGGGTTTGGGTTGCCCTACGCATATCAATATATATATATATATATATATATATACTTTTGTCGCGACAGAAATCGCGAAGGAGGGCGACGAAAAAAAGAGATTTGATTAAAAACATGTAGAGTCGCCACCAATTTTATTTAATTCAGGTAAAAATTGGAAAACCCTTAAAAAAACGGCCATTGGAACCAAATTGAGTTCGGGAGACGATTGCGCATAGGAAAGGATGAGGACTTAACCCCACAACACCCCTAATACACCCGTTAAGACGATTAACCAAATTAATTGTGCAACGATTTAACAAATTTTGTCACATTTATTTTACCTTATTCAAATAAATTTTGAATTAGACATTTTTCCTTTTTTTTCTTTTAAAAAAATAAAAAAAAGAAGTATGGCTTACCTGATTAGCACCAAAAGTGATGGAGCTAAATACCTTCCATAATCACAAATTCGTTTAATATCAACACTCACAGGATTTTCTTGCTCTTAAAAAATTGTGGAACAAGTGGTTCCTTTCATAATCACGTGGCAGCCAGTAAAATAAAACAAGATGGATCAATTCTGAACATATGTCTTAAGATCAAGAACATTAGGATCATCCTTTTAGGGAAAAAGTGCACTAAAGCATATATGATCACTTTGACATAAGTATGAAAACAGTACACACTCAATACATTGAAACAAATAAAGAGACTTCATAATCTAATGCATTCACCCTTTTATCAAATAGTAGTGCGCTAATAGCATCCCAAGCAAAACCATTTCATGTCTTGGTAAATTCCAAATGCATAACAGATTAGGAATTCAAACTATTTCCAAACATATTATAACACTGGTAGGAGCACTGATTTGTCTATCAAAGTGACAAAGCATTTCCAAAGTAAAGATTAAGAACAATTGAACTACAATACTTTTTCTAAAAAGAAAAAAAAGGGCATCGGTTTCTCTATGTTTATTCTATACTTCATCAAGAAAATATCATTTGGTTGGAGAGAATGAGCATAATAGGCATTCCAACCAACTGTGAACTTTACCCCAATATACATCACATAAAACATTACAGGCCAGCAAAGCAACGAAATTCAAACAATGATGGAACATTGCACCAGGATCAACACACATTATAACTTAACAAATCAGTAGAGGAGTGATATAACCAATATCATAACATGAACCAATGTGTAAGCACTCAGGCATTTTAACAAACAGATCATGGGCAACACATAATCTCATCCATTTGAACAATTAAACTCAATATCCCATTAGCCAAAGCAATAAAATAGAACCAACTCACGAATTACAGGTAAGAAAAGCAAAGAATTGAAGCCTATGGAGATAATCCCAATTCCTCCCAAACTCTGCAGCTCCTGCCCCCTCTTCAGAAGATCGAACCTCTCTCTGTATACATGTCCTTCGATTATGCAGCGATGGCCTTCCCCTGCTATCCTCGCTGCCTCTCTCAACGTGGATCTCTCTTCTTTGTCCCTCCCCAACACGTACGCCTCTCTATGGTGGACTCTATGGTCTGTCTCTGAGTTCGGTCTCTCTCCCTGTGCACCCTTCTTCCTCACTCTCCTTTAAGGTCTCTATGTTTTTCTACTGGTCTCTGCCTCTCGGTCCCCCTTTTCTGGTTGCCTCCCTTGTTCTTTATAGAGTGACCCCTTCTACATCTCTCCGATTTCTCTTTCCTGTCAATCAATGAAAAACCACAATCAAATATCTTGATTTGAATCAACCATAAAGAGTAACGATATTACCTTGATTATGGAAAATGGATGAGAATCACATCCCTGTAATCTCGCACCCTCCGCTAGCGTGAAACGTGATCTACGGGATTGAGTATGATTCGGTCCAAAAATTGAATGAGGGAGAGAGTGTTTCTGATGTGGATCCGGGTTAGGCTGCTGGATTTCCAAATTGGGAGAAGATTGATTGCGCAATTTCTGGAGCTGGAAGAGTTTAGTGTGCGGCTGTGTTTTTGGGGAAGGGGAAGAGCGAAAATGAGGTGGAGGCTAGGGTTTCTGATGGATGAGGGAGGAGATAGACGGGTTATGGAGGAGATAGACGGGTTATGGGAGGAGATAGACGGGTTATGGAGATAGACGGGTTATGGAGGAGATAGACGGGTTATGGAGATAGACGGGTTATGGAGGGGATAGACGGGTTATGGAGATAGACAGGTTATGGAGATAGACAGGTTATGGAGGAGATAGACGGGTTATGGAGGAGATAGACAGGTTATGGAGGTAGACAGGTTATGGAGGAGATAGACGGGTTATGGAGGAGATAGACAGGTTATGGAGATAGCCAGGTCATGGAGGTAGACAGGTTATGGAGGAGATAGACAGGTTATGGGCTGAAACTTGGTTTATTGGCCCAAAGACATTTTTTCTTCTTATTTTTATTATTTTTTTATTTTTATTTTTATTTTTAGCTTTATTTTTTTTATTTTTTTATTATTTTTTATTTTTTTTATTTTTTTTATTTTTTTTTATTTTTTTTATTTTTTTTTATTTGGATTTATATAAAAAAAAGACTTTTTTATGATTATCCGGTCAAAATGAGGTGTTCACAACTTTAAAGCTTGCCTCCCCGACGATATTGTGGTTCTTTCCTCCACCTTTGTGATTTTCCCGAGGGATTCCAAATGCGGCTCCGAAGCAGTCAATTGAGTGCGCGATCGAGCGTTCGAGTCCTGTCAGATTCTATACAGTAAAACACAACCAGAAATTAAAATAATGAAACCATAATCTACCTAATCTCTAGGATTAGCTACTACCCTTAATTAATTATATAGGCTAGGGATATTGAAATTATACCAACTCTTGGATTAATGACCCTTAAGCATACCTAATGCATAATCAATGATCAATTATCAAAGATTTGAACCAAAACCCCTTAAATCAACAAAGTAGGGTTTCGGCCATCACCATGAAAAATAGGTGAGAGTTTGATTTGGCCTCCTAATCCCTTGGATTACATGATTAAGGGATGAAATAGGTGAAATCAAGAACAATGAACAACAAAAACCCATTTCCCCCTAAAGTAACCCATTCGGCCTTCCCTAGAAAAATAGGCTAGAGATTTTATTTCACTACAAGCTCTTGGATTATGATATTAGGGGATGATACTAGCTCATAGGAATTGGTTTGGCCTCAAAATGATTTTTCTATAATTTTCTAGAGATTTTTTGAAGTTTAGATTTAGAAATTGAAATTCATGAAAATAAATGGAGAAAATAAAGATTGAGAGCTCAAGGATGAAATCTATACCTTCTAGGTGATAGAGAAGGATGAGAGGAGCAACTTTGCTTTACAAACCTTCTTGAAAAAGCTTGAGGAAGCTTGAGAAAAATGGTGTTGAAAATAGAGGAAGAAGAAGGAAGAAGAAAGAAAAAGAAGGAAGAAGAAGAAGAAGGAAGCAGCAGCTGGCCAACGAAAAAATGAGGAGGAAAAAGGTGAAGAATAGTGTATTAATAGGTGACTTAAGGTTTAAGAAAGGTAAAAGTAATAGTAGGTAATTAGTAAAAACAAACCAAGGGCAATTTGGTCAATTCACATCCCGATAAATTTGAAAATCTTCACGACATTTGTAGGAGTCCCCAAATGTTTTAACATAGCCCTGGTATGAAAATCATTGGCTCAAGGTTCTCGAAAAATCCTAAGACAACTCGAATCGTCTCCTGATCGATTTTCTGTCCGAATATAAAATATATTATTTTTATTTTCGAACGTCAGAACGAACTTTTTCGAAATTATAGGAAACGTGATTCTAAGACTAACTGTCTCGTTCACGGGTCCAAATTAGGTCTCGATAGTAGTAATGCACTACCGTCAAGGAAAAACGCAGACCGGGCTCCGTCTGAGTTTTCGACCCAAAACTTAACCATAGCTTCCTACGATAGCGTAGAGCGTGAATATAGCCTTGTAATAATTTATTTAATTTTCTAGACCCTCTAATAAAATACAATTACTTAAATATCAGTTAAATAAAAAAATTAAGGGAATCGGGGTATTACAATGAACTTGTTGAAGAATCAACTAGTCTGACCAAAGCTTTTAAAGCACTAAAACAACAATATGTTAAACCCTTAACAAAGCATGAACATAAAAGTCAAGAGTGTGAAAAATTGGCTAAGGAAAACCTTGAGCTTAAAGCTGAAAAGCCTATAGCAAAAATCTCAACTGAGACGCTACAATATGAAGAAGTGATGAAACTTCAACAGAAAGTAGAAAAGCTTACTTTGGATCTTTCCAGATTTGTTAATGGTAGAGGAAACCTGACTATGCTTCTTGGCTATCAAAGTCACTCCCTAAACAAATTAGGTATAGGATTCGAAGAACAGACGCATCATAAGATGACTATTAAAGTCTCAGTACAGGATGTTAAACCTTCTTATCATAATGTTAAACCTATTTTAAACTATGATAAACTTGTTTGTAATTTCTATGGAAAAGCCAAACATATCACATCCAAATGCTTTCATTCAAAGAAAAGACATCCATAGAATAGTAGAACTAACAAAAAAGGACCCAGAAAAATATGGGCACCTAAAGTGTTTGCTGGCCCAGACAACCATTACCTAACAGGGGGTGAATTGAGTATATAAAATTTTCTCGATTTATTTAGCGAAAGCGATTTTTCTATTAAAGCTTGATGCGCATACAATGAAAATAATCGAAGCAATAAAGAATAAGATGACCAATAAATTACAATATAAAGGAGATAGGGAAGAAAAGCTTGTAAACCAGATTTATCTTGGTTCAGTCATCCACCGTTAGTGACCTACGTCCAGTCCCCAGAATATATATGTTTTCGGATTTTATCAACTAATACCAAGCTTCAACGTGCTTGAATACCTTTACACCACAAAGCACTCTAACCATGCCTTATGGGATGCCTCACCCATATGTAAGAGCCTCAACGGCCTATAGCACTCTCCTTCGTGCCTCTGGGATACCTCACTCACGCTTTTGAGACTAAAGTCGCACACCAAAAGGATGCCCCATCTTTTACAATAGAAGAATACCTCACATTCTAAATAGAGGGATACCTCACCGTCAACCTAGAGATGCCTCACCCTATTTCTAAGTTGATACACAAAGAGAATGATGAACAGAAGCACTCTTGATAATGCAAATATACAATTTGAAGAACTATGAGTATGATGATTTTAACGTGTTTGGCTCACAAAGAATTATCACATCTAAAATGTAATTTTCATATGTTTTCTGCACACCCGTTTTCAACCAAAAAACTTAATTTTATAGCCTTTTAAAAATAGGACCGTTGCACCTCAAATTAAGGAAAGAATTAATTTCACGAAAATAGTCGTGATCCAATGATTTCAGATTAGTTGGTTATTGTAATGTTGACTTTGATGGAGATAGAGTTGAAAGAAAGACCACCAGTGGAGGATGCCACTTCATTGGAGCAAACATGGTCTCCTGGTCAAGCAAAAGACAAGGAACAATTGTCCTCTCAACTGCAGAAGCAAAATACATATCTGCTGCGAGTTGCTGCTCACAACTATTATAGGTAAAGCATAAACTCAAAGATTACTCTACGTTTGAGTATAAGATACCTGTTTGGTATGATAATATAAGTGCATTAAGTCTGTCTAAAAATCCCATTCAACACTCTAAAGCTAAACATATTGAAATAAAACATCATTTCATAAGAGATTATGTTCGGAAGGTGTTTTTGATATAAAGTTTGTTAAAACTGAAAATCAATTGGCTGATACCTTCACTAAACTATTAGCAGAAGATAGATTTAATTATATAAGAGATAACTTGAACATGCATTGCATTATTGAGTAAAACGTATGATACACATGTCTTTTATAATCGTTTGATGCATGCGTCTTATACCTAGTTATATGATATGTGTCTATACTTGTGTTTGACTCATCTAATGAGCTATACGTCTAATGACGTGGCTAGTATCTGAGACATTAAAATGCATTACAAGTACTTTAAAATCTTTTCCTTATTTTAAATATTCCAAAATTGCTTTTTGTCCTTAGTGGACGCAGTAATGCGCATAAATCTCTGTCTGTTCCCCATAAAGTTTAATCATTTGAAACTTTTTCTCTTTCTTGAAAAGCAACAGCTTCTTTTGTGAAAAAATTTTCGTATTTCAATTAGTATTTCATAAACACTCCTTTCTTCTATCTGATCAAAATATTTGCGAAAACCTTCTTCTATCTTGCGAACCTTTCAAACCCTAACCCCCTTTTTCCTTCAAGCTTTCTAAAATAGCACCCAAGACCTCCAAATCTAAGGTAACTCCTAAGCTTCCTTCTCAAGCTTTGCTTAGGACTGCTGAATGGATTCAGATGGAACCCTCTGAACTCCTCAAGGGCATACCTGGAAGAACCGTTGAACTAATAAAGATCAAGGACACTGGGATGGATGTCTTTGAGGAATTGGACGATGCCAAGTAGACTAATTTTCTCTCTCAATGAGAAAGTCTTTTCTCTTCCTCTTTGTTCGTTTTGGAACTCTGCTGAGGTAAAAAAGTATTTGCACTTCTCTAAGATTGTAGGGACGGTCTACAATCGGAAGGTCACCGTTGGTCAAACTTTGATTGAGTTGGCTTCTAAGTGCCCCAGTGAAGGGGCTGTGTACAGTGAAAGTTGGGAAGCTGGTGTTGGCTCAGATAATGTGAATATTGCCATGCATGGACACCCTTGTCCAGAGAATCTCAAGGCCTCCAATCTTGTACCAAAGGGTCGTTTTCTGCATGTTCCCTTAATTAACTGTGTCATGCCCAAAAGTGGGGTCAGAGACAATCTTAACAAGATGGACAAGTTTACCCTTTACCATCTTATTCATAAAATCAAGGTGGATTTAAATGATTTGATTTTCAAGTATATGGTGAATGTTTTTAAGTCCAAGACCAAGACGACATTTCTCTATGGTATGATGATGACCAGAATCTTTGAGAATCATGGTTTTGACATGAGTGTTGGTGTAGTGATGGGCAAAGCCATCTAATCAAACGTCTACTTCAAAGAACTTCACGCGAAAGTTAAGCGTGTAAGGAACCGCTCCAAGTGTCCAACACAAAGTCATCTGAAGTATCTCCTCACTAAGCATCTTGACCCTTCTTTCTTGAAGAGCTGATAAGAAGAAACATTAAATATGTAATGGACATATTTAATAGAGTTATTAAAGACTTCAAGTTTTACGAGGAGGTTGCTTTCCTTGGTCTTATAGTTCGTGACCTATAGCCGGCAGATAGGGGCGGAGTCAGTGGACCTGAATTGAATCATGACTATATAAGCTATTCTGATATTAAGTTCGATATAGATGCGGAGACAATTTGGATTCGTCAATTACTTCGGGATCTTCATCTTTCCCTATTTTCCCCTGGAGCTCTTTATTGTGAGAATGTGAGTGCGACGTACCTTGCTGTTAACCCGGGTTTTCATAAGATTAGTACCAACTGGGATCATAAAGCGGATTGGGCTAACGGAAAGGTAGGAGTCAGTCGTTCTGCCATCGATTACAGGCAAACCTTCCCCGAGCTACAGCCCTCACCGTGAGCGAGCAATGAATCAGGCATCGGTCGTTCCAGCGGTAGAGTCCTTCGGATGTTGAATGGTCTGGTGAACTCGTTCCGTTCCTGTGTAGACTCCTACCTTGCTTAACTAAGGCTTTCTCATGCTTTGAATGCCGACCTATCCTTAAAGTCAAAAGGAATAAAGTAATATCTCTGTTTCATATTACCTGACACAACACCTTTAGTACTCAACAAAGTCACTATACAACTGCTTATCCTGACTGATTGCACTAAAGAGGTAATCCGCGCTGCACAATACTCTGATTCTATTCTGATCATGTTGCTCCTCTTTTAAAGTTGTTTATCCCTGTACAAGAGTACCTTAAATGTTCTTCATCGATGCTTCATCAGAACGACTCTATTGCATTAATGATATCTCAGAAGATTTGAAGAAAAGCAAATGTGAATAAAGAATGTCTCACAACGGATTTATTGTTGTGAAGACTATATATTGAAGACCGTGAAGAATTGAAGACAACTCTGAACGAACCGAACAACTTTCATTTATTGTTGAAGCTTTATTTCACAGTCATACCTTCTTGCTGCTACTTGAAAACAAACACTTTCATTTGTGATACCTGAAGAGGCTAACTGAAGAATACTTGTTGATCCTGTAGAGGCTAGGTATGCAAACAATACTCGTCTTGTTGAGCCTGGAGAGGCTGTGTGTGCAAAAAATACTTGACTCTGTAACCTAATCAGTTATAGTGGAACTCTTGGTTTAGCCAAGGACTAGACGTAACCCAAGGTTGAGGGTGAACCAATATAATTTCTTTCTGTGATTAACTATTTCCCTAAACTCATAAATATCGCTTTAATAGTTTATCTGTTATCTAACCAGGGGTTAAATCTGTTTATCTAAACAAGTCTTTGTATTCTTCATAGTTGTTTTAATCTCGGTATTTCAAACACTTGTCTTAGACAAGTCATAAAAATCCTTTAGACACATCCAAGCGTGTGTAAGCTGTTCTCTATCATCTACTCTTTTATCTTTACGAAAATAAAATATGTTTTTTACAAAAAGCTTTAGGTAAACATCATTCAACCCCCTTCTAGTGTTTACTTTGGCTATTTTAGGAGGGTTTGGAATCTGGAGGTTGGTTACAGTCTGCTCGAGTAGCTTCGGGGCCCCGCGGTCATCCTTCCCAAACTTTGCTGACAAGGAGTATCCTCGAAATCTTGACTCGCCCTTGCTGCCCCTGGTTGTGATGTTATTGAGTTTCGAAACATGCATCCTGACGCTCTGTTGCAGACGACAAAGAGATGCTCTTGTTCATCGGCTGCTAAGCTTCATTTTTATGAGATGCATAATCTGTGGTGGGTGAAGTTTGATTAGCTCGTCCAATCCCATGAAAAGGTGAAGAAGGAGGCCCAGGTTAATTTTGCTGAGCAAGATAAAAAGATAAAGCTTGCGGTAAAGGCTAAGAAGAAGGCTCAACAAGATCAAACATTAGATGACGCGGCTTTGAGAGTTAAGGAGACAGAGTTGCTGCTGCATGGGCCGTGGTGCAGACAGTGGATGAAGAGCTAGTGGAGGTTAGGGCTGCTCGTGACTCGACCCTTCAGGATTTGGGACTGGCAAAAGAAGATTTGAAGCGCAGTGATGCTGAAACTACCAAGTTTGAGAAATGGTGGTATAAGACCATGATGAAGTCTTTCAATAATGATTTGGACCATATCCAATTTCTCAATCCTTCATCCACCCTTCGGATAGATCTTCTTTGGGTTACCCGCTGCATTGAAGAAGGTCGGTTTATGGAGATGCTTTTGTCCGGTGAGAAGATCGAGGTCCCGCTTGGTGAGTCAGGCAGGGAGGAGCAAAACCTGGAGGAGCCAATCAGGGAGGAGCCGGATGAAGATGTTGCAGACCCGAGCCTTGCTTCTAGGTTTTGGCTTTCCTTTTTGTAGCTCTTAGTTTGGGTACTTCGTAGTTTTGTAAAGACTATTTTATGAGAACCTTTTGTACTTTCCTGCTCTGTGTAAGGAAAACTTTTTCTTCGTATCTTTCTTAGTGTTGATGCTTGTCCTTTGTCTCTCTCTTTTATTCTTTGATGCGAAGATGTTCTGTTATAGCGGTCGACCAAATGTTGCTTGACCAATTTTGAGCTGAGAACCTGGTTTATAGCCAAGCAGTGGGAACCCTTTTGGGTGAATAAAACTATATGAATTTGATAGGAAATGTGACACCCACTACCCCGCATATAATAAATTATATAAATAAAATCATACATGTCTTTAAAAAATAATATAACAATTAAAATAAAAACATTTTCTCAAGGGCAATGTGCATCACATCATCTATAACATAAACGTAGGAATCTGAAATAATCAAAATCCTTTAAAAACAAACCGCGGAAAACATAAATAATAAACATAACCCAAATCCCAATGTCACATATCAGAGTTGGTATACATATACCGATAACACATCGGAATAAAACTAAACAACTGAACGTAAATCCTAACCACTACTACTAAGAGAGATCTCCATGGGATCACTCCTCGTCAGCATGCTCACCCTCCTCTGCACATGCAACATCATATGCACAAGAACAACAAAAGATAGGGGTGAGAAATACGATCATAAATATATGTAAATGGAATGGAATAGTAATTAAGGTGACATAAAACATACATCAATCAACACACGTACAATCAATATATATATCAAAGATGCATGTCAATGCGAATGCAACATCACTACTCTGTATGCATGTGACCAACAACTCTAACTCTGGAAAGACTATTAGGAGTACATGTCCGATTAGCAACGTGGATGATATGCCAGACAATGGGCCATCCCCGAACACTCTCACCAATCTTGATAACGTATAGTGGCTAGTCAGGGTACTCAAGCTTATTCATTAGGTCACTCCGACAATAGGTAGCTAGCCCATGTCACCTGAAACTTCCATACCCAATGTACCCTCAAGGCTGGGATAACACCCATCGTGGCCTCCACTATCGCGATTCATCATTTGCTTTCCACCCAACATACCAACTTCAACGTATGATGCATGCAATGTTCATCAATATGCAAACACATGCCAACCATTCACCACCATAATCAATCACATTGATTATTAACTATGACCATCCACGATGGCCATCAACAACATCACTAATAATAACTCATCGTTGTCATTATTAACAGCATCTTCGTTATTATCTTTATTATTTCATGACGTTCTTCTCTAACTCATTCTATTTTAAACCATGGGGTTACATCCTAGTGTTAAGTAGGATCAAAGATCAAGTATTCTTAAGCTACTAAGGGTAACCTAAAGTCCTTAGATCATAACAAACCTACATAACACTATCCATCAAGCATAAAGGGTCAAAACTGCTCCTGGGCACGTGAGAATTGACTTCCAATCTCTGGAATCGATTTCTCAAGTCCTCAAATCGATTTCCATTACATGGGAATCGATTTCAACATGTTCAAATCGATTTCCCCAATCGATTTTTGAACAAGGAAAATCGATTCTAGAAATCGATTTCTACAAGGCCAAACCGATTTCCACACCTTGGAAATCGATTCTTGGTCGATTCAAATCGATTTCCATGTGCTGGAAATCGATTTCTGGGTGTCAGATCATGCAGTAGCGGGTTTTCCCCGCTATCGGACCAGTCTATGTTCTCTAATTGACATATCATTCGAGCCTAAGCTATTTATCACTAATTTGATTAGTCCAACACTCATAAATCATAACCTAAGGGTTCTCAAACTAATCCTTGGTCATCAATCTCACATTGCCTATTTATTTTCTCCCTATAACTATGTTCTGATAGCATAAGGTTAACAAAACACCATATCATGGCATAAACAACATGTTCATCATCATCAATTCATCAACAATCATATAAATCATGAGCTCATAGTTATAAATATGTTACAACATTGAATTATTCATCAATCAATACTCATATAGCCAGAAAACAATATAACAACATTCATAAGCATACATAGGCATACATAAGGGTCATGGGTTAATCCCTTCATCTTAACCTATCCCAAAACCCATATATTCATGACCAATTTTCTCCCCCATACCTGGTATGACAATTCACAGCCTAAGGGAAAGAGAACAGAGCCAAGTTCTGTGACGGTTCCTTCTTACGGGTTCAGCACTTGATCACGATCGCAACACTGCAAAGCAGAGCCGATCTTTAAGTTAAGGATTGAAAGGGAAAACAAATCTAGGATTAGAAAATCACCTTGGTTTCTAACTTAGGAGATTAACTCTAGCAGCAGGGATAGACTAGCCAAACAACGGCGTGTTCTTGACGAAGAACACCAAAACAGGATTCGTCCTTTTGGGTTTTCCAGAGCAAGAGATTAGTGAGAGCTCTTAGGGATGAGAAGAGGCAACTTCTGAGGGTAATCAGGTTTTGAAACTAGGTTTAGGTCATACGCTATGTATATATAACTGTTAGGGACGTTTTAGGACGAATGGGCCGTACACGGCATAGCCCGATAACCCAAACGCGTACACAAGCTCTGATATGCATGGGAATCGATTCCACAACCATGGAAATCGATTTTCCATTGGCCAAATCGATTTTCTTATCAAAGAAATCGATTTTTCCCCTTAAGCAATCGATTTCCACTTTCTGGAAATCGATTTCTTCATTTGGAAAGCGATTTCTCAAATCAATTTCCCCTTCAAAAAGCATGTTTTTGGCGTCGACACCTGAACAATACTTGTAGATAATTATCTAAGCTTTCCAACGCATCCAAGATCACCCTAATCGGATTTCTAGAACTCAAGATATGGCCAAAACCGTGAAACAAGTTATTTGAGCTCGAATGGATCGATTATCCTAAAGGCTGAACTACTACAACTATGAACTTATGCATCAAAAACAGGCATAAAGAACATACGCAAACATCTATAATTAAGTATTAACACGTATAGACATAGAAGTGAAAAGCAGGGTGTTACAGGAAAGATATTTACTCCAATATTCTCTTACACAATCTTGGAAGTGTCACCATCAAACCTTTTGAAAGATAACTTTTATGACTACTCTTCAAGACTTTAATGCAAATCCGTCTTTTCTTTGGAAACGTGTGAAATAATCTTTCTTAGGAATGCATGAGATAAATTTGGTGAAACTCTCATTATTTAATGTCAACTTTTGGGAGTTGATCATTCATTATTGCATTTTATTTTCCCAACCACGTTGGTTCCTATAAAAAGGCCTTTGGTAACCGCAAGTACCCACATTCCATATTCCCTCTGATACAATACTTTGGCACTTTCTTCTTTTTTTGTTTTCTGGAAAGGTAAATCTGATAAAATGGCTTCTTTAGACCTTAGCAATAATGTTTGGGAAAAATGGAGACGAGTTTTCACTGGATTTGGAGAAGGTCAATGTCTTGATGGTGAAAGTCCTCATGGGACGAGATGAAGTTTGTAATGCACGTGGTGGTACGCGACGAAGTTTTAACATATTTTGCCAAACCCATCTAAGGGAGGACGAGGAGGTTGGGAGGGTGTCAGGTCTCTTTTGGCTTGAGCTCTTTCTCTTGGCCTTGATTAAGATGGCCAGGACGGGAAGCCCATTGGCCGGTTGCCTGGTGGAGGTTCAAAGTCCTGTTCTTCAATGTAGAGATACCTTGGTGACTCAGTCTTGGCATCCCCATGGTTGGTCGGTCATGCCTCACTTTGAGCATTACATTCGTCCATGGGCTCATTGGAGGTGATATGGCCGAGGGTTCCTTCCTTCCTGGATCATTTCCCTGATTTGGGTGATGAAGCCAGGAGAAAGGGTGGACTGGTTGTACTTTCTCCGTTGTGTCGGTTTAGGCTGCCTGGGCATCCTTGCCCCTCGTCTCCTTGCTCTCCTTGCTCTCCTCCTTCCCTCTATGTCTTGTCGGAGAGGGATTGCCTTCAAGACCTGGTTTTGAGCGTTTAGTCTATAAGCTTTTTAACCAGACCTTAGGCGCGGATCTCAGCAATGCTGCAGTGGTCAAGTAGAAGCTTGCATCTGACTTTCAACATGGTTGAAAGAACAAGCTGTCGAGTAGTTTGTAGATGAAGGCTGGTACCTTGTAATGCCTTTTTGGCTTTTGGGAGTTCTTTGTAATCAAATTTCTTCATGTAATTCTTTTAATCGGTTGATTCTTTGCACGTTGAAAGATTCGTAAGATGAATGAACTTGATTCGTCTTTTTTATTGCTTTTTCATGACGTGTTGTTTTTTCAATTGATGATTCCCTTTTGTCTGGATAAGTTCTGTGCTTATTCGCTCGAAAACTTGGTCGCTTGGTGTTGGTCAAGTTCACCACTTGAGCCATTTCTTCCCATCGAGCTATAAACTTTAACTTTTTACTCAAGTGTTTGGGACTGGTCAAGTTCATCACTCGAGTAGTTTCGCCCCACCAAGTTATAAAATTGAATTTTTTTACTCAAGCGTTTGGGATTGGTCAAGTTCGTGACTTGAGTAGTTTCGCCGTGCCGAACTATTGACTTGAACCTTTTACTCAAGCGTTTGAAAACGGTTAAGTTCATCACTTAAGCCTATCATTTCCTTGATCATCGTAGTGCATCTTTTTTGAGTGTCAGAGGTAATGCTCGACACATTAGGTGATCGTGCACCTCGTGAAAAAGCATTCCTGCTATGAAGGCATCAACGTGCTCATGGGGGTCGGTGGTTTCGTCATGCATCTCCATGTTGGTCAGCTGTTTGAGTTCGAAGGGACCCCAGACGCTTATGATCTCTTTTGAGAAGGGGTGTTGTAACATCGAAGTTGGGTTGTCTGGTGAGGGCCCCTAGGGAGTTGGCTGGTGGCTGGTGGCTGGTGGCTGGTGGTCCGAGTTTCCCTGGTTGTCCTTGTCCCTGGTAGGGTGAGTCCTCTTCTTCTATCGTCGAGGCTAATCGGAAGAGGGCATTTTCTCTTGCTTGCTCCGCAATGGTACGTTCATGTGTGAGGACTTTCCTTAGTAACTCGCACTATGCTACAGGGTTTTGGGGACGATCTAGCCTACGTTTAGGAATAGCCAAATACGTCCGACTTTCATGACTGAGGGAAGGTTGAAGGATTCCTTGAGCCGCAACTCTTCCTTCGTGGAGTATGGGATTGGTAGGGGTGATAGACACCTCCGCTCTGTCGACCTCCCCCCAGTGGATTTCTGAGGCCATGTCTTCTCGTTATAACCATGATTGATGAACACAAAAGTTTATCTTTTCCCACAGAGGAGGTCAATGTTCTCTTGTGGATGGTTTGGATGGTTGAGGTGGACTTTCTCTGCTGGTGTGATGAGGTCCTTAGAAGTCTCTGGCGGTGGTTCTTCTACCTCTTTGGTTGCTCCGTTGGACGGGGGGTACCTGTAAAGACATTTCGATGCTTAAGTCAGCAAAGGGGATACAAATATCAATATGTTAAAGTATGCAATGCTTAAGAGTTAGTTTGGTGGAGGTTACTCCCTAGTATTTTGTCTCTTAGAGGTAGAGAAGTTGGTGTACTTTCTTCCTATAATCAAGGAGGGCAGGTAGCTTAAGGCATGGGCTGGTCCGTTCCATTTGTATGTGCAGATAACAGTGCAGTGCCATGGGGTACTTAACATGTCTCTCTAACGTATTAGGTGGTGTGTTATGCCTATCTTCTGCTGTAATAGGGATCAAAATCCACACTTTAGTCTGCATTTTGTTTGATGATGGTACGACAACCAGGCATGTGGTGCCATAGGTCGGTCTGTATCTGGTTTTGCCCTGCCGTTGGCCTTTGTTTGGCCTAGTCCTCGTGGTTAGGCCTTTTGTTGGGCCAATACGCTGGATTAAGGTCTAGAACACTACTAAACAATATAAGGGTAGTACACGTTATGTGTTAGTTTTAGACATAAATTCACTTTAAAGGAGTTGTAAAATGTGAGTGTAATGTCCAAATGATGTTCCATTTAGAGCATGTTTGGGAAAGATTAATTTCCAAGGAAATAACTTTTATTTTGGAAAAAAATTAGAAGTTTAAACTTTATTTAAAAAGTTGTTAGATTATTTTAAAACTAATATCATTCTTCTCATGTCATCTCTGTAAAATTAAATATCAAACTAATATTATTAAACTATACAAATAACTTCATACCTTTTTTTTAATGTATCGTATAAAAGTGATTTTTTTACACAACCCAAACGCAATAGATTATCTTTTAATCATTTTTGAACAAACGCATCCAAACATAAAATTTATTCTATAAGAAAAATCAATTATAATAATAATCGATTATTAAAATAATTAATTTTTCGCAGCTAATTTAAACACATAATATTATATACAAAATAACAAATAACGAGACTGCTGATTAATAGCGACGTTGGATCACATCGTACTTCATAGTGGATCTACTTAATTGTGTTCTATATTGGCTTGACTCAAATATGGCCACTTTCCTTACGGGAGTTAGCAATGAAATAAATAATAAAGAAATGGTTTAGTACTTTTTGGTTGAATTGAGTATATGCTTGATCGATCTGTTCAAGTGTCCACGTTCTGATATGCAAAGACGTGTGTACCCATAACAAATTAAAGAGGTAGCAGATTATATTTATATATTAATTTGAGAAACAAATTAAGTAAACAATGAAGTATCACATACATGTGAAAGGTACCTGCTGGATTGGAAATTTCAATTCTATAATTTAATTCTCTACTGGACGATTTCACAGTATATTAGAGTAAGGAGACAAAGGTAAGTACCATGAAATTATCCATAATGAGATGATATATGTATAATAATGCTCTATACTATGGCCAAGATCGATGCTTTATACAGTTAAAGCTGCCCAGAAAGGTCAGTTTCGCAGTGAATGTGCCCACAACATGATCTTGACAGCTTACTTTTCCTATGTAACTTGTACATGGATAGTCCAAAACAATGATGCTTCCACGAAAGCTGTACCACTACGAATGCAGGCAAAAGAATGTATAGAGAGTGACATACTAACAATAAACGACGTTCGATTAGCTTTGTCCTTCATTGGTGGTTGAGATAAATTGGTCTTATTGACCATTAGTCGAAGCAGATTCCCTGCATAAACAATGCTTTAATATCCACGTACATATCATTGAAAGAGATTCCCCATTAATCATGACAAGGCAAATGTGACTAATCAAATCTGAATATCTGATATATTGCAACAACGTGTTTTCTGCTTCACCACGTAAGCTGGCTTTCGATGTTAAAGCGATTTGATGTGTTACAAGGGACCCAAATTCCCAATGACAATGGGACCCCAAGAATCTCTATTTCCTTGCTCTCAGTACAAAAACAAATGGCTTGGGCCTTAGAAGGATAATCCTTGCACTTTTCAGGACTATATTCGGAGAACAGATCAGTGCACATGTAAAATTAAAAGTACAAGAAGTTGTATAATACACGGCAATACCCTTTTCTGCTTCCCGAAGGCCACACTAGCCATACCGTTGGTACGAAAATCAAAGGCGTGTTAATCCAGTTTTCGTTAAATTCTTGAAAAATGCGGGTTGTAAGGTAATTCGATCAAGTAATGAAGAGGATTTCGATTGAAGATTGAAGCATGTCCGAGAAGAAGAAATTATCAAAGACTAGAAAATTTATTGCAATAATTAGCAAAATTCAATAAAGACTGCAAAAAAAACTTTCAAATTATCAACATTTCAAACGATTATATAATTGAAATTGAAATCAAATTACAAAAAAGTCTGAAATTTGAATTTAGTGGCTTATCAGTAATCATGTAACATATAGCAATCGGATAAAACAAATGTCGTTGTTAGAATTAGAAAGTTTCCGTAGACCAAGATACCTCTTTAGATCCTACAAAATGAAAGTCACTTTTCTTGTCTACAAATAATCATGTGGGCGAAGGCATTGGATTGGTTGGTGTTATGGTCGTGCGAAATTTGGTGTTTAGGCGTTTGCTCAGCTAATGAGCCGATTAGTCAACTAATCAGATTCCTCAGCTAATTCGCACAGTTGATTCCCTTTGTATTCAAGCGATACGCTGAGAAATGAACTTTATTTCTCAGGTGTGGGTTCCTAAACTACTCCAGAGAGCGTCTAGTGTAGAAGGTGAACAATAATCCTAATTTTGCATAAAGTAAAGAAAGGCAATAAAGAAAAGTAAAGATAAATGTAGAGGCTTGTGTTTGATTGAGTGTGTTCGTGTGTCTGTAAAAATTACTGTACAATTGGTATTTATAACCTTAAACTACCGGTTAACCTACACTAACACTGTCTATCACGTTTTCATCCCACTAGCTCACTTCTTACATCATGTAAAATCATGGCTAACAATAACAATGTAGGTAACTGCATTGTCAGCTAAGGTACAAACCAAAACTTCATTCCTCGGCTAACTGACTAAAACTTCATTAGCTGACCACGTCCTCCACAATCCCATTTTTTAAGGAAGGTGGGTCTTCAATCATGCTCCTTGACCTAGTCAACTCACGAAATACCTTGGGTTCAACTGATCAGCTTCTATCTTCTTTCTCTCTCTTCAAAACAACCTTCAACTTCACCCCAAAAATCTAAGAAAGTAGTTAAATGGATGAAATTGCTTTGGACTTCTTTCTTTTCTAAATATTATAAAAGCCTTAGACCCATTTAATCAACATCCACACGAGCCCATTAAGGCCCAATAATGACCTCTAAGCTCATCTCGACTTAGCAACTTGTTCAGTTGATTCTACATTAGTTGATTCTGCATCAGTTGATTCTGCGTCACTGCGTCAGCTAAATCTCGTCAGCTAAATCTGACTCAACTACTGCTTATCGGCTACCTATCTTAGCTCAGCAACTACGTTCAACCAGTACCATATTTAGCAAACCACATTCGGCTATTTTATGACCTTTTGTAACAGTTGTACCATATATCTATAATTAATAAAGCCTATTTGATATATTTGACGCCCACTATCCATTAACCAGTTGTCTTGGCAATTTGTCCTCTTAGCTAACTTAATCAGCCATCCGTCTGTCAGCTAGCTTAATTAATCAGTCGTCTGTCATTTAACTTAATCAATCAGCTATCTATCAGCTAACTTAATCAGTCAAACGTCTATCCGCTAACTTAATCAGTCAGCCATTTGTCAGCTAATTCCGTATCATCTAATTAGCCATGACTCATGAGCAATTCTAGCTAGATGGATCTATCTTTTCCCAATCAGCTATTACCAGCATTGACTACCAAAATCAGATAAATAAATAGATCAGCTAGTCACCTCAATCGGCTATCAACTAAATTATTTTGTGGTTTTAACATATGCCCCCTGCATCTTTTAGCTGACGATGATAAGAGGAAGGTGAAAGATGCATTATGTCAGTCGAATCAGTTTGTCATTTTTTTCATCTTTTCGACTGCTCTGATTTTCAACTGATATGATTCATTTACTTATAGGATCTTCTTTTGCTGCCTTTGTTCTCGAGTAACATGACTCTGCTGCATGCAGAAACTTGAACCCCCTGGAACTACTAAGTTTGTAGATCGTAGGCAAGATGCCTAAATGCCCCCCAGCTTTAGCTGATTCAGCTGATCTAGGAAACTCTAACCTTCTAAAGAGACTGGACTTATAGATAGTAGCCTCATCTTGCCTAGTTGATATGGCTAAATGTCCACCCATTATATCTTATCCGGTTGATCTTGGGAATTCCATCCTCTTGAAGACATTAGGTTCACATATAGTAGACTTATGTTGCCGATTTACCACATAGCTGAATGTCGTCCCACTTTGCTTTGTTCAGTTGTTATACCCTTTCGTTTCCACTGTTTGCATATCATCTATTTCCATTTACCCTTTGATATAGGAAATGGTAAATCGGACACCAAAACCATATTAGTGAATGCAGCGGAGAATAGATTTGTATCAGTTGTTATCTCAAGTACACCTTTGTAAGCTAATTTGGACTTTCAACCCTTCAAAGCCTTTTGGCCACCATTCCCCTCAAGATCTCGACTGTCGTGACATTAGCTGCCTAATCATTGTAATAATCAGTTGCTTCTTCAAACTCATCATAGTCTTCAACGGAGATTAAGTGTTGTATCTCCATAATGAATTTTCCAATCATAGAAGCTTTGGTAGTTAGCTAACTCAAATCTGATCATTCTTGGGCTAACAACTTTTCTCTCAGCTAGGGGTGCATGTTACCCATAGCTATGGTAACATATTATGCTTCTGGAAATTGAACTGTGCATATGCTTCTCAGCTTCCTAAATCTTTATATGAAGTCAGCAGTCGTCTCATCCACTTGTTGTTTCAAATTTATCAAGTCAGCTGCTGTAACTTGAGGTTGAGGTCTATGGAACCTATCATGGAAGCACCTTTCTATGTCTTCCCAATTTTGCACAGAATTAGAAGACAGAGAGGAATACCAAGTGAATGTTATCCTTGTCAATGACAAAGGGAATAGGTGCAGCTTGTAGTACTCATTCTGGTTAGCCTCTCCATACTGGGCAATAAATTTGCCAATATACTCAATGGTAGACTTGTCATCTTATCCCGAGAAAGTTATGAAATCTGGGGTCTTAAACCCTTTTGGCAATGACATCATTCTGTCCACCCATTTAGGATATGGCTTTCTATACACAGATCTATCTAAAGGCCTTAGTGGCACGCTAAAGTACCTTCTTAGAGTCTCAGTTATCACGTTGGGATCAACTAGCTGAGGGACAGTCGGCCTACTCTCAACCATTGTCGGTTGGGTAAAGTTTAGTATTGGGGTTGGATATGGACCTGACTGTCTTGATGGCATTTGGTACATCGACTCTGACATACTTGGAATCGTTGTTTGATTAACTGTAGTAGGTGGATTTGGAATCCATTGTTGCTCTGCTGCATAATCACAAGGATTCCTATGTTGAATCCCATGGACAACTAATTGATTAGCCAAGGTAGGTGGAATTGTATTACATTGTTGCTCCCCAACATAATTATCAAGTGCCCTATACAAAATTCCTCGAGGAGGAATCGAACCCATCTGAACATGAGGCGATTGTTCTAGGGTCAGCTGATAAACTAGAATATTAGTTGAGTAGGTGGAATCATGTTCCATGGCTGCTCCCCAACATAATCTCCAGGTAACTTAGTCTGAATTGTTCCATAGCCCGTTGTAGGACACGTCATAACCCCATACATAGTCACATGTGAGTTTGCACCAATAGCCAAAGCGTTTGATATGAACATGACATACCAAGATGGCCTGACGTATATGGTGGCCTTTTGCCCAATTGAACCTGTCTGTACTGTAATATCGGTTGTGATACAGTATCATTCACAACCATTTGCCCCCCAAGTTTAGTAGCACTAAGATCAGTAGGTGCCTATGAGACGGGATTGGGTTGAGGGATATATTGAATCATGTTCGGCTGGCCCAACTGAGATGATCCTTCTTGAACATGTTGGATTGGACTCGGCTGTATTTGTTGGGTAACACCATTTGAGATTTTTTGCATAGGATTCAGTTGCCCTAGTTGCCCAATAACAAAAGAAGTAGCCGAGTTCTCTCCACAATTCAATTGTTGTTTTTCTTGCTCCCTCACCTGATGCACTTTGTTGTGCACCATTGGTTTGACAATATGTGCCAGCTGCTTAGACACGTGGTACAAAATGTCATGTATCCCCATATCAATTTGTTGGCGGATAAACAAAGTGCTCGTCATAATTAGCTGATTTTGATCAGCCATATCAGCTGCTACTATTGAATGTCCACCGACAGTTGACACTGATGCAGTAGACATTGATGCTTGGACTTGTTGAGTTGGTGTAGTTGTCACTAATGGTTAAGATGATGGCATGCCTAAGGCAATTGAAGTTGAAGGTTCAACTACTCTACGACTGCCAATATTCTCGGTAATTGATTGAGACAGTTCCATGCTAAACAATGTAATCGTGACCAGGAGAGGTAAACTTCCCAATGTGCTCACTTTCTTGGTCCCACCAGGCGTGCCATTGTTATCGTCGTGCGAAATTTGGTGCTTAACCGTTTTCTCAACTAATTAGCCGATGGGTCAACTAATCAGTCGATTCCTCAACTAATTCACACAGTTGATTCCCCATTGTGTTCAAGTGATAAGCTGAGAAAGAGATTATGTTTCTCAGCAATGGATTCCTATAACTACTCCAAAAAACGTCTAGCGTAGAAGGCATTGTAGTCGATCGGGCTAAAGTGCAAAACCGGACCGGGTTGGCCCGGGTTTGGATCGGGCTAGTTTTTTGGTGGCTCGGTCTAGCCCAGTGGCCCAACGGGCCATTTTGAGCCTATATTTTTATTTTATTTTTTTATTTTTTTGTGCTTAAATGCATTTATATTTATATATATTTATTAAATAACACTAAAATATAATATAAATCACAATTTAAAATATGTAAATAAGTGTTAAAGAAGCATTTTTTCATAAAAGACTATAAATAAGTAAAATTTTTCATCATTAATAAATTGAAAGATCATTTATATAGAAGTTATAATATGAACTATGAAAGTATTTTTCTATATCTGAAGACAAATGTATAAAAAAAGCTTACAAAAACGGGTCATCGGGTTGGGCCAACCCAGTGAAACCGATCAGGTCAGGCTGGCCCCGGATTTGGTTCAGTACTGCAATTTTCTAGCCCAACCCATTCCAAAATCAGGCTAGTTTGGCTTGGCCCAGCGGACCGGACCTAAATTGCCAGCTCTATTCACCATGTAATCAGGGTTGGCTTTTCTTAATAAGAATCCTAAGCATTTCACTCGAGCAAATCAACAGATTTGAAGCAAGTAGACCTTCCCCTTTTATATTCCTACCATTTAATTTAATGTAAATGTCTTTCACTCTCTCTTAATTATAGTTCTTTACTTTCAGTTCATTTACTTTTATGTACTTTTAGTCTCTGTACCTTTATGTTTCTGAACTTTACTTCCTGCACTTTCATTTTAATGCAACTTTTAAGATTTTTGCACGTTTACTGCTTTTCTCAGCCTTAAATTCTTTATGTTTCTTGCATACTTTCCTACTCTTTTACTCTTCTGAAAAATCTTTAACTTTTGAATCAAGTTAAATTGCGTTTAAGTTCCATTTGCCTTTGATTGCTTTGTCGAAGTTACTTCCTTGACATTTCTAGGCAATTTTATCCTTTTCAACAGAATACCCGTTCACACGAGATTACTACATAACTCTTGAACCCACACTCGATTGATAAACTTGATCATTTGTTTAGGGGATTCCCGTGGAACCACAAATCCTAGTAAACAACTATCAACCAATGATGCATTGTCATAACATTAAAAATGTTTTAGTCTTAGTGATGTATGATTGATTGATATTAAAAACTTTATAGACCGTGCATCAAAATTAAACTCTTTTCATCAATGTGTGTTGATCCAAGTGGAAAAGGCTTGAGTCCGTTAAGCATGTGATCCTAGGTCAATCCTTTGATTCATGTGTATAGAAAAACACTATTGAGAAGGACGTCTGACCGTACATTAGGAAATTAGTTTCTCACCTATCAGATGAGACGATACTCTGAGATAAAAAAAAAAAACTCTTTTTAGTTTTAGATATGTTAAATTATCAACACAAAGTCAACCTTCTAAGAAAAATCAGTAAAAGTCAACCTGAAAATTCTTTTAGTTATTTTTTTACCAAATAAATGAAGAGTAAAAAAATTACCATCATTATTTTTTTAAGATGGACAAAACTTAGGTGCAGTTTGATAGATATTTTAGGTGTTGTTTTTCAATAGGAATAAGACATATGTAACATCTCATCAAAGAAAATATAACGTGTGGGATGTTATAGGTGTGTTATTTCCATTGGAAAAAAAAAACCTAAAGTATTTATGGAATCGCACTTAAGTTTTATCCTTTAAAAATTCACATTTTTTTGCTCAGTAAGATAAAAATTCACATTTAACACTTTACAAAATCCCAAAACTTTTATTTTTAATCTTTTGTTACTTTCTTGCTATGTAATTAATAAAAATTTTAAGGTGATATTGATATTTATCATTTCTCTTTCTTTTTAACTCACGTTTGTGTAGCATTAAAAGTAGGAAAGGAAAGATAAGTCATTAGGTATCATTGATACTAATGAATGAAAAGAGAGAAAGAAAAAAAAGAATGATAACAATAACTAATAAGAGATATATTCAAGTTATTTGATAAACTTACATTGACAGTGTAAAGATTTTTACAATTTTTATTAAAGTTTTTTATACTGTCAGTGTATAACAATTAAACTCTATTTGTATTCTTAGCAAGTAGCAATTTTTTGGTGAGTTAAAACATTTAAGATGGGAGAAAGGTCTCATGATTTTAAGATGGTAAACCTTGGATCAAAGATTATAATAAAATTACTTCCTTGACTAAATTTTGCAAATTGGCCGAGAAGGGAAGGCACTTAAACTAGTTTAACTAGTGTTAAACATCTAAATTAACATTTTTTAGGATTATCCTAAACTAACCTTATTAATAGGAGTGTTTCAAAAGGTTTTAAGTCAAAAAGTCAATCAATACAAATAATAAACCCAAAATGATTTATCTTGTTTTGGATTGATTTATGTCTAAAATTTGGTGTCTTTTTGATACCCTAATAATTTTGGGGTAAAAATTACCCTACTCAATCAAAATGTGCCGTCTGAATTAAATGAGTCATATTAGTGGATCAAGTCAAATGGTTCTTACCATTTGATTGGACTACCTAGGCAGGATAAAATTACCGTTAGAATATCATAGAATTCACCCTAAAATTTTATGAGTTAAAAGCTATCTAGTCTATTAAAAAAGTAAAAAATAATTGATTTTGCATACCTAAAATAATATTTGATCATATAAAATTATAGAAATGCATAAAATATTATAATTAAAATAAGTAAAAGGTGAATAAGGTGAATTTTCTGGTATCTCAAGTATAACTTATCCTATCTAAGTGGTCCAATTAAATGGTGATAATCATTTAACTCGACTAATTAATATGATCCATTTAATTGAGGTCGCGCATTCTAATTAGGTATGATAATTTTTACTTCAAAATTATCAGAGGTACCAAAGAAAACACCTAACTAAAAATGTAAACTTAATGATAAATAAATATATTATCTAATATTAATCAATTTGAATTGAATTATATCAACTTTAAAAAGCAAAATTAAATATCGATATAATTCAATCGAATTTTTTTTTAAAAGGAAAAATCAAACTAAAACTATTTAGATTCGATTATTAGGTCATGATTTCGATTATTTAGTTTTTTTTTTTTTTGAACACTCTAAGTATTGACTGCTACACAATTCTCTTTTCCTTGTGTGTTATATGAGCGTCAAACCTTCAACTTGAGATGCTAATTCCTGTCAGAATCCGCGTCCGATCTTTGTAAATCCCGTCCACCATGCCACTCTTCCACACCTTTACATCTTCATATTTTCAATCATCCTCCGCACCAAACCTAAAGCCCGACATCTTCATCACTTAATTACCATTTTATATTCCCAACCTATTCATTAACAGGCAATAGCCAGTTCATACTAACCCCATTTCCTTGGCACCTTTCAACCACCACCCCCTCCCTTTCCATCTTCTCCCTCTTTCAAAGCCTAAATTATAGGGCCAAACGACACAACCCCCTCCATCTTGATCCAATCACTCCCTCACTCAATCAAGACTCAAAATTCCAACTCATTCAAGTCCAGTCAAAAACCCCCCATTATGGAAAAGCATTGATTGAAGAGATAGTGAAGCACCTATTGGCAAAGCGGATCCAACAATGGCAGAAATAGTGAAACAACTGTTAGCAAAGCCGATCCAATTAGCAGACCAAGTCACCAAAGCTGCTGACGAGGCAAGCTCCTCTTTCAAGCACGAATGCTTAGAGGTCAAATCCAAGACAGAGAAGCTAGCTGGGCTTCTAAGACAAGCAGCAAGAGCAAGCTCAGACCTATACGAACGCCCAACACGGCGCATCATTAATGATACCGAACAAATTCTCGAGAAGGCTTTATCCTTAGTTCTCAAATGTCGCGCCAACGGCCTTATGAAGCGTGTTTTCAGCATCATCCCAGCCGCTGCCTTTCGCAAAATGTCCTCGCAGCTTGAGAATTCCATCGGCGATGTG
The DNA here is from genome assembly GCA_039655645.1 of Ammopiptanthus mongolicus. Taxonomy (NCBI): domain Eukaryota; kingdom Viridiplantae; phylum Streptophyta; class Magnoliopsida; order Fabales; family Fabaceae; genus Ammopiptanthus; species Ammopiptanthus mongolicus. The sequence continues at coordinate 20,341,342 of CM077343.1, forward strand.
TCGTGGCTCCTCCGGGTCTCAACTCCGGCGGAGGATCGCGGCGATGAGTACTTAGGCCTTCCGCCTATCGCTGCCAATGAGCCAATATTAGGCCTTATATGGGAACAAATTGCAATCCTTCACACCGGCTCCGTCGATGACCGATCCGATGCGGCGGCTTCGCTGGTGTCGTTGGCTTTGGACAATGACCGGTATGGGAAGTCTATCATAGAGGAAGGTGGGGTTGGACCTTTGTTGAAGTTGATCAAGGAAGGTAAGCAGGGACAAGCATCCATCCTCAATATATTTTGTAAAACTAGTTACTAGGTACTATTATGTGCTTGTGATGCCATTTTCCAACCAGAATATGATATGCGTAACAAGTATTACATATGTTTTCATTTTCATTGATGAGCTGTTATACATGTATTCAAGACAGCAACACAAGCACCTATAGAATTTGTACTTAAGTTATGTCCGCTTTTATCCTTGGTTATATAAGGTTTTATAAGAAATACTTATATATATTTGACTTCTCTCAATCCATCCTGAAGGTAAGAAGGAAGGTCAAGAGAATGCTGCAAGAGCAATTGGGCTTCTTGGACGTGACCCTGAAAGCGTTGAGCAAATGATCCACGCAGGTGTGATTTCTGTGTTTGCGAAAATACTCAAAGAAGGTCCAATGAAAGTGCAAGCTGTGGTGGCTTGGGCTGTATCAGAGCTTGCAGGGAATTACCCCACATGCCAAGATCTTTTTGCTCAACATAATATAATTCGCTTGCTTGTTGGCCATCTTGCTTTTGAAACCGTTCAAGAGCATAGTAAATATGCCATTGTTAGTAACAAACCCACATCAATCCACGCGGTTGTGATGGCGAGTAATAATTCTAATTCTAATGCCAATAATGTGAAAAAGGAGAATGATGATGAAGAAAAGCAGATACAGAATCGTATGCAGCATCCTTTGGGTAATAAGTCCACGAATCAGATGCACAAAGTGGTCACAAGTACAATGGCATTGCATGCTGCAGCAAAGCAGCAGTCCAATCAAGGAAATGAAGCAGATCAGAACTCTCAGGAAAGTTATCCCAAGAGCAATGGAGTTAGTAATGGTAAGCAAAGCCATCAAATTCACCAGCAAAGCTATTCCTATACCGGAACTAACATGAAAGGAAGAGAACTTGAAGACCCTGAGAATAAGGCTTACATGAAAGCAATGGCAGCAAGGGCACTCTGGCACTTAGCAAGAGGCAACTCGGACATTTGTCGTAGCATCACGGAATCAAGGGCTCTGCTGTGCTTTGCCGTTCTTCTTGAAAGAGGACCTAAAGAAGTACAATACAATTCAGCCATGGCAGTGATGGAGATTACAGCAGTAGCAGAGAAAGATGCAGAGTTGAGAAGATCTGCATTCAAGCCTAACTCTCCTGCTTGCAAAGCGGTAATCGATCAAGTGCTTAAGATCATAGAGAAAGCAGATGATGACCTTTTAATTCCTTGTGTCAAGGCAACTGGGAATTTGGCAAGAACATTCCGAGCAACAGAGACAAGGATAATTGGTCCCTTGGTGCGGCTTCTTGATGAGAGAGAGGCACATGTGTCTAGGGAGGCATTGATCTCCCTCACAAAATTTGCCTGCACAGAAAACTACCTCCACCTTGATCACTGTAAGGCAATTATAAGCGCAGGTGGTGCAAAACACTTGGTTCAGCTTGGATATTTTGGAGAACAGATAGTTCAAAAGCCAGCATTAGTTCTGCTCTCCTATATTGCATTGTATGTGCCAGATAGCGAAGAACTTGCTAAGGACAACGTGCTTGGAGTGCTTGAATGGGCATCCAAGCAATCTTTCATGACGCAGGATGAAACCCTGGAGGGATTGTTGCAAGAATCCAAGAGTAGGCTGGAGCTTTACCAGTCTAGAGGCTCAAGAGGATAAACTTAGGTAAAGTTTGTTGGGTGTCCGTGGTGTTGTTCTTCGATAAAATATAACATGTTATCACCTTTTCAAGTTTTCATTATGTTTGTATTGGAGAACAGGACCACTAGTACTTAGAAGAACTTTACCTGACATATGTTCTTTTAGAAGTTACATCAATAGGAAGAGTAGTTCACTGTTGTTAGTGTAAGGTTTTTCAATCATTCTTATCTGGTTTATTGTTCTCATGAGTGTATATACAATCAAATTCCCTTCAATTGTTCAGATGCATTTTCAACTATCTAAAGAATTGTTTGCCTAATTCATTTGTTCCAACTTTCCTTTTCTCTCTTTTACAAATGACCCTCTAGCAGAATGTAGTATGTCAAACTTGACAAGCTAGATTGTGAGCTAATTAAATTCTAAACACCAAGCTTGATTGACCATTTCACTCTTTATCTTTGAGGGATATTTTCCCTCTCCAGGTAAATCGCAATCTCTTGCTGGCTTTAGTACTAGCAGGTACAATGGTTTGAATTTTCTACTGAACTAGCTGCGTTGGACCAGTTACATGGGTAGTTGAACAATTCTTTGGTTTTTTGGGGGACCGATAGCAAGCAGGGAATGTTTGAATAAGTCTAGTTGACCTGAGTTTTGGCTATGGATTCTGGTCCGAAGATTCAACTGCTGGAATTTGAGGTTTCAAACTAAGGCAAGTCCAATGTTTGTCTATTTTGATTCCATTGGCCGTCAGCTACTGCACTTGTTTTTTTTTTGGTTGATAGTCACTGCACTGGTTTTGACAAAAAAATAAAGAATCCCAAGATACTGGTAAATTGGCCGTTTCTATAGCAACCCCTATGTCAAAATCTTGTGTCACGGATTCTAATTGATCAATTGGTATAAATATCCAACAATTAATAATGAAAGATGATGTTTCTTGATCAATCGGAATCCATCGCACCGAATTGTGACACGCTTTGTGCGACAACAAATATTATAACATAAAATAGGACTTAATCATCTTTAGTTTTATCTAATATATTTCTGCACTTTTATATTTTTTATGTTATCTATCTATATATAAAAAGTTCTTATTCCAACAATACTTTTTTCTACTCTAAAGTGTCTTTAATATATGTTTATTGGTTTAATTTTCATCTAACATATTAACCATAAAATAGGATTTAATCATCTCTTTCCTTCGTTTATATGATTTTCTATTTTTTTAATTTAATTTTTTTATTCAAAATTTTGGCTATTTTTCTAATTTTATTGCTAATTGGTAATTACTAATGAGGACTCAAAATATTATATTTTAATGTAATCTATCTGTATGGGCCTTATCCCACCCAACAATATTTTTCTTTCGCCCCAAAAGGGACTTTGTAGCATGTCTTCTCTGTCTATCATGTCAGATTGATTTTCATCTAACACTCATGTCCCATTTTTTTTTTACGGGAAAGGACAAAAAGATAATATAAACAAAAGTATTAAATAAAAAATAAAAAATACCATATAAATGTTGAATAAATTGTATAAATAATAATAGAACTCTTTTGAAAATGTGATACTATAAAAGGTAATACTATAAATTCATGTATTTAAGGGAATAATCTCCGTCGGAGAACCTAGTGGACATATAAGGTAAATTCTTCCCTCCCAATCAGGTTCTCTCAGGTTTTCAAACCTCTGATCACATGCTTAAGGTTTTCGAGTCCCTTACCATATGTTGGTTGGTGTATATATATATATATATATATATATATATATCACCATTTTAGATTTTAAAACAAATTAAAATATATTGTTTGTTAGACAACCAACAATCAAAATATATTATTGGCTGCAAATCTTTCTAAAAAATGAAAAATAAAAACACCGAGACAAACAATTGGAGCATATGAATGCTCAATCGTTCAGAAGGACTCCCCTTGTAAGTATCACACGTAAAGTAAATGCTAAATAGTAAATAAGAAATAGTAAACCTCACGATGGATAAATTGCTGACATCTTGAAAACGTTTTACACAAACCACACATGATTTATGGAAAAGATAAACACTAAAAGGAATGACCATATCGTGTTGTATAAGACTCTTCGGGATACCAAGCCAAACTTTGATGGTTTAACAGTCCATTTTAATAGGATGAACATAACATGTAAAGCTATAGCTTTCATATAAATGGTCACTAATCCAAGTTTTTTGACCAGGGTTGTTTTACACCAGGATGTTGATAAGTATTCATCACTGTATCAGTGTTAATTAAAAATGAGCAGATATCTTCTCCGTTCCATCTACTCATTCAGTTTCTCTTTCTTTCCTATTTTTGTAAAACTTTTTGGGCAAAGCATTTCCGACCTAATTCTCAAGACTCATAGGTGAAGAAAAAAATCCAAAGATTTAACAACAGATTCCATATTATCAAAATTTCAAGAGCTCGACAGGATTTCTGAAATATTAGTTGGGCGGGGCATGGCAACACTATTCTTAGTCCAAGAAAGTTTTCAATAGTTTGGGGTAAGCAGGTCATTGATCCAATTCGGATAGCAAGATTTGAAATATGGTTTGAAAAAGAAAATCCCCATCATAACTCAATCAAGTCCAAATTCCAACAATATGTATAAAGCTTTCCCCGAACAATTGACAAGGAACTAATAATTGTACACTACAAAAGCTACAATCAATTTTAAGAAACTCACCACTAGCAGATATAGGACAAACTGATATGGTACATGTCATGACAAGAAAACCCATCAAGGCACCAAAGGGAAATTGACAAGTCTCACATTCATTATGTATACGATGAAAAGAATCATTTATATTGACTTGGGAAACTCTTTCCTCGTAAACTAGTTTTTGGAGTGGAGATAGACCTATTTATTCTACTGTGAGATCATAGATGAAGAAAGATATCTAGGACAATTCTACCACCACGCCACCACTCCATCATCACCATATTAGCTTGGATCATCTGACAATCTAGGGATTCCTCTTGTTGTTGTCCCTTTCAATAGAGACAACTACTGCAACTGAACACGATCCATGAAAATCGAGCTCAAAATGAAGACCCAACTTAGCTTTGTTGGGGTTCAACAAAAAAATTAGGAATAAAGAACTCTCTTATGCACAGAAACCAAAACAAGCAAGCATGAAAGCAACCAATGCACATAAAGCAGCAACAATAAAACCGAATTCAACAAGATAAAGGAAAAAGAAAATTGCACACAAGATTTACGTGGTTCGGTCAATGCGACTTACGTCCATGGGAGAGAGCATCTTCCACTATGATCAACAAATGAGAGTACACTATGGTTTTCCAATAGAAACCTTCCCCAACCTTATTCCTGATCCTCCATGTGCTTCCCACATGCCTCCAAAAACCCTAGATTGTAGTTTCTATCCTTAAGCTCTTCTACCCTCAAAGTTCAAGAAAACAATAGAGAACCCTTGGTCCTTGCCTACATCATGTCCAAGATGAACATAAAACAATTCCCCAAGTATATCTTTCACACTCTATTTTCTCTCAAATCCTTTGATCTCAAACCGAAGATCACTATCTCTATCTCTAATCTCAGATTTCTCTCAGGCTCTATTGCTTTCTATGACTCATTGATCATTCATCCTTTTCCACCTATTACAAGAGACGTATATATAGATCTATACAACAATCACTAATAGGTTCTAGATGAGTCATCTAAGATGACCCGCCGTCCCATCAGTAGAACCTAAGATATTAACTAACCTTAATCACATTATAAACGTTAGTGCGCCTTATTAATACGAAGCGAAGCGAAAAATTGAGCACGGAAGCAAACAAATATACGGCACGCAACGCTTCAGAGTACACAGCTTTAAAATATAAATAATTATATCACATACATCAGTCGCCCCGTTAGTGGGACTACAGTAATAAAGTAAAGCATACGAGTATATTAATACAGACCAAAATAAAAGCATGAAAAGTAGGCCGAGAGACAATCCTCCGGCTAACCACGATCACTGCCCAACCTCTCGAGGCTAGGGTCCGTGGCACGTCCTCCGGCGTCAGGCTCGTATGGAACGCCGTCCAGCTCTTCAGCAACTGGTTCCTCCTCGGGGTCTTTCCATAAAATAGAAATAACATATACAGAAAAATGCAAGAGATAAGAAACATAATTTATCAATATGGGAGAGGGGCATCAGTACAGCATATATATATATACATCAAACAACACAGATAACATATACAACGCAACATCACCCATCTCTTAAGTCACCCATCACAATCATCTCAAACATCATTTTCTCAAATAAGCCTATAAGAGGGATACTAGTCCCTATGTATATGCTAACTTCCCTGTATGTATGTCGGCCGATACATCACGTCTCCAATTGGACATCCCCGTCAGGATTACATCACATCACATCACATCCCGCCTCGGGATTTTAAGTAACGTCCCCAATTGGACATCCCCCCTTGGGACCAAATGCTGTGGTATGAAATGATATGAAAATGCAACAAACATCCATCGCAGGTTGATATCGGAACCTCACGCCTAAACACTCGTCCACAACCACGACACATCACATCACATCATCATCAACATCACATCAGCATCAGCATCACGACGCCTTGCGTCTACGAGTCACAGCTCCACGGTCAGGACCACAACGATATCAATCCGAATAACATCATCACTCACCATACTCTCATCAACACTCAACCACCAGTCAAATCACAATAACATTACAATAGTAATTCATCCAGTATAAACATCACCATAAAGCCAGATAACAATAAATCACTCCAACAGTTTAACACAACAGGTAAACAGTAATCAATAAACAAATCAACACATCAACCTCAATCAATTTTATTATCCATGATATCAACTTAGTAGTGATAGTCCAAAAGTACCTACACCTAGGGTCCAGGTACTTTATCCAAGGCTCAACCTCTAGTAGGGTTTAAGGGTTCCCCTACACAGATATATATACTCTATACTAAGCTTGCCTTCCCGACGATATTAGTTCTTTCTCCCCACCTTAGTGATTTCCTCGTGCAGCTCCGGCTACGACTCCGCAACTGTCAGTTGGTTGCGCTGTCGGATGTTCAAGTCCTGTCCGATTCTATAGAAATTAATATAGTTAAATCAAAAACTCCCTAATTCCTTAGGATTAGCTACTGCCCCTATTTAATTAATTAGGCTAGGGATGTCTAAAAATTCCTAACTCTTGGATCCATGATCCTTAGGTATCCCTAAACATAATCAATGAAGGCATTAGCTCAAAAAAATAAAGATTTCTCGTATTATACTACCCCTAGGGTTCGACCCTATTGAATGAAAAATAGCTAGGGAGCTCCAAAAATTCTCATTTCTTGGATAACACCCTAACCAAACGTGATAACCCTAGATATCAACTCAAAACATCAAAAACCAACCAAAAACCCTACCCTACACAATAGGGGGTTTCGGCCTCTCTCAAAAACAATAGCTAGAGAGATTTCTTGGCTCTAATCTCTTGGATCATGCAAGTGTGCCATGAACCTAGGCCATAGAAATTGGTTTGGTATTAAAATGATTTTTCTACAATTTTTCATGGATTTTTGAAGATTTTAGGGACAAAACCCTAACATCTATGATCATGAAAAATTGAGGAGAAAAATGAGAGATTGAGAGAGATAGAGATGACAAGCTACCTCCCATGATGATCTCCTCCAAAAATGAGCTTCAATGGTGAGAAATTGAAGAAAAGAGAGAAAGAAGAAGATGGGGTTTGGGGGCTGTGTGTTGCTGGAAGAAATGAGGGTGAGAGTGTGAGAGAAGAGTGTATTTAAAGAATTAAGTTAAGACATTAAGAAAATAGGTAAAAGGTAATAAGATGTAATTGGTAAAAACTAATCAAGGGAATTTGGTCAATTCACATCCCAACATTTTGAAAAACCTCACAACACTGGTAGGAGTCCCCAAATGATTTAACATAGCCCTGGTATGAAAATCATTGGCTCAAGGTTCTCGAAAAACCCTAAGACAGCTCGAATCGTCTACCTGATTGATTTTCGGTCCGAATATAAAATATTATTTATATTTTTGGACGTCAGGACATATTTTAGCAAAAAGGTGGATGATTGAATTTTAAGACTAATGGTTCTAACCGTTAGTCAAAATGAGGTCTTGATAGTAAAAAGGCACTATCATCCGAAAAAAACATAGATCGGGCTCCGTTTGAATTTTCGGCCCAAAACTTAACCATAGCCTCCTACGATGGCGTAGAGCGTGACTATGACCTCGGAATAATTTATTAAATTTTCTAGGCCCTCCAATAAAATACAATTACTTAAATACTGATTAATTTAAAGATTAAGAAAATCGGAGTGTTACATCATCAATCCATGTGAAGTCCCTGATCCTTGTGAAGTTTCAAACCGAGTGAATCTTGAAGTTCTCCACCTTCCACAACTGATTTCTAACAGTCTTGGATAACAGGTATTCGCCTCGCGAACCAAAAAGCTTCATAACACTGATGCTTGCATTCGGCTCGCGAACCAGAGAGCTGAATTTCTTGATGCTCACATTCGCCCCACGAACATAGCTTCGTCCTGCGAATGAACCTGCCCTGTTGCTCGCAAAAAACACTAGTCTCTCTTCGCCCCTCGAAGAATCAATTCGTCCAGCGAATTATATCAGAATAGAACTAGATTTTGAGTCATTCTTTACAAGCTTCATTAATGATTTAGTCAAGAAACCCCCAGGCTCATCAATTCCATCAATCTTGCTCTTCACATTAGCGTTTCTCATCAATTATGGCGTACCTCTGACCTCAGTATCTTTTACCATGATCAAGAGAAATAAAGACAATAATATATATTTAAGAATTCAACAAATTAATGTAATCAAACTGTAAAGCACGTTTTCCAAATTGCTAAACAAATGCATCAATTTTCTTGTTTAAAAACATTAGACAAAATAATAAAATGGAATCAAAACACTAACAAAAAAGTTTGGTACATAAATTGTAATAAAAGATAATAAAGGAGAGATTTTAAAATCATTCAATATAAATTATTTTGGAATGAATTTTTCAACAATCCCCCACATATTTCAAAATAATTTGTAAAAGAATTAATAAAAATTCAGAGTTGATCACATGGATGTTAATGCTTCGAATCAGATGTCTTTTGGACTATGAACCAGACCTAGACTAATAGACATACCATACAAGTGAGTCGGTGAAGTAAACTTCTATAAACCAACACACTTTGGTGTATCTTAGAGATCTACCAATCACATTACACCCCCACAATTCTTGCTATTACGCTGTTTTGCGCTAATAGGCCATGCGCGCGCCTGATAATTCATGAGTGCTCTAGAGATTATGCCACAATCTCATAAAAGCGACCCTACTTGACACTCATATAGGTGATTTCATCAAGTGTATACTGCTCTTTATATACCACCCATAGGGGATATGAAATTCATTAAAAGCTTTTAGCTTATCCTCACAATAAATGTAGTCCCGCACTTCTTACATCATAGGAAGGGACAAAATTATCGGTGCTGGCAAAACTAATAAGTGACTTGTTTTTATCCATATGAACCTTCTTCATAGGATCTCCAATCACAAAGGTTGGGTTACCATCACCGTTAATTTCGCATTGGCTCAAGTCCCATTCTGGAAGAGTCTGTTAAATCCTGTGGGATATTCATATTATTATAATGATTGTGGCGAAATAATCCTTAAGGACAATGTTATTTCACATGTCTCGGACTATAAACATTTTATATGTGTTCTTTATCTTTTTCTATATTTATTTTATTTATCTATTTTATTTTTTTTATTTTTACTACAATCTTAAGGATTCAACAAATTAATGCAATCAAACTGTAAAGCACGTTTTCCAAATTGCTAAACAAATGCATCCGTTTTCTTGTTAAAAAACATTCAACAAAATAATAAAATGGAATCAAAACACTAACAAAAAAGTTTGGTAAATAAATTGTAATACAAGATAGTAAAGAAGAGATTTTAAAAATTATTCAAAATAAATTATTTTGAAATAAATTTTTCAACATCTATGACTACTACAGCAAACTCAAATACCGAGAATTTCACTTACAACTTTGAACTGTAAAGTGGAGGGTGCATGTTATTAAAGTGCCTCAAAGGGAGAAAAATATGAGTTGTAGTTTCTATCACTTAGCATCCAAACTAACAACAACCCATTTTTTTTGTTCCTAAAAGTGAATCACTCACTCAGCTCATTGGGACAAAGCTAGCGACAAAAACAAAATCTGAACCCCCCTTCCAGCATTAACTTTTGGTTGGTAATCTGAACATGATTGTATCTGGGTGTTGGCGAATTCAGAGGTTTTGTTTTGGCATTGGGTAAGAGATCATATTTGATTACTGTTTGAGTTGCGCTAGCTTTTGGGTTTGACTTTGAAATTGAAGGAAATGAAAGTCATATGATCGAAAGTTTGAATATTTTTTTTTTTGCATCTGTGTTTCCATTCCGGAATTGGTATTTGATTTATCTCTTTCCTCAGATTGATATTTTGATTATTTTATACTTTCCAATTTGACATTAGGTGTTAATTATGTTGAACTTTGGAGCTTATTAAGATTCCTTAGACTTATTTCCTTATTACAAGAAACAAAATTAAAGTAGGGAAAATCAATTCATCTGCTTTTGATAGGTTTCATGTGATCTTTGTGGCCCCATTGTGTTTTTTTTTTCATACACCCACTTTGTTTTTATTTTTTATTATTTTAATATAGTCATCCTGCTTTCGCTAAACTTATCATTGTTGGAAAATAAAATCAACCAAAAAAAACAAAACCCTTTACTAGGATGATGATGATTGATGGAGAGGAAGAAAATAATGGTGGTGGGGTGAAGAGAGAAAAGAAAAAAAGACGGTGGTGGTGGGAGTGAAGAGAGAGAAACCAAATTTTGGCGACCTAATGTTGAATTGTAACACCGTTATATTAGAGTTGATGGGAAGGACTAACATGTATTAATGTTTTGAAGTTAGAGGATTTAGTTAAATGATCAAGTTGAAACCACAAAATAAATTAGAGTACCAAAAATATACCAATGCTTAAGCAAATTAAGATAGATCAAATCTAAAAATATCGAGTAAGCCCCTCACCTAGGGATGGCAATTTTATCCGTATCCGTGGATATCCGCGGATAAAATCCGTAACGGGTATCCGTTTGGGGAGTTTAATGGGTACCCGCTTATTAATGGGTGGGGACGGGTATTAAGGTACCCGCACCCACGGGCACCCGTACCCGATGACACTATAGTAATCTTAACGTTTTTAGTCAATAAGTTTGGTAGAAGAGCATTATTTCTATGCTATTGTTCTAGAGTTCCATCAATCAAATATAGTGATAATCGATAATCAATTCAGCAATGGTCATTTAATTAATTGCTTGTTGGACTCTTTGTATGTTGATATGTGGATAGGATATCCATAATATTGGATTTTTATGGTGAATCAATGCTCATAATTCCAATATCAGGTATTTTCTCTTTTTTATGAGTCCAACACCATATAATTATATATTCTTTGTATATAGATATATTGCTAATAATTAAATGAGCATTGGTAAAATGATTCATTATTGAAATTTTAATATATCCGTAAAATCCGTGGATATCCGCAAAATCCGATAAAAACCCGTTTAACGGGTACCCGCTTGAGCACCGATGGGGATGGGAGAGTACTACCCGCACCCATCCCGTCCTGTTGTCATCCCCACCTCCATCCCATCCCATCCCATCCCACCAACCCTAAGTAGATCCATGCCAAACACCAAATTTAAATTTGGGTCAATTATTTTCATTTTCCATTTATTTATAAAAAAGATAAAAAATAATTTATATATTATTATATGTTATATATAAAATGTGATTAAGATTTTTTTATTTTTTAAATTTTTTTAAATGAATTATTATATCTTTTATGATTTTAAACTTTTGTAATTAATTTTAAATATTTAAATAAATAATTTATTATAATGATTTAAATTCAAGACTGAATTGAGGAATCTCTTTAAAAATGTTATTTTTTGGTACATTTTATAAAAATAGTTTAAATGAATTTAACCTTTTTTTTTTACAATTTATAAAAATATTATTATTATTATTATTCTTATTATTATTATTATTAGGGTTTGAGCATTATATATAGACAGCTGTGTTGGGTTCTCTTTGTTTGCTTTTCACCACTGTAGCTCTCTCTCTCTCTCTCTCTCTTTCTAGGGTTTCTCTGTGATCGAAATGGCGGAAGATAGATTCACTGGCGTTGTGATGTGGTTCAACAATGTCAAGGGTTTCGGTTTCATCAAACCCGATGACGATGGCGAAGACCTCTTCGTCCACCAATCTTCCATCCGATCCGACGGTTACCGAACCCTTCAAGAAGGCGATCGTGTCGAGTTCGCCATCGCCACCGGCGACAACGACAAAACCAAGGCCATCGACGTAACCGGTCCCGACGGCGCTCCTCTTCAATCTAGGAAGGACAGTTACGGCGGCGGTGGATGGAGGGGTGGCGATCGACGCAATGGCGGTGGTGGAGCTGGAGGTGCTGGTTGTTATCAATGCGGCGATTTTGGCCACCTGGCTCGAGATTGTAACCGGGGCAATAACTCCGGTGGAGGTGGAGGCGGCGGAGGTGCTTGTTTTAATTGTGGTGAATTTGGTCACCTCGCTAGGGATTGCATGCGTGGAAGCAATAGCGGCAGAGGAGGAGGAGGAGGCGGTGGCGGTGGCAGTGGATCTTGCTTTAGGTGTGGTGGTTTTGGGCACATGGCGAGAGACTGCGCCACCGCGGTAGGAATCGGCGGTGGAGGAGGTGGTGGTGGTGGTTGTTTTAAATGTGGGGAAGTTGGTCACTTGGCTAGGGATTGCAGCAGCAGTGAAGGTGGAAGGTATGGCGGTGGCGGAAACGGTGGGAAAAACACTTGCTTTCATTGTGGGAAGCCAGGGCATTTTGCTAGAGAGTGCGTTGAAGCCTCTGGGTGAAGGTGAAAGGAGTAATAGATTTTGCAAAGGGAAAAAAAGGTGGAATAGTACATATTATCTTTTTTTGAAACTTTTAATAGTTATTAACTCTTATATTGCTTATTACTAGTCCCTTATTCTTCTCTTTTAGGGTAAGATTTTATACATAGGATGTTATGGCCAAGATTATGGTTTTTGATTTGACTTTATAACTGGTTTACTGGCCCTTTTGCCTTCTTTTATGGTTTATTTTATGGTTGCCTGGTTGGTACTTAATCTTCATGCATTCTGGATCTAGTTATTAAGGGGCTTTTTTGATCTTGTTTCTGATTAATCGCCTGCTTTTCTTGTTATAGAGCTGTTGAAATTTTAGATCCTGATTTTTCTGTCTGAATTGTTTCTATGGTCATGACTCATGATTGTGGAGTGCTCCCCTATTCTGAAATTTGTGTAGATAGAGTTTTTTTTTTATATAGTAGGCAAGTTAAAGCACTATGCCTATGCCTTTTCAAAGATGCATGTTTTTATTGGACTTAACCATCGGTTCTATAATTGGATTGAGGTTTGCAGCACTGGGTTGGTTGCAGTAGTTTGGCCTCTGGAAAATTCCATTATTGTGAGTCTTGGAAACATGAGAAAGTGTGACACTAGTTTCCAGGGCTGGAAAGGATTCAGTTCGGCTCAAAAAGCCAAACCAAACTATAATCAAAACAGTTTTGAGAATTGGTTTTCAAACCACATTATATGTGAACTTCAGTTTTTTGAACTGTAATTAAAAAGTCGAATTTGGTAAATTGGTTCATAATCTGGAAAATAAAAAATAAAACCCTAGTCAGTTTTTGGTTTCAGCTATCCCCTGTGAATGTGCGGGTAGTTAAGGGTCAGATCGAAGCTCTTTGTGGCTTAGATCAAGGTGATGGTGGTTCAGATTGATTGCAAAGAAGGATAAGTCCCATTTTCTTTGAGCTCATGCTCTTGTGAGGAACTCCATGTCCACTGCCAGTATAGTATATTGGTGCGTAGGATTGTTTGATTCCATTACCACCAGTTTTTATGAATATCTGGTTTCTTCTCCTGCTTCTTCATGATTGAGAGATATAAAGATTGCATTTTAATGGCCATTAGATTGGGGTAAGAACTTTGACAAGAAGAAATTGAATTTCGAAACATTGGGGTTAGAGAGAGAGAGAGTAATAATAGGGAAGTTTGTTTCAGCTTCCTTATTAGGATGGCATGCCACCAATGGTTCAATGATCATCGTTAGTGCCTGCTGTCAATTTTATTGTTTTGGAATTTTTCATTAAACCGGTTTGGTTTAGGTTAATACTGGTGGTGCTTTCTATCATGCACCCTGGGTACCCTATTTTTTTACCTGCAGTCTCCTGTTAACAAGTTTATTGTAATTTGTAAAAAGTGACCCATAAACATTATAATTAAGTGTTCATATTCACTCCCTATCTCCGAGTTCAGATCTATTGTGGCCATTGTATAGTTTGTGAGAAGCATTTGGTTTCATATCTGCAATGGTGTAGCGAATAAGAGTGTTGGGGGTCCTCCATTTCAGTAGGAGGAGGCAAAGGCTTGAGCAAAGAGTTTTCAAGGAGAACCACACTCTGAAAGGAATTGAAGAAGAGGGAGGATCACAGAGGAGGCTTCGATGGAAGAAAGCTTGAGAAGGAGGAAAGGGTAAGGGTCTTGAAAGACCTGAACTGCATTTCTCTGATTTTTTTTTTTTTTTATTTCGGATCGGACACTACTTTTGATTTATGTGAATACCCTCGGTCTACGTTTTTATCAATATGAGCACAGCTAGCAAATAGCAATATTAGTAACACTTTTTTTGGTAATAAAAGGGGCAAAAAACCCAAGAAACAACAACCAGAAACTAGGAAACAAAGGAAGCATGTGGTAATGAAGCCCCAATCAAATCACTAAGCAAGAGCTTATGCAGCTCATGATGAGGATGCTCTATAACATGAAAGCCAGCTGCTTGAGATAGGCTCTAATTTGATACCCAATCCTTTTGTTGCCAATTACGAATTCTGGCCTGCTGCTACATCGTCCACCCAAAGGCTTCTGTAACTGAAAATATGGTGGCCGAATCAGACTCCACAACCACCCTCCTCAGACCATGATCCCAAGCAAACTCTTACCCCTTAAGAAAGCCCCATAGCTCGGCAGTATAGGCAGAGCAGAAGCCAATGTTGAAAGCGAAATCTGTGACCCACCTGCATGTATCATTCCGGATCACACCTCCACACCCAGCCGGCCCCGGATTCCCCCTTCGACCCGTCAGTATTCAATTTCCACCAACCAGGTTCGGGGACCTTCCACCTCATAAAAAGAGAAGATGATGTCCTATGCTAGCCCACCCGAGCGCATTTATCCTCCCTACCCGAGATCTGCATGGCGTAATTCACGACATGCGACCATGGCATGAAAGGTCTAGGAAAATCCTCATCAAAAAGCTCTTTATTTCTCCAGATCCAAAGCAAATAACATGCAATAAAGAAAATGTTTGTCCACTGCGTTCCTTCTACATAGCCAGAGGAGTTGGACAGGTTTTCTTTAAGTTATGTATTAGGAAAACAATTAAATGTTTTCAAAGAATTTAATATCATAAAGCTTGATTTTGATTCAATTGTTAAAATCTCTCTACTGACTTTTAGTTTTTCAAATATAATTTCACCATTAAGATCATAAGAATTATCATGTTTTAGATAAGTTTCAAGATGTTTACAACATAATATTAAGTCCTTATCAGAAAATAACCTAAGCTTTTTAATGCTAAACAAAAATTCAAAAATCTCATTATATGTGTTATACTGTTCAAATCTTTTATTAAGTGAGCCAATTTTCTATTTAGGTGTATTAATTTAAAACTAAAATATATTTCAATAATCATGGATACACTTTAAGAAATAATTATTTTTTTATTGTTAATAAATAAATTATATAAAAAATTATTTTAATATATATATATATATCTTAATATACGGTGTCCCTTAACATGGAAAACAAATTAATTATATAAATTTTTAATTTTAATATTATCAATTTTATAAATTTATATATAGTAAGTATATAAAAAAAATTTGGCATCCCTAACAAAATGGATCTTGTGCGGTCGTTCCTTCCGCGCATGCTCAAGGCCACCATTGCACTCACTCCCGTACAATGCACTCACTCCCGTACAAAGATGGCAATCCGGGGAGCAATAAGACCATTGGTTGCGACTTTGATTTGTTAACAAGCGATCATTCGCCACTCTCTAGAGATAAACTTGCATCCTCTTCGGACCCTTCCAACTCCATAAAACATCCACACAATATCGTCCACCAATTTAGTTTCCTGGCTACGCATTCTATTAGCATGTCTAACAGAGAACTCGCCATCACCTGATACCAACCAAGCTAACTGAACTTCACCATCCGACGGGCTGGGCTGGATCACAGCCATGATCTTGACAAGAGTATCATTAGGGATGTGTTGACTGTTGACCCAAACGTTGCAGATCCCACTCACCCTCCTGACTAACAAAATTAATCCTCCACCGGTTTGAACCTATCCGCTAGAGGCATCCCCCTGGTTTATAACATCCTTTTTTAATACATTTTTATTAGAGTTTAAATGTTATACACTGTCAGTGTAGAACTTTATACTATCAACTAATTATAAATCATGATATGAGTGACTTTTAAGGTGATCTGGATAAAAGTCAATTATTTTTACTGATATGACAATTTATGTTTGATTGACAGTATAAAAAAATATTTACACTGACAGTACATACCAATTAAATCCTTTTTATTATTAAGTAGAGTTCATATGAAATCCCATAAATAAAGAATGAATTCATATGATTTGATGAGTCTCATGAAATTCATCCAATAATTAAAAATATATATTAAAGAAAATCTTAAAAAAAGTTATTAACATTCTTCTTTTATAAATAGGTTCTTTGGACTTGGAGATTGTTCAAATAACTCAAATCATCACCATAAAACAGGAATTTGGTTTCTCTAAAATTGGATTTCCCTGAAGTTCCTGCATTTAGACAAATTTCAAGAGTGTTTTTGTCTTTACTGCCCCTAACAAATCTAACTTCAAATCGTCTCTTGACATAATTTTGCCTAACTGCAGGGAAATTTAGGGATTCCCAAATGTAGGGAATCGGGATCCATAAAATAGACACTTTGCCGACCTCAACTGTGACAGTTTATGCATGCATGTGCTCTTGCTAAAGTGGGGCCTCACTTCTACCCATGCCCTGACCCCACAACTGCACATGGTCCCTAGCTAAGAATCTCTATATATTCCCTTCCCCCACTCTCCCATTCAAATAGCTCCAACACAAGTAAGCAAACTAGTCCACCCAAATTTCACATTTTTGGATGAGGATCTCCTGTTTTATTTTGGTGTACCACACCGTGTCTCAACTACTAATATCATGCCATGTAAGTTAAAATTTTATTTAATATTGAAAAAGTAAAATACATGGTAAGATATTATTGGTTGGGACATGCTGTGATACACCAAAATGGGATAGGAGATCCTCATCCCACATTTTTATCGTTAATATGAAATTTTCAGCAATAGCTACTTCAACTCAATTTGCTGCTACTCTGGTCTTTCTGTTTCTCCTTCAGTTTCCAAACAGGTGATTTTTCCATTCACGCATAGAGAACATGCCAGGGGGGATTTGTATACGTACATAGCAGCATCCAACATATTTACCATTCACAAGATAATATAAATATGTATATTGTAAAATTCATTTATGCAACCATTCACGTATGGTTCACTTGCAAATTCCAGTATCTAGTAACAACTTAATTATCCAAAATGTATTTTTGTCAATAGTTAGGAATATCATGTGCTTATATTTTTATAAGTGTATGTAACTCCTGAGGTGAAATTGATGTAGGTGTTACATGGATGTTGATTTTGGGTATTTTAAATAGTTAAGTTGCCTCATTATTAAGTAATTACACTTTGTTTTGCTTTAATATACATATATATACTCACTCATGATGAGAATGTTGGCGTGTTGTTTAAACATTATATTTGTGCAGATTCAATGTCAGCGACATTCACTGTAATAAATAAGTGTAACTTCCCTGTTTGGCTGGGCATTTTGTCCGGCGCGGGCACATCACAACTCGCCACCACAGGCGTCGCCTTGCAACCGGGCGAGTCCAACAAGGTAGCTGTGCCCACCGCTTGGTCCGGCCGCCTTTCGGGCCATACCTTATGCTCCACGAACTCCATCGGGAAGTTCTCCTGCGTCACGAGAGAATGTGGCTCCTCCACCGTCGAATGCGGCGGCGTTGGCACAATCCTGCCAGCCACACTGGCCGAGTTCACCTTGAACGGTGCAGGCGGGCTAGATTTCTATGACGTCAGCCTCGTGGACAGTTACAACCTCCCCATGATGGTGGAGCCTCAAAGCGGCACCATTGGGAACTGTATGCCGACCAGTTGTGTGGTGGACTTGAACGGAGGGTGTCTGAGGGAGTTGAAGGTGAAGATGGCAGGAGAAGGAGGAATACAAATTCTCTGTCTCAATTTCCTATACCAATTGTTGTCCCATCCAATCCAAATGTGATAAGTAAGAAACAGGTTACATATTTCTTTTCTTTTAGACTTATTTATACTATTACATCATAACTTCTTTATTAATGGGACAAGAATCCTCCATCCTCTCTACCATGTCTCACTTCCTGCCCCACTAATAAAGAAGTTATGATGCAATAGTTTTTAAAAAAAAAATAATTCTGAAATAAAAGAAATATGTAACATCTTTCTTACTTATCACATTTGGATTGGATGGGACAACAATTGGTATAGGAAATTGAGACAGAGAATTTGTATTCCAAACATGCAAGCCAAGTTGTACTCGTAATTGTTTAAGAGTGCATGCCCACGCGCTTATAACTACGCTTATGATGATGGCACCGTCACCTTCACTTGTGCCTCCGCGGATTATCTCATCACTTTCTGTCCTTCACACTTCAAAAGGTAATTTACAAGTTTGATTATGATAAAAAAATATTTGTTTTTTCATTTAATAATAATATAAATTATTTTTTTGCTGGTAACATTTAACACTTTTGTATGAAATACTTATTTTGAGTTCATTTAATTTCCTTTTAAAATAATAGTAAAAAAAATTAAAGAATTTTAGGTTCAAATCTTATTTTAAGGCACATTTATTTTTAATTTTTTCTCAAAATATAATATAATATAATAGTACATTATATTATAATTATATTTATATTGTATATTTTTTCCGGTGAGCATATTTATGTTGCATATTAAATAATTAGTTTCATAGCAATACTTGTAAGATACCTAGAGAAAGATAAAAAAAAAAAAGTTAATATCCTCATGTGATTGGTTAATAACATGAAATTTCTTTATATTGATAATAGACCAAATTAAATTTGATAATGAAATGAATGTCAAAGAATCTTTCAATAACTAATGAAATTGTGTTGTTTTCGAATTTTTCTTTTTGTTTTTAATAAAAATATCCAATAATAATTTACATTTACATTTAGGATCAAGGAATATAGTTTGAATATTCATTGGCTTTGTCAGCAAAGCAGGGTCGAATGTCACTTTGGGAGACGAGTTGTTGGTGTATCTTTTTTTTTTTTTTTTTTTTTGTTCTTTTTATGTTGAAGGATAATTTAAATAGAGTTTATCAACCAATCATCAATCATGATATGAATGATTTTTGCGATAGTTAGAATAAGAGTCAAAAAAAATATGTTGAAATGACAATTTATAATTGGATATATATATATAAAGGTTTTACGTTATCAGTATATAGAAATTAAACTCATTTAAATATGGTGGAAGCTTTATTTATATAATCACTTTTATCCTTCTATAGTAGGTTAGTAATTCGCCGCAATATTTCAGTACAATCTTCCAATTTTTTTACCAAAGAAATTAAATAAAAAAACTAAAAATGGCAATGTGTTTGCAGTTGGATCAAGTCAGGGCCGGCCCAACACCCATTGAGGCCTAAAGCAAACTTTATGGTGAGGTCTTTTCAAAAAATTAATCCAATAATTTTTTCATACAAAATTAATTATTTTGTGCACAATGAGGAGTTGATCCCTGGACCTTCAACCTAATGATAAGTTTTTATACCAAATGGGCTAACTTATGTTTGTTGATATATTATACATATCAGAAAGTTAATATATAAAAATACAAAGTGAGCCTTTTTTTTAAAGAAAAAATTGTTTTATTTTGAGAGGCCTAAAACAAGGGCTTCACTTGTTTTATTCTTGGGCCGGACCTGGATCAAGTCAGGGAATAGAAAGTTCCCATTGGCAGTGGACATCTCGGGTGCCCATGAATCAACCAACATCATGGCGATGGTAATTAGCTCTTTTAGGTGGCGCAAGGAATCTGTCAATCTGAGGCTAACTAACAATGTCACATTACATAGCTGGCTAGGTGAATGCCTGATTTTGATGGGTATATATATATATATATATATATATGGATGTGTAGTCCACAATACCATTGGCGCAGTGTCTCTGTGGATGATGGATCCCTCAACTTGTGAGGTTGCAAGTTGCAAACTGAATAGTGCATGGGGAGAGAAACTTGAGGTTCACAGATACAATCAGCAGCAGCAACAAAATTGCCACTTTCTCAACTTCAACAACTGTCCGTCATCTAAACATTTGTGATTGTTTTCATCGAACACTCACATTTGGAAGATTTAGATGGAGACGGGGGTAGCATACATCACCCGGACCACAACAATAACTATGTCATGGCATTCATTTATTGTTCTCTGTCTTATGACAACAAGTCAACGACGTACCCAAAAGGAATGAACAAAAGCGGAGGGCATTGTGGAAAATTAGAGTGTGAAGCCCCATATTTATTCCTAAAAATTTCGGGAATCTACTTTTAGTCCCTAAAAAAAATAGATCAATTATTTAGTCTCTCAAATTTATAAGTGCAGGACATATTAGTCTTTATGTTTAGTTCCGACGTCAATTTACTTGGCTACGTGGTTCATTAACCATCCTGCTTAGCCCGTTAGTGGTCCTGCGTGACCTATGACGAATTTCCTCTATGAAAAGCAAATAAAAAGTGGAAAAAACATGCATAATTTTAAAATCCAAAATACTTGAAAGTTATGCATTTGAAAGAGTGAGGCATGCTCATCTGCCTATGATATTTATTTTTAGGTAACATATGTTGATTCGTCATATACATTTTTTTATTTTCATTTTGATCATATTTGCTTTTTGTTTTTTTTATTTTAGTCTTATATGTTATGTTATGTTTTTGTTACCTTTAATAGCTCTGCTAGTTTGCTGCCTTGATGAATATTGCAGGTGGAGTTATCTAATTTAGGATTTGGAATCTTGAACTTTGAGTGTGCTGTGTAACATCCCCTCGAGGTGTCACAGTTCGTAATCCAAATTCTCTTTTTCGATTAATTAAAAACTTTTCGAAAATATTTATTAAACTTGTTGCGAAAATTCTAATACCAATCCAAGATTTTAACAATAACAGAAAAACAAATACATACTCATCATTTATAAAAATTCAATTTCGCCTTAAGTCATACATCACTCCAATATCTTCATACATGTCATACTCGTTCATCAGGGCAAGTCAAATGAATGCATGAGACCTCAATTTGACTCTCTAACATCATGTACTCTGGAGATTCCTAATTTCCCGTCCTCGAGCGATAGGCCGCAGTAACACCCGTAACACAATTGTTCTCGTGAGTCGGCCTCTCAATGTAGGTCCGAATTCCAATCGTTCCAGGGTACCACGTCATAACCATATCATGAATACTCCAGTCTCTAATTGAGTTCATCCGTGTTGGGTAGCCGATTTACCACGGCACGGGGTCGCGAGGCCTCCGGCCACTTGTGGAGTCTCCGAACACAGAATGCCCCGATAGACCTAATGGTTTTAACTGGCTGAATTCTCAACTATGTAAGTTGTAGCTCGGTTCGTATGGCATGACAGCCGACTCATGCATGTATGCCGGAGGTTTTCTATTCTTTCTTTTTCTGTCAAGGCACATGGCTTATGACTCATTTTAAAGGACATATAGCCCGTTCAACTCAAATTTCATGATACAAAGTACTAGGTCGACGTGACGGACACTAGACTCACATATAGGACACAAAGTCCGTTCTTTTCCAAAACACAGGACGCGTAGTCCAAGTGCTCAATCCACGATGTACTAGGCCGACGTCGCGGACACTAGACTCGCATATAGGATACAAAGTCCGTTCATGTCACAGAACTCTAGCCTGACGTCTCGGTTACTAGGTTCATGTGCTTCACATACGTGAAGGGGTAATCACCAGTTTCATCAAAACCATTTTCGTAGTTCAAATCCCAAAAACAAATCATAGATTATCTTTGGTATGATCAAAACTCGTTTTCGCTCTAAAATTGATTTTCGACAAGACTTTTCTTTACAAAAGACTTTCAAAGACTCAATTTCTAGAGATACATTTTCAAAGGATTTTGGCTTAACAAGGCTTTTCTAAAGGATCCATTGTCTTCAAATGCTTTTCGAAAGATTGTGATCGGAATAACTTTCATGAAGAAACATTTTTGTTTTCGGAACGCCAAATACTTTCATAAGATATTTTCTTTAACGAACTAAATACTTTTCAAGGTTTCCTTTCTTTGTACAACATGTTTAGAAAATAATGATAAAGCAACTTTTCACTATTTTCCTCACCAACTCTCAACTTCCTAAGTCTTATTCAAAAACATCTTGGGTTCTTAACTTAGTGGCTTTTTAGTAAATTTGGTTACTATAACCTTTAGCTTAGAAGCTTTTCATTCCTCAAATCTAAACATTTCAAAAATCTTTGATTAAGGCTTTTAATTAGCTTAATCTTCATTAATGAGCTATAGCCAATGCTATGCTCTTAACCAGTCCAGGATATATATATATATATATATATATATACACATCAAATCTCAGTTCAAGGCATCCATGCCACCATTCATATTCAAATATCCAAGCATATACTTCATAACAATAAATCAAGTACATACACAATTATATTTATTCAAACTCAAATCAACATCATACACATGTTCAATCCAAGGCAAGAAAGCAACAATTCACATTACAACCAACCTCATGTGACTAATCAAACTCATTGGAGCTGATCTCCCCTTACCTCTTGAAGTCATCCTCCGAAGGCAAAGTCGCCCGATCGGTCCACGAATTCTCCCGATTCCTCGTCCGAGTACGCAACAACAACTACAAACACACAACCAATCCATTCATCAACAATTAACAACATAAGTTTCTCTAATCCCTTAGCTAGATTCGGCCATAGGGTGCCAAAAATAGCTAGGGATGTCTAAAAATTCCTATCTCTTGGAGTAAGGATCCTTAAGTATTCTTAACACCAAATCAAGTCTAAATTTTGAAACTTGAATCAAAATATCATGTTTTCCCCAAATTGGGAGTTCGGCCATATAGTTATAAAACGTGGCTAGAGAGCTTCAAAATTTCTCATCTCTTGGATTCTATACCTCCTAGGTGTGATAACACTAGAATCAAGCCTAGAATACCCAAAATCCAACCAAAACTCTACTAATCCAAAAGGGGGTAGGTTCGGCCTTCATCACCCATTGGAGCTAGAGGGCTCCTTTGGTTACAAGCTCTTGGATAGTGGAAGAGGATGATGCTACTAGCTCATAGAAATTGGTTTGACATTAAAATGATTTTTCTAAAATTTTCTAGGAATTTTTGAAGTTTAAGCTTCAAAACTTAAACCACCATGAATCATGAACTTGAAGAGATGAAAAGAGAGATTGAGAGAGCTAGAGGAGAATTGTTACTTCCTTGATGAACTTTCTTAAGAGAAATCAACTTGAATCACTCAAAAATCACTAAGTTCTCAAGATCAAACTTGAACAACACTTGAAGAAATGAAGAAAATGTGAGAGAAGAGTGAGAAAGTGAAAGGCCGTGTGGCCTAGAGAGAGAAAGAGTGAAGGTGAGATTGTATTTTGTCTCAATGGCAAACTTGTAGTTAAGCTTAGGACATTTTGGTAATTTCATTAAAAGACTAGGGGCATAATTGTCATTTCCCCTATAAATATCTAGATATTTTTCTAGAAGTAATGATGACATTGGTGAGTCACAGGGTCAAAAGGGTCATTTCATAAATTCTCAGGGGCAAAACGGTCTTTTCATCCTAATGCAAATGGTAATTATGGAAAAGGTCAGGGGTATTTTGATCTTTTCGCGTCCAGATATTTTCTAAACGTAATCATTACACTGATGAGTCATAGCACACCTTCCTAGGTGATGTGACTTCAACCTTATCCGTAGCGGGTCCCGGTAAATCTTGTATTCAGCTTCGTTCACCCGATTTAGATTTTCGCCCAAGAAAGTCGTAAGAACTTATTTATTTTGAATTTTTTTCAAAATCGCCGATATCGTTCGCAATTTTATTTAAAACCTAACTGTTTCGTTCACGGGTCAAAATTAGGTCTTGATAGTAGTAAAATACTACTGTCAATGAAATACGCCGACCGGGTTCCGTCTTAGTTTTTTACTAAAATTTAACCATAACTTCCTACGATAGCGTAGAGCGTGACTATGGTCTCGGATTATTTTATTTCACTCTCTAAACCTCCAATAAAATACAAACTCATAAATACTGTCATATACATTTTTTTATTTTCATTTTGATCCTATTTGCTTTTTGTTTTTTTTATTTTGGTCTTATATGTTATGTCACGTTTTTGTTACCTTTAATAGCTCTACTGGTTCGCTGCCTTGATTAATATTGCAGGTGGAGTTATCTAGTTTAGGATTTGGAATCTTGAACTTTGAGTGTTCTGTTCTCCCCCTGGTAACAAAAGAGATGCTATGCCATTGGAAGCCAC
Organism: Ammopiptanthus mongolicus; assembly: GCA_039655645.1. Classification (NCBI taxonomy): domain Eukaryota; kingdom Viridiplantae; phylum Streptophyta; class Magnoliopsida; order Fabales; family Fabaceae; genus Ammopiptanthus; species Ammopiptanthus mongolicus. The sequence continues at coordinate 20,366,171 of CM077343.1, forward strand.
ATTAAACACAATATGTCGTTCAGAACGTAAGGCAGAAGATAAAGTTTTCCACGTATGTGTTTTTCCAGTCCGACCATAATCATAGAGCAAAAACATGCCACCTTTTTGGTTCTTTACTGCCACCATAATTGTGTTGAATGCTCATCTGTAAAAGTTACTACAGATCATTAATGAAGTAACACAGAGCATGTAAAGTACCTGTATTTAATAAAGTAATACAAATAATGCAAATATAAGTAACAGAAGATAGTAGCATTGATACTAATTCAAAGAAGTTAATGTCACCTGTTAGAGAAGCAAGTAAGTTTTGGAATTCATTTTTTAATTCAGATACATCATAATCTTGTTCTGCTGCTATAAGTCTATTCCCTAATTGCCCAATGACGTACCCTTTTGGATATGGGATTGACGGGTATTCCTTTAGACTTCTCCTATTTGCTTGCATTATTTTCTCAATCTCAATTAGAGTTAGATTCTGTAACTCTTCATTGCTAAGTTGTAAACCTATAAAAAATGGAAATGCTTGTCAAGGGTATTATAGTTCTTAAATGTCATTGAAAACAATTTGGATAGTCTTATAATATTGGTGGGTAATACATACCTTGGTTATTAGACAATCTTCTTTGTTCATAAAGTATTCCATCTAACAACCATTCCCATGTTTCTTTCCACACATGGTCTGGTCTGTTAATGCTACTTGATAAGAGGATGGTGACAAATAATTTCCTCAAGTAGTAACCTGAACCCCAGTCATTTGCTTCTCTTATAGCTTCTATGTATTCTTTATCATCTTCAAGTAATCCCATTGCAAAGCATGCCTCTCTGAAATTTGGGTACTCAATGTTGCCAACAGTCCTTATCTCCTCATAGCTAGTTGCTCCTTTGACAATAGTAAGCATCATTCTCAAGTAGAATAACTCACCAGTACTTGGAGGAACCCACATCAGCCTACCAATTGTGTATCCTGTCTTGCGTGGTTTCCAATGTCTCTTGCTCTTTACATAGACAAATCTTGAAACAAATAGAGCATAAGTCAAGTCTCTACCTTCAGGGAATATCCTATTTGCTTCCATCCATGATGTTAACATTGATTCTGTGATGCTTGGTTTTGAAAGAACATCATCGATGTCCTCATGATCATTAAAGTAAATAGGCTGCTCTCCAGGTAGGTGAGAGAATAACCTTTCAACTGTTGGTTGTCTACCATGTATTGGAAAAGAGTAAATTCTCCAACATGCCTCACACGGTGACATATACCTGCAATTAAGATACTATTTGATTTCATCAATGTTACCTCCATGAGATGATCCTTGATTCTGTGTTTGAACCACCACAGCTGTAATCCGATCATACCCTTTGTTTATACACTTGAATAAGTATTTGATCGAAGTACTTTGATTACACTATTCCATGTTAATGTGTGCTTGGTACTTCAATAACAACTTTGGATTGTAAGGGACAACATGACGATTATCAAGAGAAATTCCATTTTTCACAATTGTGTTACCGGTATCTATTCTTCTATAAACTGGAAAACCATCCTGATCAACTATTGTGGTGCTTTGAAAATTTTTAGGATAATACCTAGAGCACTGACCATTTTTCATGCATGGAGATGACTTGTTATGTAAACCACATGGACCATGAATCATGTGAGTCTTCACTAAGTTGTACAATGTGACGCTCCCAAAACTTAACCTTCCTAGGTCTGATACCATAAACATATAGATAAAGCTTAATAGAAACTTAAGCAGATAAACAATTATTACAGTCCAAGATTACACATCAGAGCTCCGCCTAGAAGCCATGGCGTAAAAACAACAGCAACAAAACTGACGCCCCACTGGCCGTGGTACTACTCACAAGAGACTCAACGATACCTCTGAGGTCTCCCTCTCTACTCGAGAAGCGTTGACGTCAAACTTGTTGTTCACGATGAGGGTCCCACCTCTACTCAGCTTCACCTGCTGTAGCACCTCCGACAACGAACTAGCACCTCCGCCTTCGGATCATGACCCGAACAACGACATACATGTAGCACATAAGGAAGCATGCGCATGAGGTAAGAAATGCTACAATATCATGCAAAGGGAGATCACATAGCATATAACACATCAACATGCACAACAACAAGCACAACCAGCAAACACATTCATCTCTCGATTTCACCACAACAGTCAACCTCTAGGTTATCTCGACTAGGGATCACCGCTGACTCTACATGCACAACTGAGTCTATATGATTGTCCAAATCTACAATGCGCACTCTTACCATGGGAATACAACAGTCAACCTCCAATTGCAAGGAATGACAATCCAATCTCCAACTGTGAGGGTGGATGTTCACCAAGTAAGAGTGGCTTCTCCAACTGTGAGGACATCGAGTCGAACCTTCAGGTAACCGCCTCTTGAGTTTCCAAGACAGTTCAACAGTGGTTCCTCCAACTGTGAGAAGCACTGCCTCCCCGAGCCCCTCCAACTGTTGGAAGACCCGAGAAGTTCTCCAACTGCGAGAAAGCACCTGCATCCCTCCAACTGTGAGTTCAGCCATCTTTGTCGCCCCGGAGCGTCCACCTCGAACACCAAACTCATATGACAACTGATCAAACTGCTGTTGCAGTCATACCCACAGCTTCTCACCACAACAATGCAAATGCTATGATTATGCATGCATCACCTCAACGACGTTCTAACAACAACTTAAATAACGCCTCAAGGTCCACATCCTCCAACTACGCGGATGTCGCTCTCCAACTATGAGAGCCACGTTCCACTTAGATCAACTTTCTTATACTACTAGTCGGATACCATCAATAATCATTATCCTATCATCCTAACAGCATACCAATCGTCTCCAAAGTCAATCAAGATCGTATCAATCACAATCACATTAGTACGTCATAGCATAGCAGCATATCATCATTTCAGGCATATATGTTATCACAACAAACATCTCATGTAGCATGTTATCATGTACGACATCATTTAATCATGTTATCAATTATCACGAATAGCCATACATCCTCGATTAACAGATATCACAGATCGACCTAACGGCAATAAACCTACAATGCCTAAAACTGCATTGGTACTATAATTCAGTAGTCCCCAATGTGAGTTCGGTATTGGTGGTTACTCAACCACTAGTAGGGTTTGAAGGGCCCTACACATGTTAACAATTATACACTAAGCCTACGATTTCCAGATATTTGAGGTTTCTTTCTCCTCACCTGGTAATTCGTCCCGATAAGCTCTTGTATCCACGGACAGCCTTGACCCTCGATCTCACGAGCACAACGAACAGTATCATGACCCCCACGGGCTCGTCACGCAGCTCCCCAACATTGCCAAAGGTACCCCGACATGCACGTTGGGCCAATAATCGCCCCGTGCATATGCACAAGGTCCAGAAACAACCAAAAACTCAGAAACGATAACGAAACCAACAATGAACGATCGAATAACAACCAATCGAAGGAAACAAGAGGCAGACACAAAAATCAACAAGGGAGACTCACCAAACAGCGGCTATCCTCGCAGCTGCAACCCCACACGAACCCTCGTGCGACTCCTCGAACGATTGCTCGGGCAAAAACACCTGTAAAACCCTAATGTGTTGGCAGAACATCATTAGGTTGGAGCAGAAGTAATAAGAGGATATCAACCAAGACGAATACCAAAAAGAACTTAGGGTCGACGATGTCAGCACCTAGGCTTACCTCAATGAAGCTCGAAACCAAAGCCGCATCCTAGGCAAATCCGAAGCTACGATCACGAACGTGTAGTCAGAATAGGGTTTCAATGAATAATCGGAAAGGAACTCACTCAAGAAGCTCAAGAACTCTCTGGACTCTCTCTGGAACTCAAAGAACAGGGAAAAAGATGGAAGCTTCGTGCAAGTGAGAAATGAAAAAAAAACTTAGCCATTTAACTCACTTACTTAGCACGCTAAAGTGTGCACTTTCCCAATGCTTGAGCATTCCCACACTCTAGCGTTGGCTCCTTCCATGCTTGAGAGTGGAACCTAGTCCACACCGCCTTCACCTCGGTCTGCCACATGTCCCACACGCGTCAAAACTCAGAACAGCCGGCAAACGCACTCAGAATGCTTGAGTGTGCAAGCTTCCCATGCTTAAGCGTTGCCACGCTTGAGCGTGGAGTCTTCCCACACTTGAGCGCTCTGCTCATCTGGGAAGGAACTTCTAGCCTTCTGATCTCCCCCGTTTCTCCTGTTACGCCTTAAGCACTTCCAACTTGATTCAAGCCTAGTTCTAAACATTCAACTAGACTTATAACCAACTCACAACTCATCACACACCTTAAGCGAAGACCCAATTAAGATTATCATCTTAATTAGGGTTACCGAAAACAGGGATGTTACATACAAATTGTTATCATATTCTAAGTTTGGAATTTCAGCTGAAATGATTTTGTCAATATCATCTAGATATGGATACTTTCTGAAGTTGTGTATTTCTATTACATCTTCATTAATCAATAGCTTCGAACCATACCATGAGTTTGATACAGATGGAGGGTATTTTCCTGACATATAGGTAAAGGAAGTATATAATAATCAGAACATATGGTTTTTCCAATGTAAATGAACTATTAATAATCCAAAAGAAGACATAGGTAACACAATCAGAACATATGGTTTGTCCAACCTTGTGCTTCCTTGATCCTTGCATGGGTCAATATGATAATAAGTGGTATAGAAGCAGGTTTCTGGTTGTAATAACTTAGGAAGTTCATTGCAGTTGATTCCCAAAGTGTACAGTTAAGCAAGTTGCCACTACAAATTCATTTCAGTAAATAATGGTGAAAATTATGCCAACATTAACAAACAAAGGATTGGATGATTGTAGATGGACACTACTAACAGTATTACCTACTATCTTTCAGAGTGAGAACAACTTTCTTTGGATCGGCATTGGTCTGGGGAAAAACTTTGTTTTGCACAGCTCCAATCAAATCTGCACCAAAAAAATATGTTTTCGCTTATAATCCGTGTATTGATGGAATAAGATTATTAGAGGCAGAAACAACGAAATCTGCTTAACATTTTACCCACTAACAGAACAGACGATAGTTGCCACTAAGTATCTCGGCAAAGTCTTTAAAGTGGTTTTGACTTGGAAGTATATTAGCAAGTTGTTTCTCTTTGAATTCGTACCACCACTGAATATCATCTTGTATGCATGGTCACACACCTTAAATTGAAGATCATTGGCATGCACAACAAAATTTTCAAAAACATAAGTATTTTGCTCCTTGAGCTTTTACTTCCATGTCCCCGCCTCTTCCTTCGGGGCAACAGCTTGAATCCTATCTCCCTATTTAATTAAAAAAGATTCAAGTAAATGATTGCAAATGACAACATTGATAAACATGACTAATAGATAAAGAAAAAACTTACATTGGCATCCATGAAGACCATTGCAATATGTTTCTGCCTGGCCTTGTTGACTACAGTCCAAAGATCTGTAATTCTCATAGCAATCTTCCATAATTCATTTGTGTCATTTTATCATGTTAAACGATCGTGCCATCTAAAATATATAATTGAATGTTAGACTTTAATGATGACCAGTTAATGATTTGAAGCAACTACATAAAGTATTTGAAGCAGTGCAAAAAACACACAAAAAAGTGCAGTGGACAGTCACACAAAGTTACTAAAGAGGTAAGACATTTTCCCAAACCACTGCATAACTCCATTTTTTCATACTAAAATTGTATTTTTAAAAGAGTATTCAACACATGTAAAGTGCAGTATAAAGTGGGTTTCATAGTGTCTTTTAAAGTTGAAACCCCCCAAAAAATGCATTATAAAAGCCTACTGAAACTCTCTAATACTGAAAATGGAAAATGAAATAGTAAAAAAAGTTGAGCAGCAAACATAATAGTTAGAACTGAGCTTGTCAGTACATGGCATAACAGAAGAAACATAAAAAAAGTTGAACAACAAATATAATAGTTGAACAACAAATGGGAAGTTGAAGAAAATGGGAAAAACAGAAGATGCGCCGAAATTGTCAGTACATGGCATAACAGAAGAGTAGCATGTTAAACACAAATGAATCACCATGTTACCTTCAATGGTGTTTCTTCTTTGACCTTGTTTCTTCAATAGTTAGAACCGAGCTCCAAGTTCCTGTATTCCGATTTTACAACAAAGAGTTCATCAGTTCCCTGACCCTTATATATCGATTTTACAACAAAAAGTTGATCAGTCAGTTAGATGAAAGATATAAATCAAATGAGCATGTATAAAGGAAAAGATAAGCGGAATGAAACTGATATTAGAGAGAAGAGATGAGGAAGTGAAGAAAAGAAGGAGAAACGCTACCGACAATCAGCTTGACGCTGCAAAGATGAGAATGAGAGATGCAGATGTAGAAGGAGAAAAGAACGCATGAGAGAAGGATGCTCAGTCATCTATGTTCACAAAACGTGTGCAGTGTATATTTTCCTGTCACAGCAGTACGTTGAAGTGACAGAACAATAATTTTATTAGATTAGATAAATTTGAATTTTGAAATAAAAGTATTGATTAATTGTATAATAATCTGGAATCCCCAAAGTATCCTTAAGTAGGAGGCGTGGCAATCAGATTGAGTGGGTAGTAAGGAGATTTCAAAAGGTAGTGATTTGTTTATTTTGATAGTAGATTCTCGAGAATGTGAGCATGAGAATAATAGTTTCTCATGTTTGATACAAGTTTTAAAAAACTATTCTCAGACATAAAAGATGCCCAGGAATACAATTAGTGAATGAAAGTGGAAAACTCTATTCCCAAATGTGGAGGTGGGAAAGAAACATTCATGGGAATGAGATTCCCGAGAATGTAGTTTTCTTGGTAATAAAACATTTCATGAAACAAACGCCACCTTAGGGTTGTCAATTTAACTTCTTTTCGTCACCATTTTTTTTTTTTAATAAACTTCTTTGTTGAATAAACCTTTTTCTTACGTTAAAATATTTGTCACTGCCTAAAAATTGACGGCCCTAAGATTTTGGGTATCCTGTGTGAACTGAAAAATTGATGCCCTCATAATCATTTGAATATTTCTCTTTTGGTATTTCTTGCTGCAAAATCATTAATAAACCGTTCATAATCAAAGTTCTTTAAAAAATTATTTTTGATAAAAATCAATGAAAAACTATTTAATCTACCTTGTGACGTAGTAGATCGCAAATAAGATTTTAACAATTTCAATTTAGAAAAACTTCTCTCAGCAGATGCAACAGTAACAGAAATAGTTAATATTATTCTATAAATTATACATGCATTAGGAAAACAATTAAATGTCTTCAAAGAACTCAACATCAGAAAGCTTGATTTTGATTCAACTGTTAAAACCTCTCTAATGACTTTTAATTCTTCAACAAGAATTTCACAATCAAGATTAAAAGAATTATCATGTTTTAGATAAGTTTTAATATATTTACAACATAATTTCAAGTCCTTATCAAAGACTTAAACTTTTCAATGATAAACAAGATTGTCAATAATAATTAAACTTTTGCATACTATCCGATGCCTGTGGGGTCCAACCATGGTTTGAAAAGTCAAAGAAGACATAAACATTGAATGCAAATTTGCTTTGCAAAATATGCAGAGGTAGCATGAAGAAAAAATGGGGTGGTAGCAAGCCTATATAGTAGGGCGGTGAAATGAAATGATGGAGGCAAAATTTTGCAATGTGTTCACACTGTTAAGGACTCTATAAATAAAGCAATTTTTCATCCATCAGGTGCAAGCAAGAGCAGAAGCAAGTAGAGAAACTTGAGAGCTTCTGTGAATGAGAGAAAAAAAATAGAAAGTGTAAGTAAATCCTAAAGAGTGTGGTATGTGCGAAAAATATACCGGGAAAATTTTTGGGTGTCATCTTTATTACTCATTGGTACTTCAATTGTAGTATTTGAATAGGAGTGAGTCTCACTGATAACACTATATTTGTGTCTGTTGTGTGAGAGAGAGTGTGGAGAAGGTATCGTAATTATCCTTAAATATAGTGTAATTTTTTCGGATTTTGTCCCGTGATATCTCCTTCTACATTGGAGGTTATTCCACATTAAGTTTTGGTGTTCCTTTTTCTACACTTTACATACATTTAGTATTGATAGTGATAACCCTCTGGCTTATCTCGCTTTATCGCTAGTAAAGCTATGGTTTTTGAGCCAATTGGTCGAATTTTATCTCGTTTAAACCTGAATTTAGCTTTAATTGTCCTTAAGCAAGGTTTTGAGTTGTCTTGTTAGTTTTTAGGATTTTTGGTAAGAAATTGAGTCGAATAAGGCCTTACATGCTATTCCTATTTTCAGGTAAATGTTCCGAAACTCTGGTGAAAAGTGAAGCTGGAAGAAAGCTAGGAAATCAGAGGAAAAAACAAGTCGAGTACTAATCAAAAGGGTCTCGCCTCACGAGAAATGTCTCGCCCTGCGAACCAGAGGAGGAAATTGAAGGATCTCTGTGGTGCTCCGCGAATCAGGGTTAGCCACGCGAACCAGAGCAGGAAAATATGGACCTCCCTGTCTAGCCCCGCGAGATAGGTCTCGTCTCGCGAGAAAGTGCATTTGGGCCAGGGCTGAATTTCAAATCTCGCCTCGCGAGAGCATGTTACCACAAATCAGTATAAAAGCTTGTTGTTAGGTCGAATTTTGTACGCTAATCCTAGTATTTCAAGAACTGCATCTCGTGTAGGTTTTCTGGAGCGTTTTTGGCTATTTTCTCTTGGATCATTTGTGATTATGAGTAGCTAAATCTCTTTTCTAAGGAAGCGACGTAGCCGCATATGACGGCTTAGTAAATTTGTGCCATTTTCTATTCTCTTCTTCTCTTTCATTGTTTCTTAATTCTGTTTTTATTGCGTTAATCAAAAGTGCTCGTGATTGACTAGCCAATCGTGATAAGTCCAAAAGGAGATTCATAATTTGGGGTTTGAATTAAGAACACAAGTTGAATATTGATAGAGAAATAATAGGAGACTTGTGCAATCGATATAGGGAATCAAGATCTTAATGAATTCTTGTATGTTTATCATCATAAATATAGTTGATTGTTATGCAAGGGTGTTTTCTTTTGTGCTTGACGAAGACATTAGAATAATTTAGGATTCCTGGTTGACATTGAATTGAATTAGGAATAGAGAACTAATCACAATTGGATCTAAGCTTGATTGTGTAGGTGAAATCGTAACCTTAGATCATCTCAATCATATTCTCTCTCTACAATATTTGTTTGTGATTTGGTAGTTAATAGCATAATCTTAATTGATTTATCTTTCTATTCTCTCTCCTTTGACTTGGTCAACTTAATTATTGACTTAGATTTAGATAAATTGGTTACCTAATCCCTGTGTTCGACCTCAGCATTACTTGCTTCGATCCGGTACACTTGCTGGAGCCCATCAAGTTTTTGGCGCTGTTACCGAGGATTGACATTACCAATTTTCTTTATTTAATGGAAATAATTATTTTGCACAAGTATTTTTCTCCTATTTTAATTTTTTCTTAAATTTCTTGAGCTTTCTTGATTTCACTTGGTCTTGTGAGTTTTCGTTGTATGCAAGGTATAGTTTCTTCTGACGAACTACTTTTTGATCCGAAAATTCGAAGGACCGAGCGAAGGTTGAGAAAACAGATAAAAGAACAGAGTAGACTTGCAACACTAATCCAGTTACTATTGGAGACATGGCAGATAATCCTCCTGTTTACAAGCCGCTCTATGAGTACACACTTCCTAGCTGGTAAGATTGTACATCTTCTATTATTAGGCCACCCATCAATGTGAATGCCTTTGATATCAAGCCAACAATTTTTCAATTAGTGCAACAACATCCATTTGATGGGAAGGATAATGAAGATCCTTACAGGCATATTTCTCGATTCTTGGAGATATGTGATATTTCGAAGTATGTCGGAGTTTTTGATGATGCCTTTCGTTTGCGTTTATTCCCTTTCTCATTACGGGATAGAGCACGCGATTGGTCGGACTTAAACATGGATCGTGCTAGCATTTCCACGTGGGATGACATGGCGCAGAAGTTCTTGACTCGATTCTTTCCGCCTCAAAAGGCAAACCAATTGCAAAAAGCCATCACTTATTTCAAGCAACAAGAAGGAGAAACTTTTAGTGAAGCTTGGGAGTGGTACAATGTTTTGTTGAGAAAGTGCCTGAATTTGTATTTTGATTTGTGTATGAAGGTGCATAATTTTTTCAATGGGTTTCTCATTTCCACCCAAGTTATAGGTGATGCCGCAGCTGGCAGTTCTTTCTCTTGCAAATCTGCCGAAGATGCAAGGGCACTATTAGAGACGATGGCCAAGAATGATTATAGCCACGGTAGGGAAGAGTGGAATGAGCGCAATAATTCTCCTCCTAAAACTTGTGTGTTAAATTTTGGAGCTAGTACAATTGAGGCACTTCTTGCCCAAAATGCTCTCTTGAAGCAACAGAATGAGGCCCTTTCTAAGATGAAAGTAAATGCAGTACATGAAAATGCGAGGATGTGTTGTGATTTTTGTCAAGGCAACCATGATAGTGTAAGTTGTCCTGGTAATAATTTCTTGCAGGGGCATGTAGATTCGTATCAACACTTCTATGATACAATACCACAAAGGAATGATTATCAGAGAAACAGACAGAATAACTCCTAAACCAATAATTACAATCCGGGGTGGAAGAATCATCCTAATTTCTCTTGGAGCAACACTAGTAATATGTTGGGTGGAGGACAATAACAGCAGCAACAAACGCAGCACTATGGTAATCAACATATCAATCAGTAGGCTCTCCCTAGGTCTATACAACTACAAATCAAAGATGGTGGAAAACAACCTTGGGCGTTGGCAATTGAGAAGACTGGTGTAGCCACTGAAAATTTGACAGTGCACACTGATACAGCTATTGACAAACTTGCAGCTCATATAGGTGTACCAATCCAGAATTTGGAAACTGAAGTAGCGCAACTTGCAAAGCAGTTGAATGAGCGTCTTCCAGGCTCGTTTCTAGGTAATACGGAGAACAACACTAAGAACCAATGCAATGCCATAACACCTAGAAGTGGCAAAGTATTAGAATCAAAGGGAAGAACTTCGGGTTTAATGAACATGAAAATTCCAGGGCACCACAAATGGAAGCGGAGCAAGTAGTGGAAGAAGAAGTTGTGGAAAAAGCGCTGGAGCAAAAGGGAAGTTGAAATTGGTTGATGAAGATTTGTTAAAGAGAAATATATTGAACCTAAGGATCTTCTCTCTTACGTGAAGGTGCCATACCGATAAAGATTGAAGAAACCTTTGCAAGATAAGCAATTTTCAAAGTTCCTGGATGTCTTTCGCAAACTTCAAATTAATATTCCTTTTGCGGAGGCCTTGGAGCAAATGCCATCCTATGCAAAGTTGATGAAGGGGCTTCTCCCCAAGAAGTGGAAGATCGTTGATGAAGAAACGGTTGTTTTGACCGTGGAGTGTAGTGCAATGTTACAACGCAAGCTACCTCTGAAGTTGAAGGATCAACTACAAGAAATTCACTGATTACCGATGGTTACTATCTGTCGGTAATCGACTAAAACCGCTGGTAAAATAGGATTACTGACGGTCTTGTGACGACCAAAAATCCGTCAGTAATTTGCTCGTCCCTAAATTTTACCGACTGATTAGGGTATTCATCGGTAATTGCCGACGACTTTTTTCGTCAGTAAATGTCGTGGATGCAGGAGTAAATTTCCGTCGGCTTTGTCCGTTGGTAAGTTGTGGTCTGGGTTGTCGACGGTTAAAGCCGTCGGTAAAAGTGAATTTTTTTAATTAATTTAATTAAAACAATTAAAAATTATAATAACTTACATTAAACAAAATTTAATGAAAATTATATAAGGTCAACAACGTTGTCATCAAAAGTTAAATCAAACACTATTCTAAAACTAATACAGAAATCCCAATAATCTGTATAGTCTCTCAGAGAGACGTCATTTGATAACTCTCGCTGTTGTCCCTCCTGTTGCTGTTGTCCCTGTTGCTGCTCATCATCCGGTGGGAGCTGCTACTGCAAAGCAGTACGTGTCTCAGGTGGGAGTACCTAGAGGACAACCTGCAAGATCTAGGGCACTGACTCGACCTGGTCCCTCAACTGCTGGTTCTCCTCCCCAGCCTGACGTTCAGTATCCTCGGTGGCAGCCAGTCGCTGTCTCAACGCATCGAGGTCCTCTGAATCCTAGGAGCTACTGGAGGATGAATGTGACGGCTGCGTGAGGTTGGGATCTCCTTGCCGGAAATCACGAGCGAGGTCTCCAGCCCCATAAATCTGCCCTTTCTTCTTGCCCCCGACCACATCCAACCAAAACTGGGTCCGAAGTCTCTGCTCCTCGACGGGGTCAGGAGGGGTGGACGTCGAGCCGACAGTATAGGATGCAGCATTCTCCATAGCCTAAAATAACCTGGTGCCAAACTGTTCCTGTTATTCATAAACAGAAACATCATATCATATATATATATATATATATATATATATATATATATATATATATATATATATATATTAAAACAATATAAGAATGGAAAAAATAAACTAAAAAGAATTCAAGAAAAGGACTCACTACTGTCTGCCTGGATCTCTCATCGATGAACTCGCTGGTATTCCTCCGTGTATGAATTTGCTCAAAGAGCTCGTCAATATGTACGGAACGGCCAAGCTCCTCTGACTGCAAACAAAAGCACAAGTAATAGTGAATAAATAAATATATAAGTATTAGATTTAAAACAAATTCTTAAAGTGTAATTTTTTTTAATAAACGTACCATGCTGAATGCGTGATCATGCTGGGGGATGGAGCCACCAGTGTGTAGGCTCCCGCCTTTTTCAGACGCTCGGTTTTTCTTTGCTTGTTCACACTTAGCTTTATAAGCAGCTGTACCCCAGTGCTCGTTCAAATGAGGCCAGACATACTCCCAGATACAGTTGGGAGGCTCACGAGTCTCTCGAGCATTCCGGAGCAAATCTGAGAGTCTGTGAGAGGCTCTCAAGTGAAAGTTTTTCTCTATCGTCGCCTTTTGCTCAGGGGCCTACGACACTATTTTCTGTCCGAAGGATTCAAAAATAGTTAGTAAAATAATAAACAAATATAATAATAAACAAATATATAATTAAGTTACCAAATATGCATTTCAGCTCATTAAGTACTTACCCCAAAACTTCGGAAAAACACTCGTTTTGCATTATCATTAAGACATCCCCACGAAATCCATGGATGGTGAAACTGTTTTTTGATAGTTTCTGTAATGGCTTGAGATGCAAATCTGGTTGGATCAATACTAAATAAAAAAACAAATGAATTTAATATTAAAATACAAATAATTAATATTATATTGTAATAAAAGTGTATGTAATGCTAATTATTTCTTACACTCCCTGAATAGAACGTATGGTAGGGCGAGTAGCGGTCGGGATCTCCTCCTGCTCATCCACCTCCTCCTCTAAGGCTGGACCATCTCCACGTGTAGCATAGCGCAGCATAGGCTGAGGAGTAGGACCAGCTGATAAGGATGGAATATCACGGGCAGTAAAACCTGGAGTAGGCATAAACACGAAACCTGTAGTGGATAGCATCGGTCTAGGAGCTGGGAATGATGATGGTGCATTAGGTAGTGGGAATGGCATCGATCTAGCAGCGAAGGATGATGATGGTGCAATAGGTAGTGGGGATGACATCAGTGTAGTAATTGGTGATGTCGTCGGTCCAGCTGGTGGGGATGTGGTCGGTGCCTCAGCCGCTGATGGAGTGGGTCTCAACGAACGAAGCTGAAGCTAGTAACGAGGCTTCTTACCCTTACCCTTATCAACACCTGGCGGTGGGAGTCGGGGGGTGGCCTTTTCCAGATGACATGTCTATATAAAATACTGCATGAGAGGGCTTTAATTCAACACACACACACACACACACACACACACACACACACACACACACACACATATATATATATATATATATAGAGAGAGAGAGAGAATAAAAACAACTCAATAAAGGCATAATATTAATAATCATCGTGATTAACATAAACATGAGTCGATACAAAATTAAATTCAAGCAAATGTATCCAAATTGCCTAAAGCCTATTCGGAATCTGAGGCATCATCATCGTCTTGAAATTATGCCTCTTCATCTTGTTCTGGAAATTCCTCCCATTCGAGATCTCCATCTCCATCTATTAGGTCCTTGGATGGACGACACATTACCAATGTCCACTTCTTCAGCATCAGCTTCTAAGTCTTACAAGTCATTTATATGCTCAACATCAATAACTTCATTCACATGTGAAAGTTCGTCCACTTGGTAAGGCACTTCATCCTCTGCTTCGTCGAATTCTATACGACCCCTTGGTTTCGTTTTGATAGCAACACACCAACCACGTTTGTCCGTTCACATTATTGGATAAGGGATATAATGCACTTGCATTACATTTTGTGCAATGACAAACATATCAGACAATTGATATCTTTTATCCATAGGAATGTCAACGATATTATACTTTGGATCAACTCTTTCACCTAATATTGATGGATCAAACCAGTGACAATAAAACACCACAACCCTCTTAGGATAGGACAACGTATTGTACTCTAACTCATATACGTGTTAAATAATTTCGTAGAAATCGTCTTCCCCTCCTTCTGTAAGACCCCTTACGTGAACGCCACTGTTTACTGTTTTTTTCCCCTTGCTCCATGCATGGGTATGAAATTTGTACCCATTAATAAAGAATGTATGCCATTCTTTTACACAAGTCATAGGACCAAGCGCTAAATCCTTTAAATGTTGGTTACGAGCATTTAATACCTCTTGTTCAACCTACATATGTATGTAAGTCAATTGATAAGTAATATATTACTATTAAGATATAATGGATAAGAAAAATATTTTTTAGGCAACTTACTTGATCCCTGAACTAGGCAGGAAAATCTCTATTTATTCGAGCAGAAGCATCTTGTTCACTTATTTGATGAGATTGTAAGAATGCACTAATCAAATGGAATAATTGATCAATAAATATAAGGATATATTTTGAAGATAAATGCAATCTATGATAAAGTGTTCTGAAATACATACTCAAGATATGCCTTAAATTCAATGCAATTGATCAATACATGACAATGGGCAAAGTTCCAATATGCGTCGATTAACCAATGAATTGTCTCCTTCCCAGCTTTACGACCAGGCTGGTGGAATACTGATAGGGATGATGGACGTCTTCCACTATCAGTTTCCACATCATTCCTAATGTTTCTCGCTCCCAACATGCAGTTGTTGAAATAATGGAGACAAAAATGAGTTGTCTCACGATGTAAGTAAGACGCGCATATTGATCCTTCAACCCTAGCCTTATTTTTCAGTAATCGTTTTGACTCGCCCATGAATCTATAAAATAACAATACTGGATTAATTAATAAATAAATTCTGGAATTGAAATAAATACTATGATTTAAATTAAATTACCTTTCAAATCGATATATCCACCTATATTGAACCGGTCCACCAAGCGTTGCTTCATATGCAAGATGAATAGGTAGATGCTCCATTGAATCAAAGAAACCTGGGGGAAATATCTTTTCCAACTTGCACAGAATGATTGGAATGTTTTGCTCCATCCTTGTTAGGTCATCCTCCATCAACGTAGCAGAACACAGGTCTTTGAAGAAATGATTAATTTCAGTGAGCGGATTGAAAACATGAGTTGGCAACAAACTAAATGCAATAGGAAGTAAACACTCCATAAATACATGACAATCATGACTTTTCATCCCATTTGACATCAGCACATCTTGCCAAGTTGGACGAATAATCGTCGGGCATCCTGAGTTCTTTTATCCACTTGCAAACTAATTTTTCCTCCTCAACAATTAAAGTGTAATTTGCTTTTGGTTTAAACATTTTCCCATTAGCTTGCGGCTTTAGCTCCAATTTATTTCTCTTACAATATAGAGCTAAATCCATCACTGCCTTCTCATTATCTTTAGTTTTTCTACTCATTTTCATAACAGTGTTGAATATGTTATCAAAGAAATTTTTCTGTGCATAACATCTAGGTTGTGTCTCAGCAGATTATCTTTCTAGTAAGGAAGATCCCAAAAAATCCTTCTTTTGGTCCAGTTATGCCAATCTTTGTATCCTTGTATTCCAGACACCCCACCTGTAACGTCCCAATATTTGCATATATGTTTAATTAATATTTAGAGTGAAGAAGTAGTTGAATGGTTATTTTTATTAGTTTTATGATTATTTGACTTTTTGGTAAGGTGATAATAGTAATAATATATTATTATTATTATTATTATTATTATTATTATTATTATTATTATTATTATTATTATTGTATTTATTATCATTATTGTTTATTTAAAATATTTATATAATAGCATGTGCAAGTGCTGGTGCATGTGTGCAGCGTATAGCTAGTGATTAGGTGAAGGAAAAGAAATGAAATAAGAAGTAATGGGTTTTGTGTGGTGAGAAATGGTGCGGCATGTGTGTGGGAGAGAGTGATTTTGTGTGGTCAAAAAAATTGTCATGTAGTGTAACTCTTTTCCCTCACAGGACATTCTTTCCTTCTCTAATTCTTCGGTTGGTATACCTTCTTTTCTTTCTTTCTTCACTTTTGCGCTACACATACACATCAACTCCTTTCTTTTTTTTTTTTTTTTACATACCAATTTCAGAGGTTCTCATGCAAATTATTGTAGCTGCTCTGTTTGTCCTATTCGTGGCTGCAACTTGGAATTGCATTTTTTGGAGTTGCCACGAAGTTGCCTATTTGTGCCGTGAAGCTGCAACAGAACCCAACACATTAATTCAAGGTGGTGAAGATAATACGTTAGGTGTAGTATGGGGTAAATGCGGGTTTAGTGTAACTGCTTAGGAATTGCTTGGGGGAATTTTAGTATTATTGCTTAGATATAATTGTATGAATTCTTATTTTATTTATTTACTTAGTATTAATTAAATACGATGTCACACCATCTTCTGTGACTTTTGATAAATCATTTACTCTGCGCCAAATGTTTCCAGGTGTCAACCTAGGTGGCGACCCGTCTGTTTCAACTTCATTCTATTTTAAGGAGTTCTTGTTCCTTTTGAATGCATTATCACGTGGTAAAATCCTACGATGCGAGTCAAACCAACTACTTTTGCCCCCATACTTTAAGGCTTTGCCTTTCCGTGCTCCATACAATGCGGACAAGCCAATTTTCCATGAGTCACCCCACCCCACAACTTCTTCACGTCGTCAACCAAAGGTTGTAAATAAACATCAATACTTGCCTCAGGATTTGGTGGGCCCGGTATGAGACAAGTCAAAAACATATAGGGTTTTGTCATACACATTTCAGGAGGAAGATTGTACGGGGTAATAATCACTGGCCAACAGGAATAAGGCGAAGCTGACGCTTGAATATATGGGGTAAAACCATTAGAGCATAACCCAAGTCGTACATTTCATGGATCGGCGGCAAAATAAGAATGTGTACGATCAAAGTGCTTCCAAGCTTCGCCATCAGACAGATGACGTAACATGGCCGAACTTCTTTTGTTCTCATGGTACCATGTCATTTCACCTGCGGTTTGAATTGATGCAAACATTCTCTGTAATCTTGGAATTATTGGCAAATAGAATGTCGCCTTCACTGGAATTGGTTTGTGGTTACCAGTCCGATTGTTGCGATCACGATACCTCGGCGCATGACAAAATTTGCATTCAACCAACGCCGCATCATTTATGCCATATTCATTATCATAATACAACATGCACCCGTTCACCCAACAGTCAATCCTCTTAGCCTCCAACCCCAGCTTTGACGCTAACCTCTTTGGATCATAATACCTTTCAGGTAAATTCCCTCTAATAGGTGTTAGGTCCAAAAGCATTTTCGTAAAATCATCCAAACATTGGTCAGAAACAAAAGAATTGGACTTGCAAGCTAAAAGCCTCACACACATTGATAATCTAGAGTCTTTAGCCCCTTCAAACAACAGCTTATTTGTCTCTACCAGTAGATTATAAAATCTTTGAGCATCATCATTTGGAGGTTCTTCCATGTTATCTGACTCATGCGCTTCAAATGTCTCATGCTGCATGAGAGCATCACACACCATCTCCTGCATTAAGGCAAAATGTTCACCAATGTCAACGTCTGCACCACTGCTGGAAGCACCCACACAACTATCGTCAACCGCTAAATCAAAATCTGGCAACTCTTAACCATGATCAGTCCAAATCCAGTAATCAGGCTTGAAGCCAACTTTATACAGGTGGACCATCAAAACTTCATCCTTCAAAATCTTTGTACAATCGCATTTAATGCACGCGCATCTAATTCCCCCTATGGATATACTAGTGCTACTTACGAGCTTTGATAACAAACTCTTCAACCCCCCTACAAAAGATTGTTTCAGACCCCTTCCACCCTTATAACACCTATCATACACCCAACTACGATTCGAATGACGACGATTCATATTCTGCATGTCCAAACAACGAAGAAAATTTATACATGCAACTGTGGCAACACGACGTATTAAAAAATATGACATGCTCCCCATTCATTAATTGGTATGGGCCCTATCCCATTCGAGAAGTAAATTTTTCGACACTTGTATAATAGTTATTCGTTACTTCTCGCGTCTTATACTTGATGAAATTTCGCCAGCATTTCTCATTGGTCTCTAAGTACACAACTTGACTGCGGTCAAGTATGCACCCAGAGAACAAGTTGAAAAGTGTCTGACCGAAATTTTATCAAGTATAAGGCATGAGAAGTAAAGAATAACTATTATACGAGTGACGAAAAAGTATCTTCCCAAACTATCCAACTTGGACAAGTTAAGATTCAATACACCGAGTGATACCTTGAAAATGTACACGTGCTCAATAATATTGAACTTCAAACGGGAAACTAAGGTTTTGCTCAAATACGTACAAGAAAATAAAATGCATGGGGACTGGTAAAATCCCTTCACTTTAGCGACATAAAATGCATAAGGATTGATGAAATTGGCAAACAAACACAAAAGTAATTTTATTCATCTAAAGAAACTATTTATCTAAAAACTATTTCATACATTAATCAAGGCTTATGTAATTTTAAATTTTTATGGATTATTTGATTTTTGTTAAGCTTTATGAGACTTATATCAAGGCTTTATAATGATTTTAAATTTTTAAATGTTAAATATAATTCATATTATGAGTTTTATAGTTTAATTATTTATTTTAAAATTTTAATTATTTAATCAATTTAGTTAACTATTTAAATATTATTTAATCCTCTTATTTAATTCATATTAATTATTTAAATTTTAATTCAAGCCTAGATTTATATATTGATTATTTTTCGAACCTAATATTGATATATTGTTCTTAGTGGTTGTTGGGATCTTCCATAATTCTTGTTGGCCATCCTAAAGTGGCTTCTATTCTCATCTGATATATATGTAATGTATGTAATTTTTAATTTTTAATTTTAAATGTATTTAATTATTAATTATTATTTTTTTTATTAATTAATTAATTTCAGTTTTAAGTGTTAATTATTAATTATTGTACTAACTAATATTTAATTTAATTATTTACTTGTCTTATTCGTATACAGTCACGGGTTTGAATGCCCTTAAATCTTTACGTAGATATTTTTTTATTTATGTAAATAATATAAAATAAATTTATAAAAATAGCTAATGAGTACAATGGTTACTTAATAACACTAACACAATAAGACTAACAATACCACTAGCAATAATCAACACTAACACTAATTAACAATAACAACACTAATAAACAATAACGCTAACACTAATAAACAATGGAAAACACTAACACTAAATAACACTAATAAACAATTTGCAACATACCTCAGTTATGTGCAAATGCGAAATGATCAAACAGGCACTTCGCTCTCGCATTTTCAAGCTTCTACAACCTTAATCAAATTGTGCACAAGAACAATAGAACAAATATACTTAGCAAAATTAAAAATTCTCTTTGATCAAAATAACAAAACAGCAACACAACTCAACCAACAACAGTGCCAACAATGGAAGAGGAGAGAACAGTCCAAAATCTACACCCTTGCTGCATCAAAATACACCAACACCTTTGCTGCATCAAAAACAATGGAAATGCGTGAATATAGTGGAGAGAATTTTGAGAGAACAGTGAGAACAAAGAGCATACCTGTGTGGTGGAGCGGGCGTCACCGGCGGTGGCGGGAGGGAGGAGCTGCGCGATGGTGGGACGAGAGGAGAGCAGTGGGTCAGAGAGAGGGAAGAGGGTTTCAAAAAGAGCGAAACAAAATTAGAAATTATCCGTCGGTAAATTGAGATCGTTGAACATTACCTACGGAAATACCCGTCGGTAACGTGGGTTAGGTTCACGCATTTAATTTTAGACTTACTGACAAATTTTCCGTCAGAAACTTCTACCACATTACCGACGGATAAGCAGTCGGTAATGAAAAAAGATATTACCGACGCGTAATTCCGTCGGTAAGCGTCCCGCGTAAATTTTCGCAGTTTATCGCACCAAAGTTACCCACAGAATTGCCCGTCAGTAATCTCTTTTTCCTTTACCAACTGATTATCCGTCGGTAATATGTGATGTTTACCGACGGATAATCCGTCGGTATTATGTGATGTTTTGAATTTCTCACATTACCGACGAAGTCGTGCCCGTCGGTAAATGACCTTCGGTAATATGCAATATTCTTGTAGTGATCCGGGTTCCTTTAGTATTCCATGCATCATTGGGGAGATGACTTTCGGGAAGGCATTATGTAATTTAGGGGCGAGCATTAATCTAATTCCCCTATCTATGATGAGGAAGCTTGGGATTCAAGAAGCCAAGGGAACGATAATGTCCCTCCAACTTGCGGACTGGTCAATCAAATACCCTTATGGGGTGGTTGAAGATTTGCTTGTGAAGGTGGATAAATTTATCTTTCCGACAAATTTTGTCGTGCTAGATATGGATGAAGATGCCAAGATTCCCCTCATATTAGGTAGGCCTTTCTTGGCTACCGGAAGAGCACTAATTGATGTGCAACAAGGGAAGCTCACACTTCGGGTGCAAGATGAAAATGTCGTATTCAACGTTTTTGAAGCAATGCATCACCCGGTTGAGCAATCTCATTGCTTTAGTGTGTTTGAGGTGAAGCCTATTGTGAAGTCACTTACTACACAAGAATGACATGGTTCATCACTTGAAAAAGTGTTGGTAAAATCCCTTCTTGATGATGCGGCATTTCTTGAATGCCTAAAGTAATTGGAGGCACTACCAAATCTCCCTAAGGAAGAAACAAAAGTGGAATAGCTTCTTAAAGAAGGTGTGGTTGAAGAAAACAACAAACTGGAATTGAAACAACTCCCTTCGCACTTGAAGTATGCATTCTTGAGTGAGGAAGGACAAAATCCGGTCATTATTAGCAATGCATTGAAGAAGGATGAAGAAGAGAAGCTCTTGAGAGTGCTAAGGGACCATAAATCCGCTATTGGATGGAAGATTTTGGATTTAAAAGGTATAAGTCCCTCTTTATGCATGCATAAGATATTGATGGAAGATGATTACAAGCTAGTGGTTCAACCACAACGAAGATTGAATCCCGTCATGAAAGATGTAGTGCGCAAGGAAATGATTAAACTTTTAGATGCCGGAATTATATATCCAATTTCGGATAGTAATTGGGTTAGCCCTATTAATGTGGCTCCGAAGAAGGGAGGTACAACTATAGTGGTCAACGAGAAAAATGAAATGATACCAACCAGGACCGTTACGGGGTGGAGAATGCGTGTGTGGACTACCGAAAGCTAAATGATGCAACAAGGAAAGAACACTTTCCCCTCCTGATAAACATCATTTCTGTGCATTTTAGGAGGGGTAATTGGGTTGTATTTTGGTTCATTTAATGATATTTATTATTGTATTTCACCCTTTTGTCTAAGTTTTTACAGAATTAACGTTTAAGGCTGCTTGATGGACAATTAAAGGATTTTGGGAGATTTTGTGCTAAAAGAGGAGATTTTGAAGACTAGAACTCAAAACATGGTCGTCCATACCTATTTGCACATGAAATCCAGCGCAATTATGGAAAAAGATTCAAACCAGTTCTCAGCAGTCGAAGTATGCCTGTACAAAAGAGATTTTTGCGTGTATCCCTTATCTCCCCGTGCATTGTGACGCTGTTTTACTAAAAGGGAGCATAGTCGTGCTCAATTAAGCACGACCGTGCTATAACACCCCAGTTTTCGCTTGCTTGTTATAAAGTGTTGTTATATTTGTTATCCTTGTTGTTATACATATGTTATGTGTTGTATGCTTATGTTAGATGTTTAGGGACGTGTTTTGGGGTAGTTAACCTTAGAATGAGTCAGATCATTGATCTTGACAGGGTGGCACACCCGTGCTCCAGTTCAGCACGTCCGTGCCAGTTGTTCAGCATACCTGTACTAAAAGTTAGCACGCCCGTGCTCTACGCGTGCACCAGAAACGCGTTTTGGGATTTAGGTTGACCCGTTGCGTCCCAATCTTTTTTATGCCTCTTTTGCTCGACCTAAAACTCATAGTCGTCTATCCTAAAATTAGAAACAGCTGTCTTTGACCTTTCTCTTGTGTTCCCATCGAATCCTTGAGCGTTCCCAATCCTTGTTGGGTGTTCTGCATCAAGAACACATCCCTGTGGTGTTTGCTATTGCGTTTGGGGTTAAGCTGCTAGCTTAGTATTACTCTGAGACTTCATTGTTCGTGTGCCGGTGCTGTGAACGACAACTAGCAGATTACTTCCCCAAGGATCTAATCGAGGTATGTGCATAACCCTTGTGTTAATTCCCTTCCTTGTTCTTGCTTGGGAATTAACTTATCCTTTTTGCCTTGGCATTCTTGGTCAAAGCTCGCTGAACCTGTTGGACCCGTTTCGAGAAGTCAAGCGTGGACTTCGTTTTTGTGGGCTCGTAGGTTACAATCGTCATGCCAGGTATGGGGAGAAGGGATTAGTATAACATATAGGTTCTAGGGTAGCGTAAGATGAGGGTTAACCTATGACCTTATTTGTGTGCTATATGTCTTACTAGTTGTATGGAGTTATTATGGTTGTTCGTACATGATGCGTATTGTTCAATTGATTATATGATCTTGGCATGACATTATGATGTTGTTTATGATGTTCCTTATGATGTTGTTGATATGTCATGGTTGTATGGACTGATATGTTGAAACTGCTGTTAAAACTATGTTAATAAAAGACATAGGAATGTTTGCGCTAAGCCTAAAACTAGGATTAGTCTAACTGATGTGCATAAAACATAAAGATGTTGATAGGGGTAAGATTAATGCCAATGGGATTAGTCAAGAACCGTAGGATTGATTTGGAGTGTTGAAATGTAGAAAAGCTGCTAAGTTTCCAGAACTGAGATGCTGTAACAGTGTGGAGCATGCCCGTGCTCATTATCGGCACGCCCCTCTCTTTGTCCAGTAAAAGCTAGCACACCCATGCTCTCAGTAACACGCCCATGTTGGAAAAACGAGAAAAGTGATGCTGTTTAGCACGCCTGTGCTTTCGCACAGCATGCCAGTGCTCAGGCCGTAACACTGTCAGAATTAAGAAAACTTCACCATTTTAAATAACAAAAGATTTAATATCCTTTTTGGAATAAGATATGACATAAGAGATTATGAAATACGACATTGAGGATAGTTAATGAATTAGGACAATAATATGGTAAAGTGTAATAATAGAGACTTAATAAAGAGATTAATTAATGAGAAGATGATGTTATCGGTAACGGCGTACTGTTACCGATGTTGTTGGTTAAATCAATCTTGATGCTTAATGGTCAAGATTGATGTTGATAAATCACTTTGATGCTTATTGGTCAAAGTTGATTGTCTGTGTTAATGGTGTTGACGGAGGTGGTTGTCATGTTGTTTGTGTAAGCATTGCATGCATTCATGACATGGAGTTGTTAGATGGACGGAAGGAAACGAGGAGACACGAAAGTTCACCCGAGAGTTTGGTGGACAGGCAACTCGTGGGGATTCATCCGAGAGTAAGGTGAATAGCCAATGTTGAGAGTTCACCCGAGAGTTTGGTGGACATGCAACTCGTGGGGATTCATCCGAGAGTAAGGTGAATTGTTACTCATGGGGGTTCATCCGAGAGTAAGGTGAACAACTAGTGTTGAGAGTTCACCCGAGAGTTTGGTGGACAGACAACTCGTGGGGATTCATCCGAGAGTAAGGTGAATCGTTACTCATGGGGGTTCATCCGAGAGTAAGGTGAACAGCCAGTGTTGATGCATGATGGTCAACAAGTTGATGTACTCCAAATCGTCTTCCTGAGTTAGTTATTGGATCCACATTGCATATGGAGTAGTGGAGTAGTTATGCATTGCATAGCATGTTTAGAATGTGATATGATGGAATGTGTTATAACATATATGTTGTATTATGATGTTTATATGCTGCATGATCATCTTGCTAACTGCTCTATTGCCGCTTATGTTTATACGTACAGTTCCTTACTCCCTATCTGTTGTTGTTGTTTTGCATGTACCTTTGGTTATGCAGAGGATGATGAGCAGCCAACTGAGAAGTGATCCCGAGGAGATCGCTTACTCATTATATAGTTTAGTTTTCCGATGTAATATCGGTAGTGGTTACCAGCTCTGATTATGTGAAATCAGGATTTGGGATTTTATTTTATGTTTATGTTTTTCCGCGGTTGTTAGTTCTGTTTTAAATGTTTTTGGATCATGTTGTACTTGCTACCTTTTATGTTAAAGTTTTTTTTATTTAACTTGCATGCTTTATTTTATATCTATCGTATGCGGGGTAGCGAGTGTCACACGTGCAGGCGGCGCTGACAGCAAATTTTAGGGCTTTTCTCCTTTTTTTCCCTATAAATAGAGGTCTTTGTACCACGCTCATCATCAGTTATCAGTTGTAGACTTAGTTTAGTAGTTTTTAGTAGTTTGTTTTCTTTTTGGTTTAGATTTCTAAAGTAGGATTCACGCTTGGGGGTTAAGTTATAGACACTTCTTCTTCTAACTTTTCAGCATATGTTTTTCTTTGTTGATTTTGGTTTTATCTATTATTATGGGTAGCTAAATTCACCACTAGAGTTATGGTGGATCATGTATTAGTAGAAACCCTTTTTTCTATGTCTTAGCTTTAATTCGAATTCTATTTAGTTTCGAAGTTGCGAATTGAATAGTGTTATTCTATTGTTCTTCATCCCATACTAGGATTGCGCGCACCCTTTGTATCCTCGTAATCAATTGATTGATATTTTGGCTATCAAGCCCAATTAAATTGATAGATCTATAGGATAACTGTAACGCCCCGATTTTTCAAGCTTTCTAGGATCAATAAACTGTGTATATAAGTTTGTATTTTATTGGAGGGTCTAGAGAGTGAATTAAAATAAACTAAGACCATAGTCTCTACGCTATCGTAGGAAGTTACAGTTAAACTTTGGGTCGAAAACTCAGACGGAGTCCGGTATGCGTTTTTCACTTGCAGCAGTATTTTACTACTTAGAAGACCTAATTTTGATTGGTGAACGAGACAATTAGTCTTAGAATCAAATTTCCTACCTTTTTGCTAAAATTGGTTTCGCGCCCTAAAAGTCGGAATAATAATAAACTATTCAGGCGAATTCTCAAACCGGGTGACGAACGGAGCTGGATAGGGATTTATCGAGACCCGCTAATGGATAATCATGGAGTCACATCAAGTCACATCACCTAGGAAGGCATGCCAGTGTCATGATGACGTTTGAAAATATTCGGACGCGAAAAGACGGAAATGCCCTTGAACTTTTATGGATTTCCACTTATATCTTTGGGTAAAAAGACCAAATTGCCCCTAAGTGAGATATTTTAGACATCCTTTCCCTCCTCAGCTTAAGTCACACGCCCCTCCCTCCTTGAACACTTCTTCATTTCTTTCTTCGCATTTTCTTCCTTCACTTTTCTCTTATTTTCCTTAAGGATTTTCAAGTTTTTTTGAGAAGCAAAGTTGATCACTTCACTCATCTTCATCATCTAGGAGGTATGGAATTCATTCTTGATCTCTTAATTTCCTTATTCCTCCATTGATTCTTGTGTTTTCAAGCTTTGTTCAAGTTTGAAGCTTAAACTTCATAAATCTATGAAAAATTGTAGAAAAATCTTTTTAATGTCAAACCAATTTCTATGAGCTAGTTTCATTGCCTTCTTTCATAATCTAAGAGCATGTAACCAAAAGAGCTCTCTAACCCATATGGGTATGACATTGCCGAATCTCATCCTTTTGGGATCAATAGGGTTTTGTTCATTTCTTTTGTGTAATAAGTTTTGATTTAGTTCTATCATGCGTAGAAGTCACTGAATATAAGAGCATGTGATCAAAAAACTTCCCTAGCACCTTTAATGAAGAGTGGTTGAACCCTATATATTGGGGAAAGTATGAGTTTTGTTTCAATTTTTGAGTAATGAAACTTGATTTGGTGTTAAGAGTACCTAAGGATCATTCATCCAAGAGATAGGAACTTTTAGACATCTCTAGCCGATTTTAAAGCAACATGGCCGAACCCTAGAGCAATAAAAATAGGGAATTTGTGTTGTTTTTATTGATGCCTGAATTGATTGTGTGAAAGTCATGATTGTTGAATTCTTCAGACACGTAATCGAAGGATTTGCGGATCGATCGGACGACGCGTATCTGGAGATTTGTCTTCAAGAGGTAAGGGGAGATTGCTTGAGGGATCTCTCGATAACTATGTGTTAGCTGTGTTTGGTCTGTATAAAGTGGTTTGAACCGTGTGGTGGTTGTTTACTTTGTTTTCAGCTGTTATTTATCTGTTGATAATTATATGCTTTTGATTGAGTATTTACAGCTATGTATTATAGTTTTTTAATACATGTTTTAATTGTATTATCTGCTATAATGATGTTGTATCAATATTACTGATGTTGAGTGTTGATTGAGAAGCCTGACAATGGTCAATGCTCAATTAATTAACGGAGATAAAAGACTTGAAAAAGTCTTATAAGTAACGGCAAATAGTTATTTAGGAAACGTTGGAAAGTTTTCAATGATGCGAGTTTTACAAAAAGAGTCAATTTTAACTTAGAATGTTTTTAAACGCTAAACGACGGTTAATTCAGAAAATATTTTCGGAAGGTATTTTAAAAACAACAACAATTTTTTTTAAATGACAATTTAGTCTCAAATGCTTTATTCCAAGAACTGAGTTTCGGAAAAAAATTTCAAAGGAAAATGAGTTTCATTGATAATTCGACGGTTTATAAATGAATTTCAAACGGAAAGGATTTTCTGTAAACGAGTTTTCCCAACGGTGTAAAATTCGACAATTTGGATGAGTTGCGGAGATTTTGTTTTGGATTTGTGTTTCACAGAATGAAATATGATGAAAATGTTGAAACATGAACCTAGTAAACGAGATGTCGGGATACTAGTGTTCTGTGAGAATATCACGTAGATCTGGGATTCGTATTACGGTGTTGTGGACTGTGTGTCCTCTTCACGTTATGAGGGAACGTGATTAAAGGTGAATATTGTTTTCTATCACCACAAACCTTGGATTGGTGCATCGGTTTAGGGCTCCGCGATTGAGCACTCGGACATTATGTCCTGTGTTAACGATGAGAAATTTTAAAACGTCATAAATCACGAATGGTCGGGAGCCTTTGAGCTACGACAAGGAAAGAAAGAACAAAAAGAAAAGAGTGAAGACATGACACGTTTTTACATGCATAAATTGGCAGACGTGCCTACGGTGTTAATCTGGATATCTTGGTGGTCAGAATATTCAAGACGGTGTATATCATTATGCCTTGATGGACAATGAAAAACCATAAACGGTGATCCCGTGTGCCTTGTGTTGGACAATGTGCAATGATTTTAACAACGGTGTAAATTTTTGGCAATCGAGTTTGATCAGCTCATTTAGACGGTGTTGGGATCTTTGAAGATTAAGTAAAGAACTAAACATAGAACGTTGAAGTGTCATGCATTTTTATAAATGATGATGACTGTCGGGTATGAAACCCTTTGATGAACTATCGTTTATTTAGTAGAAATTTTATGCATCATGATTATATATGCTGTTGGTGTGTCGCACGTGTAGTTATCGTGCTTGAATCCATATATTGATATCTCACCCTTGCATCAATAGATGAGTTCCAAGATGCCACCGAAACATTCGGGGATCCGTTCCTTAACGTCTGAACGCATGGAGAATAATGGCATATGGGAAGTCACGGATACGTTAGAGGTGGGACCAGCTATAGGATGAGTCCTTTTATTTTGGGTGGTGACTTCATCAGTCCGCTCTGGCTACTGAGAGCCATGTGATAATCCGCTAGCTTACCATTTTTTATCTATTGTTTTAGAGTGGATTTCAATAATTAAGTTGAGTTGAATGCTTGATTTTTCCCAAATTAGACTTTGTTAGTCTATTTTAGTGTTTAGATTTAATTTTTCTATTTTATCACTTTTATTTAGATTTTAATTAGTGTTTCTTTATATTTTGTGATTTTTCGAAAGATACATAGAAGAAGGATTATAATTGAAAAAAAGCTAAAGAAAGAAAATGTGAATTGAAGCTACAAGTAATTTAGTCACTTGAAGAATAGATGAAATTATATAAAGTGAAGAAAATGAGTTCAAAACCCACGTGAAGCCTCAGGAAGAGAAGGCTTAGAAAGCTTCAATTGCAAAAATAACAAGAAGAAGAATTGTGTGCAGGGCCCATGAGAAATGGATTTGAATTAAGTGATGAAAGATTGATAAGGAGAAGATAAGTGGTAATTCAATTTGCAATTGAATTGAAATTCAAAAGAAGATAAGTAGAGTGAATTAAAGATTGACGGAGATAACAAATCAGTTTGCACACTGCTTATAAGAAGTGTCGCAGTACCGCACAAGGGATTATTCATCATTTGGAGAACTCTTCACAGTTTTAGTTTTTATTGTTACTTCTTCTACTTCTTTTATTTTAGTTATGAACTAAACCCTTTTTCGAGGGTGATGATGTAACCGCGCAATGATAGTTTGGTGATGTATTTCAGTTTTTCTTAATTTATTCTTCTCTTCTAATTGTGTTTTATTTCCGCTCTTAATGCTTCTAATTGCTTAATCACCAATTAGATGATAGGCTAATCATAATGAGACCGAGAGGAGATTTATGTGTCAAGGGTATTGAGATAAAACCATAGGGTAACTTGAGACCGAGAGGAGATAGGAGCCTTATGCAACTGCTATGGAGAATCATAGATCTTAATAAATTCTTTGATAAATAATCATCATAGAGATATAGTTGATTAGATATCAAGGGGTAAATTTTAGTGTGCTCTAACCCAGACATTAAAATAAATTAGGATTCTTAGTTGACATTAGAAGTTGATTAAGAGATTAGGAAGAATTGATATAATTGAACCAAACTAAGTGGGATTAGGATTCCTTGTCTGTGAGGAATCTATATTCATAGCGTTGGTGAAATCAGATCCCTAGAGTTTTCTTTATTTGATTATTCATCATTTTATTTTCTAATTAATTAATTTAAAAATCCAAAAACATTTATTTTCTTTAAGTGTTTATTTTTTCTTGAAATATTCCAAACCAATTTTTCTTGGTCTAAATAGTTGTTGATTTTGTGAAGTGGTACTTGGTCTCCCAATCCCTAAGTTCGATACTCGGTTTCTCACTGTTTTATTATTACTTGCTTCGATTCAGTACACTTGCCAGAGCCCATCACCATGACTTTTGAGAATTGCCATCTGTATAAAGGCCTTATGTATAAAATGATAATGACTTAGTACGTATTAATATCTGATATACATTAACGTCTGTTCAACTATGTTGATTGTATGGTGAAATTTTGAGAAAGTTTTTATCACTGAATTTGGAAATAAGTTAAATACTTAGAAAATTTTATTTTCCAAAAGTAACCTGCAAGTTCGCTAAAGAGTTTTATTTTCCGCAACGGGTCACCATGTGATGTCCCAGACGGGGGTGTCACAATAAGTGGAGTTTAAATTATAGTATGACCAAACATTATTTACTCCTTTCGATCATTCAACCTCTTTGCTCTTTTTGCTTTCTAATCATTTAAATTCTTTGCCTGACAACCATTAGGTTCGTCTGGGGAAAATAATATTGATGGTCAGGCAAACAATTAATAGTTTTTGTAGAGGGATTAATATTCAAAAAGCAACTGCGAAATTGAATAGAACTAGGATTTGGGGGGTATCGAAAGTACAAGTGAAACCACAACTCTAGGCTCTTTTACTCTTGATTTCTCAACTCTTTTATTTCTCTTTGCTACTTCTTCTTACTACTTACAACATTATTTTGTTATTATTAGTATTTGATTAGTCTAAACATCATAAGGATTTCTCTATTCCAGTACTTGCTTTATCACCTGCATATCACAATTAATCTCTTGGGTACGATATTTGGACTTCATCTATACTACTTCTGCGACAGGGTACACTTGCTCTTAAGTGTGTTTTGGAAGCAACACCTCCCATTCGTGGAACACATGGTGGAACGGTTAGCTGGATATGATTATTATTGCTTCTTGGATGATTATTTCGGCTATAACCAAATTGTGGTGGATCCCGAAGATCAAGAGAAGATGGCCTTCACTTGTCCTTATGGTGTATTTGCATATAGGAGGATGCCATTTGGTTTGTGGAATGCTCCAACGACTTTCCAAAGGTGCATGCTTTCTATCTTCTCGGACATATTGGAGAAGTTCATCGAGGTCTTTATGGATGACTTCTCAGTTTTGGGACTTCATTCGGCAATTGTATGGAGAATTTGGCATGTGTTCTAAAAAGGTGCCAGGAGACCAACCTAGTGCTTAATTGGGAGAAATGTCATTTCAAGGTCCGAGAAGGTGTGGTCTTAGGGCACAAAATCTCCTCAAGGGGGATTGAAGTGGATAATGCCAAAATCGAGATAATCGAAAAGTTACCCCCACCAACCAATGTGAAGGGGGTTTGGAGTTTTCTTGGGCATGTCGGGTGGGAGCTGGAGGATAGGATGAGAGAACAGTTTCCGCATCTCTTCTAAGATAAATTTCGAGGACGAAATTTCTTTTTTGAGGATAGTGTTGTAATATCCCAAAAACCCTATACTTGTTTCTCTTAACTGTTTGTGTGAATAACTTGACTGAGAATGCAATTCAACTAAGTTTAATCATAAGAATTGTTAATGATTGAAAATTCATATCTGGATTTCAATTATGAGCTTAATAATCATAAAATGTTGTTTTGAAGACAGTGTATTGTTTTGAGTCGGAACAGGTAAAAATATTATTATTTTAATCAGGACCGCTTTACCTTGGGATGCGTGTCAGGACGGGGAAGTTGTTCTGGCCCAGAGTCGGGAGTAGTTCATGACTGCATCTCACGCTTCACGAGACGTTGTCAACCATCCATCACCTTTTTATTCCTTTAACCAATGGATTAAATTCTTTTGACTCCTGGTTAATAACCTAGCATCTTTTCCTTTTATGGAGAAAGCTAATTAACCTATTTATGGTTAATCTCTACACTTTGCATGAGAACTCACCAAATGTCCATCTCTTTAAATCCTAGCCATCTATTTCCTTACACCAATTCCCATCCATGTCATAACACAATGACCAAAAATTTGGTGATGAGCACCTAAGGCCATACGGCCAAGTGATCATAGAATCACTAACAACACTTTGTTTTTCAATTCAAAAGATCAAACTCTCTTAATTCTTCAAGAACTTCCATTTCTCTCTTCTCTGGCTTCTTCTCTTTATTCGGCCCCTCTCCCAAATCCATCATCGAAACTTCAGTTTTGATTTCTTAAACCATAGATCAACTAGTCTTGATCTCTAGGTCATCTTTGATGAAGAAAGTTTTCTCTTTGGAGCAACTTGGTTCTTGACCCTCAAGAACATCAACCTTGTCCATCATGTGTTCTTCACTAAGTAAGTCTCAAATCTTACTTTTCTCTTCATATCTTTCCTTAGAATCATGAAACAACTTCTTCTAGTTCATGATTTTGTGAAACAAGTTTAAGATCTTACCTTTTCTTTCTATGAAGGTTCGGCCTTGCCACTCTTTCTTGGAGCTTGGAGTTTTGATCATCCTAAAGATCTTCATTAAGGTAATGGGGGAGTGAACCTCATCACACCACATTGGTGGTGGTGAAAATGGTTTATGGGTTTGGTTTGGGGAATAACCCTAAACCAAGGGTTTTGCCATTTTGTTTATTTGGTTCTCTATGAGAACAATGTTGTAATAATTATTTATTTCTTGATTTGTGTTCATTGATGATTTTGAATGGTTGAAAATAAGTTTTATGTTTGAGAAAACCCTAATCTAAGATTCCTCCATCTTTTTATTGAAAAGAGTTTGAGAAAATGTGATTTTTTGTATCTGACCTTGTGTAAGTCATTTCAGTTTTTCTCTCAACTTAGACCTTGGATTTCCAAGCTTATTTTTGATCCTAAAACTAGACATCTTGGGCATCATTTTGAGCACAAATTTCGTGTGGCTTCGTAAAGATTTGACCCTTGAAAACTTGTTTCAATCTAAGCATAAAATTTTGTCTCGGATTCTAACTACAGTGACTTATTTAGTGACACTGTACTAACTCCGTTACTTTTTGTGAAAATTAATTTTATATCCAAAAACTAGACATCCTAAGCTTCCATGAGTCCTCATTTGCTCAAATCCGAATTCGTTTGGTCAATCAAATGTTTGTCACAAGTTGATACTTGACATTCTGAAAATTCTGTATACGGGTTTGATGTTAAATTTTTGGAATTGGTTGTTATGATTTTATCCATGTTGATGCATTGTTGATTGTAACACCCCGATTTTTCGTACTTTCTAAGGACAATGAACTCGATTAACGAGTTTATATTTTTATCTGTGTGTTAGAAAATGATTTTGGGAAAACTAAAATCATATTCATGCTACGGGTAATCGTGGGAGCCTACGGTTAAATGTTGGGCCGAAAACTCAAATGGAGCCTGGTCTACGTTTTCACGATCAGTAGTGTCTTGCTACTATCAAGACCTAATTTTGACTAATGGTCAGAACCACTAGTCTTA
This sequence comes from Ammopiptanthus mongolicus, assembly GCA_039655645.1. Taxonomy (NCBI): domain Eukaryota; kingdom Viridiplantae; phylum Streptophyta; class Magnoliopsida; order Fabales; family Fabaceae; genus Ammopiptanthus; species Ammopiptanthus mongolicus. Next base: position 20,399,315 of record CM077343.1, read on the forward strand.
GAATTTGATCCTCTACCTTTTTCTAAAATCCGTCTTGACCTTCGAAAAATAAAATAATATATTATATTCAGACGTACACTTGAACTGGGAGACGTTTGGAGCCGTGTAAGGGTTTCACGGGACCCGCTAACAGATAATCTCGAAGTCACATCAGGTCAACATCATCTTGGGATGCGTGCCAGTGTCATGATGATTTTCAAAATATCTGGAAGCGAAATGGCCAAATTGCCCTTGGTCGTTAAGCAAAATTATCAAAATACCCTTGCACTTAATTGCAAGTTTGCCATTGAGAGAAAAAAAATTCTCTATTTCTTCTCCTCACCATTAGGCCTCTCGGCCATCAACTCTTTCTTCCCCTCTCACTCTTTCTCTCCATTTCTTTTTCTTCTTCAAGCTTTACTTCATTTTTTTTCTCTCTTGAATCTTCAAGACTTTGAGTGATTCCAGTTGATTTCTTCACAATCTTTGTTTTCCAGGAGGTATTACCCTTAATCTTCATCTCTTAATCTCTCTATTTCTCTCTTTAAAACTCAAGTTTCATGGAAGTTAGGTTTTGAACCTCGAACTTCAAAAATCCGTAAGAAATTGTAGAAAAATCCTTTTAATGTCAAACCACTTTCTATGAACCTAGTTCATGATTGTCTACCTAAATCCAAGAGTTTGAAACCAAAAGAGCTTCTTAGCCATATGGGTATCTTTGGGCCGAAACCCCTATGTATGGGTGGGTAGAGTTTTGGTTCAAGTTTTGTTGTAATAGGCTTTGATCTAGCTTTACCACACCTAGTAAGGATGGAATCCAAGAGATGAGAATTTTTGGACATCCCTAGCTATTTTATCCAGCTATGGCCGAACCTAGGAGGGTGTTAATAGTAGAGATTTTTTTGATTTAAAGTTGATGTATTGATTGATTGTGTGTATGTAGTTGTCGACGAGTAATCGGACGAGGAACCGGATCGATCAGGCAACTTTTCACTTACCGGGAAACTACAAGAGGTAAGGAGGGAAATGCCTGAGGGATTCCCGATGACTACATGTCATCATATTTGATCTGTATATATGTAATTAAGTTATGTGGTGATTGATTTATTTGCTTTTTGCAATTATTTGATTTGTTGATAATTGCTTGTTAATATGTGCTATAGTAGTTGCATATGTGCTTTTAACTGCATTATCTGCTATAATCATATTGTGACATTGGTTCTTGATTGGGAAGCCTGACGGTGGTCAGTGCTCAATTAATTAATGGGGATAAAAGCTTTAAAAAGCTTTGTATTAAATGATAAAGATTTATTTGGGAAACGATGAGAATTTTCAACGACGTTAGTTTTCTAAAAGAAAAGTGGATCCTAATGTAATTTATGAAGTTAGTAGGAAAAAGTCAAGTTTTTGGAACTTAGGACGTTTTTAACGCTAAACGATGTTTTAATTCCGAAAAGATTTACGGAAAATATTTTCGAAAATAGTAATACTGTTCTGGGACGACGTTTTTGGTCCCAGCTGTTTCCTTTCAAAGAAATGGGTTTTTGGGAAGGGACTTTCAATAAAAGTTAAGTTTTATAAAATACGGTGGTTTTCATATCATTTTCAAAACAGAAAAGTTTTTCTGTAAATGAGTTTTCTCAACGGTGTAAAATCCGACAACTTGGTTGAGTTGCGGAGTTTTCGTTTTGATTTGTTTTTCACAGAACGAAAAACGGTGTAAAACGTTGAAAACGTGAATCTAGCATACGAGACGTCGGGATGCTAGTATTTTGTAAAAATAGCACGAGAAGCCATGCAACGATGTTATGGACTGCATGTCCTATGGAGTATATGTCCACCTTTTTTATGAGGAAATATGATTAAATGTGAATGATGTTTTCTATTACCACGGACCTTGGGCTAGTGCATCGGTCTAGGGTCCCACGATTGAGCACTCGGACGCTTTGTCCTGTGTTAACGATGAGAAGTTTTAAAACGGTGTAATTTTGAATAGTCGGGAGCCTTCGAGCTAAGACAATGAAAGAACGAATACAAAGAAAAGTGGCAAGACTTGAAACGTTTTTTTCCATGCACTAAAATATTCGGCAGACGTGCCAACGATGTTGATCTGGATATCCTGATGGCAGGATATTCAAGACGATGAGTAACATTGTGCCTTGATGGACAATGGTGTACATACGAACGATGAATATTGTGCCTTGAGTTGGACAATAGACTATGACCATTTACAAATTTATCAAGTACCGCTGAATGTAATTCCATGTAAACGCAACCTCATGGTGTTCTGAATAAGAACTTCGGTGCTCGTCATTGCTGCCTGGGGCCAATGTACCTTGAGTCTGATCAGCTCACTTTTTATACAACAGTGTTGGGATTCTCTGGCGATTAAGTAAAGAATTAGATGATGAATATTGGAGTGTCATGCATTTTTATAAATGACGATAACTGTCGGGTATGAGACCCTATGATATACTACTTGTTTATCAGTAGGACCTTACACATGATAATTATGCATGGTTATGTGTTATTGATGTGATATACATGTTATCGTGAGTGAATCCATACATTGGTATCTCACCCTTACATCTTTAGATGAGTTCCAAGATGCCACCGGAACATTCGAGGATCCATTCCTTGAAGCTTGAGGTCACGGAAGGAGGGTGGCGTACGAGAAGTCACGGTGTTTTAGTAGTATGACCAGTTATAGGATATGTCCTATTTTATTTTGAACAACAGTTAGTTAATTGCTTTGGCTACTGAAAGCCATGACTGTTTTGTATGGCTGTATGTATAAGGCCTATGTAGTATATTATGATATCTTATTATGTACACTCTGCTTGACGTTTCATTACATGTGTGTCTACGTAACGTTGTTGTATGGTAAGCTAAGTTAGGAGAAAAAAATTTATCACGTGTTTTCGAAATAAGTTAAATACTTAGAAAAATCTTATTTTCCAAAAGTAACCAGCAAAATTAATTAAGTTTTATTTTCTGCAACGGGTAACCAGGTGGTGCCCCAGAAGGGGGTGTCACACTGATTAGTCTTGTTCATGATGGATATTGGTGAAGCACAATCTTCACATCAAACCTAGTATAGGATTCGGCCAAAGCATAAACAAAAAAGATTTTAAACTTCAATCTTTGAAACTCAAATGATTTTACAACTCAAAAATTGAATCGATGAGCGATGAACCAAAGCAAAACAAAGAAACCTTATTTGAATGAAACATAACATTCATTCAAGAGATTCTTAGAACAAGAGAAAACGTATTTTAATCTTAAGTTATGGCTTAAGTAATCACATGATGTTTCGTAAAATTAATAAATCAAATGTTCTCAATAACAAACGACTTTGAGAAAATCTTATGTAACATTCGGTTACTAAGTAGGTTTTGAACGTAAAACCAGTCTTTGATTTCAATACAATGTTTAATTTCAAGTTTAAGTATAAATGATTTCAAGTTAAAAGGAATTTGGACTTAAAGAAGATTTCTCTTCTTTAGTTATACAAAAGAGTTTTAAACTCCAACTTCCAGCTTTAAGTTTAATTGAAACAACAAGCTTTTTGAAATATTGTTTTCAAAGTATAAGATTTCGAGTCAAAGATACCAAGGTACTTTGCCAAGGTATAAAACAAATAAGTGTTTTATGCTCACCTTTTTACAAAAGTGTCTTGAACTCAAAACTAAGGATTTTCCTAAGTTAAAACCCGAAGTCAAATGATTGACTTAGAGTGAAAGAAAGAGATAAGAAAGTGTAATGTGTGGTAGAACAAGACCATATGTTACACCATTGATGATTCATTCATCAATCGACTCATAAGACTTAATGAATCAAGATGTATTTCATTACTCGAAAGACAGGTACCCTCTAACTTAGAAAGGATCTAAGACTTAACTAGATGATTCTCAATCCTTCTTCATAAGACATTTAGAACTTGAGAAATATATCATAAGACACAAACACAAACATGAAATGTTTTGGTTTGGAACAGTAATTCGATGACGGGTCGGTGAGTCGAACCCGAGGACATCGTCTAACTGTATAGTCTTGTGATGACTCGATCCTGGAGGGATCATGAGATTTATCCAGTGGATAAAGGTTTTATGATCCAAAGACGCGTATAGTCCCTAAGGAAGAGAACCTTAGTGAACCTTGAGGTTTATCCGATGGATAGACATTGCTTTATCGCATCTGCTTTGTGTAAGCATTGGCATTTCATTGCATGAGTTTGTAAGGCCTTGAGCCTAGGAGATTGAGCTTACACCTAGATGCTGGTGCGAATCTTATGGTGACGATCTTAAATGGTCTTGGAGGTATCAGGGTTGGACGGGCTGACATGAGACCAGTTGGTGATTCTTCTGTGTCGTGGCGAATCCGAGCAATACATTGATATCCTCTACTAGATGCTGTACTTTTCATGTTTGGTGTAGAGTGTTTACATAAAAGCCAGATATGTGCACGTTACGAATGTTGTAGCATCTTGCCCATGGCTGGCATACACGGAACATGACCTCCCATTCACTCTCTCCGACGTTTTGTTAGCTCCATGAAGTAGGGGTCAGAGTTTTACCCTTGTGGCATATGGCATTGAGTCTTGTACATCGCATTGCATTGCATGACTTTTGATGGATACATTTACCTGTTATACACTATTATCCTATGTTCATGATGTCTTGTGCTGTTGATTGGATATTATGAGATATTGAGATGTATGATATGCATGACTAGTATTTTATGGTCTTGTGTGTCGTACTGTTTTTACTTCTGCCATGTGTTGTGCTGATGAATGGGAATCTCACCTCATTACTTTGTATTGCATCGCTGTGTGCTTCTCTGGTTGTCTCCCGAGAAGGTCGTGTTACCGAGACTTCACTCGACTTTTTGGATGCACTTCTCTGTTGATCCTCCCAGTGGTTTTGGCGTTTTGACATCTAGTCATGATGAGCTTCTAGCAAAGTACATTGGAAGAGCCACACTCACCATCCGCAAGGGTCGTAGAGGAAGAGTTCTTGACCGCTCCACAGCTTGTCTTCATGTCGTCTGCTGTCAAGGTTGTACTCGTAAGTGGAATGCTAGATGGACTTTTCCACCTATACGTTCCGTGCCTTCTCCCTCTGTTAGGGATGGGTCGCTTGTTAACAGAGTTGCTTCTAAGTCAACTTCTGTTATGTCTTCCATAGGAATGCCAGTAGTAGTCCTTGCTAGGGTTCTTGTTAGGTCTCGTTTGATGGGTCCTGGTTGGAAGGCGATGAGTGAAGAGACTAGGAGTGAGGTGATTTATCTACACCTTCCTATTTCTTTCGCTCGTCTCTCTGAAAAGGAGAAGTCAGAGGAAGTATTCAGCGGTTGATCCGAGGGATGTCTTCTTGTGTCGTATGTTGTTGGCCAGTGTAGGGTGTCACAAAGTCTGTACCTTTCTTTTATCTTTTGTGGAGTCGCGTCTCCAAGTATCTTATGTTTAGGAGCTGCGTCTCCAATCTTTTATACTGAGTCTATATCTTTCTGTTTTCCTTCTGTAGTCGGGTTGGGTTTTTATGTAATCCGTTATGAAATTTTATTATGAAATGTTTCTATTTACCTTACACGTATGAACAGTTATAAGTTTTACAGTTATATCTTGTGAAAAGGAAACATTTCCCCCATCTTTCTTAAATGATTTTAATTAACCCGTTTTTCGGCCTTATAGTTTTATAAACTGTCCGTTAAGTGATGCCCCCGGAAAGGGTTTTACAATATACCTGTTTCTGATGGTTGAGATCGTAACAAGGTGGCGTATGGTTGCCAGATTTGGACTTGAAATACCATTTTCTTCATCATTTTTATTCGCCTCTTCACTTTTTCCTACTGCTGATCTCGTCTAGCTTCTTGACAACACGATTTGAGCGCAAGGCAGCGGTTGCCAGATCTGGTTTGAGACGAACCAGAATTGCCGAATCTGGTTTTCTTCTTCTGTTTTTCTTCTTTTCTTCTCTGGATCTTCTTCGCAAAGCCGGTAGAACCATGGCAGAAAGTGATTTTCCAGCGTTATCGTTGGAATAAGAATTTATGGTTTCCCAAAAACGGCTCCAATGATCTGGCCTAGACCAAAAAAGGCCTAGACCAAATCATAAAAATGCACAGAGTGTGCAAAAACGTTCTTGGTGTCTCCTAGTAGCTGGTTTGCATCTCTGGTCGAAAGACTCATGGCCTACAGTAGTACATCGAGGGGGATCCCTCGATATTGGGCTCGACGGAGGGGGAACTCCGATCCTATATATTCCCAAAGGGGAAATCAGAGCTACACATAGTTCTCTTTAAGGGTGGGAGGTGAGAGCATATGATCAAGGTGCCAAGTTCTCCTTTGGAGCTGACCCCCCATATGTCTTTACTCTAAAGAGTGAGTCCCTGATGTTTTAGAGGAGCTAAAAGGGAGGAAGAGAGTAGTCCCCTTTTTCTCAGGGACCTTAAGATTGCCCCCTTGACTCAGTAGTCCCAGGTCCCTTTTATAGAGAAAGTAAGTGGGCTTTTGGGCCCATAGGAAATATCCAAAACATTACCTTAGTTTGGTTGTGAAAAGAAAATGAAAGGAAAGAAAGAGAATAAAAAATGAGATGATTGTTTAATTATTTTGTATGAGAGAAAATGAAAGGAAAGATAACTAAAACTTTTCTTTCCGCTCTTGTTTGATTTTGTAGAAAGTGATAGAAAAGAAAAAAAACATATTTGTGAAATTGTAAAAAAAAAAAAAAAAGAATAATTGCTGTCTTTTCACCAAAAAAAAAAAAATCAACATTGTCTCACGCAACGTTTTCGCGCCGGTCATCCCTTTTTGAGGAGAAAGCAAAAATATGTGGGGTCCCATCATTTTTTCTTCCTTTCCTCCATTTTCTTTCCCTTCCAAACAGGGAAAAATATTTCCCCTATCTTTCTCTTCTCTCTTTTTTTCCACCAAACCAAACGAAATGTAAAAGTCATGCATGAGGTAATGTAAGATTGATTCATGGTGTAAATTTTTTTACAGTAACAGTATATCAAAATTATTATACTCATAAATTAAACCAATTGAACCACTAACATTAGGTTAATGAGGCCAAATAAAAACAAACATTCTCAAAAGCTTTTTTATTATACACAAACCTCTTTTGCTATTAAACATGCTGCTGATGCACATCTTTATTAAAGAACGAAGAGTGCATGCAAAACCAGAAGAAAAGGGATATGACGACGATGACGATAAAAAAAAAGTTAAAAAGAATAAAGAGAAATCTTATCCACCTCAGTACTTTACACGGCATGTAAACCAATCAATGAAGGACGACGACGTCAACACTGTCGTGAAATTCAACTATAGGACGCTTGCAAAAGCAATGAGAGTCTTCTTATATTAAATTCCTTGATAAGCTTAAAGAGGTTATCATATTTATTCCATTATTACTTTAATTTTCTTTAGCAATATTACAAATATACACCACCGCATACTAGGAAATAAAATCATATAATATGTAGTCGATCATCATAATATTCCACTTACCTATGTTAAATGACTTTTTATCCGTCCTGTTTACACAGTTCAAGTGGTTGAGCTTGTAAGAAATATTTGATATCTGTAAGGTCGTGGGTTCGATTCCGCTATATCTTCATTTCTCTGTCCCCTATTATAAGGTTTAAGTATATTTTTTTTGAACCAAAAAAAAAGACTTTTTATCCAATGTGGACCACATTAAAGTGTATAAATTAATTAAAACAGTTAATTATTTTAGGCGTAACTTAGACCCCTACTTAATTGCGAGCCACAAACAAAAGAAAAACTAGAACATGGTTTGAGGTTAAATATTGACAGTACGTGTTAGATTGCTGAAGTTTTATTGCGGCTATGTAATTTCACGTTATTGGTCATAGTATGACTATAGATAGGTACCTATTCTTATGTTACTCCCATCCTTATCTTTATCCACGCATTTTTCAATTTAACCACGTCAGTTTTGGCGTTTTGCACACATCAACCCAGTGACCTCGACATGCTTTAAGAGCCCTTTTGCGGACATTTTGCAGGTAAGATTTGGTGTTTGTAACATCAAAAAGGTCAAATTTTGTTTTTAAAGTTAGAAAAATAGGTTATTTGAAAAGTTAATTGAAATTTAGTGTAATAAATTATGTAAAATATATTATACAATTGTAGATTTAAATTGTGAAATCTATTCGATTTTTAGTAAACCTAATCCATCAGGTGGATCTAATAACTATTGAGATCTAAAACAAATTTTATAACGATATCCTTTTAATAAATATAACAAATTAATCCAATCATTTTTTCATGCAAAATTAATTATTTTGTACACAAGAAGAAATTGATCCTTGGATCTTGCAGTTAAAGGTAACTTTTCATCTCAAGTGGGTTAGCTCATGTTTATTGATATACCAAACATATCAAAAATATAATAATACAAAAATATACAAACTAAACATTTTTTAAAAAAAATTATTTTTTTTAGAAGTCTAAAGCTGGGACTTCATTAGCTTGGACCTCCAGTCGGCCCTGAATCCATCTTACTCATCGACACATGAACATTAATTTAATAAACAACTATTAACATTATATTTATTATTAAGTAGTAGGATAACAATGGGGCAGAGCGAGCGAGGGGAGTACTCCCCTGCTCTCCGTCCCGAATTTTTTTCCTTTTCCTGTCCCTATTCTCTGTCACGGGGATTTTTTCTCCTTCATCCTCATTCCCCACGGATCCTCGCGGAGAATCGAGGACACTGAAAATTCATAAAATAATAATAACAGTTAACTAACTATAATCCAATAAAATATAAAAACACTAAAAATCTTAAATATTTAAAGTTAAAACACTCTTTTAATCAAAAAAAAATTTAAAACACTTTTCAAGACATTATAACAAGTTCAGCCTTAAATAGTACACATATAAATGTTAATATTTTATTTATTTAATAAAATAATATATATTTAAAATTAATAAAATATATTTATATATATATATACATATTTATAAATATATTTTAATAATATTTTCGATATCACGGATCCTATGTGATGAGAAACATGTTTTCTGCTCAGGAGGCCTCATTCTAGACCGTCCCCATCAATATCCACACACAACTACAAATTGTCATTCCTAATGTGTACTTCAATCGGTATACAATGATATCAAAACTATAGCTTTATTATACGTCATGTTTTTCTGAACAATAAACACGTATAGCTTGACTAAATAATATAGGTCCCCGAAAAAAATCAAGATTGAGAACCAAACGGCACTGCCACTAATTAAACGGGTATGGCATTACCATTTGGCGGCACATATTTAGGTCGGGTGCTGTTAATTAATTCCACGCAATGCGAAATTTGCTTTTGAACTTTCAATTCAAGTAAGAATTCCTTAACATGCCAGTGTCACCAGCAATTTTTTTTTCTATAAGTAAAAATTTTATAAATAAAAATTAGTTTTAGCATCATAGTAAAATTCTTCTCTTCTTCTAAGAAGGGCTGAAAAACATAACAATCCCACATTGGTGAGAGAATGAATTGAAGGAAGTTTTTCCATTCATGAAAGAGGGTTTTTTATAAGTAAAAAATGATATGTGGGTTGACCAAGCGATTAACGGTATTTGTGGATTGGTTTAGAACAGTTTTGAGAAAAAAAGTCATCCGATTCAAAGATTAAACAATATACGGTTCGGTTCGGTTCGGTTTGTATTACTTCCTTAAAAATATCCGTTTGGATCCGATTAAATACGGTTTGGATTGGATTGGTTGATTCGGTTTTCACCGACACATTATTACATATTTATATTACGGTGAATTCTCTAATACCCTTAGGGTAACTTTTATCCTGGCTAGGTGGCCCAATCATATGTGGAGAACTTAGTCTTATGTGAGATTTGTTGACCAATTTAATTGAGGTGACACATTCTGGTTGGTAGGATAACTTTTACCCCAAATTTATTGGGGATACCGAAGAAGACACCTTATATTACATGAAAGAATCAAAATTACAAGCTGAATTGAACAAAATCTTAAATCTGTATGTACTTGTTGATACATTCATATAATAACATTTCATAAAATATGTTTAAAATAAATAAATATCATCATCTAGTTCCAAACATTTTTTTTTTTATGTTTGGAACATTAAAAATAATAGAAAATTACATCAAATCAAACTATAGGTGTGTAAATTGTGTATGGGATCAAATTAAGGTCATATTTACAAAAAAAAAAAAAAATTATTATAAAATTATTGTAAAATGTTTTGAGAATTAATGAAACTAAAATTGAGGGCTGTCCTAAAATCCTTCTGACATTAATAAAATGTTGCCTTTAGTCTTTTTAGCTACAGTTGTTTGGTGTACTCAAAATAGGGTTATGTTTACAAGCAACAGTTATAAAGTGTTGGATATAAGTTAAGCATGCAATTAAAAAGTGTTGCCAAAGCTTTATGATTACATTTAGGAAATGTTGCATTTTCAAACTTTAGGTAACATTTGCGCTAGGTAACATTTCAAAACTGTTGCGCTAGATCTATCTGACAACTGTTCCTTATTCATGCAGCATAGGCAACCATTTTTGAAAGTATGGTTAAAAGGTAGGAAAAACTGTTGCCTTAGACAATAGGTAACGCTCGAATAGACTACCATTGGAAACTGTTGCCTATAACTTTAGGCAACAGTTTTGTTAGTTTTAGCAACACTTTTTAATTGTTCCTATAAAGCAAAAATGTTGTAGTGCTAGTAAGTATTATTATGACAGAAACAAAAAAATGCAAAATCAATAATGCAAAAATAAAATAAACATATATTAACTTTTATATATGCAGTTTGATTTGGTTTTGTTTAATTCGGTTTTAAAAAATGGAATCTAAAATCCGATCGGTTTTCACAAAACAAGATCCAAAAAAATTCAATAGACATCATTTTTGTTCGGTTTTCAATTTTTTTGGATGGGTTTGCGATTTTATTTTGGATCGTTTTGGATTTGAACACCCCTATAAGCGATTACTCGTTTGGTATTAATATTATCTTTCATTCATAAATTAAATCAATCACAATTAATGTTTTAAAAAACGGATCGGTTCACTAACTCAGTGAAGGCACTAGTTCAAGATTCAATGGTTCAATCGTAATTTTCAACTGTGATCGAACCAGTGATAATTAAATATATATTTTTAATTATATATTATATTTTTTTTTGGTGCGTCTATTTTTTTTGGTTCGTATATTATATATTATATTAGTAATAAACTTAACACAAATCAAATTTTAAATTAACATAAAATAATTATATTATATATTTCATAAGATAAAAAATTAATAAAAAAAGATAAATAATAACAATTCGTATATATATATATATAACTTGTCACTATACCTTTATTTGATTAAATTTTTTTTATAATTAAAAATTAAAATTTTCAAAAAAAATTGAAAAATAAAAAAGTATTTGTGCGAACCGATTATTATCATTGATTTTTTTATAGATTTTCATTGATTTTGTATGAGTTTGACCGGCTATTGACCTGTTCTCACCAGTTCTGAAATCAAACGATTTTTTGAATTGAAACAATGACCACAACAAAGCCTACGCGTGTGCAACAGTAAAGGTTTCAAGTCTGGGGATATGAAGTTGGGACATTTGGTCAGACATCAACCATGTGAGATTGTTGTCTTTTGAATACTACCCTTTATTTACTTGTCTGGTCCACGTATAATGTTTTGGCATAAAAGTGGGCTAAGGGTGTTTGGCCGTGCGTTTATACACGCTAAAAGTGGATTAGAAATGTAAAATTACTTTTTTATTTTTTTATGAGGTTTAATTTCTAATTGGGTGAGATGATTTTTGGTCCAACTTGGATTTTTAGTATAAGCAATAATTTGTTACTTTTAACAATTACTCTTGTGATATTATTTTTAAAAATTAATCACTTCTTATATATATTTGACTAAAAATTGAATGTCAATTTGGTAACTATATATTTAAATTCAGTTGGAATAATACAATTCAAACAATATTTATTTTATCAAAATTACATTTAATAATAAAATATCCAAACCTAAATTAATTATTATAAATTTACTTTTAATCAAAATCCAATTTATAAAAATCAATTAATCAAAACTCAATTTTTCAATTCCGAACACAATCTAAATGTTTGAAGTTCAAGTTAAGGATCAACTGAAAATGATGAAATCACCAGAGTAGGTGACGACTATATGTTTTCGAATCATTAAGGGTGTGTTTGAAAAAGTTGAAAAAAAAAATTATGCTGATAATCGATTATTGTGATAATCGATTATAATCAGAATCTATTTTTGTCTAGGTCTGTTTGCTGAAAAGCGATTTCAAGATAATCTTTTTCGTTTGAATGGTCTAAAAAAAATCGCTTTTTACATAATAAATTACTAAAAAGAATAAAAAGTTGTTTGTATATAATAATGATAACCGTCGGAGGGGGTAAAACTTGAGGGGGGGAATTTCGTACAACATTCCACAAAAAGTTTTTTTAAAACTATCCTAAACTTCAGCTGGCTACTTCCAGCTTTTTTTTAAAAATAAAAACTTTTTTAATAATTAATCAAATTTCCTAAACAAAAATATTTTTCCACAAAACAACTATTTTTTAGAAAAACAGCTGAAACATTAAATAATCAAGCATTTCCAAACACCCTCTAAATGTATGTTTGAAAAATAGATATGTAATTGCTTCCAATCCAAAATCATGGTGAAAATGGCATAACAATACTTAAAAAAAAATGAGCAAAAGCAAAAGCAGGTGAGAGCTGGTTCTCGTGATGTCCAATTCGGACGTGATCCCAACACCCTATAAAGCACTTATCCCACACACGGTAGATAGTTTTGAAGTTCCTAGTTAAAGAAAAGAGAACAGGTTGATGACAAATAATTAATTACACGCATTAAAATATTTTAAATTTTTTAGTAAATCACAAATTATTTTCTTATAAGGTTTGTTTATTTTACTTATTTGAGTTTTATGTTTCACATAACTTATCTAAGGTCAATTTACTCCATACATTGGTAAGCACATAAAATGTTAGACAAAATATTCTCAATTCTCTTATAATTTGGAGTTTATTTCTTTTGTTCATTTATAGATTGGAAAAAGGTAGCCTTCTCCGTGTTTCACATAGTTATTAATAAATTTTAAAAAGAGTAGATTAATAAAGTGAACAAACTCTACCCACATAGATTAAATGTCAACACAAAAAAAAACATATAGATTAAATGTCATTAACACTTTTTTTAAGAGTTTAATTATTATATATTGTCAATGTAAAATTTTTTATACTATGAATCAATTAAAAATCATGATATAGATGTTTTTAAAGTAATTAGAATAAAAATCAAACATTTTAATTGATTTGATAAGTTATGATTGATTGATGGTACATACTAATTAAATCCTGATTTAATATCATTAAGTTCATTGCAGATTTTTCTTTTATTATAGTTCCTTCTAGATTTGTGCATTGACCATATCACCATTATTTTTACATATTTAAGTTTCAAGACATGTTACTATTTTTTTTAATCTGCACAATACATAATATTGATATTCATTTTAAATCTTGTGCAAATTATCAGCACTGTTCAAGTGAACGTAATGGCAAACACAAAATTCTACTTGCTCCCCTGATTGCTGTCGTGATCTTCGATTCATGGTAACCCAAGTATATTTTGCGTGGACGCAAAATAAAACAAGATTGTTTTTTTTAATATATAGCTGTACAACCAATAAATGCTCGACATGCCAAAACCCAAAAAGGTCTCTTCTATTTTTTTCTGATTTGTTGGTGTAGAACTTCGGATGATGTATCATATCTGTGCACTTGTTTGGAGGTCATAGTAATGGACCACTTTTATGGTGCATCCAGGTCGGTTCAATACTTATTGAGGCCTAAAGCAAATTCTATGATGAGGTCTTTTTAAAAAATTAAAATATTAATTATTTTATACACAACAAGGAGTTGATCCCTGGACCTTGCAGTTAATGATAAGCTTTTATATCAAATGGGCTAACTTATGTTTGTTGATATATGAAACATATCGAAAAGATAATATAAAAAAATACAAAGTGGACTTTTTTTCTAAAGAAAAAATTATTTTTTTGAGAGACCTAAAACAAGGGCTTGGACCGCTTTATGCTTGGGACGGACCTGGGTGCACCCCGAGAATTGGGGGGCACCGGTGGTACATAATGTTTCAACCGTAGATTTTATCATAAAATCTAATCAATGGTAGTTAGAGTGACTTGCTACTTATTCAATAGGTTATACAGAAAAATTATTATTTATTAATAAGTTCTTATTCTCCTTCGTCATCCTTCAGCCCTCTGACCATCGCTACAGCAAAGCTCATCCCCATCAACCAAGCTGCCATCACAACCAAGCTCATTCCCCATAAGACTTTCACAGAAAGAGAAACAATCCCTGTTCTAAGCTGTCATCGCAACTTTAAAAGATAAGCCTTATTCATAATTGTCTGTAGGTTATGAATTACAAGACCTAATTGATGTCCAAAAAACAAACAATAAGTCCTAGATGCATTATATCTTCAAAGCTGGTAAAGGCATAAAGCCATGATATCACAAGATTATAATAAAGCAAAAAACTCACCAAGGGATTTCTCTCTCACACGCACGGAAACACCTAGGAGAAGAGAACTTCTAATTTTTTTCTCATTCAATTCTTCTTTATACAAAAACCAACTTACAAGAAGTGCCTTTTATAGGCAAATATATGTAATAAAGAAATGATAAAATAGAAGCAAACTTAAAAACAAAGAAAGCTTGGGAGGTGCTTGAGTGTGACCTTCATAGTTTGCAGCTGGAAGATTAGATCTTGAGGAGAAGTAGTCCAATAAAGATTAGGCGGTGGAAGCAACAATAGATAATAGTGTAGGAGCTTGAAATTTCTTCTGCACCGCATCGCCTCTTTGTTCTAGGTTGTTCTTCTATTTTCATATTTGATACCTATAAAGCTTGATTTAATTCTCACAAGGCATCGATCATCCTATCAACCCCTGTTCTAAGTTGCCATCCTAGTTTTAAAAGACAAGTGTTATTTTTTTTTTACAGGTTAGGAACTTCAAGAAATCGGGTGTTATTCAGTTCCTCAGTGTTGCAATTGGTGGAGAAATCGGGTATGGAAGACAAAGAATTCGGGGAGGGATACAGGTCATCTGGGTATCGGATTGGGGTCAAAATTTGTGGCCCAATAACCTTATAGGAGGGATTTGCAAATAAACCCTTCTTACACAATTGCAATGTCATCCCTTAACCAGTTTCATTTCTCAAGTAGTCCAAAATTGACCCAAGATATCAGGTGAATAATGGACACCCCCTGTGGTCCCAAAGACAAGGGCACCACCATAAACTCGCCCATAGTAATGTCCTACTGCATCTATATCGGATGCAATCATGTGTCTAAGAATTAATGTGTCCGGCAAACAAGAAAATAGTTGGATATCATGATGAAGTAATGTTGCTGTAGTGTTTTGGTTACAAAGTTTATTCAAATCCCGTCACTTGGATGTGTATTCAATTGAAATTTTAAAAAGACTTTAAAATATTATTTTATGATAAAAAAATTATGTGATATTTAATTAAGATGTTTAAATAATCTAAACAAGTATTATAATATTTGATTAATACTATCAGAATTTTTAAAGATGGTATCCAAATCTAGTGGTACCCAATCAAAAATTTTCACAAGTAACAAAAAGTTTTTTGATATTAAAAAACTTTCTAGAGTGAATATCCAAATTCGTCCCTGAAAATTTTTGGGGACGCATTTTTACTCCCTAAAAAAATAAATTAATCATTTAGTCTCTCAAATTTACAAACCCAGGACACATTAGTCCCTAGGCTTAATTCCGACGTCCATTTACTTGCTTATGTGTCTCATTATCCATCCTACTTGGCCCGTTAGTGGTCCTGCTTGATATATGACGAATTTTTACAGTGAAAAATGAATAAAAAAAAAATGAAAAAAGTGCATAATTTTTAGGTATTTTGGATTTTAAAATTGTGATGTTTTCCCATTTTTTAGTCGTTTTTCACACAGAAAATTCGTCATAGGCCACATAGGACCACTAACGAGTCATGTAGGATGGTTAACGAGACACGTAGGCAAGTAAATGGACATCGGAACTAAACACAGGGACTAATGTGTCCCGCATTTGTAAATTTAAGGGACTAAATGATTAGTTTATTTTTTCAGGGACTAAAAGTGGGTCCCCCAAAAATTTCAGGGACTAATTTGGGCCTTCACTCAACTTTCTAATTTGATCATTATTTTCTAAGATGGAATTTGTGTGACTTTTCAAAGGAAGGCATAAATACCATATCTCAAAATCCGACTCAAACCATGAGACTTTCCTACTTTCTCTTTCTTTCTCTATTTCGTTGTTCCTGAATCCCAATACTCCTTTTTCTTTTTTTGTTACACCTAGGGATAACAATGAGTAACGGACCCATAGGGTATCCGCAAAAATTATCCATAATGGGTAGGGTAATTACCCATTTAATGGGTATGGGTATGGACATGGGTATGAGGGCGGGTAATTGTCCGCAAAATTTTATAGGTATGGGATCTTTAGCCACTTGGCACATGATCAGAATTGTTAGGAGAATGTCATGACTATAAACTCAGCAAAGGATTAATGTTAAAAAAAGAAGAATCAATTCAGTTTTTATAACTTCTCTCTTCTCCCTTAATTTTTCTGGAGCTTTCTCCTTGCTCGAAAAGGGATCCCTATCATTTGGTGCTTTCATTTCGATCTCATTCCTGCTACCCCGAGGTGGGAGATGACTGTTCCAATTTTTGACGGCATCGACGATGCCTACTGGTGGATTCTATGCATCCAGAAATACTTCAAGTTGCACGGCATACCAGAGGAGGCGCAAGTAAAGTAGCTGCGATGGCACTAAGAGGCCATGCTCTCAAATGGTGGCTCTGCTGGTATTAACGGCAACCACATGTGGACTTAGAAACATTCACACTTGCTTTTCTTTAGCGTTTTAAGTCGAAATTTCGAGACGTTATGCCAATACCAGATTATGAGTGGAACAATGAGTCTGACTCCGATGCCGACTGTGAGTTTGATTCCTTCGAGGCTACAATCGACGCTACCAACACCCACTCTCCCATTTTCTCGCCAGTCTCAGAGCTCCCAGCCTCAATTCGAATGGAGAAGGAAGAAGAAAACACTACGAATGTTGTCGAACCAGCTTCTAAGATCGTTGACAAACGTTCTTTATCCGGCTTCACAAATCACAAAAAAACTTTCACGGGGAGAAAGGAGTTAGCTGCTACGTTGATTCCAAGGAGAGATGTTTGGGGGACGAACATGGCAGTACCGGAACCGCCGCCCAAACCGCCGGATATCGACCAAAGTGTGGTGGCTCCTTTACAACAAGAACCGCCGCCAGGGTTCGTTGTTGAAGGAGCCCACTCTGATGAAGGATGACGGTAGAGGAAATAAACTAGTATCCTGTAAGCTGAGTCCAAGTTCAGACCTACTAGGCCTGGCCCAATGTGATGGTATTCATGGTCCAAGTTCATGGAACTCGAGCCGCGAGAACCAACTTAGGGTTTTAGCGAGACCTAGCTCTGCTTCTGACTCCGTGGAGACCACGCTCGAAAATGCCACCGCCCCTGTCGCCTCTATGGCAACCATCGACACCCGTCCATATGACCCCAGCCCATCACCTCCAACCACAGAATCCAATCTTCCAAGTTCTCAGAATGTTGACCCTGTTCTTGATAAAACAATCTACAAGCTCCTTCCTCATCCTATTTCCTCACCTCTCTGCTTGGCTACAGTCCCTGCCAGTCTCGCTTCTTCCATCCCCACCCATATCATCAAACATTCGTCTTCTTTCGATCTTGATTTCGCGGAGAGGTTACCCAGACTAGCTTCATCTCGATTGTTTCAGTTCCCTATGGACATCGAGCATACGCTCTTGCCGATGGTGACCGAGTTTTGGGTTTCCGATATTACAGTCGCGCTCCCTCCGACAGCGATTCCTCCACCGGCACCACCAGACAACGTGGTTGTTCTGCCGCCACTGATCATGTCGCCTCTGCCGACACCATCAGTTCATCACTACATAGCAAAGGATGGGGGCAAGGGTTATGACCTGACCAAACAAAAGAGATCGGGTAATTCTCATTCTAATTCACAAACTTGCAGATGCTCTAAGTTTACGCTTGATAAGCTAACGCTGCTACTATCACACGATCCAAATTATTGGATTTTTGGGGTTGATAGCTTTCTTACGGGGACTCAATATGCTGCAACTTATCAAATGCACAATGGGGTTGTTGGTTCTAAGCTTAGATACCCTTTATGTGCTGTTTTCAGAAACAATGGGATTTTGTTGAGCAAGGATTATGAGAGTTTGATTGTTGCACATGATGTTGTTATAAGGGTTGAAACTGATAGTGCAAGATACAAGTTTGATAAAATGCCTAAGAAGGATGTTGCTTCTTGCGAGTCTATTCATGGTTATGTGGTTGCTTGGTTTGCGAGAGAAGGACTCAATTTGGCTTTGGTTGACACTAACATTGACTCTATACACCCTAGTTTTGTTGATGCTAAATCTGAACATCCATTCCATGTTTCTGCTCATTTTTTTGGCATTTGTGTAGTTACTTTTACTCATATTTTTCTAGATGGTTTTTTGCCATAGGAAGCTTGTTGGGGCTAGGTATTTGCAACATCTATTGTATTCAGAAGCATGTTTGATTCAGCTGAGGACTATGCATCTCCCTTTAATGGAGATGGCCATGGCGCACACACAACTTCTAGTGCAGCTGGACACCATGGAATTTCAGTGGTTATTGTCGCGCATAATTTTGGAAATGCTAGCGGGAAGGTTCCTTGTTCAACCATTGCTATCTATAAGGCTTTGTATAAGGGATTTGGAGGATTTTTTGTTGTCACTCTTGTTTTGGACAAAGGCCCAACTATCTCTCTAGGTGCAGTTAACACACCAATGCTCAGTCTCTATGATTCAATGCCACACTCAAGCTCTGTGTTTGACCACAATTTGGTTTCCTTCTTTACTCAATGTCTAAGAGCCATGAAACAATTGTTGGATGAACATTATTCTCTTAGCAAAGGGTCCTTACATTTCAAGTGTAATACCCGCTAAAAATGGTCTATTTGGTGCAAAATTGTCTAAGTTAAAATTATTTAATTAAGGGAATAAGAAAAAAAACCTTAATAAGTATGAGTATGTTAAATTCATAATGTTAGTGGTATATAAATAGAGAAAAAAAAATACATAACCAAAGTGGGGAAATAGAGTTTGATGGTAAGTTATCTTAGAGGTTATCCTTTTTACCCCTAGTGCTAAGACAGGAGTAACTTAGCACTAAGGGCCTTTTGGTAAGCCCAAAAGTTAAGTAAAAAGGGGGAAAGGTTCACAAGGTTTGGGAGAACCCTAACCTCTCTAAATCATATTCTCTAGAGAAATAGAGAAGGGAAAAGAACGACAACCTAAGATCGTAGGAGCGTGTTCGTGGTGCGAGGAACCTTCTCTTCCAATTCCTTTATTTCTTTTGGCGTCGAATCAGGTGAGAGGCTTAGATTGTAGGTAGGATTGTGGTTTGAATTTAGAGAAATTCGGGGGTATGATAATATAGGTTTCTAAGTTATGCAAATGTGTGATTTTGGCATGAAATTGTTGTTAAAATGTTTGGGTATGGTTGATATATGAGTAATTATGCTTGAATTGTCGCATATGTTGTTAAACATCAAGTTTGTGCATGTTTCTGTATGTTTTCGCATCTGTTTGGGACTTGGATTGGGTGAAAATTCTGCAGAAATCGCGTTTCTGCGATTCTGCAGAATTCGCACCAGATCTGGGCGCCAGAATTCCTGCGCTGAGCGCAGGGGTGCCCGAGAGCACACCTTATGATTGCTTCCTAGTGCTGAGCGCCAAAGACTCAGTGCTGGGGTGGCAGAGAGCTAACCCTGAAAAGCTGACACCAGCGCTGAGTGCTACCAAGGCTGCGCTGAGCGCTGGGGCACGGGCAAAAAACTTATTAAATTAATATATTAAACATGAATGGCTTGCGCCAATGGATGTTATATTTATTATATATGTTCTAATTTGGTTATATATATGTGAGAAGACCACTTGTGAATGATATCTTGTTATATGGATGATGGAAACGTATGTTTCTCAATGAGCCTCGTTGTTTTAATAGATATGCAAACTGTGTTGAGGAGATATTGTGGTTTGATAATGATGGCAATACCCGTTATGTTATTGAACATTGAGTAAGACTTGGTAGGTCCGACCAGTCAGCGGACTTGACCAGTATATAAATACGACAGTCGGAGAAGGGGACTCTAGTGAAAGAACCTCGGAGTTTGGAGGGTGGTTATGCAGTGGCTGAGGTCACTTACCAGTCAGCAGGTCCGACCGGGGTATAAATGTGGCCGTCGGAGTGGGAGACTCTAGTGAACAACTCTAAACGGGATACAAGCATCTTACTCAATGGTGGAATGATTTGGATGCAACTTGAGAGTTGCTATGGTTAATACAATTTATGTATGCGGTATTGTACAGTATGGTAAAGAAAATATACACATTTACTTTCTTAATTATATGTTCAAGGTGATATACTTGTTATGTTTGTATACCCTTACTGAGTTCTGGGACTCACCCCCGCCCTTTTTGGTTCAGCTTCAGGTACACCATGTGGGGAGCCATCTCAGGGAGCCCATGCACATGAGTAATGTGGGCAGTCGTTGCAATTTCTTTATTTCTTTTGTTTCTGTTCAGTCATATGAGACATCTCTCCTTTTTTATGGATTTTGGGACTATTTCCCTTCTTGGTTGTAAACAATTTCTTTCTATTTTAAATTCTGAAAGTGGACTCAGGGCCACCTTGGCTTTTTGGTTTGGAATAATCATTTACTCTGATAGTATCTTTTGTATGATAAATATCTTGTTACGATGCGACTTGAGTGTGCTTGGAAGGCCTTGGGAATGAGATAGTGAGGTCTCATTCTAGCCGGTCAGGAACACCTGAGTTGGGTCCTGACATCAAGCAATGGGATCCAGGGAGATGTTGTTTCGTTCAGTGGAACGGTCAAATTGAATTAGCTGCAACAATACTCTTGGAGGTTTATACTAACCACAACCTTGAGGACAAGGTTGTCCGTGAAGGGGTGGGTAATGATACGTGCCTTGGGGGTGTTTCTAAATCAACAAGAGTAAATGAGCCTATGGACTCAAACAAGCCTAATGGTGCTGCCAACATGATAATCACAACATATTCCTTAGTTGTAATTTGTTATGTTTCTGTTGCATCTTTTCCATTTAAGTTTAGAATATTCTCTTTTGTTGTGAGTCATTGTATGGATCTTTAGCCACTTGGCACACGATCCGAATTGTTATGAGAATGTCATGACTATAAACTCAGCAAAGGATGAATGTGAAAAAAAGAAGAATCAATTCAGTTTTTATAACTTCTCCCTTCTCCCTTAATTTTTCTGGAGCTTTCTCCTTGCTGGTCCCTATCACAAGGTTTGCACGAAAACATACCAATAGCAAAACTCCATTTCGATTTTCTAATGAACCCTTCTCAAGCACTTTGATTGTCCGGGCTCTTAAAATAATTTTTGAGAAACCAACTAGGAGATAAAGCATACAATGGAGAGAGTGTTGGTACATAGAATTTGGAAAAGGGAGGGTTGAATGAAGTCCATTCTCAAACTTTTGTGCAAAAATATACTTTAACAACACAATAATAGAGAAAAGTAGAAATCTATTGAAATTGTTAGATGACTAATGACTTAGAAGTAAATAAATTAAAATAAAAAAAGCATGGATATGTGGAAAATTTCACAAATGATTGATGATTAAGAAGTAACTAAGCAACACAAAGAAATTCTAGATATTTAGAGTACGAGATCTTATTTTGACAGTACAAATTTCTTATTTTGTTTTTAAATATCCACAAATTTCTTATATTAAAGTGCGGGTAATAGATACGAGTACTTAGGTACCCAACGGGTAAGGGTATGTGTATTAAAGTTACTACCCACGCGGGTATGGGTCCGGGTCCGGGTACGGGTGTTTTTCTAAAACGCAGGTATGGGGACGTATACTATAGTACCCTACCCATACCCTACCCATTGTCATCCCTAGTTGCACCCACCGCATATCCTTCTCTAATCACTCGTGCTATCTTCTTCTTCTAGACTCCAATAGACCATTTCCAATGGCCATTCGCTGCCACCATGATTCATTTTTTCCATAATATCTTGAGCTTTCTTCTCACTTGTAAGTCTCTCGCACCCATCTCTCTGTTTGTTGTCGGCTTCATTGGACAAAGATAACAACTTTACTTGGCGTGGCTAGCCTACCTAATTGCTCGACTTCATTATAATATGTTTCGGCCTGATGTTTCTGTCATAGTTTTTTTTTTTTAAATATAAGCAAACAAATCAATTGATATGAGTACAAGGATATTCTAACCTAATACACTAGTATTGTAATGTCTTATGAAATTACATTGAAATAGATACTTAATCAAATATAATTATCCATTCATATAATCAGTAACTAAAATAAATTAAAACTTCCAATTTATTATAGAAAAACTCTTTAAGTTATTTAATAAAAAAAAAAATACAATATTTTAATAAAAGCTTTAGCTTGAAAATGAGCAACTAAAAACACTAAAAAATAAATAAAATAAAAGCTACATCTAATGTCTTCAAGATCTAAAGTATTATGTAAGTCAATGCGTCTTCTCTATCGTCACCTATAACTTTGAAAGACAACATCACTAATGAGATTTATTATCTCAGTAAACAAATATAATTTTAAAAGGTTTTAAAAAATATGTTGCTTTCAGCCGGCATGGTAACCCGAAAAACAACTATTGCATCCTCTATTTTCAAAAAGATACATTTTAACCTTAACAACCACATTTATTAATAATAAAACCATATCAACATATCGCACATAAACAAGCAATGAAACATTCATCACTATTTTCATGTATCATCTCATTTAATAACTACTTGAGGAGATCATGACCTCGCCATCGAGTTGATATCAATCCTTTTTACCAAATTCTTTATCATTTGTATTATATAACTCTGTATATAATGTGCTCCATCAAGTTGACGCCCATCTAATTTTAATATCAATTGCAATATGTAACTCTATACTTAATGTCGTGTCATCGAGTTGACGCCCAACATTTATTATCACTTGTAATATGTAACTTTGTACATAATGTCATGTCACGTAGTTGATCTGAACATTTTATGTCAATTGCAATATATAAGTTTGTACATAATGTTGCATTGTCGATTTGACGCTTATCTTTTATTGTTAGTTGCATTATATAACTCGGTACATAATGTCGTGCCGTCGAGTTGACGCACATCTCAATAATTATCACAACACATAACAAATAATTTATTATATTATCTGGACATCTCCATATGGTCAATTACAATGACCCCCAAACATACCAACAAGTTTCTTGCATTGATAACAATGATCGTACTTGTGACAGAGGCAATCATGAAAGTGTTGACATACGTGGGAGTATAGGAAATCTAAACATTTCTTATTAATTGAATATAAGATTGGGCTTAGTCATAGTAACATAGGCATAGGCAATAGATAGACCCATTGTTTAGACAAACGGAAGTCTAAGCCTAAATATATAGTAATGACCATTGCGGTTTCATGTATCATGCAAGAAAGTTTTTAAGCCTCTTCGTCGATTCTCGACTTGAGGCTTGGGGGACTTTTGTTACGGTTGAGCTGAATATTAACTCGGACGTAACCTTGTTATGCATATATCATGCAAGAGGGCTTTAAAGCCTTTTCGTCGATTCTCGACTCGAGGCTCGGGGGACTTCTGTTATGGTCGGGCTGAGTTCGTACTTGGACCTAACCATCTTTAAACAAGTTGGGCCAAATATGGACCCAAGAATGAACATCTATGATCAAGGAAGGGTTTCCAAAGTTGGACTCTTTTATAGGCTTATGATGTCTCTGCTAAGTATTGTTCTAGGCCCAACCTTGCACCATATTGATCAAAGGAGGTTGTTTGCTCACATGGAGAAAATGGAACAATCGGGAGTTTAGAACGTTGGACGATAATGAATGCTTTGGTTATTACAGACTTCATTGGCTTCCGACTGAACTTAAATGCCCAGAAGGCAACAGCTACTCAATGATAGGACGATTAGTTGCCTTGAGACTAGTATAAAGAGAAACTACGAAGAAGAGCTAAAGGAGAAAAAAATTGATACTTGACTTAGTCGCTTAGCTAACCGAGTTGATAGCATTCTTGCTAGAACAGTACCCATGCCAAAACATCCCAAGAACATCATAGAGCGCGAAAAGTATAGCCAAATAATTCAATGATCATGCCAACATAACATATTAGAGATCCATTCATAATTCTCGACCACAAATATAACATTCATTTCAATTTAAAGGGACCCCCTCCCCCCAAAAAAAAATGTCATTTTAATTTCATACCCAAACCCTTTAAAATCCATACCATGGAAGTTTAAGGAAAAAGTGTTTACTTACCTCTTGAAGAACTCCAAAGCGCACTCCTAACGTTATAGAATCCTTGATGTCGCCTTCCTAAAGACTAGAAACTCCTTCTTTTTCTTCTTCTCTTCCTAGCCCATTTTCTTCACTAATTCTTTCTCCCAAACGTTAGAATTAACCTCATCTATTTTATATGTGTTTAGGTAAGTTTAGGGTTCCAGAAACCCATCCAAAGGTGTTTAGATGCTATTTATATTCTTTCCCATGTTTCCACAGGGAAAAAAGTGAACGCCACATATCTGGTCATATACATGAAGGGATAAAAGATATATATTTATATTCTGTAATTGTTATCTACCTTGGGGAGGATGTGGAAAATGCAATGAATGGCTACGTAGAGCTTGCATAAATATCTTAGTATCATATGCAGAACCCTCCTATCCTGCCCAAACAATAAACCAATAAGTATTATACTTGAAAAGAAACCAATAAACCATAACATTAACAAGATTCATCTGAATTGAATAAAGTAGAATAAATCTCCATTAAACTGATTATTACTGACCAAGTTTAAGAAGAATATGTTCATGAACATTACTAAATTGAAAGCATCATTCATAAAAACAGAATCACAGACATTCTAAAATATGATTCAAATCTATACTAAACTAAAAACATCAAACATAAAAACAGAAGCTATGCTAACACACAAAACAAGTCAAATCAGTATAAATCTCAAGATACTAATGTTCCAATGATACTTCCATTTCTTTCAGATAAGGATAAGACCCTTTCGAAAAATCCAATATTCCCAACTAACAACATATCACTCTACAAATTATGAAAGATTAGAGGCTGTAACTGCTCCAAATAAACAATTCTTAACTAAATGGGTCCTTCAAGACACCCAAAAAAACACAGTTTCCTTTATTCTTCTCCCAATTAAGCAAACAAGAACCCCCATTGACGTACTTGAAATGCAAGGCAATGTTGTGATTCTCAACGCTAAGCCTCCATTTTAAGCAAAAGATGGATTTGCAGAACACTACAAAACACATAGAGATGCCTCATCTCTTCACGAGAGAGGAAAAAAGCAATTGCAAAAATTGAATTCCGAACGAAAAGCACAAACTATGGCAACATTGGTAGAACTCTAGGTATAGCCTAGTACCAAAAATTGAAAAAAATAAAATAAAAAATAAAAATATGAACCCTAGAGGGCAACAATGTATTTAGTGTGGAACACTGATAAAAGTAGATAATAAAATAGAAAACCCTAGAAGATTCGGACATGATTTTGATTCAAAACATACATCAAAATAGTGATGGAACCCTAGGAACATGAATAAACGAAGAAAAAACACAGAAGATTCAAAATCTCCAGATCTGTCAAAGAAGAATGATTTTGCAAATACAAATGGCAAACGTTTTTTCATATTCAAAACATAGCATGAACACTCACCTGACATCCGAAATGTTCGGAGGCGACGACTGCAAACGGCGGCCAGGACGACAGAAGGATGCTAGGGTTCGCGTGGTTCAGGGCTCTCGTGGTTCAACTTCGTGGAGATGCAAGATGCAACAATGGGCATATTATCATTTTGAAATTTTTATGGGGGCATTTTTGTCCAAGTGAATTTTTAGGGACAACTACCCGAAAAGCCATCATCTGAGAAGCTATTAGAGTGGGCTTCTGAAAAAGGCATTTTTAGAGCTTTTTAAAAAGTGTATCCAAACACCCAAAAAAATTTAAGAAGTCCTTAATCCAGTAGAGAAGCTCTACTGGGCTGTATCCAAACAGGCCCTAAAGTGAAGTCGGAGCAATTATGATTAAATAGTAAATAAGGTTTTGCTAACATAAAGGCATATATTAAAAAATAAAAACATCTAAAGAAGAAAATGTTAACTTTTTAATGTATAAAAAAATGTTAACTTAAAAAAAAAAAAACAAAAAAAAAAATGTTAACTTTTTTAAAAAATTAACATAATAAATTTTTTTTTTTTGTTACAGTTTTTTATTTTTAATTTCAAAATAAAACACTAATAAAAATTATATAAATACAGCATAAAATTTATATAAATACAAAATGGTATGTGTGGCAAGTAGATAAGAATGATCATTTCCTTTTTTTTATCTCACTGCATTAAGCCATTAACTGATAAAATAATAATAAGCATAAGCCAATTCGTGGGTGGGTAAGGTCAGGTCGAAACTTCACTACCCTTTCTCCTCACTCATTCACAATGAACAATTGCGAGTGGCACTTTTTTTGCTTATAAATAGTGATGCATGAGCTAGCATTCAAATTCCCCCACCATCGCTCTCTCCCAAACCTCCTCCTTCTATTATCTCGTCACTCTTTTTCTTCACTGAAAGAGAGTGATCATAATATATATTAGTAACCCAATCTGCTTCAGTTTTGCAGAATTACAGGTGGAACTACTATAGTACCATTTTGTTCTATTCATTCAAGTTCACAACTCACGAACGCACGAACAAAATCTTATAGTTTAGCAATTGCACCTTCCATTTGAAGCAGACGAGGAAACCAAATATGTTTCAGTTCTCGTATCACCAACATTCTTCTAAACCAATCTTCATTTTCTTACTTATCCTCGCTTCTAGAGGTATATTCATACAAATCTCAGTTCTTAATTGATTTCAAAATACGGGTCTTCTGCGTCATTATAATGCATCCTGTCATAATCAAGCTTTTAAATTGTGGTATGGGACCGCATTTATGGTTGCAATATTATAGTTTTTATAGTTTTTGTCATTGTATTATGATGACAATCACTTTAATCGCATTTTTTCGCAATTGCAATAAATGTAATATGATATTGATAGGAATTCCAACTACAACCACAATTTAAAATCCTATTGTCTATGGTCTATAGTTTTTGTCAAACAAAAGAAACATTCTTACAAAAACCAAGGAAATTTTATTAATTCATATTAATCCAAGTGATAAGAAGCTTGTTCGAGTCTTATTAACAGAAAAAAAAATAAATGCCGAGAGAGATTTACCTCATTACACTGTAATTTGGGGATATTGACGGGAAATAAAAAAAAAACATGGAAACTTCAAACTTACTAAATTAAGGTTGCTCTGTTTGTGCATGCAGGGGTTTCAGTTTCAGGGACAACATTCACATTCGTGAACAAGTGCGACCACACAGTATGGCCAGGGGTTCTAGGAAAACCAGACCTCGGGACCACAGGCTTCGAGCTCAAAAGGGGAACCACACGCTCGTTCCAAGCACCAACCGGTTGGTCAGGCCGGTTCTGGGCAAGAACCGGCTGCAAATTCGATGACTCTGGCCACGGAACATGCACGACCGGAGACTGCGGCTCCGGCGAGGTCAACTGCAACGGCAACGGCGCAGCGCCACCGGCCACCCTCGCCGAATTCACGCTTGGCTCTGGCTCCCAACAACAAGACTACTACGATGTGAGCCTCGTTGATGGCTACAACGTTCCCATGATCGTGGAAACAAGTGGCGGTTCCGGTTCGTGTGCCACGACCGGATGCGGGGCCGATCTGAACCGGCGGTGCCCGTCGGAATTGAGGGTCGATGGTGGTGACGCGTGTCGTAGTGCTTGTGGTGCGTTTGGAAAACCTGAATATTGCTGCGACGGTGCGTTTAATTCACCTTCGACGTGTACGCCTTCGGTGTACTCGCAGATTTTCAAGTCTGCGTGTCCGAAATCTTATAGCTATGCGTTTGATGATGCTACCAGTACTTTTACGTGTGCAGGAGCTGATTATACACTCACATTTTGTCCTTCTTCTTCTCCAAGGTAAAAATTTTCAGTTCATTGCTGCTTAGGGTATTTTTGACCTTCAACTGTCACTTAAAAGGTTGTTGTACTTGTTTTTTTAGATAAATAATAGTTTCTATAATAAGTCCAAGGGTGATCCTAACGTGTGTTCGAGTGCTGGTTAAGGAATCCACGAAAAATAATTTTTCATTAAAAAATTAAGTATTTAAATTATTCAAATATCAAATACATCATTTCTCAATAAAACTTTTTTTATTCATTAATCAGTGTCCTTTGAGCACCTATTAGCATTCTCCTAGATAGAATGCACTTCTAAAACATTAACTTTTTTACAATAATTTAAAATTTGTATTTTAAAATTTAGTCTATTTTTGTTTATAAGTGTTGTGTTATATTCGTGTAGTAATGTTTCTTGAACGGAGTGAGATCCTCTCCTTTTTTTCTCATATTTTCTCTTATGTTATGAAAGAGAAAGAAACAAAAATAAATTTGAATGAATTTCACATATAAAAACAAATTTGTTTTTATATCTTTTTCTTTCGCATCATAAGAGAAAAAAATGGGAGGACCTAAAATCCTTCTTCAATATTAAGATAAGGATATTATATGATATTTTGTATCTTTTAAATATATTTTTGAAATATATATATATATATATATATATATATATATATATATATATATATATAAATATAAAAGGTAAGTGAGAGATAAAAGATAAATATTTCATCATCTCTACTTTTTTGGCAATGAAATTTAAATAATTTGACAAAATTCACTTAATATTGTTGATTGTTGGATAAGTAAAAGTGGTAAAACTTATTAATCCACCAAAAAGTGAGTAATAGTTCCAAGGAAAAATTTTGACTAGCTAAATTCTGTCATAGTTTTTTTCCAAGTGAATATTCACGTAAGATGCTTGAGCTTGACATAATGCAAGTTGTTGGGTTCCGTTTTGCAGTCTGAAGTCTTTAACAGATTCGGGGCCAGGATCATCGGTGGAGCAGGCTGCAGCAACTACTACTTCGTGGATATCCAATTTGGCTACAGGGTCCTCCACCATAAGCCAACCCTTTGGAGCTTCCAAGTCTGCATTTTTTGTGACTGTCACTTTCATTCTTTCCCATGTAGTTTCTTAAGTCTCTGTGGGTCCCTTTCAGAGTGACATGTCAATTGCATTTGCAACCTTATCTTCCTCCTTTTGGATACACAGAAATAGGATTAATGACACCAATTCGGTGTTAAAAGTATATGATGATTGTTAATTCTATGTAAATTATAATGATCCTAATCATTTAGTTGCAGAGTATTCTTGTTTTATTTGTATAATACCTTTTATGGTTTGTCTAATACTCCGCAAGTGTTAACACTAGTTACGAAATTAAAAATAAAAAACATTAAATAAAAGTAAGGCACTCAACGTATTCAAAATTTAAAATGTTTTAGTTTTAATTATTTAAAATTTATCATTTTTTTATATCTTAGCAAATGCCTTAAAATATTCCTTAGTAAATCCTACATTTTATTTGTTGAATAAATTAGGTTAGAGACGAATGAATAAGGAAGAGAAAGACAAAAAGAATAATATTGATATAAAGTAATGTGATAGTATTATGGTTTGATGTAATCTGATAAGAGAAAGCCAAAAGTCATATTTATACTAATAATATAATACTAGTCCTAATTAAGTGATGAAGCAAATCAGGAAATAATAAATAAGAAATAACTCCTACAAGATCTTCTAAGATATCCTAAAATATTTTAAGATACACTAAAATATTATCAAATATCTTATAGATATTTTAATATTATTATTATATTAGTCATTGGATTTGGAAGGGGTGGGGATCCAAATGAATGACATTCCCTTAATTGAAAAGTAGAAATGATATTTGGACAACAAGTTTCGAACAACATACGGTGTCTCTTTTATTTTTTTTTATATATTTTTGAAATATATGTATATAAAAAATATAAAAATTAAGTGAGAAATAAAGATAAATACATATTGTGACAAATACGATATCCAATTCTTGATGTTCAAATAACAAAACTCATTGAAAAATGTGAATAATAAATAGTTGTATTATCTAAATATTCAGAATATTATACTATTAGAGTAAAAAAAAAAATTTTACTATTAGTTTATCACAAATCAAGACATGATTGATTTTTAATGTAGTTAAGATAAAAGTCAAACAATTTTAATGATATGATACTTTATGATTCGTTGACGGTATAAAAAATCTTTACACTAACAATATATAAAATTTAAATCTATAATAATATATTTATTCTAACATGATATAACTAGGAGAATATCCAGCAACAATTAGAGTCGTATGAACACGGGGTTTACTGTAGTGTTGTTGCTAAATCAGGGAGTACTCCCATTAGTGGGTGATGAGGCCCATCACTTTTTTGCTCACTCGATCTTGCTAGGAAATTGCAAAAACTACCATGAACTGTAACCGGATAAAAAAAGGCAAGCAAAGAAACAAAAGGAAATGAAAAAACCATTTTAAAATGATAAAGTAAAGGTCATACATGACTTGCTTGCTAGGTTTTTGAACAGTGAAAAGAATTTGCCATAAATGGTTTTGGTTTGCGCATCTCTTCTGAGTCAGACATGTTAAAAAGCACTTAATAATTCATCTATAGTAAATCATCATTTGTCTCCCTATAAGTGGGGGACGTTATTAATTCAATTTCTAAAAATAATTAAATTATAAAAAAGTCTCTTAATATTAATTTCGTTAATCAAGTTAATCCTTATCATCACTTCAAAGATCAATTTGATTAATAAAATTAATATTAAGGGACTAATTTGATTAATAAAATTAAGGAACCTTTTATTAATTTAACTGTTTGTACAAACCGAATTGATTGTACCTAATATTTTTAGAAATTAAAATAATTGATCTATGATAAGATGGTAAGTGGCTTTAGGAACTGTTGGTTAAACTGGTAGAAGATATTTGTAAATATCTTTGGAGAATCTAAATTGGCTGTGGTCATGCCTTCAACTTTGGATGAATGATGAATTGATTGATCCATCCTCTAAAAATGTTAACACTGTATCATTGGCTGAGAGAATGAGAGGGATATGGTAACTACGAACATATTGCTAAAATAATGTATTTTCAAATCCTTTTGTAAAATGTCATCATGAACAAAGCCAACCTACATTCTTTTCAGTGCAAGCAAGAGATAGGTGCTGGAAAGGAAAAAGTGAGAAATTGAGGTGAAAGCTTAAAATGATGATTTAGGGCTTAAAGCTGGAAGAAATTATGTAAAGATAATGACATCTTATATGCGTTGTCAATCTTATGATCAAATTGCACTGAGATGTATTTATCATACTTCTGAAATAATATTAGGCATAAATACGGCTAGCCCGCGAGATGCTCCTATTTTCTCTTATCTCTGTATTTGTTTTTGGTTTTGTGTTTGCTTTGTTCTTGTTTCCTGATTAGGGATGACAATCGGTAGGATATGGATAGGGTATTATAGTATCCGTTTTCGTACTCATATTTTTAAAAAATATTCATATCCATATCCGTGTGGGTAGTAACTTTAATACTCGTACCCTTATTCGTTGGGTACCTAATTATTCATACACGCATCCATTACCCGCACTTTAATATAAGAAATTTGTGGATGTTTGGAAATAGGATAAAAAATGTATACTATCAAAAGACAAAAGAGGAGAACATAAATAAATATGTAATACAAATTAGGCTAATTTAGTATGTTCTCACATTACAAATATACATCATCGTATATCTAAGTGTGAAAGGGTCGAATACTCAAACTGTCGAATGGAGACTGGAGAGAGACCGAGAGTGGCATTGTGGCAGCAAGGAGAGTCGAGGAGGAGTAACATAAAATTCGAACAATATAGAACGAAAAGGAGAGTCTAGATCCAGAGTCAAGACAAAAAGGAATAATGAAACTAGTTAACTAGGTTTAAGTTTTTTATTTTCTTAAATTCAATATATATATATATATATATATATATATATATATATATATATATATAGAGAGAGAGAGAGAGAGAGAGAGAGAGAGAGAGAGAGAGAGAGAGAGAGAGAGAGTGGGGATCAAGTTACTCTAAGAATAACTATAAAAGAGTTACTCCAAATCTTCGCCCTTCATTTTATTGTAATCAAATAACCTATATTAATTCATTAAAGAAATAACTTATTTTTCATTGAATTACAATAAAATGAAGAGTGATGATTTAGAGTAACTTCATCCACACTTATATATATATATATATATATATATGGGGCGGGGTGGGTACTAGAGTACCCGCACCCATACTCATACCCATATCCATTAAGCGGATAATTACCCTACCCATCATGGGTAATTTTTGTGGGTACCCGTTGGGTCTATTACCCATTGCCATCCCTATTCCTGACCTCTTCTGGAGATGTATTTAGATTCTAAAATAAAAATAAAAAATAAAATTGTATACAAAGTCAAAAATAATTTTAATGGAAGTGTATAACTTCATCAAATTAAAATAACAAGTCATTCCTAATGATTTATTTTTTTACCTTTTTAAGTTTTGAATTAATAAAATTAATACAGACAAAAATCACTAAAATGAATAAAGTATTAATATATAAATATAAAAGGAAGTCTAGTAATTTGCTGAGGACAATGACCTTATTGGGTGCATATAAAGTGTATTCTAGCCTCTTGGGTCTGGCACAAAATTATTATGGTTCGTGATATATTCTTTCTTTTTGCAGGTACGCGATTGGGAATGGTTAAGGTCCTTCCCTCTGGTTTGATCCTTGGTTGGAGATTGGGCCGATTGCTAGGAGGTTTGGTGAGAGACTTATCTTCGATCGTGGTCTTCCTAGAGAGGCTAGGGTAGCTGATATTATTTTGGAAGATCGCTGGCACCTCCCACCTTCTGTCTCTATGGAGCTTATGGAGATGAGGGAGCTCATCCCTAGATGAGGGTGACTCGTGACGATATGTGGACTACGACGACATCCACCTCTCATTTTTTCAATGCTTCAACTGCATACCATGTCTTGCGGTCTGTTGCGCCTACTTTGCATTGGTCTTATCTGGTTTGGTTTCCCCAGGTGATTCCTATACACATCTTCATCCTTTGGCTTGTGGTGTGTAATCACTTGTCGACTTGGGTGAGACTTTGAAAGTTGGGTTCCATTCTGCAGGACTCGTGCATTCTTTGTGGTAACCATCCAGAGCATATTTCGCACTTGTTCTTCATTGCTCTTCTGTTGTCGTTGTTTGGTCTTTTATTCACAGCCAAAAGTGCTGCCTTGATTCCGGCTTTTTAAGTTGGAGTTTTATTATTCAGTAGCTTTCTGTGAGGTGCAGGAGTCGTGGCCTCCCTTTTGTGGTTACTAGGATTGCGCTTGTCGCCTCAGTGTATTTCATTTGGAAAGAGCTTAATGCTCAGATTTTCTCAGATGGCTCGACTACTCCTTCAGCTATTTGTTCTCTCATTCCTTAGACTGTCTGGGATCAACTCTTCGATACCCATAAGTTTTCTCTTTCTGTTTGTAATTGGCTTTTGCAAAATGAGGAGGAATTATACGTCTCATCATTTTGACCTTAGTTTGCTTTGGGGCTGTCTTGCTCTTTGTTTTATTTGGCCTGCATGGCGGTTGTTTTTTGTGTGACTCGGGTTTAGTGTGGCAGTGGTTTTGGGTCTGCGTACTTTTGTTTAAGTTGGCCTGCGTGCCTGTTTTTCTTGAGGTATGCCCCTTATAAACTTGTAGTTTTTACTTTATTTATATTATTCTTACTTATCTTAAAAAAAATCATCAAATATGTCTTGGGGTTTATCCTTTACCTATTTTACAATTGAAGGCCAAACTTCGATGTTGTAAATTTTGTCCAATATTTAATTGGTAGTGACTATAATGGACCAATCCAATAGCATGACGACAAAAGAAAACTCTTACTGCGATCCCTAAACATTGAGAGATTTCGTCATCCTTAAATATAAACGCACTCTAATGGCGGGAATAAAACTCAACAATAAGCGCTTCTTCATGTTGTGAGGGATTGCGATAGGATCTCTCGGATTTGGCTTCGTTTAGCTGCGTCTACATACTGGGAGGAATTCTTTAACTGGTATCTTGATGTTTGGTTGCTGGAAAACCTCTCGCAGAATTTAGGGAATGGATCTTCCCATGCTTGGAGTCTCCTGTTTGCAACCGCTATTGCCTTTTTTTGGTATGATAGGAATAAACACATTTTTGAAGGGAAAGTTGAAGGGGAAATGGACCTTTTCTGGAATATTCAAGCTCGCCTGAGGGAGAGCCTTTTTTTGTATTTGGTCTAGGGAGCTCTGCTCCCTCTTGTCATTCGGGATGCAAAGTCATCCATGTTAGGTGGCAAGCCCCTCCCATGGGGTGGTTTAAGATCAACTTGGATGGGTCTGTGGTTCATGCTTTAGACCAGGCTTCATGCGAGGGGTTGATCCGGGATGAAACTAGTAGCTTGTTGGTGGGTTTTGCTTGCAAGCTTGGAGCATGTTTTATCATTCAAGCTGAGCTGTTTGGCATTTGGCATGGATTGAAGATAGCTAAGGATAAGGGGATCCTGCTTGTGATGTTTGAATCAGATTCGAAGAGCGCCATCCAACTTATTGAGCAGGGGTGCGAGGGGTCTCACGCTTGCGCACCCAATGTGCAGGAAATAGGAAGGTTGATCAACTGTTTTTCCAAGGTGGAGTGGCAACATGTTTTTAGGGAGGCAAACCAATGTATTGACTTGTTGACCAAGCATGAGCATTAGTTGGATTGGGGCATGCATGTCTTTGACTAGATGCCCCAATTCCTTACTCTTGCTTTTCTTTCTGATATGTCGGGTACTCTTTTTGATAGAGTTGTTTAGTTTGTTTTGTTGGTTTGGGCGTTAGCCCCGTTTGTTTACAAAAAAAAAAACTCAACAATAAACTAAATTATTAGGTCAGAATTGAAACAATAGCCACTCACTACAATAATTTTGCCATATACCTATTGACACTTTTAGTGACGGTCGTTAAAAATGTAGGTATAGGTAATAGTGTCCGTCAAATCGTAGGTATAGGTAGATAAATAGTAGGTAAAACCTATTGACAGTCAAATACAATTGTAGGTAAATGTACGTGGATCGTAGATAAAATCTATAGTGATAGTCATTTTTCGTTGTTATTCGTCGCTCATAATGGACGGTTGGACCGGCCGTAGGTGAATGTAAATTTTACATATACCTATAAATTTTAAACATATAGTGATAGATTTTGTTTGTCACTGAAAGACAAATTTTTTGTAGTGACTATATTGATCAAGGTTGTCAACTTCGCCAGTTTTTCTAAACTCATAAAGTCTAGGTAAATTTGCTCATAAAGTCGTAAGAGTCTACCTATTTTACAATTGAAGGCCGAATTTTGATGTTGTAAATTTTGTCCAATATTTAGTTGGTAGTGACTATAATTGACCAATCCAATAGCATTATGACAAAAGAAAACTCTTGTTTGCCACGCACTTATTCAGTTGTAAGCTACTTACACAACGGTGTCTTGCCAATATCAAGAATTTTCCACTGCTCTGATCATTAACCACGGCCAGGTGGGAATAGGCTCTTCAAAAATTTATATAATATAATTAGTCTACTTTAAAATTTTGAATACAACAACACAAATAAGGGATAAATTATTTTTGTGAAAATGTGTTCATGATGGATAAATTCACAACTGTATGTGAGATTATATAGAAGTTATTGATCTCACTTCTTGGGAGTTTATCATCTATTGTGTGCATGTATATATATTTTCTTTAATGATTTGAGAAAGTTGCTCTAGAAACTCCATAACTTTTGCTATCACTCTCTAAAGGTGAACTTTTTATGTTCTCTGTAGGAACATTTCAGACATCACCGAGTTGTTATCAGAGAAGGAAATAAAGCTACAAAAAGGCCTAAATTTGGAAAACAACGTTAAATAATATCAAAGCAATACTTTCAGATTGAGATTTGATTTAAATTTTATTTTATATTTTAAGTTTAATTCAATAACATGTACACGTGTTATATTTTTTGTGGACTAGATGCCATACTAAGGTACATAAAATTTTCTCCCAAATTAGGGTATCCCAAACTACCATCCCAATGGCAATGAGATTCTAGTTTGGCAGACACAAGGGGTAGCAGTGCGACTGATATCAGGCTTTGGAGAAAGAACAACATGAACAGTAATACAAAGGAAACAAATCAACAGACTTTTGGCCCCAAGATAAGATGACAACTTAAAGTCCATTCGTCAGTGGTTGTTTTACTTTCCAATTTAAACTTTTCCTTAATGTTTCTACACACCAAAGGCAATGTGAACAAACCCAATACACACCATTGGTTTTTAGAAAATATGCAAAAAGATAGAACTTGAACAGAAACCAACCACTATCAAGAAAATAAGCAGGGAAAACCCACTACGTAGCAAAAAGATCTATCACTGGAGTTCGGTTTGATATAGCTGGAAATTGTCTACTTGGAAAGCCATTGTGTAGTAATCAGGAAACCATTAATTGCAATGAATCCTAAAGTTCGAAACTGAAACAGGTCGTTGATATTTTACATTTTTCTGATATCTAACTTAATCACTAGTTGCATTAGTAAGTTATATATACCAATATACCAATGCTTGACATGCTTCTTGGGTAGGCAATTTAGAAATAGCCAATTATGTAAAATAATAAAGCATTAATTATAGGAGAAATAAAACCAAACCTTTAATTAAATAGTTTGAAAATGTTCATAAACTTTGACTAAAGTAGCACCTAGTTCATATATAGAACATTGCCACCCCTCTTTTGCTGGCAGACACACTAGCGATTAGAAAATCATGGTACCAGGTGACAAGTCCAATCCACGATACAATAAATGGAAATTAATACTAATATTTGCTTCCGTAATAGCTAAGAATCCCGAGTCAGATCCCTAAATAATCTCACTGCAAAGACAAAGCACATCCCATTGCTGTTACGTACAAGAGAAAAGAAAGCACGAGTCCACTTGGATTAAATTTTAGTTTAATTTAATTGAACCAATTGCTATCTTTTGACACAGTGCAGCTTCATCCCACTTGTGGAGTTGCTTTGTCTACTCAAAGGACAGCTCCTCTAAAAGCTTTTTACTAGTTACTTTGATGCTCAACTAAGATAAGGAAACTTTTTTCTGTCAAAAGTTGCAATGCAGAAACCAGTAGCAAATCCAAAATACCATCACAATAATAAAACAATAAACAAATCCGCACATTATTTATCTACCCAGCCATTTTATAATCATATATGGGAGACAACAACAGTGCAAAGATTATAATCACCATCAACATACTATTATCTAGCAAATACCGAACATTTACTTTCTTCCTTTTTCCTTTTATAGGTTGCTACGACCAAGTGGATTTAGGACAGCTTTTAATAATCTCAGATACTTAATGGTGCCGAAATTTTCAAGGTGAACCACCGAATATGCTTCATATTCATTTGAGCTTTCGTGGTTGAGTATAGCGCTGTCTGCTGAAGATGTGACCCTAATAAAACAATATATTATGCAAAGAAAGCGTGCAATTGATTATAGTGTCTGTACTGGGACATTTCCTGTGTTGGAGGAATAGATTTGCACGTTAACTGTCTAACAAGAGTCAACCAACGATGGAAAGAGGCCCAAGGCGGAATATCTGAATGAAAGTTCAAAGGGTAATTCTGATTAAGAGTGGATAGCAGTGATCTTTCTCATAACTGGGCCAAGAGTCCCTATCTTCACCATTCAAGAATCCCTCATGACGTTTCCAGACTTCTGTGTCATAGTTCTCTGTTACACTGAAATGCAAGCCATTTTCTTCAACCACCTCCAAGAACAGGTCCAAAGAATTACCTCTTCTAGGACTTAAAAATATAGCCTCAGAAGATCCTGCTTTTGATAATAATTGTTTGACAACACGAGCAAGGCCTCTGTGGAAATCCTTAAAGAAAGTGCTGTCAAAATGACCAATCAATGTCGTAAATATAAGATACGATTGGCATAAAGACCAAAACAAAAGGCAAGCCAAACTGCATGCATGTGAGTCTGCTCATGCATTACGTATACAAGATAAAACTGCCTTTCCACCACTACAGAATAAATTCTGATATGTGATAATGTAAGCATATCCATCTTTAAAAATTGAAAGTGATAAAAAGTTGACAAAGCTATAAAAGAAAACTAAGAAAAGTAACCCCATTTGCCAACCATTACACGTAATGCAAAATTTATTCATCAGATAAGAACACAGCTTCCACCAGATAAACAAGAGATTTGAACCCTCATGAGTAAACTCTAATCTAGCTCTTATCCTTATCCAATATTATTTATGTAACCAGTTACAGGATTACAGCTATATCACTAGAACTGCAAATAAGGTGTTCCACTAAGGATAGAAACAGAGGCATAAAACCAGGAATAAAGTAGCTGAAAATTCAAGAAAAAAATCTTACCAATCACTTGCCACAATGATATCAAAAGTCTCTGCAACATTAAAAGTATCTTCCTGATTCCAGTGAAGCATCATAGACTTCACAATTGTATCCCCAAATGCTCCATAGTTGGCTTCAATGTTACGCTGAGTATCTGATTGTCATGGAAGAGCAATCCCATTCAACAAGAAAATATTTAATGACCACTGTATATTCTCAAAAGGATCATTGCCGCAAGCAATTTTCATTTATAAAAAATAGAGGCTTGGTTATTGGGTTGATTTGGGACAAGCATGTACAATGGGAAGAGAAATTTACATTCACAGAAGAAAAGTCTTAGGCTCCTACACAACTTCCAAAGCTACATAACGGACAGCCTTAAATGACATTTTACCAACAAAAAACATGTATTCTCATTTGAACATGACAAAAGCATTTATGCATCACCAAGTAAAAGCAAATAGGAATTAAGCCAAAAAATGAATAACAATTATGTAAATTAAGGGTAAAAGTTGTTATTAAAGCAAAGTAGATTAATTACAACATGAAAAACATCAAACATAAACAGGAGTGTTTGACGCAAAACTAGTGTGAAGGACATGGCAGCACACAAGCAGGGATTAGTACCAAGATACTACACTAGTTCTTTGAAAAAAGCTAATATGTAATTTGATAGTTGCCTATAATTTTGGTTAAATGCGTCACTACTTCAAAGTAGAGATGGTTTTACTAATATATCCAGTTCCTATATTGACCTTCAGATGCAAAAAGCAAAAACATACAAAAACAGGAAAGTTGAAAGTGAGAACTATAGGATGTATTTCTGGATTGCTTGTGTTTATTTTTTCCGCAGCACTCTTTGATCTTATATACGCTCACAATCTTTTATTTTCAAGACAATTAATGGGTTCTACTTCCCAAGTACATGAACCTATCTATACATGAACCTAATAATACATGAACCTATTGATACATAAACGTAAGCATTTACTATTACTATTTCCAACATCCGTAAGTTTCTTGGAGGGGACCTTGTAACATGGAGAAGAAACAAGCAAAATATAGTAGCAAGGTCAAGTACAGAGACAGAATTCCGTTTTTTTGGCTGAGTTGCTTTTGTTCAGATAAATCGCCAGCATCGTGGCAAACTTGATCCCTGTGCTATTAAATGCATATTCATTGGCTATGCTCTTGACAAGAAGGGATATAAATGGCAGGGTGGATGGCCTATTTGTACAAAAACTTGATCTTTGAAAGTATGGACGAAGCCGACGGGATGTGTGACCAAGGCCAGTACCAACTTCTCGATTGATTGATATCGGACCTCCGCCCCTTTTGAAACTCGGCTAATGTAATAGACCAGTTTCTACTGCTTGCCTTCATCCTAGATAATGACAGTGCTGATAGCTGAATCAATAACTAATAAATATAAATATAAGTATATAACTCCTTACCTGGGATGGGCCGAGTTAAAATCAATAGTGATGACAGGAATTGTTTTAACTCGGGGAATGCCTCTTCACAAGCTATGGTCCACTGTAAGTCAGCGGTATTCAACAGTTTAAAGCTGAGATCTTTTCTCCCTTGCTCCCTTTTGATACTCCACCAGATACTCCTTCCGAGGGCAGTGGTATTTTCTTGTTGATGCTCCATTCGATACTCCTTCTAATATGTCTTCTAATAACAAGAGTTAGCACCTTCTACGGGTTTTCCACCTGAAAATAGTAGGACTGTAGCCAACACAAAGGATGGAACAACCTGAACTAGTCCAAACTCAACTTCAAGCGTCTGAACCGATGGTAAGCACCGGAATAAACAGCTTAAACCTAAAAATCAAAAGAAGTTTGTGCTTAAAGAACTTTACAAGCTAACTTAATTAGTTAGGAAGCCTAAATGCTTGTCCTGTTGTCCAGGTCGGAGGTATAGTCTGCAAGACACATATGACACTTGAACCAGCTCCATCGTCAATTTGATTCAAGTAAACTCAAGCACAATAGCTAACTCTCCCATATGTTTAATCCTAGATGCATAAATTAGCATCAACCAATGAGGTTTATGCGAACATGTAATTTAAGCGAAACCCAAAGAGTCGAGATAGACTGTCATCATGCTTTCCCCTCCTTGCATCTCTAAATAGAGAGAAAAATTCAAAGATCCTTTAACGCAACAGTATAATCCCACAGGTGTGTTTTATTTTATCTTGATGCATGATGAGGCTAGGATGATCATACAAAAAAATACTACAACAGGGGAACAGATCACACCAACACCCAATTTGAGGTCACCGAGAATTGAAAAACATTTCAGTTGATATTCTGTTCTGTGGAATAAATGGAAAGTAGTATAACCATTTATACTAGTAAGTTCTCATTATTACTGAAAATCCAGAACATAGTCTTCTTAAGCACTGCAAAACAAAACATGTGTTTGTGTGGTGACTCTCCAAGAAAAGTTCCTCTTTCCTAATCAAAAGGCAAAGGCAAGCCACAACTCATACAGATAAAGAAACTTGCACATTTTGTTTTTTTTTTTTAGTAAAAAACTAATACTTAACTGCACAGGAATAAGATAACTTTCACCAAGTTTCTCTACTACTTCCCAACCTGTTTCTTCAGGTAGTGATAGATTAGCTTTTCTTTTGCAATATCTAATTTAAGTTTTAAGTGGTTCTTCTCCTTTCTATAAGGAAAAAAAAAAAAAAACAGAACTACAATGAAGAATAGCTGTCCACACACTTCGGCAACTACTTCAATATTGTCAAAGTAAGACACATGCGTCTATACAGAGCTGAAAAAAATATCACAAAATTGCTGCAAAACTCATCTGATTGGCAAGATTCTGAAAATCAGACCGGTCATTAAATCAGTGGAAGAACCAATTCACGATTCAATAGTACAAGTCAAGCTGTGGTTGAACCAGAACACAATTTTATATATATAATTATCAGATATTTTTATGTTAAATAAATATTATATGTTTTTAATATGTTTTACATGATATAAATATTAAGCATTTTTTATATTAAATAATAGAGAGATAAGGTTATATATTATAATTTGAATGTATACAGCCAACAATTCCAGTGGCAATGTGGTGAAGTGCGCTGCAGCACAAGTAATAGTACCCGGTTTGACCATTCATCCTTCTCCTTGGAACTTCGTAATATTTTTTAAGACAAGCTTGAACTGGTTGACCATCTAAACTGTACCTAGGTCAACTGGTTCATTGGCTCACAACTACCAGTTTAAGTGGCATGACAGGACTGGCCAATGGTCCCGTTCACTGTTTAACCGGTCAGATCGATCGGTCCGGTCCGGTTTTCAAAACATTGCTGATTGGTCAAGTTCCATTCTCTAGTAAAATGTTCAAAACCTCTCACTTAGTTCCTCTATCACTAATCACCCTGTCTGTCCTGTTAATAGCAGACATCATATTGCAGTGAATAAACACTCGTTAATGAGTTCAAACAAGGTTTAGAAAAACAAAAAAAAATATGAACTATGGCATCACAGGTATTATCATATTAGATTTTACATACATTAGACACCTCTCCTTTATGAAGTAGAGTTAAAACGGTTATCACTAGA
Organism: Ammopiptanthus mongolicus; assembly: GCA_039655645.1. Classification (NCBI taxonomy): domain Eukaryota; kingdom Viridiplantae; phylum Streptophyta; class Magnoliopsida; order Fabales; family Fabaceae; genus Ammopiptanthus; species Ammopiptanthus mongolicus. The sequence goes on from CM077343.1 coordinate 20,441,733, forward strand.
TTTAAATCCAGTAGTTTCATGTTTTTCACCAAAAATATAAAAGCAAAGAGAAAAAAATTGTTTAAATTTACACCCAGAAGGCACTGTAGTACCCTTCTTTAAATCTACTTGTGGAAAAAGTATTGAATTCTTTAAATACAATTAATTCTATCCTTTAAAACATAAATTTAAGAACTATTATCATGCATATAACCTAGAAAGCACCGACACTCCTAACTGTTGGGGTGTCTGAGTGTCAGAAAGCACCGACACTCGTGGCGGTTGGGGTGTCTGACGCGTCCGACACTGACATGCGTGTGACACTCGTACGACACGTGTCCTACACTTCTTGTCAGGTGTCCGATTTAAAAATTATTTTTGTTGGCTCGACACTTAGCCGACACTTCTATGTGATTGGACATATAAAGGACACAGCTGGTCACCAATTTTTTATTGAAAATATACATAAACTAAATTAAAACTTTAAAAATAATAACATAATAAATGAGAAAGAGTTAGAAGTGTCTCATATATGCTTCTGAAAGAAAGAAGCGTCTATCCCCTTGTTTTTCGTCTTCTTCCCATTTCTTTCTTTACCTCTATTCCTCCCTCCTCTTTCATGTTCATGACTTCAAATTGTTGGTGAGTTTTCACGATATTGTATAATGATGTCTCTAAATATTTTTTTGAGACTCATTATCATAGGGAAAATTTAATGTTTTGTTTTGAGATGATTAATATATATATATCTTGATTCTCAATTTAGATCTATGCTCATATTTAATTTTATTTTCTTTTACACGCACACATATGTGTCTGGTGTCCTTGTCTGTGCTTCATAGCATATAACTAAACCAAAAGGATACAATTAACAACTTGTGGATTTCCATCTGAAATTACAACCTCTGATGCCTCAGTAACAGCTGCGATAACAAATCCAGCCAAGCCATAGCCAGAACCAAGCTCAATAACTTTTTTAGACCTAAAAGAATATAAATGCATACAAAGAAATGATACCAGCACGAAGTCACAGAAAAATAACATAGTGCTATACACAGAAGAACAAAAGGATAAAATAAAATATAGTTATTAAAACTTAATATAATCTTCAAGGAAGAAACAAAATATAGTTATTCAAACCTGAATACATCTGATTGTGACGAGCAATAGTGAGCAAGAACATCTTCTGACGGCCAATTACCTGCAGAAGACATAATGAATTCGTGAGCACAAACTGTGAAAATAAAAGGCCAGGATCAAGGTTTATACACGTTTTGTTTTTGACATCAATAATGAAAGTTTTTAACTGAAATTATAGTGTTTCATCCAAAATGTAGAAGCAGCTAACATCTGATCGCTGATTCATTTTCTTTTAATTAGGCATTAATATAAAAGAACTTGAAAAAATGCACTTTTTCTACATCAGATCAATTGGGCAGAGGGGATGGAAAGGTAGGGAAGTAGGAGGAAAAGGAAGGGGATGGAGGGAGAGATGATTCCCCTTGATTGGATGTTTAGGTTGGAAAGGGAGGGGGAATTAATTTAAAATAAAGCCATTCTCCCTCCATTAAAAATCTTCCAAACAAGGGTGTAAGTATAACTCACTTTTCCCTTCCCTTCACTTCCCTCTCCTTACCTCTCATCCAAACATACCATAAATGAAATGAACAAGTATAATATTAACTCCATAGCAGATAAATTCATTTGCTATAAAATATGCCTCAAAAAAGATTCTAATAAAGCATCTTATCTACATTATTACATTGGAAATTTTGTTCAGAAGTTATTGTACTTTCCAGCTTTTTCTTTCGAGAACAAATGAAAAGGAATTGGAGAATAAGGGATCCTCCATACCCCCCCCCCCAAAAAAAAAAAAAAAAAAAATGAAAGAACAAATATAACAATAATAAAAATAAGAGAAACCATCAATGGAACAAAGCTATCTAATCCCTTTGCATATCTGTCAAGGGAAATCCCTGAAAAAGCCATGTGCATTACACCAAATTGAAACCAATCGCCTAATTTTATCCCAAATCAGCTACAAAGACTAAGAGACTAATAGTCTTAGAATATGAAAATGTTACTCATACTAAATTATGTGATACATCAATGAGTTACATATATACTTGGATAATAAATGCACATCTATTTACAAGAAATCATTGAGCTAGTTCCTATGCAACAATAACTTTAGCTATTTGCTAAGAAAGGAGGTAGTTCCTAAGAGATGAGTCCCAATACCATTTAACACAATTTGTTATTTCCAACACACTATTTCCTAGGATAAATAAGTAAACACAGTTTTCCACACTCCCCCTTATGCTGGTGAATAGGTATTCTCCATTTCTAGCTTGGACACAATGTTCTGAAATGCTTGATTGCTCAACCCTTTAGTACAAACATCAACAAGCTGACTGATAGAGCCCAAGAATACATGCCCAAAGAAGATATGGGCCAAATGCTAGATCAATTAAATCATGGACCAAATATATGGAGAGTTTACTCGAGAAGAAAAGAGGGGGAACGTGGAAATCAGATATAGGATGTTGTTATGCTGAGTGGAGTGATGGTGTCAGAAATGGTTTTTATGGAGAGGTTGCGGAGGGGGAGAGGTAGTCGATTAGTGTTTTGAAAATCTTTTTCGGACATAGGCTTGGGCTCATTGCTCCGGACGTTGAGGGATATTTTCCATTAGTTTCTGCATTTTTCCTCTATTATCTTACTTGTATTTTCTTTCTAGTTTCCAACAGGAATCCAGTGTCCTAGTGTTCCTCCATTTCAATACATAAAAGAAGAATTTCAGTTGCATTTGAGTGTTTCGTTCTATTAATTGGCCCGAGCTGCCAGCTCAATATCTATCCAAGCAAGATTGAAACCAGATTGCAATCCAGAGTCAAGACAAATGAGACGAAGTTAGCAGCGGTCGAAGTGAAGGTTCAAGAGCGGATACTTCAGTGTCAAGTTCTGTGGCATCCTTCTCGGTGTCCTGCCTTCATTGCAGCAACAGTCGATTAGCCTTCATTGTTGGTTTGTCTTCAACTCTTCTCCACTGCAGTAGCCGCCTTCATTGCGGCCAGTGTCTCTTGCTTCGTGCCTTCATCGCGCCGATCAGCTGTCATTATGGTCCGTCTACACCACTGCAGCAGCCGCCATTATCGGGGACTATTTCTCTCGCTTTGTGCTTTCATTTTGCCCTTGATTTTTCTTTATTGCACCCTTGCAAAATTGTTTATTATTATTATTATTAGATTATTTTATTTTTTGGATTTTTCCCTTTGCATTTAATTGTAACAATCTAAAGCTTGAGAAGCTTTAGCTTGAGGTGGAGTGTGGACAACGGTGCATTATCAATGTTGACAATGCAATGTGGAAAATTGTGTTTAGTTGTATTAAATTGTATTGGCCTCTTCTCCTAGGAAATAGTTAGGGTTATTATTGCATAGGAATTAGCTCAATATATCTTGTAAATAGGTGTGCATTTATTACCAAGGTGTATATATAACCCATTGGGTTATCATCTTTTTCTTCGATGAACATATTACATTTTTCAATAATAATAGCCCCTTTGAGTAAGGGAGGGCAATCCTGTCCATATAAAGCTTTAAAGGGGTGATTTTAGTAGAGCTATGATAATTGGTATTATACCAAAATTCAGCCCAGCTCACCCATTTATGCCACTGCTTCGGTGCCCCTGACAAACGTCGTAGGTTAGTTTTGAGACACCTGGTCACCACTTTGGTCTGGCCATCCAACTGTGGATGGTAACTTGGTATGCTGAACTGAAATTTAGCTTGGTTCCAGCTAGGTGAAGCAACTCAGTCCATAAGTTGCTGTGGAATACTTTGTCCCTATCTGGTACAAGTGTACAACGGAGGCTGGAAACCCATGCAGTCGAATTATCTACTTAAGAAAAGTCTCAGCAACATCCTTGGCGGTAAATGGATGAGTCAAAGGAATAAAGTGAGCGTATTTGGTTAGCCTGTCTACCACCACCAACAAGGTGTCCTTACTATTAGACCTTGGTAAGCCTTCAATGAAATCCATTGAAATGTCTGTCCAAATCTGCATAGGAACTGGAAACAGCTGCAAAAGTACAGCGGGAGTTTATTCCTCTGACAAATGTCACAAGCTGCAACGAACTGCTACATGTCCTTCTTCGTCCCTTCCCAAAAAACTACCCAACTATCCTCTGGTACATTCTGAAAACCCTGAATGGCTCCCATAGCTGACCCATGGAATTTGAATAAAATAAGGATAATCTATGAGCATTAAGATTAAGTACAAGATCTTGCATAAGAGAGCGCAATCTGTCATCAACTTGAACCTCGGCCACCCACCCATCTAAACCAGTGAACTATACCAAGGAAATGGCAGCATAAATCATCTTCCTGGAGAGTGCATCCACAACCCCATTATCACTCCTCAGCGATTTAGAGGCCCATTTAAATTGTTCTTCGCCAATTAATAGCGCATCAGTCAGAAATTTGAGACTGCCCTGATCGATGTGGATGATGAAATATCTTCCCATCAAATAATGCCTCCACTTCTGAACGAAGGACCATCGCTGTCAATTATCTCTCATAAATAGATTTGGCCTGAGCCTTCTCTGATAGTCCTTGACTGAGAAAAGCCACTGGTCTCCATTCTTGCAACAAAACAGCCCCCAACCCTTTACTAGAGGCATCCGTTTTCAAGACAAAAGTTTTGGAAAATCACGAACCATTAAAATTGAAAGCATGGTCATCGCAGACCTCAATTCATCAAAGGTTTCCTGAGCTTCTATCCCCCATTAGAAGTTATCCTTCTTCAGCAGCTGAGTTAGAGGCTTCGAAATCCTCCCTTAATCCTTAACAAACCTTCTATAATACCCCATGGGATCCAAAAAAACCCTCAATCCTTTTATATCTCGAGGAACTGGCCATAGCCACATGGCTTCAACTTTCTTAGCCACATGGCTTCAACTTTCTTGGGGTTTGTTGCCACTCCTTCTGCAGAGATGATGTGACCTAAGTATTCCAACTTTGCTTGAACGGAACTAATTTTTTTTTCCTAGGGCAAACAGCTTATGTTCTCATAGCAGCTGCAAAACACTTGAGTGCCTTAGATGGGCTTCCTACATAGGACTGTAGATCAGTATATCGTCATAAAAACCAATATTATTCTTATTGCAAGTATCTAATGCATTAATTCTTATTGCCTATTTCCAACGTTCTAATAATTACAAAGAGACTCTAACACTATTCAACCTCAGTGCAAATGCACCAACTTGTAGCATAGAATGCACATCAATTATAACTGGTTCATGTCCTAAAAGAATCGCTTTGCTTCAATATAGAATATATAAAACTCCTCCAAGGAGCTCGCAGTTCATGTGTCACTTTATTCTGAACTGTGCTTAATATCTTCTACTACTCTAGGCTGACTACAGAAGAGTATAAATCTTTCACCATATTCTTAGCCAATGATGGTAAGAATATTTTATGAACACGATATCATTCCCTGTAAGCTTGGAACAGAAATAATCTAAGATGTAGTTGTGAGGATGATAAAAGGATCTTACAGACAAGTCCAGTGTTGTCAATGTTGTATCTGTTACATATCTCAAAATCAGGGAGCTGAGCATGGTTGTCCACTCTTTGTCTGCACAAACACAATATACCAATAAATTATCAATCAAAAACAAATAAATGTTCAACCCAGAAGCTTTCATGCAATGAGATTATCAATTGTCATATACCTCTATAGAAACAAAATGTAAGGTATGACGATAGGAGAAAGAATATCAAATTAGACTTTTATAGTATGTCTATTTTGACAGAATTTATTTTCTGAAAACTAATTTTCCAAATTTCTAATGTTTGTTACGACGGAAACTTTGACTTTGACTAACAGAAACAAGCAATCTGCTCAGTGGAAACAGGAGGCGGTTTCAGTGGAAAACAACTCCAGCATGAACAAGAAAATCCAAAATCAACTTTAATTTCTTTTGCTAAAAACTATATAGCTTTCATCAGGTTCGTTCATGTAATCAAAACAAAAAACATATTTCACCAAAAATAATTAAATAAATATATAGAAAAATTTCCTGTAATGCATAAATTAGTTAGATTGCTTGGAGAACAAATAATAATAATTAATACATTCGGAACATAACTAATCAACAAATTCTCCAGTCATTCACCAAACAACAGAGTGAACACCAAATAAAAACAAAAATTATTATCTCACGTGTATTGGATGGTTAATGGATCATTAAATGGGTACATTCGTGGTTAATGATTAACCCGTTCATAACAATTGGCGTGAGAATATATATAGGTTGAAATCAGATAAAAAAAAAACTCACGTCAAAAACAGTTGTGGAGCGCCAGGGATGGGTAAAGTGTAACAAAGGCGCACATCCCTGGTGGAACCATCGGATTTATTTGAGTCACATTCATCATCGACTATATGAGAGGGTATCAAGTTGAATCCATGCGTGGTCCTTCTTGAAATGCGCTTAATAACTATTTGAGATTGCTCATCTGCAAAAATAACCAAAATTTTAAAAAATAAAATAAAGAAGAAGCATCAATAGGAGTATTTTGGTAACGAAATGGTAGAAATTTGAAGAAAGCGGTGAGTGTGTGAAAATGAAATTACCTGGGTTTGAAGGAAAAGGGTGACGTAGAAGAGCGTAACGAAGGATTTTCCATCTCAAAGAGGAAGCTTTCTCGTTCTTCCCGTTTTCCATTACTTACTAAACTCTCAAACCATGAAGAAGAGGAAGCTGAAGCTGAAGGTAGACGGACAAATACAGCTATTCATCCCGCATGGGTTAACACGACAAATGATTAATGTCGTTTAGGTCCTATGTGGCATGGCAATGCGTGGCAATGTGTGATTGGTTACAAGTGGCCTTTATTTGGCTAGGATGAACAAGAGAATAAAGAAAGGGTTAGGAAGGTATCGGTGCCTATATTACGTGGCTGTATCATCACATTACAGTTGTTATACTTAATCCACATTAGGATAATTGTTCATATATTTTTAATATTGCATTCAAGTCCTTATTGATTTTATTGGTTAGTCCTTCCAATTAAACCAGTTAGTATGCACAATATGTCTTCATCTTCCCACAGGGCGACTGGAGTTACGATGAAGTGGTATTGGCTTCTCTGAACGGAGACTAGGGTTCAGTGTGCGTCGTCTTCACCATCCTCTGGTAAAGTTTTCCTTATTACATTAGTTTTTTGTTTGCATACCCTTATCTTACTTTCATCATTCCATCTTGACGCTTATGGTCCAGCTCAAAACCAGAGGGTGTGGTTTTGAGGTGTGGAGGATTCTGGCATGGGGATCCCAAGCCCACCCCAGTAGAAGTCATGGTTTTATCATTTATAGTAACTTCCAATGTCAGTCCATGATAGGAAAACTTGATTCATAATGATATTTCTGATTTAATTTTAGTATATAATTCAGGTGCCAATGGTTTTGGGATTTACTGTCTTTCCTTGAAATTAGGTAAGCTTACATGGGGCAAAGGTCACTTCGTGGCGGAATGAGCAAGGGGAAGAACTTCTATTCACAAGCAACAAGGTGTGTCTTTTAATTTTGATTAGAAAGTATTTAATATTTAAGACCTAAGGAGGTGATGTGCTCTGGTGCGTAGTTCATATAGGCTTATAGATGCAACTATGCAAGCAATTATGGCAGTTCAACTATTCAACAAATAGAATCAAACTCATTGTTGCAGAGATAAAATCAATGGATCCCAAATACATATAGAGTGGAATAATATCTTAGCTTAAGCTTACCATACCCATCCTCCCATTATCTTCAATTACACTCTCGTTCTTTGTCAGTGTGCCTAACTCCATTTGATCTCAAGTGCTCAGACATCTCTTGTTATCCTCAGAGTCATTACACATAAGCTTAAGTTAATCGGAAACTTTTTTTTCTTCTCCAAGATCATAAATATGCAATTTTCAATCCAAAAGTTTTTTTCTTACAAAAATATTATAGTTGCTAGTCTTTATGGAAAAAGTGGCATTACTAAACATAAAACTTTCACTTTGGAGTTGACATTGTTTGATTTACATCTCAACCTTATTGCAGTAGTTCTTGGAACAATATTGAAAATGATTGCTAGCTGATTTGGAAGGAAAAAATGCTGCTTCTAGTTCGAGTGACATAATAGCTGATTTGCTAGTATTTGAAAGATAGTGTTCAATATTTCATATCCCTAGAGTCTACATAACAACCATTGGAGGACTATAAGAATGCAGGTTTATGACATTTGGCATTATATTATAATTTGTTTTCATGTTCTTATTTTTTGCCACTTACCTACATTTTGTTCTTGGCTTCTATTTGTACAATGTTCTTAACTTTGTACAAACAATCTAGCTTCTCCCCATTGTGATTATGAATTCTATTATTGTATTATACTAATCATGAATCAACTTAGAATGTGTTTAATTTGTGTTCATCTTTAATGAGTTTTGCAGTGATGGTATCCATTAAGCAGGCTCATGCAAGCAAAGTTATGGTGAAGGAGATGTTCAAAGTGCTTAAGGATGCTGACGGGGAGTTCATGGCCACTTTCAAAGGACTCACCATATCTTGTTGCTGCTGATTAGAAAACTACATTGAATTCTTCTAAGTGGACTTTTTATACCACTTGATTGTAAAAATTTAGAATTAATTAATAATATATCATTATTAATGTTGGAGAATGTATGGTTCGGACAGTGTTAAAAGTTTTCAATACTGATAAATAAATTGCACTTTCCCTTAACTAAAAGATTAGCCATTAGCACTTTATTTTATTTTTTTATGTTAAAAGGGTGTTAGCTTTTTCAGTGTAGCCTTTTCTACCAATTAATGACTCATTATTATTGAGCAAGTCATCATCTCAACAAAATTTAATTCATGTCATTTACAAATTGACCTACCACGTCATTTACAGATTAATTCTAAACTAATTGGAGTCGGCAAAGTAAACACAACTTTTTTTGTTGAATGCACTTCACTATGCAGAATAGATGAACTGAACTAAACCAGTAAGACCACTAAACCAGTAAACCAGCTGCAATATCAGATTAAATAAAACCAGCAAACCGGTAAATCAGTTGCAATATCATTACATAATAGTGGAATAATCCTTTTACAAGAAAGAACATACTGGAAAATCCCAATACAGTCATTACATAATACTTAAACAGTAGCATTAGAAAATCCTTTCTCAATAAACTCATCATACACACGTTCATGAACTAATGCTAGAAAAGAATAAATTGATTCCATCTTCCAATTGAGATCTCTTCACACATGACTTCAAAGTCACTTATTCTGGGTTGGATTTGAATTGCTTGGAGGAGCCTTATTTAAACTTGTGCCTGTAGATCTCTGAGAAGCTTCATGAGATATTTTCAATTTAGCATCCCAACATAGCTCGTTGAGTGGTTTTCATGGCAGTGTCTAGCTAAAACAACAATTGAAGATAGTTAAAATTCAAAAGAAGGGGACTCTGGTGTTTGGAACTACCCCATTGGAACAATTCCCATAAGAAAGTTAAAGGATAGAAGGGGATTAACAAATGAATGATCACCATTCTTATCCATCTGCATTACATTAAGGGTTTCAAAAAGGTATGATTACCAAATACAGGTCTACCAAAAACAAATTTAAAGAACTATAAAACCACAACCCCATGCTACTTATTTGTTATGGTCAAATAAAATACTAATAGTTCAAATATACCATCAATCCAACATGCATCACCAGAAAATATACTATTTATCAGATTATTACAAAGTGGCTTTTCGTAGTTCTCTGCCTCGCCCTCAAATGTTTGTTTATAAGGTCGGAGTTATGAATCATAATTATCCAGACTCTCTTCAGTAAATTATAATGTCGTGTGCTTCATTCATATTTTTTTATTTTCCCCTTTTCATCTAATCGCTAAAATCACTTGCACAATTATGAACCAAAATTTATCAAAAATTAAACTAAGAATGGAGATTAACTCATACAGGTAAAATTCTTATTTTTCAATCAGAATGACAGGGGGGTTAAGGAGATTTCATCACAACAAGGGTGTTAGGGAGAAAATGCAATTCAATAGGAACAAAGAGGAATGATTAAAATTAGTATCAGATGCAAACCAAACTTACCAGAGGACGATGAAGACGACGAACACTGGTCGCCGTTCAAGAAAACCAATCGCCGTTCCCAAGAACTCTGGTCGCCGTGTGGAGTGCAAGAAGATGAAGACATATTGCATACTAAACAGTTTAAATGTGGAAGGACTAAAGAATAAAGGGTAAGGATTGAAATGCAATAGTCAAAAGAAATTAGCAATTACCTGACATGGAGTTAGTGAAACATGTGTAAGGAGATATTATGGCCACGTTGATAAGGCATCGATGCCCTTCGATTTTTAATGGCATCCTAGCAATGCCCATAAAGAAAATGGAAAGCGACAAAGCACATGGATTTCCATTTTTTTTTTCTAGTTTGGTTGGGGAGAGAAAGGGATGCGAGAGAAAAGAATGAGGTGGGAATCACGTTAAATTCTTTCTCTCCACTTAAGGGAAAGAAAGATGGAAGGAAAGGAAATGTCAAGTTTATCCATCATGAAAGTTATCGTTATTGCTAACGGGAGCATAATTTGAAGTGGTATAGGCCCTCGCTAGAAAGGGATTAAATAATGACCCTTTTAAAATTCCAACTTGGATATACAATACACTTCTAATCATTTGCTCAAAAGCAAGCTTGGCACTCAGAAGGTTGAAAGAGTTGTTAGCAACTTACTAAAAAATGTGAACTTTCTGAGGGTATAAACACAAATAAAGTAAATGCTAGCTTCTAGATATCTTGAAGGTTAACACTAACCTTTATGAGTTGTGAATAAAATATTTGAAGCACAAGTAATAGTATTTATTAGTGTTATAACACTCGGACCGGTCATCGATTCGGTCAAGGTACTGGGTTAATAGGTCACTGGTCGAACCAATGAGTCACTGGTTGAACTGCAAGAATCAGTATATGTCAAATTTGTAATTTTGAACGAAAGATATTTATAATACATTTGTCATATATGTATTAAGTGAGTGCTCTAGCATAGTGGCACGATTGCTCTCCGTCAACTCCTAGGACCTAGATTGATCCACATAAAGGCATTTTTGGATGCATTCTTCGCGAGTGTGGCATCAAATCGGTTCAACCGTGAGCCGCATATGTCGGTTCAAACCAACTCAACCGTGATTTAATGACGTCATCTTCAGTTCAGTTATATATTCGATCTGATATACTGACCAGGCCGACCATAGGTATTAAACCCGTCTCTTTTGTGTCGAGTAGTAGAATTTTGACTTCTTTTACCCCAGGTAAAGAAAACAAAATATTGAAATCGATCCCTATATGGATAATTATTTAATTAGGTCCCTACTGTTTATTAGTGTTATAACGTCGTTTGTTGGAATAAAAGTATAGGGACCAAATTCAAAATCAGAGTCGGATATAGGGACAGAAATCAAAATAAAAATTTTAATTCAGTCCCTACATGTGACAATAATTTTGAATTTGATCCCTATATGTGACAATCATGTGACAATCATTTTGAATTGGGTCCCTATCATGCGATGGCATTATCACACCAATAAACATCAAGGACCAACTTAAAAATAATTGTGCATATAGAGAGCAATTTCAAAAAAATTCACATATAGAGACCAAATTCAAAATCAATATCACGTATATGAACCAAATTATTAGATAAACCTAATTACAATAAACCAATAGTGTCAATTAAAATTAATGGAGGAAGTTTCCTCCCTCGGTGTGGCCATCATGAAAGACTAGAGGAAAAGAGGTGAGTGGAAGGCATGCTAGGGTTTGGACAAGGAAGAGGATTGAGGAAGAAAGAGCCTGAAGAGGGACACTTTTTCCTTCTCAAGAATCTAGGGTTTTGTACTAATTAAGGTAAGGGTTCTAACCCTCCTTGCTTTTGGAACTTTAGATTGTTTGAATGTTATGTTGTAAGGGATTGATGGTATTATCTTTTAGCAATTATGTATGCTTGATTTTGGCTTGTTGGGCGTTGGAAATTTATTTAGGAATAAATCGGGCTAACAATGGTATGATGTTAAAAATCGCTCACTATTTCTAATGTTAAAATAATATTTTAATATTAATACCAACATTACGAGTAGGGATGGCAATGGATAGGGTACTATAGTATCCGTCCCCATACCAGCGTTTTAAAAAAATACCCGTACTCGGACCCTTGCCCGCATGGGTAACAACTTAAGTACTCATATCTTTACCCAATGGGTACCTAAGTACCCATACCCGCACTCATTACCCGCACTTTAATTAACTATGAAAAATCAATAAATAAAAAAACAACATTATTAAAGTCTAAAATAACATGATAGTATATAACAAGGCATACTATTCTAGTATGTTCTCAAACAAACAATAAATATTACAATTAAATAGTAAGAATAGGAAGAAGAAATTTATGGTGAAGTGGTGAACGGACAAAATGACGCTAGGAGTAGGAACTCAGGAAGAATAGGAAAGTAGTAATAACCTAACTTTCATTTCAATTTTTTTAATTTAATATATATATATATATATATATATATATATATAATAATAATTAAATAAATATATATACATAGGTATGCGGGTATGTGGCGGGGTGGGTACTAAGGTACCCGTACCCGCACCTATACTCATCAAATCTTGTGGGTAATTACTCATCCCCGTCCCCGTTCCCATTATACAGGTAATTACCCTACCCATCATGTATAATTTTTGCGAGTACCCATTGGATAAAGTACCCATTGTCATCCCTAATTACGAGAACCTATAGGATCACACACTTAGAACATATTAGGTTGGAGAAATAAGAATCCAAGTTGGACTTAAACTCCAGAGTAGGTCGGACTCATAACATATGAGTTTAGGGTAGACCACATTACTATGATGCTCTTTCTCATGGATGAAGCAGCTACTATTATAAATAGTACAGCTAAGGGCTATAAGTGGCATGCTCATGCAAACCCTAATAGCAACAAATAGAAAACTGTGAGTGAGAAAATAGCAAAATGATATTCTCTTCACAGCTAGCACTACCACAAGACAGGATAGGCTCCATAGCACGAACGTGATATGTTTATGGTTATGTTAATGTTGATACCATAGAGGCCTCTCAGAGTAGTTAGTATCGTATGAATCGTACAATTCGTTTCTCGATACGTAACGATTCTGAGGGCCAAAGATATAGATCGTAACTTGAATCGAAAGAGATGAAGAATAGTTGGTCGAAAGTGGGAATTGTAGACAAATCTCTTGTTTTCCGATTCAAAGCAGGTTGGGTCCACGCGACCCTGTTTCTTAAAAGCAATGTTTTTTAGGGTTTTTTATGCGGCTTTTTAAAATTAGTAGAGGGCATTGGACAAAATTACCCTCAACTTATTTTAATTATTTTCTCCATTTTGAAACCTAAAATTAGTATTTTAATAGCCACTGATACTGATGTCAGATGAAGTCATTGTGAAAGTGTTGCACCACATAGGCTTTTGGTTAAATGCAAGTATTGGTCATACTTATTGGGGTGGTATTGCAAGGATAAAGCATCATCTTGCTGGAACAAAGGAGAATGTGATTGCTTGTACATTTGTTCCTAATTAAGTTAGACAGATGTCTATGAAGATGTTAGAAAATAAATAAAAGGCTAAAGAGACAAATAATTCGGAATGTTTTTAAAGAAGTTATAGCCCTAGATGCTGCTGCAAAAAAAGGAATAATAGAGTCATTTGTTATGAAGGGGAAGGAAGCAAAATCTAATTCTTTGAAGCAAAAAACAATGAATGAGATGTTCAAAGATAGAGATTCGATGATTGAAGACATTTGTAAATGCATATATGGCACTGCTTTGCCATTTAATTCGATAAGAAGTTCGTGTTGGATCGAGCGCTTACCACAAGGCCAAAAGCTATAGCTGTTAGTCAGAGCGCAAACCTTTCTACTTAACCGTAACAGTCCAAGCGTTACGTGTCGACTTTAACTTGACCCCACTTGGGCCTCCAACACGAGACAATTAATGCTACAACCTGGAAACAATCTCCTCCTCAGCAATTGCTCCCGCTGGGAATCGAACACTTGACCTTCGCTCTGATACCAATTGTTGGAACCAAAGTGGTTATGGTCCAAATAATCCATTAAGTTTTGATGTTAACAAAAGGCTAATTTAAGAAGAACAAATATTTCTTATGGACTAACGTTTTATATTAAGTGTGCAGGATAAAACTTAATTGAGTCGAAAGACTATCTAAAGTCCAAAGACTATCCAAAGTCCAAAGACTTTATCTCGTCCAACCATTGAACATGGTTTGCGTCTTACTCAGACTGGACGGTAAAAAATAGAACCTTGAGTTCAAAGACTCTTTCGGTTACTTTTGTAATAGCTAGTCCAATAGCGCTTTTATATTTTAAGCGCGAATACCTTGTAAAAGTATTTGAATTTATTATTCCCAGTGAAAGGCTTATATCCTAGGGACAAAACATTCTTTGTAATATTCGTTCAAATGTAAAGCGTAAGCCAAAATGTCTATGTCACTAAAGAAGTTGACCTTCTTCTTTTAGAAAAACAAAAGGCAACTTTCGTTCTACACAGAGGATATGTCAGCACCACTTTTAGCTATCATCTTGATAGTCTATCCTGCTGATCAGAAACTTCAGAAGCTATCAAACTCAATGGATCAAATGCATTCAATGCTCATCAGAACGGATCCTTTTCCATCCGTTGAAGACTGAAGTATGTTCAAAGACAAGAGGCTATATATAACTCCATCCCTTAAGATGCAGGGTTACCGAACTTGAGCAAAAATACAAGTGAAGCAATACTTAGCGATTCAAAATCTTTCAAGAGAAACAAGCAAGCATCTGCTCAAGCAATCAAAGAGAAAATCTCAAGCTTGCAAAGCTAGCAAAGCTACTATGATCCTCATTTTCATATCACTCTCTGTGTAGAGTTTTTAAGAGTCTAAGCTTTAGTTTCGAATTCTCACATTTAGTGAGTTAGTAGAACAAACTCTTTTCAAAACCTTAGTTTGGTTGAGCCTGAAGAGGCTTGTCTGTAATAGAATACTTAGAGAGCCTTAAGAGGTTGAGAATACTGCTTGAAGAGGTGTTGAATACTTTGTAACAAAGGGTTTTTATTATAGTGGATAAAGCTCTCAAGTAGAGAGGACTGGACGTAGCTCTTTGGTGAAGAGTGAACCAGGATAATATCTCGGTGTTCTTTTTCTCTCCCTTACCCTTACTTTAGTTAATTGTCCAACTAACAAACTGGGATTGAATTGTTTTTCCTACGCTGTTTTCTTATCTTATTCAAACTAAGTTAGCATCCAACTTGATGTTTGGAAGAGCTATCTTTGCTTTTAATCGTTTTAGCGTCCAAACTTGCGAAAATTATTATCTGCTTACGAAAAGAATTTAAAATCTTCAAAAACACAATTCAACCCCCCTTCTTGTGTTTCAAACAGGTTCCTTCAATTGGTATAGAGCCAAGGTCACGTGTTCGATTCCCAGCGGGAGCAATTGCTGAGGGGGATATTGTTGCCAGGTTGTGGCATTAATTGTCCTGTGGCGGAGGCCCAAGTGGGGTCAAGTCATAGTCGACACGTGGCGCTTAGGCTGTTATGGTTAAGTAGAAAGGGTTGCGCCCTGACTAACAGTTATAGCTTTTGGCCTAGTGGTAAACTCTCGATCCAACAATTGGTATCAGATCTCAACCTCTGGGTTGAGCACTTTGCCGTGTAAAGGAAAAGATCCTACTGCAGATATGTCTGGACTAGGTATGCCAAGCGAGAGTCAACCAGTTATGGAAGGTACTTCTATGACCAGACCGCCGTTCTTCAACGGTACTCACTACCTGTACTGGAAAGAGATATTCAAAGGTTTCATCCTCAGTACAAACTCAGCTCTCTGGGCCAGAATCACTAATGGTCTTAATGTTTGTCTCAACTTTGACTGAACAAACAAATTAGAGGACAACTGGACTGATGTTGAACGGGCTAGAATGGAACAGAATCATAAAGCAAGATATGCTTTAATGTGTTCCCTCAGCCCTGATGAATTTCAGAAGATTCATGCATTTGAATCAGCCAAACAAATAAGGGATACCTTGTCTAATCTCCATGAAAGGACAACCAAGGTGAAGGACTCTAAAATCATCATGTTGGTTGGCCAGTATGAAATGTTCACCATGGCTGAAAGAGAGTCCATCCTAGACATGATGGGTCGCTTTCAGACGATCATCAACAATCTGAAATCCCTTGGAAAGGTTTACACTACCAAGGAGAATGTCACCAAGATTCTTAGGAGCCTGCCTAAGAAGTGGAGACCTCTTGTCACTGCAATCACCCAGGCCAAAGATCTCTCTACTTTGACTCTGGATGATCTTGTCGGGACGCTTCAAGTTCATGAGCAGGACCTTGATCTTGACAATCCTGGAAAGAAGAACAAAAGGATTGCCCTGAAAGCTCATAGGTCCAACAACTCAAAAGCTTTAAATGCTGATGAGTCCAGTGATGAAGTTGATCAATCTGATGATGATGTATCAGACGATGAAGAGCTATCCTTTATCTCCAGAAAGATTCAGAATATGTGGAGAAATAAAAATGGAATGAAAAGGAGGCCATTCCAAAAGAAAAGCTTAAAGGATCATGCTGAACCCAAAGATAAAATTCAGCTGGTCTATTTTGAATGCAACAAACCAGGACACTTCGAAGCCGATTGCCCTATGCTAAAGAACAAGAAAAAGTTATTCAAAAAGAAGAAAAAGAACTTCATAGCAACTTGGGAGGACTTGAACTCTTCTGAAGAAGCAGAAGAAGAAGAAATAAATGAAGAGGCTAACTTATGCCTTTGGTCCAATGAACAAGATGAAGACTCTTCGGACGATGAACAACTTGTTGTTCTCAGAGAAAGAAGTCAGGAGTCTACCTCTGAAGGAGGATGGAATGTTCCACCCATCTTCAAGGGAATAGACTATCCTCGTTGGAAATCAATTTTCCAAGTATACGTCCAAGCTCAAGACTATAAGTTGTGGAATGTCTTCACTAATGGAGATTATCGTCCAACGATTACCCTTGAGGAGGGAACAACATCGTCCAAACATGAAGCAGACTGGACGAGTGATGATATCAGACAGTGTTCTTAAAATGCTCATGCTAACTGGTGTCTTGTCAACGCCCTTGATCGTCCAAGACTGGACATGGTCTCGCGGTTCCAAACAGCTAAGGAGAAGCTGGACGCTTTGGAACATCGATTCAGACCAAGGAGCCCGTCTACCTCAAATCTCTGTCTGATGGTCAAAAGCTCTTCGGACGCTGAATCAGAAGATGACGAGGTATCTGTTTCTGACTCTCTTCAAGAAGCATATGATGAACTGCTAAACGATTCTTTTCTATTGCATCATCAATACATTATGCTTAAGAGAAAACTGTCAAAAGTAATAAAGAGTTGGAAGAGTCCAACAAACTAAATAAGCAGCTTGTTGAAGAGAATAATAAGCTTAAAGTTGAGAATGTCAGTCTAACTGACAAACTCACCTCTGAGTCCAGTGAACCCCATGAGGTAACTAGACTGAAACAAGAGGTATCTGATCTCACCAAAAGCGTATCTAAGCTTGTTGGAGGATCAGAGAAGCTAGACCTGATATTGAGGTACTCTAGATCACCTCATGATAAGTCTGGCCTAGGCTATGACTCTGAGAAACAAAGTGCGTCTCAGAAAATATCAAGGTCCAACAAACATCACAAGGCTTTTCATTCCTATGGAAAGCAAAAAGAAAATAAATTGCATGCATCCAGAACTTACTGTAAGATTTGTGGAAAGAGTGGTCACACCTCTTCAAAATGCATTTACAAGAATACAAACAAAATGCATGGACGAAGATCACCAACTAACCCAAAAGGACCCAAGTCTATCTGGGTACCTAAGAATATGATAATACCTGTTGCAGATCTGCTTAGCAACACAAAAAAGACCCAGTCCTGGTACTTGGACAGTGGTTGCTCACGTCACATGACGGGAGAAAGGTGTATGTTCCAAGAAATCCGTGAGAAGACTGGTGGATGGGTCACCTTTGGAGGCAATCAGAAGGGAAAGATAGTAAGAATAGGTAAGATTGGTAAGCATCCTTTTCCCTCTATTGGTAATGTTCTTCTGGATGAAGGATTAAAACACAACTTGCTTAACATAAGTCAATTATGTGACAGTGGGTCTGATGTTTTCTTTAATAAAGGTGAATGTATGGTCAAGAACCCTGATGGGTTTATCTTATTCATTGCCAAAAGGCAAAATAATCTATATATGATTAACTTGGGGGAACTCTCAACTCAAAGTGTATCATGTCTAGTGTCTCTTTAAGACGAGCGATGGATCTGGCTCAAAAGACTTGGTCATGCAAGTCTGAGATTAATCTCTAGATTAAACAAGCATAACCTCGTAAGAGGTTTACCATAGATTGTGTTTAGATCAGACGCTCTCTGTGACGCATGTTAAAAAGGAAAACAAGTTAAGAACTCTTTTGAGTCCAAGAACATTGTTAGTACTTCTAAACCACTAGAATTGTTGCATCTTGATTTGTTTGGTCCAACAAGGACTGCTTCTGTCAGTGGTAAGAAATATGGACTTGCCATAGTAGACGATTATACTATATGGACATGGGTTAAGTTCCTTGCTCACAAGGATGAGTTTATCAAGGTCTTTTCTATATTCTGTAACCGAGTCCAGAATGAAAAAGACATATTCATCAGCTTGATCAGAAGTGATCATGGAGGCGAATTTGAAAATGAGCTATTCCAAAGGTTCTGTGATGAAAGTGGTATTCATCACAATTTCTCTGCCCCAAGAACACCACAACAGAATGGTGTCGTTGAGAGAAAGAACCGATCTCTTCAAGAGATGGCTAAGGCGATGCTCAGTGATAATTCTGTCCCTAAGCACTTCTGGGCTGAAGCTGTAAATATTGCCTGTTACATTCAAAACAGAATATACATAAGACCAATCTTGAATAAGACTCCTTATAAATTGTGGAAATGACGCAAACCCAACATTTCTTATTTCCACCCCTTCGGATGTCAATGCTTTATTTTAAATACTAAGGATCAACTAGGAAAGTTTGATGCCAAAGTAGATAATGGAATATTGTTAGGATACTCTGAAACGTCCAAAGCTTTGAGTCTATAACTCTAGAACTTTGATTGTTGAAGAATCCATTCATGTTAAATTTGATGACAAACAGCCTGATAAGAGATTATCAGAGCTAGATGATTCCTTTGCAGATATGAATTTGAATGATTCAGATCCTCGTCCAACAACCAACAAAGACGAGGCATCAGACGCTACGGAAGACGCATCGTCGTCTCAGCAAGCTGTAAACACCCCTCATTCGTGGCAATTCAAGACTTATCATCCTGAGGATCAAATCATTGGCAAACCTAATGACAGTATTCGGACAAGGTCAACCTTCAGAGAGCAACCTGACTTAGTTTTCATCTCTGAGATGGAACCAAAGTCTGTGGACGAAGCCTTATTGGACGAGTGCTGGATCCTCGCTATGCAAGAGGAGCTCAACCAGTTTCAACGAAGTGATGTTTGGACGCTATCTCCTTGCGTCAGGATAAGTCTGTCATTGGAACCAAGTGGGTCTATCGCAACAAGCTGGACGAAGATGGCAAAGTTGTAAGGAATAAAGCAAGGTTAGTTGCTCAAGGCTACTCACAAGAGGAAGGTATTGATTATACTGAAACCTTTGCTCCAGTAGCTAGATTAGAAGCTATACGCATCTTACTCTCATATGCTGCATATCATAACATCATGCTTTGTCAAATGGATGTAAAAAGTGCATTCCTAAATGGTTTAATTAATGAAGAAGTATATGTTTCTCAACCACCTGGTTTTGAAGATCAAAACCGTCCTGAGCATGTATATAAGATTAAGAAAGCTTTATATGGACTCAAACAAGCTCCTAGAGCTTGGTATGAGAGACTCACCACTTTCCTAATGGAGAATGGGTTCTCAAAAGGAAAAGTGGACACAACTCTGTTTAGGAAGATAAATAAAAAGGAATTTATTGTTGCTCAAATTTACGTTGATGATATTATATTTGGTGCAACTGATGAATCTCTTGGCCAAGAGTTTTCTGACTTAATGCAAAGGGAATTTGAAATGAGCATGATGGGAGAACTAAAATTCTTCTTCGGACTTCAAGTAAAGCAAACTTCAGACGGAGTGTACATTCATCAGATGATGTACACAACGGAGCTTCTGAAACGCTTCAAGTTAGACAATTGTAAACCTATGAATACACCAATGCATCCAACATCCGTGCTAAACAAAGATGATAAAGATAAAAAGGTTGACCAAAAGGTATATAGAGGTATGATTGGTTCCCTCTTATATCTAACTGCGTCCAGACCTGATATCATGTTTAGTGTTTGCTTATGTGCTCGTTTTCAATCCGATCCAAGAGAGTCTCACCTCTCAGTAGTAAAAAGAATCTTTAGATATTTAAAAGGTTATACTAATTTAGGTCTTTTGTATAAGAAATTTGATGAATACATATTAGTTGGATTCTGTGATGCTGACTATGCTGGAGGTAGAATTAAAAGAAAAAGCACAAGTGGAGGGTGTCACTTCATTGGTGCTAATCTTGTCTTATGGTCAAGCAAAAGGCAAAGCACAATTGCTCTATCAACTGCTGAAGCTGAGTATATTGCTGCTGCCAGTTGCTGTTCACAACTGCTTTGGATCAAACATTAGTTGGAAGACTACAACGTGTTTGTAAGCAACATCCCTATCATGCGTGATAACACTGCTGCTATTAACTTGTCAAAAAACCCCATACTGCATTCTAGAGCAAAACATATAGAAATAAAGCACCATTTTATTAGAGACTATGTGCAAAAAAGGACAATAGATATTCAATTTGTTGATACTGACCATCAATGAGCAAATATCTTCACTAAACCATTAGCCGAAGATAGGTTCACATTTATAAGAAAATATCTGAACATGCATTTCATTGATTGACTGAGAGTCCAATGCATGCATCCAATATTTGCATTACGTCCAATATATATTCGTCCATTGTACGTTCTGTTTGCTCGTCTAATGCATTAATGGAACTCAATCTTTGTCGAATGATCTATTATTT
Organism: Ammopiptanthus mongolicus; assembly: GCA_039655645.1. Taxonomy (NCBI): domain Eukaryota; kingdom Viridiplantae; phylum Streptophyta; class Magnoliopsida; order Fabales; family Fabaceae; genus Ammopiptanthus; species Ammopiptanthus mongolicus. The sequence continues at coordinate 20,462,935 of CM077343.1, forward strand.
CTCATTCCCTTAATTGAGTCAGTTTTTGTTTTCTTTGTTTGCCAAAAAATGCTTTTTGCGGTTTCATAGTCTGAACGTGTGTCAGGCATTTAATGCACATTGTTTCGCACTCTCTCTCTCTTTGAAAATACGAAAGCTTTAAATTCTCTCTTCTTCTCTCTTTAAAACCTAAGTTTTGTTAAAAATCAAACCTTTACAAAAGCTTTCATCTTCTTTCATCTTCAAAATGGAAAACTCTGGAAAAAAAAAAAAAAACTTTCTTCTTAAAGACCTCTTCTCTGAATCTATGGCAACCTCTTCTGCTGCTGCTTCTAAGAGTAAAGAAAGAACCTTTAATGCTCAGACTGCTGATGTCATGGTTGAGTTCAAATTTAATCTACAATTCCTGGTTGATAATGGGATTGACAATTTCTCTAACATCCATGCTGCTGGATGATCAAGCTTCTTCGAAGGTTCTCCGGTAGTCTACCCTGCTCTAGTTAGGGAGTTCTAGACAAACCCTACTATCTCTGCAAGGGAGATTCACAATAAGGTGCTTGATACTGAAGTAATAGTATTTGAAGCAACCATTTCTAATGCGATTGGGTGTGCCCAATCTGGAATAACTGTTAAGGATAACTAGGAGGAAGAGATTAGTGATGCTTCCACCATTAGAGACTATCTGTTGAAGAACTCGGGTGACAAACTCATAGCCTCAAAAATGACTGACAAGGCTAGGGTTCTTCACCAAATTCTAAACAAGTCTATCCTTCACAAGGCTAGGTCGAAGGATAATGTATCAAAGGCTCACCAATTCTGCCTGGTTCATTTGATACTGGAGAGGCAGATAAACCTTCCCCACCTTCTCTTTTCTTTCTTCAAGTATGCCATTGAAGGCTCTGGGAAGAATACTTCAATCATCTATGCTACTCTTCTCTCAAAAATCTTCGAGAAGCATATGGTCTACGATGACCTAAAGAACTTGGCTCCAAAAAGAAAAGTCAGATACTACGATGTTCATGGTATTGAATGATCGCATCAGCCTGAGTTTAGCAGGCAAAGCTTGGTGATAATGTAGTTAGACTGCCTCAAAAAGGCCAAACCTGAAGGGAAACAAAAAGGAGTTCAGACGCAAGGCTCAGAAGAAGCGTCTGAACAATGAGTCTCTTCTGGACGCTCAACTGAACTAGCTCGTCCAATAGCTAGAACTCCTCCTTCTCGTCCAAAGCTCACCGTCCAACCATCCAGAAAAAGGAAGTTGATTCTAGCTCCCATTGATGAGGACGAAGAAGATGACTTGCCCATCTCCAGGGTAGTCAAAGGTCCAAGATTGGAGACCTCGTCTGTTGCACCCCTACCTAAACCTATTTCAACAAGGGTAAGGTCTACTCGAGCAAAGGCAAAAGGTAATACTGAACCTATCTCTAGTTCAGTTATTACTTCTTCTGTTGTCCAATCATCTGAGATTGAGGACTTGACCATTGAACCTTCCCTACCACCCTCACTTATTGCCCTACCACAAACAAAAACCCTAACCTCACCAAATGAACCCGAAGAATGGTTCACACCCTTGGGAGATCACCTCTTCCAACCTTTTGGTGCTCCCTACCCCAGACAGATCTTTCGCAAAAGAAAATATAGACGCATCCCAGAAATGAACCACAGTAACAAATGCTCAAATTGGGCTGAGATTACACGCAACTTTCCTATTCTATTCCTTGAACACACACTCCTCACTACTGACCCTCACCCCAAAAGCCCTCTTCCACTACCTGAATATGAATATGAACAACCACCCACACCACCCACCTCTAGACTACCCCCTGAACATGGCTACTACCTGATCCCTCACACATCAACTGAACGTCTGGCCACTGAGATGTACACAGCTCTTGGACCCTTGGTTGTGTGCCTTGAGAAGAAGACGTTTCCTCCAAGGAAAGTCTATCCCAACCTCATCAAGGACAAGGCATTCCAATGGTGCTACTATAATGTAAATAGGCATGTAGTTCTTCGTAATGAAGATATGAAAGGCTATAAAACTGAGTACGAAAGGAGAGCAAGGACGTTTGGTCTAACAAACTACATTCTTGATCCTGATCTATCATTCATTCCAAGCTACCCAATAACATGGAAGGAGTACTCTGATGTTCGTGAGTTTCTTCCTTATTATGCCGTGCGCAAGGAGTGTGACATGACTCGGGAAGCTAAGATTCATCACAACCTTCCAATGAAGTTTTGGTCAAGGTCATCCGGCACAAGAGTAGGAGTTGTTCCTCCTTGAGCTTGTCCAAGGATTCCTATTCTAGATCCCAACAAGAATAAGGACCTTCGCAAAAGGCTTGTGTCGTGGACGCTGCCTTACAAAAATGCCTTTGACCCCTTCCTTTGGAAGAAACCTCGAGATGACTCTGGGGCTCTAGCCAGCATTTGGAAAAAAGACCCCCGATTCAGATATGACCCAGATGCTAAGGTCTAATGGGAAAACCACATCTGGAGATGCTCTCAAGAAGCATCATCATCTGGTCTATCAATTGAGGAGAAAGAAGAGATTCGCGTCTACCCACGACAATATCGAATCTCCGAGGCTGACTTCATGATCATAGACGATATCTTTGGGATATCTCTTTATCCTAGAGATGTGTTGCCTTCACCTGCTCCCAGATGGAGAGAAAACAAGTTTGATGATGCTGAGACCATCCTTGAAGTGCTGCCACCTCCACCCCAACCTGTCATTGATCCTAATGCTTCTCCTCCTCCTCCTCCTCCTCTTAAGCCGGTTATTCCTGAAGAAACTGGGGACACTGAAATTGTTTATGAGGACCCCCATCTGAAACTCTTGCTGAGGAAGTGGGACAAATTGCAGACTCAGCCCCGTCTAAGTCTCAGCCTATCCCTCTCTCAATGGTCCATCCTGTTGATCCATCTCCTTCTCAGGCTCTCTAGTTCCTGATCAAAGAGACGTGGACGCAACCAGGGCCACAGTTGAGAGCTCCGCCTCGGTTATTCCTCCTGAGTTTCAAGAGTTCGTCCAACGGTCCATAGAAGCCAACAATGCGGTGGTCCTTCAGCAAATTGCGGCTATGTTCAAAGATTACCTTCCAAAACTTCCTCCTCCTCCTTCTTAAAAATGTTTTATTTGTTTGTTTTCAAATATACTGACTATGATATGTTTCTCACTCTTTTGTCTGATGACAAAAAGGGGGAGAAAATGGGCTGATTGAATATATATATCTAGATTGCTTTTATAAACATGTCCGGCTTTCCATGCTTAAATGCTTGTATCTGTCTTATATGCTTTAAATGTTTAGATGCTTTAAATGATAAGCATGTTTGTCTTAGGGGGAGCCTTTCAGCTCTCTAGGACTCTTTGTTCAATCAAATTAGTATGTTTTGTCATCATCAAAAAGGGGGAGATTGTTGGAACCAAAGTGGTTATGGTCCAAATAATCCTTTAAGTTTTAATGTTAACAAAGGGCTAATTTAAGAAGAACAAAGATTTCTTATGGACTAACGTTTTATATTAAGTGTATAGGATAAAACTTAATTGAGTCCAAAGACTATCCAGAGTCCAAAGACTATCCAAAGTCCAAAGACTTTATCTCGTCCAACCATTGAACATGGTTTGCGTCTTACTCAGACTGGACGGCAATAAATAGAACCTTGAGTCCAAAGACTCTTTCGGTTACTTTTGTAATAGCTAGTCCAATAGTGCTTTTATATTTTAAGCGCGAATACCTTGTAAAAGTATTTGAATTTATTATTCCCAGTGAAAGGCTTACATCCTAGGGACAAAACATTCTTTGTAATATTCGTTCAAATGTAAAGCGTAAGCCAGAATGTCTCTGTCATTAAAGAAGTTGACCTTCTTCTTTTGGAAAAACAAAAGGCAACTTTCGTTCTACACAGAGGATATGTCAGCACCACTTTTAGCTATCATCTTGATTGTCTATCCTGCTGATCAGAAACTTCAGAAGCTATCAGACTCAACGGATCAAATGCATTCAATGCTCATTAGAACGGATCCTTTTCCATCCGTTGAAGACTGAAGTATGTTCAAAGACAAGAGGCTATATATTCCTCCATCCCTTGAAGATGCAAGGTTACCGAACTTGAGCAAAAATACAAGTGAAACAAAACTTAACGATTTAAAATCATTCAAAAGAAACAAGCAAACATCTGCTCAAGCAATCAAAGAGAAAATCTCAAGCTTGCAAAGCTAGCAAAGCTACTCTGATCCTTATTTTCATATCACTCTCTGTGTAGAGTTTTTAAGAGTCTAAGCTTTAGTTTCGAATTCTCACATTTATTGAGTTAGTAGAACAAACTCTTTTCAAAACCTTAGTTTGGTTGAGCCTAAAGAGGCTTGTCTGTAAAAGAATACTTAGAGAACCTGAAAAGGTTGAGAATACTGTCTGAAGAGGTGTTGAATACTTTGTAACAAAGGGTTTTTGTTGTAGTGGATAAAACTCTCAAGTAGAGAGGACTGGATGTAGCTCTTTGGTGAAGAGTGAACTAGCATAATATGTCGGTGTTCCTTTTCTCTCTCTTACCCTTACTTTAGTTTATTATACAACTAACTAACTGGGATTGAATTGCTTTTTCCTACGTTGTTTTTTTATCTTATTCAAACTAAGTTAGCGTCCAACTTGGTGTTTGGAAGAGCTCTCTTTGCTTTTAATCGTTTTAGCGTCCAACCTTGCGAAAATTATTATCTGCTTACGAAAAGAATTTAAAATTTTCAGAAACACAATTCAACCCCCTTCTTGTGTTTTAAACAGGTTCCTTCAGTCCGTTGTTTACCCAAATAATGAAATCGGTTGGTGAATATGGAAGAGGTTTGAAGCCTCCTACTTATCATGAGGTGAAAGTTTCTTACCCCTTTCAAGTTTAGAGAAATACAAATCTCAATGGAAACAATGGGGGTACACTTTGATGTGTGATGGTTGGACCAATGGCAAAGGTAGACCACTTACCAACTTTCTAGTCAACATTCCAAGTGTATCAGTTTTCTTAAAATCTATTGACACAAGTGACGTGATAAAGGATGCAAAATAAATGTTTGATTTATTGGATACAATGGTAGAAGAAATTGAAGATGATAATATAGTGCAAGTCGTGACGGATGGTGCTTCTACTCTTGTAGCAGTTGGAAAAATTTTAGAGGAGAAGAGAAAAATTATTTTGGTCTCCTTATGCAGCGCACTGTCTTGATTTAATCCTTGAAAACATTGGGAAGCTTCCAGTATTTCATGACATCATTGCAAAAGCAAAGAAAGTCACAACTTACATATATAGACATACATGGGTCCTAAATTTGTATAGAAAGCATTGCAAAGGAAAGAAATTAGCTAGACCAGTAGTCACAAGGTTTGCAACCGCTTATCTTACTCTAAATTGCATTTTGCAACAAAAGAGTGATCTTCGGTCTTTGTTTGCTTCAAAGCAATGGGCTAATAGTAGTTATAGTAATTATATTAGTAAAAGTGATGCTAAACAAGTGGTGAACATAGTTTTGGGTGATGCTAGATTTTGGAAATCCATCCAATTTTGCTTAAAGTATATGACTCCACTTGTGAAGGTTTTAAAGCTTGTAGATGGTGATTAAAGAGCTGTCATACCATATATTTATGAAGTTATGGATACAGCTACAGAACAAATAAATGAAACCTTCAAGAAGCAAGAGTCAAGGTATATAAAGATGTACAAGATTATTGATACTCGTTGGGATTTGCAATTTCACAGGCCCCTCCATGCTGCTGCCTACTATCTTAATCCTAAAGTAAGTAATTTAATTTAACTATTCTTATACATTTTTTATTTATTTTAGAGATTAAGTTACTTAGGTAATTAGAAATTGACTTATTCCTTATTTTATTAGGTTCCATTATGACAAAGACTTTAATCTGGATAGTGAATTTATAATTGGTTTATATGAAACCATTGAGAGAATGGTTTCGGATAGAAGGGTAAGATTTTCTATTGACCAACAACTTGAGAAGTTAAAGACAGCCAAGGGGCTTTTTGGAATGACCATGGCAATAGACACTAGGGACAAAAAGCAACCTAGTAAGGTTTTACATTAATTTTCAATTTTTCATAAGTTTAAATTTTGATCCTAAACTAATCAATTACTTACTAAGATATAATTTTGATTTTGCTTATGTTTTGATAGCTCTTTGGTTAGAAAGTTTTGGTGAAGGTAAAGAATTACAAAAAAATAGCCATGAGAGTTTTGAGTCTCACATGCAGTGCTACTAGATGTGAAAGAAATTGGAGCACATTTGACCACATGCATACTAAGAGAAGAAATCGCTTGGAGCAACAAAGATTAAATGCTCGTGTTTGTCAAGTATAATCTTCAACTTGAACAAGAGGTGCCTTGCTTACCAATTGATGCTTCATGGATACATGAGTCCTTCACTTTTGAAGAAAGAGCTCTAAGCAAGAAAAGAAAGAGAGGTATTTGTTTAAAATTAAAACTCAAAACACTCTACATTCTACCATAAAAGTTAAAATATGTTGTCAATGTCATACTCAATAAGATTTTTATTTTATTTTATAGGTCCAAGAAACTTAAATGTCAAGGCTGATCCTAGGAAGGGAAAATCTATCATAATAAGAAATCATAATGAAGTTGAAGAGATTGTTAGGGATGAGGACGAAGAGGATGAACTTTTGATATTGGAGGATGCCGATGAACTAAATGACATTGATTTTCGGGATGATGAATGATGATCATTAGAAATTTAGAATTTATTTAGTCATTGTATTTGTCTTTTTGTTTTATTATGACTTGAATATTTGTTTATTTTGAAGCTTCTATTTTAGTTTAGTGGTTATTTAATGAGTTATTTATTATTCATTGTTTCTTTATGCGAAAATATAATTTATATATTTTTTTAATTATTGATTATGTATTTTACTATTCATAATTCGATTCGATTCACGACTCATAAAATAGGTCTTCAGATTCACGATACAAATCTCGATTTGATAACCATGGGCCTCACAACTATCGTGGTGCTCGTGATTCATGACATATGGTTTCGTTCACACTCCAAAAGATAAACTTGAGGACACCGATCATGTCTTATTTTTGCATGGATCCTTGGTGGGAATTCATTCATGTTGTTTTTCAGTTGTGTGTATGATCATGAAATTCATAACATCCTGAATTCTAAGCCATTATCAGGTCAAAGTACTCTAAGTTTAGTATCAAATTGTGTTTCTATGAAGGAGATAAACTTTGGATGTGTCCTAGTTTTACTCTTAGTTTTAACAAGAATTACCGCAATGAATCTAGAAAATTGATATACCAAAATGAGAAAATATTTGCGTACATGCATAGAAATAGTAGAATATGGTCTTCAAATATTAGCATGAAGCAAATGAAAAAATTCTAGTAGAATGAGAATCACTTGAGTAATGTGGCAATTTCTTTTGTCTAGAAAAGTGACATCACTGGGAGAAACATTACATTTTGGAATGAACGGAAACATTATTATAAGTTTTGAAGATGAAATATGCCCTAATCTAAGATGCTATAATACAAACGTATTGTCAACTTATACAGAAGCATTACAAACAGAATGAGACTAGACCATGTGTAGTTGGTGTGCAGCTGGAGGAGCTAAAACAAGAGTCCATTTTGTTGATCAGCTAAACCAAATCATTCTCTTGGTTGAATTCCGTTGAATAAAACAAGCAGTGTTATGGAAAACAAGGAAAGGAAACAATTAAGTGAATGATCAGTTTTGTAATAGAAATGAGATTAGCTTAAAAATTTAGAGCATATAATACACCTAATAAAATTAGTGACTTACAAATATCTATAGTTCCAGAAACAGAAGCCAGGATTTTGACCTATTAGGCAAAGTGATTGGAATTGGTTTGATTTTGTGATAAGAACAAGAATTGGAAAATTGGAAGGTAATGTAATCAGCCGCTCCTTGTCCAAGATCCACTTATCATTGTACATTCCTATTGGGAATGAAGTATAGGTATTCATAGCAGTAGTCTGTGCTAGGTTAGAAGCATGTGAAGTGGAAGAAGGGGTTAATTTGAATTGTTGAGTAAGAGCTAGAATGCTTTGCTACTGCTCCTATGTAAAAGTAACACCTAAAGTCTGCTTGAAATGTTGATTAGAAACAACATCGGCAGAATATGTGCTCCTGTGGTTGTTGTATTAGCAGCCCCTTGCTTGTAACTAGGAGGGAAGTCGTGCTTGTAATAGTAAGTATCTATAATGTGGTTATTCCTACCACAATGAGTGCACAACTTGTATGGATCTCCTTACTCTTTTGCCAATTTAAAACATAAAAGCGATTCTTTTCGTACAATAAGACAAAATAGATTATTTTAAAATTACTTTTTAGTTAATATATTGAAATATAAAACTGATTTTGTCGTATTTGATTATATAAAATTCATATTATATATTTTGTTGACCGCTTATTCAAACATTCCCTTATGGTTAGTTGACCTATAATATCCCTTATAGTTAGTTGACCTATAATATTCACATTATATTTTTTAGGCAAAATAGGTAGATTGGTTCTATACGTTTATTTAATTTTTCACATCGGTTCCATATGTTTTTTTTTTTTTTTTTCAAATTGGTCGTACACGTTTCATTCCGTTTCCACGTTAGTCCTTTCCGTCAAATTCGACCTAACGCCGTCAAATAAAAAGACATGTGCCGCACTAATATCGTGCCACGTCAACTCAAAACTAACGGCGTTAGGTCAAAATTGACGGAAAGGACTAACGTGAAAACGGAATGAAACGTGTAGGACCAATTTGAAAAAAAAAAAAAAACATATGGGACCGATATGAAAAACTAAATAAACGTATAAGACCAATCTACCTATTTTACCTATTTTTTACCTTCCTTTATATCATTTGATTGAACCAACATGTGGTTGGTCCAAGTGGTAACAAGCTTGGGCCCCTTAAGCAAGTGGTCAGTGATTCGATCCCTGACTCTTGCGTATGGAGAAAACCTGGTTGGGAGAAAGTCATCCCTTAAACGTCGTTCAGTACCTCGAGGGATTAGCCTCTGCAATTGCACGCGGAGGATACCTGGGAAACTAAAAAAAGAAGTATCATTTGACTGAAGTATTAGAAACGTCTCAAAATGCATTAAATGCCTCTCAATAGTCCATTTGAGTCAATGACTATATATTGAAGAGGATTCAAAGCATTTAAGGTATGAAGATTGATTGTTGAGCAAAATTTATTCCAGCTAGGGGTGGCAAAGTGGGTTCTGACCCGCGGGTCAATCCGCCAACCCGCCAAAATTTGGCGGGATGGGTTGGGGTCTTCAACCCGCCAACCCACTATGACCCGCCCCGTTTAACCCACCCCAAAACGGGTTGGTGGCGGGTCGAGCGCGGGTTGACCTGCCAACCCACCAGATTAAAAAAAAAAATTTATTAAATGCAGACTCTTTTTAGGGCTAACCCTACTGAGTGACCCTCACCTTCAGACAGACACTTCATTCATCATTCACACTTCTCACACTTCACCCTCATCCTCGTGTCCTCTCCCTCTCCCTCCTCACTAAGGTGCCGCCGCCGCTTCTCTTCGCCAGACACCAGAAGCGCGACCGCTTCTCTTCGGCGCCTCACTGGTCTCTGCACTCTACCTCTCCCGCCGTCCACATCTCTACTTCTCCCGCCGTCCACCTCGCACTTGGCCGCCGTTGCTCTTCGCCTCACTGGTCACTACGGTGCCTCAGTCTCAGCCTCTCTCGCCGTCCTCCTCGCACGGCCACCTCGCACTCGCACTGCCTCTCCCGCCGTCCACCTCGCACGGCTGCCTCTGCCCTCTGCATTGATCTCCGGCGGCACTCCCACCCTGTCTCTCTATTTGTTCCAGCCTTCCAGAACACTGAAGATATTGGTCAAGAAAGAAAGATTAGGTAGGTAGATTATTTGGGCATTTGGCACAAATAATAGAAATATTCTATGAATTTTTTCATTTTTTTAATTTTATATGAATTTGCTATTTTTTATTTTTTTTTAATTTTTTGACGGGTCAATCCACCAATCCAATTTTATGTTTTTTTGTGTTTGGCGGGCCAACCCGCCAACCCGTCATTAAGCGGGGTAGGTTGGGGGTGCAACCCATATAACCAAAACGGGTTGGCCCATCCCGTCCCGTTTTGGGCGGGTTAATGGCGGGACGGGGCGGCCGTTTTGCCATCCCTAATCCCAGCACAAAAGCCTTGCTACTTTGTTCTCATGTTTTCTCGTCTCTGAGTTCTTTCAGTTTTCTAATCTCCGGAAAGTGTTTCTACTGATTCTTTGTATGTATCCCTTGTAAAAAATAACTTTGCTCATCCATGTACTTAATCTGTATATTCACTCTTTGAATATTAGTGAGATAGAAACGCAATTATATATTTTCTTCGGTAACTTGACCCCATGAGTGGTTGATGCAATAGCCCGAAGAGGTAGGATGTGTTTGATTCACATTGAGGTACAGGACAAGAAGAACAGCACATGACAAATGCTTAAGTCACAATACAACTCTCTGTCCTGTATACTATTTGGTGAACAATGGACAACACAAATAAAATCATGTAAAATTTACTTAAATACTCTTTATAATATATAATATTATATTAAATAAGTATTATATATAATATTATGTATATATATATATATATATATATATATATATATATATATATATATACACGTTAGAGAGAGAGAGAAAGAATGTAATCAATAAGTATGGATAATTTTATCTTTTTGGGTGATAAGTTGTTCCATGATTTGGTAAGGGACAAGATTCTGAGCTTTTGTCTAGTCGTTGACCTCTTTTTTTGTCCAGTCCCTTGACCACTTTACAAATCAAACATGGAACAATTATTCTCATGCTGTCCAGTCCTTTATTTTTTTGCAAATCAAACGCACAGGTAATGTGCAAAAGAATAGTTGAAGTCTAACTTGAAGCTATGGTTCAAAGAATTCTCTATTGTAATCTAGCTTGGAGAGGCTGTCTCATTCAAAAAATACTCTGATAATTGAAATCCTGGTAAATAGTTGGGGAATTTACATAGGCATGTGGTTAAACCCAACCGTATAAATTCTGCTGTGCTTTTCTCTAACCTTATTCTCGATTTTTATTTTATACACTTAATCAGTTTTCTGAACATCTAATATTTTCTATAACTAAAGAGAAAAACCTTAAGAAAACAATTTTGTGGAGTTTGGCATAAGTTCTTAAAACAGACGGGAAAAGCATTCTAGTTTTTTTTTAACTATGTTCTAAACATGAGAAAAGCACTCTGCTTGAGAAGTCCATTTTCTGGTTTGAAGTCTGGTTCAGAATAAGTTTTTAAAGGGCATGATTCAACTCACTTCTTGTGCTTATTCCATTTTTTGTATAAACGTACTACTCAATACCAAGAAACAAGGTCAGATCAACATTTCTAAGCCTATTTATCTCATACCATTAAGCTATTTTGTAGGAGTATATGTACCATTCATGGGATTTCTTGGCATCTTCATAAATAGAATGAAAATTTGCATCAACGTTCATATTTCATAATCAATCCAACATTTTTCATTTCATTGATATGAACAACTTCTACAACATTTATGCACTACCTCTACACAAATTGAAGAATCAAGAATTATACTGACATTTTTGTATAACTTAGCTACTACTACAATTACTCCATTATATGACTTACAACTTAGTAAAGAGGACACCCATCTGCTTTGACCCCGGGAGCAGTTGGACATGAAGCTAATGGGCATCCATCTGTGTCACTGCCCCACCAGTTTAGGTTGATATTCTCCATCCCCAAACACAAGTAGAGAAATACTCCCATGAAGGCTAATCCAGCATCAAGTCCCCCAGATAAAACATAGTTATGTCGGCTCCACCAGCGACGATAGTACCTATAGGCAATAAACCCTGAGGCAAATCCAACAAGAACCCAACTGGTGTAGTTCACTGGTGTACCTGGAGGCATTTCAGCTACAGCTGCCAAGAGCACTGGCATAGTGATAAGTCTAATCCATTGTTTTTCTGGATAAGCCTTGTGTGCTAGCCAAACTAAGAAAGGAGCCACAGCCCCAGCCAAGAAAAACCAATTGATAGCCGAGTAATGTCCAAGATCTCCAAAAATCCTGCGAGTCCCTATCAAACCCCATATCACAGACGAGTCATAGAATACATGATCACTAGGGCAAGTCCATGGGATACCTGCTGGCAGCAACTCTCTGTCGCATATATTGGGAATAGTGTTCATGAGCCACCATGCTGTTCCTAAATGCACCGATGCAGAAATGGTGGTGCCAAGTATCTAAAGGAATAATGGAAGCAAGGAAATGATAATTACAAACTGGACCAATGAGAAGCAGAAAGGAAATATAACAAAAAGGGAAAAGACACTTGCAAAAATTATGTGAGGTATGTGCATAATTTGAAACATTAAAAGAAATGTTATGATAGGACTAGGGTGTCATCCAATGGATTGCATTGTATGTGAAGAGTATATGAGTGTAAATGTATGCAAGTATCATTATTAAACATAAAAAGTGACTTTGATCTCTTTCTTCCCTTCTATTTATGATGAGGGAGACTGGGTGTGCAAACCTGTGCTACGAACATTGCTCTAGGAGGAATCTTCATGTAATGGCCAAGCTTGAAGTCTTGCAAAAAAAAAAATCCCCTGCTTTTGACTTCCATTCCCATACACTTTAAACAAGATGGTAGCAATAGGATATCCTGGATATATGTATCCAATTATGTACTCTGTCAACACATTCAAAGCTGGTGCCTTCTCAGGAACAAAAGAATAAAAAAAGTTAATGTAACTCTTTTTATAATAATAATAATAGGGACAATATCAAACTATTTCCAGTCATATGGGATTGGAACATGAGAGGAAGCACTTATGCTTTTGAAAGTTTTCAAATTCAACAGTTTAAGTTGAGCCATGTCTACAGTGAAATGACAAATTTAGTTGCAGCAGTTCAACTGCTAGCGTGGTAGATAATGAACCACTTTATTCAATTTGAATATAGTTCTTTGGGAGAATCCACCAGCCCAGAAACAGTCAACTACTTGTTGCATTAGTGCAATGTACCACATAAAATGTTATTAAATTTACAAAGTTATCTCGGGAAATTGCTATTGAATTAACATAATTGCAATGTGTATCTTATAGCATAGATATGCACCTGATTCGTTGTGGCTCTGATGACTCCAATTGGAAGAGTGAACGATATGGCAACACCACATGCTAACAGCACTCCCCACCATGGCAGCTGGAGTTTATCCTTATAATACTCGCATATAAATATAATTGCTGTAATGTTGAACAAAAGAATGCAAATAAACCACCATTCAGGAACTTGTTTATAATGTTTTCTCATGAGCTTTGTGTGTATATCCATTTTCTTCTGTTGGAAGGCAGACTTGCTTAGCTGCAATATTTCACTGCACCATTGAAACACTTATTTCAACCAGAGTGACAGGATTATATTATTACAAAAGTTTCAATGGAACAAAAAAGATTGTGAAACTTGTACCTTCCATGAAAGAGCAACACATGAACAAAGGTTGCAGCAAGGCATGCAAAACCAAAGCCATATGCCATAGCAAAGTTTATGCTAAGATAAAGAGGGCCCTCACGGTCATAAGCATCTAGGTCAAGGCGAAAGTTTGAGTCTATAATATCTGAGATGTTGTATTTTTGGCCATTGGACATGAACATATCATCAGAAAATATGGGAAATCTTTTTGCCTTATAAATATTCAGCCAATAAGCAATGGGCGTAATGACATATATGAAAATGGCAAAACCAGCAGCAACATTAACCGTAGCAAACCAAGGACTGGCCAGAGGGCTACCAAGATAAGCACAAATACTGGACCAGTCAAAACCAACAACCCCAACTCCAAGACCATGCAACCCTGAACCTAATTGTTGTGCTATAACAGAAGTGGGAAACATCCAGCAGATCCATGAAAGTGATGTTAACATTGGGAACAAATAACCTGGAAAGACATAATAAGCAAAACTGCAAACAAATGCTATGAGGAAGAACTGATTTCGAGTTAACCCGCCCTTTGGCCTCTGCTCTTTCTCGTGCAGCGCCCTGAAATTGATTATTTTGTACTAATTAAAAAAAATTAATGCATAACAATGAATTGGAAACTAGGACAGTAAAAAACACGACCATTCCTAGTTATTAGTGGATAGTTGCTCCACAAGTCTACATACAATAGACTAGAGTTTGTCAAGCCTCTATCATCTTCATGAGGATCACTTCATCAGCCTTGTGCCTTTTTAGTGGTCACGAGTGACTTAAAAACACAATATGAATTTATCCCTATAAGAAACACTACCTACTCTGACTCAATATGACTTAATACAAAGTCTTATTGTTAGAGAAATAATTCATGTGCGGAAGTGCCTATCTAATAACTTAACTTTCGGGTGAATTGGTTCATGACATCTACTGGGGTTCTATGATCAATTTGTCTAGAATTTAATCATTGTGTCCTCCTCCGTTATTTTAAATAAGAGTTAAATTTCAGCACATCTTTGAAATGGACTTACCATTCATATGCTTTCACCGAACAATTTTAGATTTTGAGCTTAAATCTTCAAGCGAGTAACATTCTTAGGTGTAATCACATCACCTATGATGCATGAATACTCCAAAAATAAAGACGTATTTGTATCGTATCCGCATTAGATACCGATACTCATAAGATATTACATTCATATTTTTGACATGTCCCTAAATTTAATTTTTGTTTTATGAATACCCACCAGCTCCAAAGTTCTGTTATTCAAAAAATCCATAATCCAAATTCAGGTCTTGTTCACCATTTACTTCTCTCGAATCATAATCAACTCTTGCAATCTTAACCTACTCTAATAGCATGTTTGGTATCATGGCATGATAATGCAAAAGCGCGTCCAAGAGGAAGCAACAATACGTAGCTTCTTAGTCTCCACCGTGCTTTTGGGAATTTCAACGTTGCTCCAAACATGTGCTAAATATATATAATATATTTTATTTAATATATCTTAATTTTTTTTAAAAATTATCATATTTACACATTGTACGTCGATACGGGATACTCCTCAAAGTAAATTTCTCTTTAAAGTGAGTAAATAAGGATATATTTAATCTTATATCATTTAGTAAGTTTTTTTTTGGCTATATATTATTTAGTAAGTTAAGATCTCTATATTTGTTCTTATATTATTTAATAAATCGATATCTCTATACATTTTATCAAATTCTATCTCTACACAATTAAAATAAATAAGATTTCGCCGATTTCTACGCCTCGAAAGGGATTATTCTCCGGCTATTGGCAGGGGATATCTTGGTGCATACACAAAAAAAAAAATATTTCCAAAAACCATTTTTTAAAATTTCAAACAAAATATTTAATTTACAACTAAAAATAATTTCCAAAATATATCTTTCCAAACACACTCAAGTAATGCATGTGTTAAAAAAAAAACACATGGTAAAAAATTTACCCTTAAAAAAATACATGTAAAATTTGGAAGTTTTAACCGTTGACTTTAAGAAAACTACTCAAATTCTTTGCCACTGACTTAATTAGTTTCAATGCCTTTTTTATTTAAATTGGTTAAACTAATTATTTATTCCCTATACGTGACCGTGATTTTGAATTTGATCACTATATGTGAAACTTTTTAAAATCGGTTCCTATATATACAATTATTTTTAATTTGGCTCTCGTTGTTTATTGGTGTCATAACGCTGTTTGTTGAAGTTAAAGTATAGGGATCATATTGAAAATGATTGCCATATATAGGAACCGAATTCATTTTTTTTTTTTTTTGAATTCGATTCCTACATGTGACAATCATTTTGAATTTGGTCCCTACATGTGACAATCATTTTGAATTTGGTCTCTATCATGTGACATCGTTATAACATCAATAAACGACGATGACTAAATTAAAAATAACTGTACATATAAGGATCGATTTCAAAATTTTCACGTATAAGGATCAAATTCAAAATCAATATCACATATAAGCCAAATTATTAGTGTAACCTTTTTTAATTTACGTCAGATATACAATAGTCTAAATCATAAGATAAATGAGAAATATAAGTTAACTTATGTGATAATTCAAATAAATTATAGAATGGTTTTTAAAAAAATTATAGAAGTTATTAAGTGGACAAAAGTACTAAAGAAGAATAAAATGGACGATAACTAAATTACCAAAATAAAATAGTATGTCTAAATTGTCTATTAGAATGGATTTGTTTATGCTTTTTTTAATAAAAAAAAAAAAGGTGAGTTTTTTTATAAAAAAAATCATATGCTTATTTGTTTGACTTTTATTAAAAAGTAGAAGCTGAAAAGGGTTAAAATTCAGATTTTATAAAAAGATATACTTTTCATTTTCTCAAAAGTTTATTTTTTTGTAAAATCAATTTTAAAAATTAACTTAGAATCACTTTTTTTTAAGTCTAAACAAATAAGTCCTTAAAATTTTATATTTGAAATCGATTTTTACACATTATACATAGAATGAAGACCATAGGCACAATCAATTTAATATGGACGATATTGACTAACTATGAGAGCATCTTTATCACCTTTTTTTTGTTTATTATTTCTGATTGATTAAATATTTTATTATTTTTAAAGATATATTTTTATTAATTAATGAATGTATTAGACTCAATTATATATTGACAAAAATATTTTATAAAAATTAGAATTAGTTAAAAATGAATGACAATTTGAGGCATTTGGAATTTACAAAGAGCTTATTTATGTCTATGAAAATAAACTTATACAATTAATTTATAAAAATATATTATAAATCACCTATAAGCCCTTTTTAGCTTATTTCAATAAGGTTTCAGAAAGAGTTGAGATCCTCTCCATTTCACAAAAGAAATTGAGGGCTCTTTTACCATAGTTTTAAGTGTATTAAGACATATATTTCTAAAATATGTGACATTTATTAGATTTTTATGTGCTTTATACACCCAAAATTATAGTAATAGAGCCCAAATCTTTACTCTATCAGATAAGCTTATAAAATAAGTTATTTTTAATTTGTTTAAAAAAATTTATTAAATAAACGCTTAATTAAAAATAACACGGCCTAAGAATAGTAATAAATAGATGCTCCCACTAACCACCAACTGTACTTGTGGCAATTTGATAATTTCCACATCTCTCAATCAAATAATTTTTTTTTATTTCCTAGAGTTCTATCCCGATGTTTGATCATATACATGAATTCATAAATTTAACCTAAAACTACATTGACTTAAATCCCTTCCACTTGTACACTCCTTCGTTCTCAATTAAATAAAGAGTAGGAATGAAAATGCTGCCCACTGAAAAGAAGACAACTTTCAAGATTAAATTTATTAATAAAGAGTAGGAAGGAAAATGGTGCACACCTGAAAAGCGAGACCTGAACAAGATTTTGGGGCCACCACATGGCAGCGGGTTCAACCAAGTACCGTCGTGAAATTCCGGCCCAACAGAAGCCCAATAAGTGCGTCGTAATAACCACGAGAAACGCCACAAACAATGACAATTCCCTACGGTAAAAAACTTTAACTATGCTCACGAAATGAATAGCGTAAACGCTAGCGGCTCCCGAATTTGCGAAGATCGTGATGAGCACGTGCTCTTTCACGTTGAAATTCCCAGGATTCAACGTGAACTCCCACTTTGTACCCTTCAAGAACACTCTCTTCGTCACCGTCGACGCCATCAGGTGGCCGAGCGGCACCACCGCGATCTGCGCCGACACCGACGTCATCGACAACGGTTCTCGGCGGTACCAGAAGAATTGGTTGAGGAACGAGAGAAGAAAGCAAGCTAGGGTTCCTAAGATCCATGTTCTGAAAGTGAAGACAGGAAGCGAAGGATCGTCGGTGACCGGAACCGTCAGCGCCACCTGTTCGATCGGAGAATCTTCACCGTCCGGCGAGTTCTCCGGCTGCGAGGAAATGCCGCGAGAAACAGAGGCGTGTTCGTTTTGAACTGAAAATGAATGGAAAAACGGAGCGTTTTAGCGTGTTTGGAAAGAAAAATAAAGAAGAGGGACAGTTAAGAGAGATTGTGAAGGTGCATACGTAGAGGTGCGTTGATTTCGTGATCACCGGCCATTTTCTACCCTATCCTATGCCGTTCTCTTTGCCTGTAAAAGTCTGATAGTGTAGGGAGTAATTAGGGACCTCGAAAACGTGCCTTTTCTTATGCACGAGATGCAACAAAACAAAACAAAACACGCAAATTTTTCATAATTTCACTGTTTCAAATTTTATTTTTCAAACAACTCTCTTTTCAAATTATATATCAAACTACCATAATTTTCAATAACATTAAGAAGTCTCATTTGATGACCACGACTTCTCAACATGATTTGGGGAATTTTTTTTGTCACAGCCAGTTGGGAAGTCTGGTTCTTCAATCACGACTTCTCAACGTGGATTTTAATTTGAAGAAACTTTTTTGTCACATCCAGTTGAAAAGTCTGATTCTTAACCTGTCTAAACTTTCATGCTTTCACTCGTCTAAGCCTTCGTTCGTCTGACGACTTTCATCCGTCTAATAAAACTTTCATCCGTCTAAGCTTTCATGCTTTTATCCATCTAAGTCTTCATTCGTCTGATGATTTTCACCCGTCTAAGTTTTAATCCGTCTAAGCTTTCATGTTTTCATCCGTCTAAGCCTTCATTCGTCTGATGACTTTCACCTGTCTAATAAAACTTTCATCCGTCTAAGCTTTCATGCTTTCCTCCGTCTAGTCTTAGACGGGTGAAAGTCATCAGACGAACGAAGGCTTCGACGGATGAAAGCATGAAAATTTAGACGGGTGAAGAACCAGACTTCTCAACTAGGTGTGATAAAAAAATTTTTCCAAATTAAAACCCACGTTGAGAAGTCGTGGTTGAAGAACCAGACTTCCCAACTGGCTGTGACAATTTTTTTTTCAAATTATATTGAGAAGTCGTGCCCTCCAAAGAAGACTTCTCAATGTAATTTGAAAATGATGGTAATTTGATATATAATTTGAAAATGATGATAGTTTAAAAAATAAAAATTAAAATATTAAAAATTATGGAAGATCATTGACGAATTGAGAACACTTCTACTTTATTTAAGGAGTAGTGGATTCACTGAGAGAAATTGAGGAGTTCTTATTCTTTTCTTGATTCTTCATTATTGATTGGCTTACTTTTTTTTTTTTTATTCTTTAAAGAGTGTCTTTTCTTATTAGGATTTTCGTGACTTTGTTATACGTAAATGCTAACAACTATCCTTAATATTTGTTAAGGAATTAAAAAGATAATTTTTTTTATGAAAAAATTATGTAATTAATATATTAATAAGTGAAAGTTTTAATTTTTCAATAAAATTTTATCCTTTTTTAAAGCACTCGAAAGCAAAACTGATTCTATATTCACACTTTTATCAACTAACTATAATTTAAATTGTTTATTTTATAAAATTATATTCGATCCACTAGAATTGTGAATAAGCACTTTGGAGTGTTCAACATGCTGGGTTTAGGCTTTTGGCCTAAAAAAAATGCTGGGTTTCAACATTTGTTTCTTGAGAGTTGTACGTATTATTTGGCAAGTGCCTTACAATACTTGGCAATTGAAAAATATACTCGAATAATTATAGAGTAAATATTATTTCAGTTTACAAAACTGTAAGCCCCCATCACTATAGTTTTTGACTTTGAAATTTAGCATATTGAAATGGTAAATGTAAATCAAATTAGATCTTGTATGATAACTATAATTTAACTACCCAAAACCTTTCTTTCAAAAAAAAAAAAAAAAATACCCATAACCTTTGTTTTCCTTTCAATTTTATAAACATAAGCATTAATTAAAAACAGATTAAATAAGATGAACAAGAGAAATTCAAGAAAATATCAAACTCCTTCAATTGGGGTTCTTATCCAACCATGGAGAACAAAGAAGGTTGAAGAAGATGAGAAGATGGTGGGGTCTTTGGGAAGCTTGGAGGATGCTCACCAATCTTCCCTTCATGGTCAAGATGAGAAGGAAGCTCCATCTTCAAAACACCTTTTTTCCTATTTCTTTATTTCCCTCCTTCTCTCTATTTCTCTTCCTCTCATATTTCTCCCCTTTCCATATGTTGCCTCCCATGAAGGGAGAAACCCCCTTCCTTTTAATTCCCACTTACAAATCTAAAATTAATTTTGATAAAAAAAAAAGAGAGTCTAAAATTAACATTTGATACTTTGTTTCTTTTTTTAAAAATAAAAAATAAAATTAAACTTTAATAGTTGATCTTGGATTATTCAAATATAATTTTTTTTCCCTCAACTTTTCTTACCTTAATATTTTTCTCTTATAACTTTTATATATAAAATTTTTTTATTTAACCTGAGTAAAAGAAGTTAAATTCTTATTACCCTATAAAATACGGTCAAGTTTCACAATCTACCCCCTAAAAGGAATTCGTTCTGAATTCCCATGATTACCCCAACATCTAACATAGTTTGATTCACCTTTATATGGTCGAAGCTCTACATCATCACAACAAAAACAAGATGATGCAATCGATACCTCAAGCACTAAGATTTTCACAAAAGCAATCATAACATTACACATCAACCCAAACAAACTAAATTCTGGGTCAGGCATTCAACGATTATCTCAACATTATATATGCACATTTTCATAAGCACGTATATCAACATAGCACCACATAAATTTTGCATCATTCACATCAAGATACACCCCATGTGAACTTATCTTCATAACCATTTTCTTAATCAAACTAACATAATTCATATTCATACTCTTCCTTTACATCTTTATAATATAACATCCAAGTCAATTTCTCGTTAATTGCTCATAATGCAATTACAAGACAACGCCCCCTGATAACATCATGATCAACACATACACCAGATTTATCCTCAGAAAGAAATATTAACCTACTAATTATCATGGTAAACTCATGCAAAACTTATTATTTGAAACCATAATGTTTAACAAAAATCATAATTACAGATAATAACAAATCATCACGCAAAGGTGTCAATCATCAATTTCTCAATGTATACTCGTCAAACTCCAAGTCAAGAACAAACTGTGCAATGAACCACGTATTTCTCATAGTAATTTCACTTACTAAAATTTTATACAATCTTTCAAGTTCTACACACTCATATCATCATAAATCTTCTTTCTCATAATATCAAATCACAAAAGCATTAATCACATTAATTCCTTTCACAAGATATCATATGCATCCTAATTTTTGTTTTTTTTCATTCACAACTCATCCTTAACCTAGGCCTCATAACATCATGCACAATCTTTTCTTATTTTTATATGTAGGTATATCTTTATATAAATTTTCACATAATTCTTACTTGCATCTCATCATTCCCCCAACATTATTTTCTCTACAACAACATAATATATGATAGATATATTGTAAGTTACATAAAGGAGCTAGCTATGCAAGAATGAAGGGCCAAACTTTTGTTTTTCATCAAATGAAGTTAAACAGGTCGTGACACCCTGCTCTGCACCAAGGATCACGACTCCTCTCCATGGTAGCAAACAGCGTCGCAGTACCTTCTCTTTTGGGCCGCAACGCCCCCTTGAATCTCCCCTACAACAGCAACACTGCATTTCTACTTGTACTATCAGTTGTCCGCTCCTTTTCTTTTAGGTTCACTCCTAATACTTGTTCAAATAGGACTTAACCCCAATCAATTAACCATAGAGCATTCATGCCAAATAAAATTATCACAATTATATTCTCAATTTTTTTTTTTGGTATAAGAACTCATGCATAGATCATTTTCCAACCATTAACATAGCTGAAAAAAATCCATTATCTCAACCCATCAATATAGACAAAACTAACACTTACCATTATAGTGATAATCGTATAATTGACATTCATCTACACTCTTACATTTACATCAAAATGCTTTTACATAAGCTCATAACCAAACATGACAATATATCAACATCATATACACTCAATCCATAAACTCCCTTACCAAAGCTCAAATTTAAGGTAAATCAATATTCCAAACTCAATAGCATTTACTCATTACCTGAAAGTTTTCATTCCTTTATCATAATCAAATTTAAATACCATGAAAATCATATAATCAAACACATCATCAATTCGATTTATCCTCTTACCCATAAACACTACTGCTATGTTTGTTTCTGCGGTAGAAAACCATGGCGACGTCTGTTTCATGGTGATCATGGCAATTTGGTAAATTTTTTGACAAAAAACGTGAAAGCTCAAAAGATAAGCTTTCATGGTGGGCTCTCTTGGACGTGATTCTAAAATTTACACTGCATAACCAAACAAGTGCTACCCTTATCAAAAATCATATAGTCACTTGATTTCGATGAATCTCATTATTATTATGCATTTCAACCACTTCATTCACAACATGATTACAAGTGATTCCGTGGAAAAGAAGCATTGAAGCATTACCCCAAACACGTTTTTTTTTTTTTACCTTAACAATTTCATGTCATATCACTAGTAATTAAGATCATGCCATAATACACTTAGCCAACCAGCAATCACATTTTTAATTTATTAAGGACTAGCCATCTGTCACAACAATTTTTATGATGGAACATCACATCATCAATATAGCATACTCATTTCACATTTCGATTCCTCAACAGTATACCATAGTTATATAAATCTACATTTTACATCGAATCAAATAACAATTCAACATCATACTTACTTGCCCTTAAACCCTTGTTTAGGTTCATCGCGAGCCAGTGCCCAACGTCGACCTCAAACACAAAATCAATTTTACTAGCCAACAATTAATTAATCAAGTTCAAAACTTTTCAAGAAAAGATTTTTCTTTTGAGCCTAAGCTCTGATACCAACTTTGTCACGATCAAAAATTGGTGTCAGTGACCATCCAAAAAAGGGGTGACAACCCCAAGTCCAAAGCCTTGTCCAGGTTAATACTTTCTCATTCTTAATTCAAGATAAATAAATGACCAAAAAAAATGTTTTAACATTGAACCTTTCTTCTTTTAAGGAATATACGAACTTATGGTTTAGAGGAAAACTTCATCTGATAAGTTTTTATAAATAGGATGCAAGGAACTCCTAATAACAACTTTGAATACTAAACTTTTGTAAAACAAAAGATACAATTTAGTTTTCAAGGTTTTACAATGAAAACACATTAACTTTAGTAGATAAATAAAAGCATCTTCAGAGGTTGCAGCTTGGCACGTTAACTCCATAATTAGGAGTCAAACAGCTCGCGATGATCTAACGGTTTCCACACATGCATCTCAACCTTATGAGGGAGTGAGTTAAATAAACTCAGTAAGGGCCTCACAAGTAAAAACATGTGAAAATAATGCCAACAGAAAATACAACAATGTCCAACTCATCAAAACCTTTAATCTCACATACTTAACATTTCATACTCTCATTGTGGATTTTCTAGCACGATACTTGATTTGCCTCAAAAGTTGTATATAACATATTTCATCCGCACTATCGAGTGTTACGTCTCGCAATCCTCGATAGGCATACTATCGATCCGTCACTGGACGTTAAGTCTCGCCGTCTCCAATGCTGTCTCACAATTATTGGGCGTCCCCAGTATATGGCCATATCATCACATCCAAGCTCTACTGGACGTTACGTCTCCCTATCCCCGGTAGGCTATCCATAACACTATGCAGCGGGGTGTTACGTCTCGCCATCCCCAGTGCATTTACATAACCAAAATCTCGTGCAGCTGGGCGTCACGTCTCGCCGTCCCCAGTGAGAATTTTCAATGGTCAATTCAAGCATCAAGTACATTCCATAGTTCCATCACATACACATATCGAAACTTAATAGTTGGCATCACTGTCATACCTAATGTAAATTCCAATATCATATGCCACATGATATTTTCACAACTCAATAATGATAATCCAATGCTTACACTGAAACATATCCAAAGGTTATAATTAAGTCTTTTGCTTATCTAGTTACTTTCATTTGAGAGATCGTTCCATTTATAACAAATGTGTGTTTTCCATTATTCATCCCTTAAGGTTTTCGCCATTTTACAACTTATAAACCATATAACATGTATCAAACAATGTTTACCCATACTACACAATAACGATACTCAAGTTTATCCATGCATCATGATCTCATAACCATAGCGGTAAATCAACCATTTACTCTTAGAAATTTCACAAAGCCAAAGACTTATCACACTTCATCACTAATGTACCAGAGTACTCATTTCAATATTTCATCACCGTCAAACATGTACCTAAGCATCATATCAAACTAGTCACACACATGTGTGTGTGTGTATATATATATATATATATATATATATATATATATATATATATATATATATATATATATATATATATATACTACCCTTCCGTAATGGATAACCTTAACACGCACAAATTTATCAATTATCAACCACCATGACACAAGTACATGGTACCATCCACAATCTTAAATATCAATAATGCCATTTTCTTATACTTTCATTCTCATAACCGACATTATAGTCAAATCAACAAAACTCATAATAGTACATTATAAACAAACAATTCTTTCTCATTCATTATCTGTGTAACACACATTGTACACATAGCAATTCAAAATGTAAAACATTTAGCCACTACTAAAGCATTCATATTATTAGTCCATCACATAGGGCCTCCTTGGCCACACAACTTAAATTCACCTCGTTATTAATAATTTTTGTTTGTGGTCAACACATGTTCCAGTTAAGATTTACATCTGGCTGTCACACTTTGTTGATCTTTAATCCACTCTATGAATACACTTAATGAGTATGCTTCCTAACTTCTATGTCCTTTTTTAACAAATTTGTAATGCAACTAGTAGTACCTAGGTTCAAATGTTGTGGCCCAAGATGCAACCTTACCAAAATTGACTGCCAGAGGAGGTTTTCAGCAAGTCTAGACCAACATCAAACAAAAACTCAAAACAATAGAGAAATCCATAAATTCTAAAATTTTAACTACAATAATACTTATATGTCTGTTTTCCAATGACACTAGTTTCAAATAAAAATTAGGTCTGCAACTCCAGATATAAATTTTGGAGTAAGAACTGTCCAAATACATTTGAGACAAACAGTACTCAATTTTCCAAATTAATCTGGGACCTCCTCAGGTCCCATTAAATCACAATATTTTAACACAATAAAAATATACATTTCAGTTTTCAAATGCAACAAGTTTCATCTCATTCCAAATTTTACAACTCAAGATATAAATTTTTGAGTGCAGGCTTTTAGGATGCATTCGGGTTAGCCATTGCTCTGTGTTCAAAAATTAACTGAGAACACAACAGGTCTCCTAAATTACCGAAATTTATACACTATATACTTTTGTGTGTTATATTTCAAATGGGACCAACTTCAACTCAATCCCAGATCTAAGTTTCAACTAAACAGTCATAACCTTTGTTTTCCTTTCAATTTTATAAACATAAACATTAATTAAAAACATATTAAACAAGATGAACAAGAGAAATTCAAGAAAACATCAAACTCCCTCACCTAGGAGTTCTTACCCAACCATGCAGAACAAAGAAGGTTGAAGAAGATGAGAAGATGGTAGGGTCTTTGGGAAGCTTGGAGGATGCTCTCCAATCTTCCCTTCAAGGCCAAAATGATAAGGAAGCTCCATCTTCAAAAAGCTTTCACCTTTTTTCCTATTCCTTTCTTTCCCTCCTTCTCTCTATTTCTCTTCCTCACTTATTTTTCCCCTTTCCATACATTGCCTCCCATGAAGGGAGAAACCCCTTCCTTTTAATTCCCACTTACAAGTCTAAAATTAACATTTGGATTGTTCAAATATAATTATTTTTCCCTCAACTTTTCTTACCTTAATATTTTTCTCTTATAACTTTTATATATAAAATAAATTATTTAACCCGAGTAAAAGAAGTTAAATTCTTATTACCTTATAAAATAGGGTCAGGTTTCACATCATCTCTTCAAGGTTTGAACAGTATTAAATATGTCCTTTTAGACTCATTGATTATCCGTTAGACACATATTCATTGTTAGCTGTCTTCTGCGCATAAGTGTCCTTTCTTTATGTGAGCAGAAGACCTGTTTGTTTTTCTGGTACAGCAGTGATAGCAGGTTGTAGCAAGGTGTAGCAGAGCAGGTTGACCTTTGCTTTTGCTTTTCATGGCTCTATGTGTACTACGTTGTACTTTGTTTTGTCTTTATCCAAAAAGATATTTGATTCAAGATATTCAAGGCTTTTGATAAGAAGTGTCACGTCATCTGCAAAACAGAGTTAGTGGACGCACCAATAATATAATAATTTTGGACGCAACAGATAAAACAGACTTGTGTCTTCTGGACGCAGAGAACTTATCCTTTAGAGAGTGAAAGAAAAGTCCAAAGATTAGTAGGACGCAACACTTGACTTTCTGGACGCATCTCTGTTAAGTACTTGTTTTTGTCTATTAGACGCTAAACACTTTAAGTTTTCAATCCAGTATGATTCTTACTTATCATTCGGCTTAATGGATGCTGAAACTTAGTGTCTTTTCCTGAGTCCATCTATAGTCAAAACAAAAAGGTATTTTGACCTTATGGACTAGTGACCACTGGACTTAAACCAATTTTCATGAACACTTAATAATTTTGTTAATCATTAAGACTTTGAGAGGTCATATACCATCACTGTTTTGGTTCTAACACACCCATGCCAATCATATGTGAAAGCTTCCTTTGTTGCATATTTAGTGTCAAGGTTATCAAAAAGTAAGTTCTTTATCACCCAAAGCTTCTCTTCTATATTATTTTTCGATGACTTTTTGCTACCTGAACCTGATAGAATCCCTTATGATCTACGGGTTCTTTGTTTGATTGATAAAATGCTTTCTCTCCCAAAGTTTCTTTTCTATTTGTTTGCTACCTATTATTTTCTAATGCTTTGTTTGTATTGATAAAATGTTTGCTATTTGAATTGGTTATCATGTATATGGTTTGAAATAACCAAGGTAAACACTAGAAGGAGGTTGAATTGTGTTTACCTAAAGCTTTTGTTAAAAAAAAAAAATCTTTTCGCAAAGACAAAGGAGCATACACTTGAAAACAGCTTACAGATGCTTGAGATGCGTCAGAAGATTTTTTACAACTTGTCCAAGACTTAGAAAATATAGATTAAAAACACCTTTGATAAAACAAAGACTTCTTTAGATAAATAGATTAACTTCTGGTTAGATAATAGTTAAACAATTAAAGCAATATTAAGAGTTTAGATAATAGATAATCACACAGAGCAATTGTACTGGTTCACCCTCAACGTTGGGCTACGTCCAGTCCTTGGCTTAACCAAGAATTTCACTATAACTGATCATATTACGTACAGACGCAAGTATTCTTTGCACATCTAGTCTTTCCAAGCTCAACAACACGAGTATTGTTTGCACATCGAGTCTCTCTAAGCTCAATAAGTATTGTTTGCTCACCTAGCCTCTCAAGGCTCTAAGACTCAATAAGAGTAGCGTATGAAAAGAGTTTGTTTTATAGATTGCAATTTAATCAGATAAAAACTTAAGAAGTGAATAAATATGATGAATGGTATGACTGCATAATAAATACAAATGATTGAGAAGTATAGAAAGAATGAAGAATTTATTATCTTAGAATAGCTTCAGCAATAAATGATCGTTGTTAGTTGTTCTTCAATTCTTCAAGGTCTTCTTTATATAGTCCTCACAATAATAAATCCATTCTGAGACGTTCTTTCTTCATCAGTTGCTTTTCTTCAAATGTTCTAAGAAACCATTAATGCAATAGAGTCATTCTGATGGAGCATTAAATGGCTGAAGAACGTTGAAGTTACTTTATACTAAGATTATCGTCTTTGACATAGTAGCATCAAAGTCTTGAGCAGCACGAATTATATCTTTTGTGCAATCACTCATAATATACAGAGGTAAAGTGACTTTTGTTGCATACCAACAGTGTTGTGTTAGGTACTATGAAACATCTCTGTTTCTTATTACTTTTGACTTTAAGGAATTGATCCTCGTATGTCTTGAATAACTCATTAAATATATCCATGAAGTATTTAATGGTTTTTCTGATCGGTTCTTCGTAGTTTGCGTAAGATGCTTTGCAAACGCTTGTTATAAGAGGGTCTTCATTAGAGGCTTGGGGGCACGTTGTCTTGCGCATGATATTCTCGTGTAGTAGATGCTTGGTAAAGACATGTCTTCTTATTCAGATAGACACTTAGTCTGCTCGGACGCTTCTTTGTTCAACAACTCGGACGCTTCAAGTTATATTTATCTTCTAGTCAGACGCATACTTTGAGTAGACGTATGCTTGAATATTTCCATGTGAGTTACTGTCTTTTGAACACAATAATTGTACACTAAAAAGATTCATTAGTGGATTTCGTATGGTTCATTTCAATCATTCTATAAATGTTTGCGTTCATCAAAAGTTAGGGTAAAAAGCTATTTCATACGCTTGAAGACTCAAAATGTTTAACTTTGGGTTTCTCTTAGCATCCAATTGACGATTAGCAGAGGAATAATTTCATACTTTCTATATTTTTTCTTCTACAGTTTTTCATTTATTGCATTTGTATTGATTGTTGATTTAAATGAATGCAATAAAATCCTTAAGGTGGTGAGTTCAATGCCATAGGATAATAAATATATAATTTGATCGTTAGTTGATATGATAGATTCAATCTTCACGCATGTACATGTTATAATAATAGTACACTGGGCTCACCCACCATGAGAACAATACATGGATTGTTATACGAGTGACATAAGCAATTCTGATAGTGATAGTGGTGTATTGTGGTTCTATAACCTGGAGTAACTACATAGTTCTTACATGAGAAACTGTATGTTTTAATGTCGTCAAACATCACCATATAGGGTCGATCATAAAGTCGGTAGTTGGAGATATAACAAATCATACAGAAGGATGTGAGTGACATATATGCGATTTATGTCTCCTATTTAACAAGACTGATATCTTCAAGCCCTTTGATTGAGTGAAACTGAAAAATGCATTACCATGCTCAACATGAGATATTGATCTCATTTCTTTTAGTATGCCTACTCTGACATCAAGAATGAAAGGTTGAACTATACAAAGGTGATATATTTTATCCCTTGTGTTCAACAAAAATATTTGAAAAAGGGACTAAACTACCTCATAATACTGGCCATAGAAAGGTTATGTTAAATGACTAACATTCTCGTTACTTGGATAGAAATGAAGTATTGTTAGATATCGCTTCTGGCTGTAATATGAAAATTGGATTTTAATAGTACTGCCAACGTTACAAGAACCTGTAAGTTCACACACTTAGAACGAATTAAATTGGAATGATAAGAATCCAAGATGGAATTGGATTTCAGTGATGGTTGGGCTCATAAATGCTTTTGGGCAGACCACCCAGGTCACACTCAACTCCTTCTCTCTCGTGTGGGGCAACTGCTATTATAAATAGACATGTTAAGCACTGCATACAGTTTCAGTTACGAACCTTAAACGCACCTAACAGTAAACACTGTGTGAGAGAAAGATATATATATATATATATATATTCATATTTGTGTGTGTGTGATTCATATCTCATATGCTAGCACTGTGGTGAGATAGGAGAGACTTCATATTACCATACATGAGATGTTCCTAGGTTTCGTTCTTGTGGATACTGTAGAGGTGTGACACCGGGGGCTGTAGAGGGCTAGGAGTGATCACCGGTGCAAAAGGAAGCATAGGCAAGGAGTGACTCCGGATAGGTTTCTAGACGGAGGGACACATGAATGAACCGATTTCTCACCGGAATGAGATGGATCCTGAGACAACCCTTTCCTCGGAGATCCCATTGGTAACCCAAACAACTTTCTCCAACTTCACTGGGTATCAACTTTAAATCACAACGCAAACAGATCAACTGGATCTCTAGGTTGAGCACTATAACATATATATATCCTCGACTTTCTCACCACCTATTCATCTCTCAACTTATCAGAATTTACTGCTTATCTCTACTCAGACATCAGCAGTTACAACATCACATCATAAAACAACTAGAAACAGATTCAATGATAATATCAACTCATAGATAAATTTAAGTAATTATGAACATATAATAGGCATAACATACATATCACATATATTATAATAAACATCCAATCACAAAACAAGCTACCTCGATATATAGTAATATCAACCTATCGGCCAATCGACCTCTGGTAGGGTTTAGGTCGCCCTACGCATATCAATATATAATATTTTAAATCTTGCCTCCCCGACGATATTATTAGTAGTGTTCCCGTGCGATTCCGACTGCGGCTCTGCAACTGTCACTCGTGCGTGCTTTCGAATGTTCGAACACCGTCGGATCCTTCACAACAAACCACAACCAGAAATCAATACAGTTCAATCAAAACTTCCCTAATCCTTATGACTGAGGTTCTGCCCCTATTTATTAAAACAGGCTAAGGATGTTGAAATTCTACCAACTCTTGGATCAATGATCCTTAAGCATGACTAAGACATAATCTATGATCAATTATCAAAGATTTGAACCGAAACCCTTTCAACCAACAAACTAGGGTTTCGACCATCATGGTTAGAAATAGGCGAGAGTTTGATTTGGTTTTTCAACCACTTGGATTACATGATCATAGAATGAAAGAGGTGAAATCAAGAATCATTTCACAAATTTGAACCAAAAACCCATTTCCCCCAAAACTCCTAGGTTCGGCCACTTTAAGTTAAATAGGCTAGGAAGCTTATTTGATTTCATGCTCTTGGGTAGTGATAGAAGTGGATGAAACTAGATCATAGAAATTGGTTTGACATTAAAAGGATTTTTCTACAATTTTTCATGAATTTATAAAGTTTGGTTCATAAACTTGAAACTCATTAAACCATGTATGGAAAACAAGAAAAGAATGAAGAACATGAAGCTTGGGAGTCAAGGGATGGTGATCATACCTCTTGAGTAATGAAGATGAGCCAAGAATCAAGTCTTGTTTCACCAAAAATGGTTAAGATTCAATCTTGAAAATAGAAGAAAGCTTAGGAGAAAAATGGTGAATGAAAAAAACAAAGGTGAAGGCTTCATGAAGATGAAGGTATGCATGAGAATGAGGGAGGGATTCAAGGGTCCAAAAGTTGATCACTTAAGGGTAAAAGAGTCTTTTCACCTAGGGACAAAAATGTCATTTAGGGAAAACTTAAGGGTATTTTGCTCTTTTCACCTTCAAGTCACCAAAATATCTAGATATTTTGATGATAGTCATGATGAGGGTGAGGGCAAAATAGTCTTTTCCTAAGTGTCCAGACAAAATGGCCTTTTCCTCTAGGGACGAAAATGTCATTTAGGAAAAGATCAGGGGCATTTTGGTCTTTTCGCATCCAGATATTTTCTAAAGTCATCATGACAGTGGCACGCATCCCAAGGTGATGTGACCTGATGTGACTTCATGATTATCCATTAGCGAGTCTCGATAAATCCTTATTCGGCTCTGTTCGTCACCCGATGGGAGAATTCGCCCGAATAAAGCGTAAGAACCTATTTTTTTTCATGTTTAACAAAAACGTTGGAAATCCAATTCTAAGACTAATTGTCTCGTTCACTGGTCAAAATTAGGTCTTCTAAGTAGTAAAATACTACTGTCAGTGAAAAAACACAGATTGGGCTCCGTCTGAGTTTTTGACCCAAAATTTAACCATAACTTCCTACGATAGCGTAGAACGTGACTATGGTCTTAGTTTATTTTATTTCACTCTCTAGACCCTCCAATAAAATACAAACTCATAAATACTATTTATTAGTATTAGAAAGCTTGAAAAATCGGGATGTTACAGATCCTGATACTGTGCAAGTATGAGACTGTACAGTTGAGGGATTTCGAGACTGTGCAAGTATGAGATTATACAGTTGAAGAAAACATATATGAATTGATTAATACTGCTTGTACCAACAAGATGCATCTTTTTTTCAGGAGCCCATCACTTAGGAACTCCAAGGTTAAGCGTGCTTGATTTGGAGCAACTCTGGATGTGAGACGACCCGTCATCCCATTAAAAAACCTAAGATATTTACTAACATTAACTGTATTATAAACGTTAGGGCGCTTTATTAACACGGCGAAGCGAAGCGGAAAGGTAAAAGCGAAAACAAAAGAAAAGCATGCATACAACAAAGTTACGCGGCTAAGAACACTACAGAAATATATACATGCATCGGTTGCCCTATCAGTAGGGCTATAGCAATATATACAAGCATAAGTACATCTGAAACTGAAACAAAACAAAGTACATCAAAAGACAGAGAAAGACCCTCCTGCTCACAGCACTTACCACCCCCACTCAAATACATCAAAAAGCCCTCACATCATACTCCTATGCTGACGCACTGGCGGCATTCCGTCACCAACGACGGCGATGTCCTGAACTACCTTGTCCCCACCATATGTGCGCCTATAGGCCCGCAGGAGTACATACTCTAATGAGGAACTCGCATCCTTTTCTAGTACAGAAACTCAAAGCCCCTCGAAGCGGGGGTTCGTGACTCGTCTACCGGCATCAGACTCGTAGGGAGTGTCATCCAACTCCTCAGCGACTGTTTCCTCCACAGGGTCTTCCAACGAAATAAAAAAAGCACATAGGGAAAAGACAGGGAGATAAGAAACATGCATATCATCAAACATGGGAGAGAGGTGGAGAGGTGGCAGTATCACATGTAAACATATAGCATGCATCACATACAACAATCAACAAACAAAACAAACATCTCCCGAGTCTTACAGGACAGCCATCTCAAAAGTCATTCTCTCATATCAAACCTCTATGAGGTATACTAATCCCTATATGCATGTCGGCCGATTTCATCACGTCCCCATTTGGACATCCTCGTCGGGATCAATAACGTCCCCAATTGGACATCTCCGTCGGGATCAATACATCACGTGCCCAATTGGACATTCCCGTAAGGATCAATAACGTCCCCAATTGGACATCCGTTATCGGGATCGGTGGTACACATCTCACCTCCATTTGGGCATCCCCCATTAGGATCAAATATGATATGATATGCAATAAACATCCATCACAGGTTGATACCGGAACCTCACGCCTAAGCACTCGGCCACATCCACGATGCATTGCATCCGCATCACATCATCATCAACATCAACACGATGCCTTGCGTCCACGAGCCACAGCCACGCAGTCAGAACCACGACGGTATCAACCCACACAACACATCAACCTCACCATACTCTCATCAACATCAATATCAAGCAATCAACAACAATAGCATCATCATACCAATAAGCATGCTAATACACATATCATCATATAAGCACATAAACAAATATTCACATAGGCAAAGTAGCATGCATATCACATCAACCTCAATAACAACGTCGTCTAGTCTGGGGTATTAACTTTGAGGTGATAGCCCCAAAGATACCTACACCTAGGGTTTGGGTACTTTGCCACGGGCTCAACCTCTAGTAGGGTTTAAGGTTCCCCTAAATATGCATACATTCTACACTACTCTTGCCTTCCTGACGATAACGGTTTCTTTCTCCCCACCTGAAAGATTGTGCGACCTCGACCATGAACACAACCACGGTCTCCGAATCACCACCACCACCACGTGGTACCTCAGCTACCACGAAAACCAACCTCAAGTCAGCCATCAACCCGCAGCTGCCACCTTCTCCGGGAGCTCGCACGACCATGATCACGATCTTTGCTCTAATCACGGGAACAATGTGTAAACAACATCGTTAACCCAAGGGCAATGCCAAAACCAAAGAGATTCAAGGGGAAAAGCTCGAAGAACACGAAGAACGTAAAGCCGTCGTGTTAGGGATTCGAGCTGACCTTCGAGGAATCAAGAAATCAATCGGTGAATCTTGAAGTACTCGAAGCCCTGATCGCTGTGGTGTAATCGGAATCACGATTCGATGCTCCAATCTCCTCCAAATGTAACTTTCTCTCTCAAGAACTCAACTCCCTCTCTCTTTCGAGCTCTCTGGACATGGAAACTCTTACGATTTTCGTCCAAAGTGAAATGAGGAAGAAAACTTAAGTGATGTTGTTAGGCTGTCCACGCTTGAGCGTGGGAAGACTCCACGCTTCAGCGTGAGCACGCTCTGACATGCGAAAACTCCACGCTTGAGCGTGGGGCGTTGATCGCCACGTCTTTGCCATGAGTCACATGCGCGCTGACAGTTGTACTCCCACGAGTCCACTCTCCACGTTTTGACGTGCAACTACCCACGCTCTGACGTCAACGGTCAACGTTTGAGCGTGGGATTTCCCCACGTCTAAGTGTTGGATGCTGATTAGAACTGTTCCTTTACGGTTTTGCAAATTCTGAGCTCGTTCCAAGGCCAAATTGTCCCAAATTTGAGTAATGCTTCCTCAACACATGTGGAACATGATCAAGCCCTTAAACATGCTTAATCTGTGTCCCACACACTAAACAAGAAAATGGGGTGTTACAAGATGGGTGATCTCCTGAGAAGTTTTCTTAGGAAGCGTGTGAGTGAGGGCAAAACATGTTGAAGACACCCGTGTTGGTTTGTGGGGACAGTTGCCAATTTGAAAAGCAGCTCAGTCGTTACAAACGGTATCAGAGCGAAACCTCTCCCAGTACGGTGTGATTCGGGGATGAATCAAGCTGAAGCTGGTGGGCATATGACACCCAGGACTGAAAAGGGCGGACAATGATCGGCGGTACGCAAAATGAAGCAAGGACAAGGTGCCGCTTCTGACAGGTTTCTAGGCGGAGGGACACCTGAATGAACCTATTTTACACAGGAATGAGAGGGATCTTGACATTGTGCAGATATGAGACTGTACAATCGAGGGATTCCGAGACTGTGAGAAAGCTTAAAAGAATTGATTGGTACAATTGATGGGTAAAATCCACAAGTGTACTATTTCGTCGTCAAATAATAAAAAGACATCGAACCCACA
Source organism: Ammopiptanthus mongolicus (assembly GCA_039655645.1). Classification (NCBI taxonomy): domain Eukaryota; kingdom Viridiplantae; phylum Streptophyta; class Magnoliopsida; order Fabales; family Fabaceae; genus Ammopiptanthus; species Ammopiptanthus mongolicus. The sequence continues at coordinate 20,497,991 of CM077343.1, forward strand.
GACACTGTGTTAATTTTTTTTTTATAAGCGAAAAATATATTAAAAAGAGTACAAGAGGAACTCTAACCCATATACAAGAGTCCTTCAAAAGTGATACAAAAGCAGTAAAATGCAAAAGCATCACAGTGGGGAGAGTCATCCCAACTATGCTGGCACCACAAACCCCACCAATCATCTGCAGCACACCATTAAAATTAACAATTCCATGGTACAAAGAAAACTATTGCCAGAAAATTGCTGACAAAATACATCCTCCATAAAAAATAAGAAAGCAAGCCGAGATTCATTCCAGCAGTAGCATTAGGGCACCAACAAAATAGGCATGCTAAATCTTGAAAAGCTTAGAAAGTGAACCAGCAACATCGTTTTACAGAAATGTAGTCAAATTTTTACAGAAATGTTGTAGCAAAGTACCATATAAACAAGTCACCAAAATCAAATAAAACCCAAACTAAAATTAGCCTTGCACACTCCACACCCCTCTAAATAGCACCATACCATCAACATACATTCTAACTCACCCATTTGAAACAATTATCACTTGCATCAGTAAGCCATGGCATCTTATTTGAGTGACTGAAAACACCCAACAGGGTTCATCCACCAATTTGAATAAGACAAACTTGATAATCTGCCCTCCCTATGATTGAACCACCCCCAAGAAACCACCTTAATCTGAGAGAGAATGGCAGTGAAGTTAGCAACAGCTCCTTGGAAAATAATTTTATTACGCAGTAGCCATAAACTCCAAACAACTGCACAACAAATAAGATACCTCACCTTCCTAACATGCTTTCCCCTAAGTTAAGCTCCATGCTGCAGAAAGTGATGAATTCCATCTCTATGTAAAACACTTTCAAACCCCATCCAAGCATGAATTGATGCCCACACATTGTAGGATAAGGAACAAGAGAAAAACAAGTGACCCACCATTTCACAATAGCGAAAACAAAGAGGACATCAATCTTCATGGGGACCAAAAATAACACCTCCACGCACCAGCTGGTCCCGTGTAGGGAGACGTTCATGCACAAGGCACCACACCATGACTAATACCTTTGAAGGTATATAACTCAACCGCAAATTCTTAAAAACCTTAGATAGGTTATAGTCATCAACGTGCAAGCCCAAGGAATTCAACATGCTAGCATATGCAAACTTTACAGAGAATGATTTTGAATTGTCTAACATCCAAACCCATTTGTCCACCGCATCCCTATTAGGGGCAACCTCTTGTAGGTAAATTTTCACTTCCTCCCACACAAATATAGGGCGCCCATCTAACATCACACCGTACTCCAGATTCAGCAACAGTTATATTTTTTTTTTCAACAACCTGATATAATCGAGGGGAGCTTTCTTTAAGAGATGACACCCCCACCCATTTATCATTCCAAAAACTGATGTCGACACCCGCACCAAGTTTAAACTTGACCGCATTTGAAAACCAGTAAGAGTCCAAGGAAATTAGATCCTTCCACCACATCGATGCATTCCATGGAGGTACTGGTGCCCCCAATATACTTTAAGATAAAGATCCATACTTAAACTTGAGCAAATTAAACCAAACAACATTGTTGTCAGTTAAACACTGCCACTTCCACTTGGCCAAGAGGCTTTTATTAAATAATTCAAGGTTCTTTACCCCTAAACCACCCAACTTCTTAGGGAGGCACACTTTGTCCCAACAAACCCAGTCTATCCTTTGTGATTCATCACATCCACCCCACAAAAATTTCCTCTGAATACTAATAATAGACCTTACAACCTTTTTTGGCGCCTTAAAGAATGAAAAAAGGTACAACAGCATACTAGTCAAAAATGAGTTGATTAGAGTAATTCTACCGCCCAAAGAGAGATGACGCCCCTTCCAAATGATAATCTCTTCTTCAAAGATTCCACCACCGGAGACCAAGTGGAGCATGTCCTAGGGTTTGCACCAACCGGAACACCTAAAAATTTGAAGGGAATGCTCCCAACACTACATGATAAGAACCGAGTGGCGGCAGACAAAAAGGATCATCTAAGTTTATGCCAAATAAGTTGCTTTTGAAAAAAATCACCCTAAGTCCGGAAATTAGTTGAAAGCTTCTCAATATTTGTTTTGATGCTCCACAAATTCTCCAAACTTAGTTCACACATCAAAATAGTATCGTCTGCGTACTAAAGAATAGGAAATGAAAGCCCTGCCTTACCTTGTACCCGTGAAAGCTTCCTAACTCAATTGCTTTCCGGACCAAGCCCGACAAGCCCTCAGCTGCTATTAGGAATAAGAAAGGGGCTAGTCGGTCTCCTTGTCTTAACTCTTTCTTAACATCAAACTCATGTGTATGACTGCCATTTACAAGAATCGATATTGAGCCTGAAAAGATGCATGCCTTTATCCACTTTCTCCAAGTAAAATTGAAACCCAAACGAATCATCATATAGTCCAAATAATTCCAACTTACAGAATCGTAAGCCTTTACGAAATCTACCTTCAGAAGAAAACACTTATCCTTTTTTCTTTTCACCAAACCAATGATCTTATTTGCAATCAAGATGCCATCCAAGATCTGCCTGTTGGGGAGAAAAGTCATTTGGCAGGGCGAGATAACCTTGCCCAAAACGCTCTGCAATCTCAAAGCTAGCAACTTAGCAATAATTTTATAAAGGCGCCTGATAAGGGAGATAGGTCTTTAGTCGCGAAATGACTATGGTTGATCTTTCTTCGACATGAGAGCTAAAAAAGATGTAATAGCTTTAGGCAAGCAAACATTTAGCTGAAATTCATGAATAAAAGCGCACACCTTGTCTTTCAACATCTCCCAACATGACTTAATAAAATTAAGATTGAAACCATCGGGCCCAGGGCTTTTATTCCCTTGGCAACTCCAAACGGCCTTTCTAATCTCTTCAATGGAGAACGGAGCGGTAAGTATATCATTATCCTCCTCTATTATAGTTGGTTTCAATAAAGCTTTGCTGAAAATGACTCTTAACTTCAGCTTTTACAGATTCCACATCTTCAACCCACATCTAACCCATCTTTGGAGCTTTCAGCTGATTTTTCCTCCTATTGGCATTCAGACATGCATGAAAAAATCTGGTGCTAGCATCACCCTCAAGGGCCCATTTAGCTCTGGACTTTTGCAGAATCAAGCTCTCTTTTACATGTAGTTGCTACCAAAATTGTGTTGTGAGCATTTTTTTGTGGCCCGCCTCAACCGCGCCACCCACGGCTGCAACGTCATCCAATGCATTAATCTCTTCCACTGTTTTATCAATTTTTAAAACCTCCTTGTTCCACCCTTTTAATTTCCCCTTTAAGAATTGCAGTATCTCCTTAAGCAGATATCTCTTCCACCCTTCTGCCATGCATTTATTCCAACAGTCTTCCATAAATGGTCTAAATTCCTTATGCGCCAACCAACAATTATTAAAGCGAAACGGTTTAGGCCCCCAATTATGCTCACTAGATTTCAGCTAGATTAGCTAGTGATCAGAAATGTCTCTATCCCCAACCCATTGAGCAAATACATTCCATTCAGTGACTAACTCCTCAGATGATAAAAATCTATCTATTCTACTCATAGATAAGCCATCTGCACTGAACCAAGTGAACTTTTTCCCTAATAAAGGAACTTCAATTATGTCCATGCGATCAATGAAGGATCTGAACTCGACTATTTCTCTCTGATTAACCTGATCATCTCGCCCCTTTTTTCGTTTTTAGAAATCACTGCATTGAAATCTCCAGCGATACACCACACCCCTTACGGAAACCCCCCTTAGACATACTTAAACCATCCCACAGTTTACGTTTACCCTCCATTATGCATGAAGAATAAACATTGACAATGTATAAAAGGGAGTTGGAATCTTTGGTTGAGACACACATACCAATAAATCCATCTCCAGAAAATTGAAAATTAACTACAAAAAGCCCAGCCTTCCATACTGAAATTAATTCTCCAGAGGACCCAACAGAGGGCTTAGCAGCCACTCAACATGGTTCCCCCCCCCCCAAGCATTCAATTAAATTATTATTCGCCACATAACATTTAGTTTGTTGAAGTAAAAAACAATCAAAATTACTTGAAAGAAACAAGGATCGGAGTCTTCTTCTCTTCGCACGATCCTTCAGCTCCCTCAGGTTCAGAGAAACAATCTTCATGAGTGCACAACATTTGACTCTATCAGGTCTTTGGCAGCGCGATCTCTAACCTCCATCTCGCGAATTTTAGAGACTTAAACCTCTTCCCCCTCCTTCCCAGAAACTCCCAATTTCTTTGCAGAGTTCCATATTTTATTCGCCGCCTCTGCCTCGTAATTCACCCAGAATTTAGCATTACACTGGTTGAAATCAGAACTTGTAGTAGAACCGCAACAAAGAACTGTGCCATTCGGAAAAATAGAGCTTTCCTTTGGTGAAGAAATTATATCAGGCCTCCCCTTATGCGTACTCATCCCTTTTGCTAGATTAGATTTACTCTGCTCCCCTTTTGAGTGCTTGTGAGAAAGGACGCAAGGGTGAAGGTGTGGAAAAACATTGAAGTTGTGGGCATTTGTAATTGACCCAGCAGCTTGCCCATTCTTTTGTCTTCGCTCCAAGTTTAGTGTTGTGACCCTGAATCACGTTATCATCGTTTGGGTCAAACATTTCCACAAAGGGTTGAGTTTCAACGCCCTCCACTCACTTAAAGGCCCAACATACAAATCTAGCCCATTAGAGTCAGACCGACCCGAAACTTCAGTAAACCCCACTACGCCACTCCCACATAGGCCCATAGGGTCATTAGGTCCATTGTTAATCGCAACTAATTGCATTAATTTCCCATTATCATTCATGCCTCCATCCGCCTTATCCATACATTGAATTTGCCTTGACACCGCATCGTCCTCTGTATTACTCACTTGATTGGTTTCCTTGGCATATGGAGCCATGATATTATCAGTAAACACCTCATTAATGCCATAATTACACCCTTCAGTCTCCTCGATGAACCCCCTCTCTTCAACTTTCACCGAAAAACTGAACTAACTACCACAAGACTCTTCACCGGAGTTGGATGACGACGAAACATTTTTTGTAGAGGTGGACCAACGAAGTGGCCCATACCAATCTTCAACGAACTTAATAGAGAAAACATCCTCATTTATTTTAACATTCACCACCCGATTCGCTAAATCATGCACCCTTGTTCTATATAGGATTCTTGCAACGTCCATGGAGCCTTTTTTGCGAGTATTATCATCAACGCAAACAAACTCGCCAAAAGCAAACACTATGAATTCAAAAAAATCAACACTCCAGGCATGAGCTAGAATTCCGTAACAGCGAATCCAAGCCAACCTCTCGTTGTCTATCATCCTCGGACTCCATGGGCATATCGCGTCGAACCATTGAAATAACCATTCACTGGCATCCTTGATCGAAGCAGGAATTTCCTCATCATCATCAGACTCCATTAGAATGAGATTGGAACCCAAAGGAGTAGCCCCACAGGCAAAGCATCCTTGCCTAACAAACTCCTCCTGTATATTGTACAATGCCCCTAGGTCGCACACCTTCCCTATGAAAGCTTTGCTCATCTTTTGTAGCTGATCTTCCCCGACCTTGAATGCAAGATGTGCAAACTCTCCCTTTCTTACGTTCTTGCTGCCAGCCTTCTTTCCATCTTTCCAGCCTTGTTTTCCATTCTTCACAACATGCGTGTATGAAGTTCCCTCTCTACATTGTGCATGTCGTGTTTTTGCTTCTGCGTGGTCACAATCCAGCCTGTTACTTATTCCTTTCTGTACCAAAACGTCCATCCTGTCTCGTTGAAACCTAGGAAGATTCACGTAAATCTTCTAACTCCCAATGATGATGTTGTCTAGTTTTGTAGTGAAGTAGTCTAAGTCCCTAACATCGAAGAACCGTACAAAATCAAAACGACGACCTTTCTTGTCATGTTTGGGTGGAATGACTACTTCGTGAACCCTACCATATTTCTGAAGTATCTTCCACATTTCTTTGGCCCCGAAATCCTTCGAAAATTTTGTGAAAAAAATAAGAAGTGAGACTGTTGTTGTTTATTTGCCTCCTTGTAACAAATAAAAATAAGAAATAAATTGAGAAAAAGGTTTTGCGAAATCAGGATTCGGGTTTTGAAAATAGGAAAATGGAATTTCCAGGAATTGCGTTACCACAAAACCGCTTATGCTTCTAAATCAACTACCCCTTTCATTAATTAACAATTGCCTTGAAGGTGAATTTGTCCTAATAAAGTTAATGTTCCATCTCGAGAGACAAGAACCCTGCCCAAAGAAACCAAATCCCACTCTCGTGATAATTGTATTTTATTTGAATTCATTAAGGTTTGTGACAATTCATTGAACCCTCGAAGGATCGCTTCTAACTCTCATGATTTAAGTCCTAATTTCAACTCCTATAGGGATGAGGATCTCCTATCCCATTTTTGTGTACCACACCATGTCCCAACCAATAATATCTTGCTATGTATTCTACTTTTTCAATATTAAATAAAATTTTAACTTACATGACAAGAATTTATTGGTTGGGACATGGTGTGGTACACCAAAATGGGACAGGAGATCCTCATCACTCCTATAGATCCAATACCTAGGTTCACTTCTCAGTCACTCTCTAGATTATCTAACACATGCACATAGTGGCCAACTAATTCACAAGGATTAAAACAATAGGAATTGAATCGAAAGCAATTGAAATTAATAAAAGGGAAACATCAATTCATTCACATAAACATGTTTTGGACATTTCCCCAATTCCTAGAAATAAGAAAACAACTCAAGCATTACCATAAACATAGCAAGCTTGATTAAGAAAAGCATTGCAAAACCAAAGAGAAAAGGGGAAGAAGAGAAATCCTAATTCTACGCCCCAAGCCACCAATTGCACAATGAAGCGCCCCTATTTTCGAGCCTGAGCACTTTATTTATAACTTTGGTCAAGATTGGGTCCAAGCCCATTACAAATTTAATCAGAAAAATCATAAAAATTTGAACTGTGTCACGTCACGGCCGTGATGGCCTTCACGGCTAGGCCGTGACCACTTCTGTCATGCCTTGACCGGTTCTTCACTTATAGATCATGACCGTGATAGCCTTACCCGCTAGGCCGTGATAGCCTCTACTTCTTCAGGGCTTCTTTTCTTCTTGTTTTGCACATCACGGCCGTGGCATGCTTCATGCCCAAACCGTGATAGCTTCTACCTTGCACCTTTTCATCCTTTTTAATCTCCTCTCTTTCATGTTTGTTCCGTATGTCTTGATCCAAGCTGCTTTTTCATCTAATCTGCATAAAACACCAACCAAACCACAACATAGTCCATTCCAAAAGAAAATCTAACAAAATGCTAAGCTAAATGCCTAAACTATCATGAAAATGCATGCAAAATAGTAAAGAAATATGAGGTGCAATCACACTCATCAAACTATCCCAAGCTTAAGATTTAGCTTGTGCTCAAGCAATCACTAAGGCCAATCAAAATGGTCAACCAAATCAAAGATAGTGAATAAAGAACCGGAGAAACCACAAAGCCAAGCAATAGGCATTTTCAACGAAATCACATAAGAGATAATCAATTTCAAGTCCAATTAGAAGCTTACGTTCCCTAAGTTCATGCCTCTCACCAATTTGGTGACACTCTCCTTACCTCACTCAAGTGTTTCAAGGGTGTATGACAATTCGCTCAAGTTACTCAAAGAAACCACCCTACCATAATAAGCTTGTCTATCAACCAAAATATCGACTTCATTTATTGAAACACACAAGAATCATGAAGTCTTTCATTGGATTGTAATGAGGTCATGAGATTAAATATTAGGTGGGGAAACCAAGGAAGAGAATTTCCAAAGGCTATGCAAAATATCAACAAGCGTACGCATGATAACCTTCTAAAATACTCATTGGGCTTTTCTAAGCTTATTCCGCCTTTCAATTTTTTTAATTCAATTTTCTCATTCTATTTTTCTCATTCTCTTCTCTATTTTCCTTTTCTTTTACTTTTATTTTTTCAATAATTAGGAGAAGAGAAAAAAATTTAGCACAAGAAAAAGTATTTCATTTTTCTTCCCATATATTTCTTTCTTTCATATTACCTCATTGCCCTTCCCAATACTCTAAAAGGCAAAATACCATGCATCATTTACCAAAATCAAATAGGGTGCCAAGAAAGTATTTAATTTCAATAGGCTAAAAATTGGACAACTAAGGGGGTAGCATATAACATTCAAAGTTCTGAAGGCCTGAAAAATACCTAATGCCTCAATCATTTTCAAATGTGTTTCCAAAAATTTAAAGTTTCAAAATGGTTTCAAGTCAAGTTCTAAAGAGCACAATCAATGAGGAATACTCACTCAATACAAGGAATGGGGAAAAACATAGCAAATACCCCTTAAGGCTCAAAATTGAAGGAACCTGTTGGAAACACAAGAAGGGGGGTTGAATTGTGTTTCTTAAGTTTTTAAAACCTTTTTTGCAAGCAAATATCTTTTCGTAACCGTTTGGATGCAAAGATGCTTAACTGACGCTGAAAGTGTATACACGAAACTTTGGACGCACGCTAAAAATGTTTTATTTAAGGACGATCGATAAAAAAACAAATTCAATCCTAAGCGTTAGTTATAAATAAACTAAAGGCAGAGAAAAAAGAGAGAAGATGACACAAGGATATTATCCTGGTTTACTTTCAACCTAAGAGCTACGTCCAGACCCCTCTACGTGAGAGCTTTAACCACTATAACAAAAATCTTGTTACAAGTATTCTTCATCTCTTCAGGCACAAGTATTCAACACCTCTTTAGGCAGCTACAAGTATTCTTTTACAGACAAGCCTCCCTAGGCTCAACCACAAATTTGGTTTAAGAAAGGGTTTAAGTTTAAATCTAACTCACTATGTGTGAGAATATAAAACTTAAGATCAAGAACTCTGAAAGCAACTCTTCGCAGAGAGTAGTATGAAAGTTTAAACTCAAAGAAAGCTCAAGAGCTTTTGTATGCTTTTTATTTCTTGATAGCTTGTGAGCTTGTTTGATTTTTGTTCGTGTTCGTGTTGCTCTTAGTGTTGGTCATTTTGCTTCTTCAAGAGTGAGGGTATTTATAGCCTTCAAATCTTGAGCAAACTTGATTCTTCAATGGTTGGTAAGAGAGTCGTTCTGATGAGCATTAAATACATAAATCCGTTGAGTCTGATAGCTTGTGAAGTGCTTTTGAAAAACAGGGCAGACTATCAGAGAGATAGAGTTGAAAATGGCACTGACAGCTTTTCTTTATACTTGAAAGTTGCCTTTTGTCTTTTCTTTTTGAGATAGTCAACTTCGTTGTGTCGAGAACGGACTGGCTTTATGCGTTCGAGAGTACTAAGTTATAGAGAATAATTGTCTAAGAGATATTACCCTTTTACATGATAGACAATAAATTTGAAACTATTTATATTTTACATTGACGTGCTTTGAACATAATTCAGTAAAGTAAACTAAGTTATTACAAAAGACTTTGAAATAAAAGCAAATAAGCTTTATTCCGATGAGTCTTTGGACTCGGTTATACTTCTGATAGAGTTATAGTCCAAGGAGGACTTCCTCCATTTATCATTTACAGCAAAACGATGGACTATACGATCAGACTCAAAGTGTGGTAAGTCATTGGACTTTTTATACCTGCACACTTAGGATAAACATGTTAGACAATAACAGATCTTTGTTCATCTAATTGAGTATTTTGTTAACATCCAAATATTATGGAGTTATGGACAATAACCACTTTGGTTCCAACAAAAATCTCACATTTATAAGTTCTAAATCAATGAGAAACACAAATTCAAAGAACCACATGCTAATTTTCAACTAACAAAAGATCATCTTTAACAATTTTGCTTATCACAAGAATATAAACATTGGGTTCAAAAGTCACTATCTCAATCAATAGGGGTAGTGTAATGGTATGACTATGCAGTTCACTATATGAAGAGTGATATATGCAAAATGCAAAAAGAAAAAGAAAAAAATGGAAAATGGAAAATTTCCCACCCCGAGCTTAAAAACTTACATTGTCCATAATGTAAATAATTAAGTTAGAAGGGGGGAAAAATGAACTACTCACTGTGGTGGTTAGGGGTGAGAATAGGCCAAGTTACTCGTCGGGGACCTATGACCTAGCCAATTTAACAAAAAGGTCAAGGAAAGACTTTTTAAAAAGTCTATACAGCTAAAAAGGTTAGGCTAAGGCATTAAAGAAAGTCTATTAAGCCTATCTGGCCGGCCTATTTAACACATATACACATATATATAATATATAATTTAATATATAATACTATAATATATTATTTATAATATTTTATAGCATTTGAAAGTAAAGGCCTATTGGCCCATCTAAATGTAGAAGTCTACTTGCATATTTATTTGTGAAGGCCTAACGGCCTATTTATCAGTATATGCCTATCAACCTTTTTATCATTAGAGGGTTACAAGCCTATTTACAGGTGAAGGCCTATGACCTATTTATAGGTGGAGACATATTTAAAGGTCTTGTTCAAAAGTATGCTTTTAAATAGGCTTCCAGGCCAGGCTTTGAAATAGGCCATGCCAAGCCTTAAAAATTGGCCTATATCAAGCTAATAGGTCATGCTCAGACCTTGAGATTGGAATACAGGCCGGGCTCAGGCCTGTCAGGGCCTAGCTCGGCCTAGCCTATTCTCATCTGATAAACCTCAATCATATGCATTTGATGAGGGGTAATTAGGTTGTATTTCAGTGCATTTGATGATAATTATTTTTGTATTTCATCCTTTTTTCTAAGTTTTTACAGAATTGATGTTTAAGGTGACTTGATGGACAATTAATGAAAGTTGGAGGTTTTTTGATCTAAAAAGAAGAATTTTCTCAAGACTGAAGCACAAAGCACGACGGTACATAACTTTCAGTTCAACCTAATCCAAATACGCCCTTACAAAAAGTCTCAAGTTGACCTTTGAAGAAGAAGCACGCCCGTGCTCAGCTCTGTGTCTAGGGATGGCAATGAGTATCTTACCTAGTAGGTACTCGCAAAAATTACCCATGATGGGTAGGGTAATTACTCGCACAATGGGTACGAGGGCGAGGACGGGTAATTACTCGCAAGAATTAATGCGTATGGATGCGGGTACGGGTACCTTAGTACCCACCCTGCCCCATACCAGCATATCTATATATTAATATTTTTTAATTATTTTGTGTATATATATATATTTGGCAATCTTGAAAATAATTCCTCAGTGTGAAGGATGCTTTTCATTCGAACCTACCATATGTAAAATAGATATTATTGCCTTGTTATTAGACCAGTGAACTTGTTTATTATGTAATTGGACCAATTGCCTAGACAATGTTGAAGTGGCTGATTGCCGAAAACTATGCTAATTCATAGGTTTGTTGTGTTGTGAAATTATGTGGGTTTGAATTACTGAAATTCACTGCGCGGATGATAATATATATATATAAAATTAAAATAGTTGATTGAATTGAAATGAAAGTTAGCTTATTACTTTCCTATTATTCCTGAGTTCATAGTGTCGTTCAGTTGTTCATCACTTCAGTTCTTATTCTTCCTGAGTTCCAATTCTTCCTAGTCCTATAGTTCCTAGCGTAGGACTTTAATAATGTTTTTTTTTGTTATATACTATCATGATATTTGTTTGAGAATATACTAGAATACTATGCATTGTTATATACTATCATGATATTTTGGACTTTAATAATGTTTTTATTCTTTTATTTATTTTTTAGTTAATTAAAGTGCGGGTATGAGTACTTAGGTACCCAGCAGGTAAGGGTACGAGTACTTTAGTTGCTACCCACGCAGGTATGGATCCGGGTACGGTTATTTTTTTTTAAAACGTGGGTATGGGGACGGGTACTATAGTACCCTACCCACACCCTACCCATTACAATCCCTAACCGTGCCTTACGTCCATACTGTATTGAGCACGGTCGCGTATGAAGGAAGCATGACCGTGCTCCGCGAAGCACGTCTGTGCTGGCTGAGACGACCTCACTTATGTAGGATAATCTCATTAGTCTCAAGCTTATAATATTAGCTATATCTTAACTGTATTATAGCGTTAGCGGCTATTCAGGAAACGTAGAGAAAGAAAAATGGAAAAACATACAAAGCGCACGGTAAAGGCATAAACCACTATCAGAGTCAAATGCAGGTAAAGATAAGCTATATACACATGTCATGCATAAGAGTAGCCCTATCAATAGGGCACTGTAGTATTGTACATATACAAATAGACTATATATCAAAAGAAAGAGATAAAACATATACATCAAAAAAGAATAGAGCTCTCATAGCTCACCAGCACTACCCACACCCATCACTCAAAAATACATGAAAAGCGCTCAACTCGCACCCTAGGCGCACTGGCATTACCCCGCCATTAGTGGTGCGAATACCCGGAACCACCCTGGCCCTCTCCATGAGTAAGCTGATAAACCACCAGCGGCTCGTACTCAGAAGACGAGCTAGACACCACCACTCGGTGTCTCCCATAGGTCCTCAAGTACTGCTCGGTCCTTCTCCTCTGCCCTCACAGCACAAACCCTCTGTGGCTAGATACATGCGAAGTCGCTGGTGTTGCCCATATGTAGTCCCTCTCATGGCATCTCGGCGGATGCCACATCTGGGTGAATGGTAGGAACTGAGTAACTCTGTAAAGCCCCAAAATGTCCTCACGGTGTGAAGCCCCTCCTCTGAAAAGCAAGCTTATCAGCCCTGTGTAGACCGTCAAGAATGTCGCGGGATTCACCCCGCCATCCCCGCTCATCGTTATATAAGATCTCTACCTCCCCCAGCATCGGCATCCTCGATGCCGCTGTGATGAAGGGGTGCATCCTCAGGTCCATCTCCAAACTCAGCAGGCTCATCGTCTTCACACGGACGAAGAATAGAAACAAGCAAATAGAGAAATAACAGGAGATAAGAATACATTGCAACAAAGTCGAAGCAACAATAGTAACATAGCGACAAGTAATAGATAACACATAATAACAACTAGCATGTATGACAGATATGGCAGATATAGCAGATATCTCACACAGCCAAACATCTCTCGAGTCAACGCATGTAACAACCAGCCATCTCCATATATTTCTCACTCAGATCAAACCTCTAGATCGGGATACTAATCCCATGCAACATGTCGGCCGAATCTCACAACACAAAGTTCCACACCGGAACAACAGTTAGCTTGTCCAAGAAACCAAATCGCTCGTCATGACCAATAAGAGTGTATCCCCCTCCCGAGCCCGGGATTAGGGTGTCTTGGTCTCATCGGAACGTTAGCCTAGAACATGGAAAGCTCAAGGATTTGTCAGGAAAACCAGACTGGATCAGGCATCACGACGTGACCTAAAGTGTAACGGCCCGGACTGCTTTAAAGATTGTCGACTGTCCCCACAAACCAACACGAATCTCTTTAGCGTGCTTTGTCCTCACTCACACGCTTCCTAGGAAAACTTCCCAGGAGGTCACCCATCCCATAATTACTCCAAGTCAAGCACGCTTAACTATGGAGTTCTTAAGTGATGGGCTACCGAAAAGAAGATGCATCTTGTTGGTATAGGTAGTACGAATCAATTCTTATAAGCCTTCCTTCAACTGTACAGTCCCATACCTGCACAGCCTCAGGATCCCTCTCATTCTGATGTGAATTCGGTTCATTCATGTATCCCTCCGCCTAGAAGCCTGCCAGGAGCCGCTCCTTGTCCGTGCCTCATGCACCGGCGATCACTCCCCGCCCTCGTCAGCCCCGGGTGTTACATGCCCACCAGCTTCCGCTTGGTTCGTCCCCGAACCACACAGTACTGGGAGAGGTCCGCTCTGATACCATTTCTTACTGCCCGGACTGCTTTAAGGATTGCCGACTGTCCCCACAAACCAACACGAGTCTCTTCAGCGTGCTTTGTCCTCACTCACACGCTTCCTAGGAAAACTTCCCAGGAGGTCACCCATCCCAGAATTACTCCAAGTCAAGCACGCTTAACTTTGGAGTTCTTAAGTGATGGGCTACCGAAAAGAAGATGCATCTTGTTGGTATAGGTAGTACAAATCAATTCTTATAAGCCTTCCTTCAACTGTACAGTCCCATACCTGCACAACCTCAGGATCCCTCTCATTCCGATGTGAATCGATTCATTCATGTATCCCTCTGCCTAGAAGCCTGCCAGCCGCTCCTTGTCCGTGCCTCATGCACCGGCGATCACTCCCCGCCCTCGTCAGCCCCGGGTGTTACATAAAGTAGGGGTGGAAACAAGTCCGGACCAACCCTCCAACCCGGCTTGACCCAACCCTGAAAATTCGGTTCGGTTCGGGTAGCCGGGTTGGTCCGGTTTCTGTAACCAACAACCTGAAGGTCTCGGTTCGGGTACCGGGTTAGATATTTGTCAAACGGATGAACCCGACCCGAATCGAACAACCCGAGAAACTGAGAAATAAGAGAAGAGATATTACGTTGCCGTCGTCTCCTTCACCATGTGACTCCTTCTTCCTCGCCGCTTCGTCACGACTCCTTCTTCACCACGCGACGGTCGATGCCGATCAGATCCCCCATCTTCAACAGCGCTGATTTCGTGCGCGAACCAGATCTGTCCAGATCTGTCAACCTCCATGGTCCATGCACGAACCAGATCTGCCGGCCTTTGTGGTCTGTGTGCCAACCAGATCTGCCAGCCTCCGTGGTCCGTGCGCCGCGTGTGTGCCTGTGTGGGGTGAGAAGAGATACTGAGAAATAGAAGAAGAAGAAGAAGAAGAAGAAAAAGAAAAAGAAGAAGTAGAAAAAGCATGAAGGGGGAGAAGAAGAATAGTACAGTCGCCTCCTTGTGATCCTATGAAGGGCAAGAAGAGAAACCAAGAAATGAGAGTGGAGAGAGAAGAGGCGCGTGAAGGGTGTTTTCTGAACCCTAACTTTTAGCTTTTTATTTAATTTTTGCTTTTTATTTTAATGTTAAACCGATACCCGACCCGAATGTTTCCGGGTTGATTCGGTTCGGATTGCAAAAAAATTCACAGACCCCGAACCAACCCAGGAAGATAAATTTTAATCAGTTCGGGTCCAGAATTTCCCTCAACTCGACCCAATTCCTCCCCTAATGTCCTAGAGCCATCAGAAGTGTCGTTCCGAAACATATGATTTTTAACAATAACAACAACATAGAAGTAAATGAACTACAGCTGTTAAAGGGATCACTTGGAAATGTGATGAAGTCTGGGTAAGAAGCAAACCTGATGTACAACTCTCAGATTGTTCCAGAAATAATTCGTCCGATATGCTAATGAAGGAACCGACTATTTAACACTAAGAACAGGGGAGTGTGACAAGGAGGGGCAAATCAACATTTCTAGGCCTGTCTATCTTAAATCCTCAAGCTATTTAATAGAAGTATGGGTAACATACAATGAATTTCCAGACGCCTTCACAAATAGAATGCAAATTTACATCAACCTTTATATTCAAATCCAATATTTTACAAAATTTATACTAAACCTCTACGAACATTGAAGAATGAAGAAATATGCAGACAAATATGTATAACTCAACTAATACTACAACTACACAATTATGTCACTTAGAACTTAGTAAAGAGGACACCCTTTTGCTTTGACACCTTGAGCAGTTGGACATGAAGCTAATGGGCATCCATCCGAGTCGCTGCCCCACCAGTTTAGGTTTATATTCTCCATCCCCAAACACAAGTAGAGCAAAACCCCCATGAAGGCTAATCCAGCATCAAGTGCCCCAGATAAAACATAATTGTGGCGGCTCCACCAGCCACGATAGTAACGGTAGGCAATAAACCCGGAGGCAAATCCAACAAGAACCCAACTGAAGTAGTTTACAGCTGTAGCCGGTGGCATGTCAGCTAAGGCACCCAAGAGCACAGGCATAGTGATAAGTCTAATCCATTGTTTTTCTGGGAAAGCCTTGTGTGCTAGCCAAACTAAGAAAGGAGCAATAGCCCCACCCAAGAAAAACCAGTTGATGGCCGAGTAGTGTCCAAGATCTCCAAAAATTCTGCGTGGCCCTATCAAACCCCATATCACAGACGCGTCATAGAATACATGATCACCAGGGCAAGTCCATGGGCTACCTGCTGGAAGCAATTCTCTTTCGCATATATTTGGAATAGTGTTCATGAGCCACCATGCTGTTCCAAAATGCACCATTGCGCCTATGATGGTGCCAAGTACCTAAAGAGGAAATAAAGCAAGCAAGGGAATGATAATTACATACAAGACCGTTTAGAAGCAGAAGAATATAATATAACATATATAAAATGTCACTTGTATATATTTTCTCTTCTATTTATGATGAGGGAGATTCGGTGTGGTGGTGTGCAAACCTGTGCTACAAACATTGCTCTTGGAGGAATCTTCATGTAATGGCCAAGCTTAAAGTCTTGCAAGAAGAAAATCGCCTGCTTCATACTCACGTTCCCATACACTTTAAACAACATGTTAGCAACAGGATATCCCGGGTAGATGTATCCAATTAGGTACTCTGTTATGACATTCAAACTCGGTGCCTTCTCAACAAGGAAAAATTGTTATTGTTAGGCCATGCGATTGATAATAATGCAAAGGATATTATCAAATTATTTCCAGTCATATGCAGAACTTCTAAGATAAGAGGTAGCACCAAAACTTTTGAAGGATTTCACATTCAATCATTAAAGTTTGGCCAAATCTATGGTGCAATCATTAATTTAGTTGCACCTGTACAACTGCTAGATAGTAGATAGCACTTTATGGATCACTTGATTGAATTTGAAGTAAAACACAAAATAGTTCTATACCAGAATCCAACTGTTGACTAGCTTGTTGCGTCAGTGCAATTATTACCACAGAAATTGTCATTAAATTTTAGTGTTAACCGAGAATTTTAAAACTTGTGCATTCTATATATAGCATGGGGCTGTACCTGATTTGTCGTGGCTCTGATGACTCCAACTGGAAGAGTAAACGATATGGCAACAACACACGCTAACACCACACCCCACCATGGCAGCTGGAGTTGATCGTTATAATACTCGCATATACATACAATTGCCGTGATGTTAAACACAAGAATACAAATAAACCACCATTCAGGAACTTGTTTATAATATTTCCTCATGAGCTTCGTATGTATATCTATCTTCTTCTCTTGGAAGACAGACTTACTTAACTGCAATATTTCACTGCACCAATTGGGAAACACACAATTCAACCAGTGATACGATACTTAGCAAATGTTTATCAATGAAAAAATAAAAGTGTGAAACTATTAAAAGCGCGGCTTACCTCCCATGGAAGAGCAATACATGAACAAGGGTTGCAGAAAGGGAAGCAAAACCAATGCCATATGACATAGCAAAGAGGGTGCTTAGATAAAGAGGGCCCTCACGCTCATAAGCCTCAGTGTCAAGGTGAAAGTTGGAGTCTATAATGGTTGAGATGTTGTATTTTTGGCCATTGGACAAGAATAGACCATCTGAAAATATGGGAAATCTTCTTGCATTGTAAAGATTCAGCCAATAAGCAGTGGGGGTAATGACATACATGAAAATGGCAAAACCAACAGCAACATTAGCCGTGGCAAACCAAGGACTTGCCAAAGGGCTACCAAGATAAGCACATATACTAGACCAGTCAAAACCAACAGCTCCAACTCCAAGACCATGCAACCCTGAACCTAACTGTTGTGCTATAACGGAATTGGGAAACATCCAGCAGATCCAGGAAAGTGATGTTAACATTGTAAACAAGTAGCCTGGAAAGACATAATAAGCAAAACTGCAAACAAATGCTATAAGGAAGAACTGATTTCGAGTTAATCCGCCCTTTGGCCTCTCCTCTTTCTCGTGGAGAGCCCTGAAATCAATTATATGTTGTGCATGAATAATAAAATTGATTGCGTAACGGGGAATTAGAAATCGTATAACTGCTATTACTTATAGATTTGATTGGATTAATTGAACAGTGGAGGATTATTGTGCACGGTTTAATCACATCAATAATTGCTATTGCTAACTGCTATTGATTACTAATTAGAATAGAAGTCATATAACTACTCAGGTTTAATCAAATCAATAATTGTGCATAGTTTAACGGATAGAGATCCTCTCCATTTCTCATGAAAAATGGAAATGTTCATTTCAGAAGTCTTGGGGATAAAAAATGCATGAAAGACACACATATATATAATACACATTTATTTTTTCAAAACTTTTGAAATGAACATAAATGGAAAGATAAAAAATAGAGAGGATATTTTTTCCTCGTTTAACCCCAAATAGTTGTGTAATTAGGATTGTTCTTACAACTATACCCCAGATTTTAAATAACAAAAAGGGCGAATAAAAAGTTATTGCTTTTTAATTCTAATTTATATGGGGTTAGATTGATATATTGCACATAAAAGAAATTGACAAGGCAAAAAATAATTTAAAAAAAATGTCATATTTTATGAGTGCATATTTTTTGTTGGGAGAGGCAAAACCTACTTCGGTGATTTCTATGACTCGAAAGGGATTAGTCTTCGGCTATCGGCTGAAAATACCTTGGTACACACAAAAAAAGAAGAAAAATATTTTTTACACATCAAATACAATATCATCCATATGACATATTGTGATGATATAAGTATGATTGAATATTAATTTATATTATATAAAAAGTCCTAATAAATATTATATATATGATTAATTAATTTGTAGATTCCTCAACTAGTAGGGAATTTTCAAATAGGTTCCAGAACTTTAAAAGTTTGTAATTGGATCCCTTAACTTTAAAAAGTTTGTAATTGAGTCCTCATACACATCTCCACTAAAGTTCCTTAAGTGTCTGTTAGGGTTCCCAAAAAGTATAACAACCTATTTGAATTTTTCTACAAACTTCAGGGGCTCATGAATGCACGAGTGAATAGATCACTTAACGGAATCCTAAAAAAACTTAAGAAACCCTAAAATAAATGTATATGAGAAATTCAATTATAATTTTTTAAAAAAATTCCGGAACCAAATTATAAACTTATAAAATCAACCTTTTGGAAATTCTCAAATGAGCAGTGCTATAAAGTTCGAAAAAATATTAGCCCGAATGATAGAAAAGTTGAAAGAACCAATCAAATCAATCTCAATTGAAAAAAAACGGTATATGAATGACATCACCAATCTAAGAAAGTCCAACATCACTGTTCGTCCAAATTTTACAAAATAGGCTTCATACTAAATAGTATTATTGTTCTCAAATAATTTGGGGCCTAATTCATTAATTAAACCTATATATAAATATAGATAAGATATTATCTAGATATAATATTTCGAATGTAAAACTAAAATAAATAAATATTCAAACAAATGTGAGAAAGTAAAAGTAAAAAGAAGTCGGTTCGAATATTCAGTGTTTGACTAGAAAATGTAGAAAGAAATACCCACGTAAGAAAACTCTATGATTTCATATGTTCAACAAAAAGAAAGAGCAGTGATAAAAATCAATCTACCTGAAAAGCGAGACCTGCACCAGATTTTGGGGCCACCACATGGCAGCAGGCTCCACCAGGTACCTCCTGAAAACACCAGCCCAACCGAATCCCAAAACTTGCGTCGTCAAAACCACCAGCAACGCCACCATCAACGACACCTCTTTCCCGTAAAATACTTTCACTCCGGTCACGAAATGGATGGCGTAAACGCTAGCAGCTCCCGAATTAGCGAAGATCGTGATCAGCACGTGCTCCTTCACGTTGAACTTCCCCGGATTCAACGTGAACTCTAACTTCTTCCCCTTCAAGAAAACTCGTTTTGTCACCGTTGACGCCATCAGATGGCCGAGAGGAACCACCGCGATCTGCGCCGACACAGCCGTCACGGAGAGAGGCTCTCGCCGGTAACCGAAGAACTGGTTGAGGAAAGAGAGAAGAAAACAAGCTAGAGTTCCGAGAAACCATGTCCTGAAAGTGAAGGTAGGCAGCGAAGGATCGTCGGTGACAGGAACCGTTAGCGCCACCTGCTCGATCGGAGAATTCTCGCCGTCGGGAAAGTTCTCCGGCGAGGAGGATATGCTGCGAGAACTGGAGGCGCCGTCGTTGTGGGGCTGGTGCCTTTGAACTGAAAATTAATAATTAATAAAAAATGAAAAAGAAGCGCTAATTAGTGTTTTTAAACTTTAAAGGGAAGGGATGATAAAAAAGAAGAGAGAAAGTGAAGGTTCGTACTTAAAGGGGTGTTGATTTGGTGATCACCAGCCATATTTGCTCTATGTGCCTTGTGCTTGGGACCTGGATTTTGGACCCAAGGATTTTTGTTATTTATGGGATTTTTTTTTCAACCCGGTGGACGTTTGGGAATCATATATATTTTAATGTTTGCATGTATCAATATCACTGGGCACATGAGACATGACGAAGAAAACAAAAATGATTGGATACCAACTATTCATTCATGGGTGCAAGTCTTGCCACTTTTTTTATTGGGTTTGAATATTTATGAAGAATTAAGGCATATTCATTTGAGAATTGTTTCATTTGAATTTATTTTTGTAAAGATATCCCAATGATAGTCGGAGACTAATCCTTTTAATGTAAAGATCATTGAAGTTGATATTATCTTTTCCAACAAAATATTTTTCATAAATATGACATGAATCAAACCTCTCACATCATGGTTAAGGAATTCAATTATCTATCAAATATGAAACCTTATTGATGTTTCATTTGAATTTTAGTATAATAGTATCTTGGGTCCAAAATTGTGACTACTATTGACAATTTTAATTATACATAAACATTTAACAAAAAAGGTGATACCCAACACAACTAAAATAATAAAGAGTTTAATTGTTATATACTGACAGTGTAAAATATTTTTACATAGACATCCAATCATAAGTTGGCACATCAATAAAAAAAATTGATTTTCATCCTAACTATCTTAAAAGTCATCCATATCATAATTGATAATTGATTGTCTGTGTAAAAATGTTTTACACTCTAAGTGCAAAGCAATAAAACTCAATAATAAATATGTAAAATTATTAAATTTATCAAAAGTTTTAATTATGTATACCAAAAGAATTACACATCAGTTCATCAAAAAAAAAAAAAAGAATTACACATCTTTAAAAAATAATTAATTATATAAGTATTTTTTTATAATTTAATGTTATTTATATGTATGAGTGGCCTGCGACTATTATTTTATTTTATTTTTGATGAATACCTGCGACTATTATTATGTGCATGTGTACCATTTGATGACGAGGCTTTGTCTGTTGTCTGGACGAAATTAGGCAACTCTTCGTATTTAGACTTTCTTCTTGGCAAGATACATTTTATGAGAACCTTGTCATTTTTGTTGCCGTTTGACGCGTCCGATTAGAATCGGGATTGAATCTACGAGTTGGAAATAGATTATTTAGGTTATGTTTCACAAGGCTGATAAGTTAATTTATAACTTATTTGATTAACTTATAAGATAGTTTGATTGAAATAAAGATATTTGATAAACAAGCTTATCTCATGAGCTTATAAATTTTTTCATAAGCTATTTTATTTAGCTTATGGCTTATAGCTTATAGCTTATTGACTTTTCTATCACTTTACCCTCATTCATTTAATGAAATTCTCATTTACTATGCTTGTCATAAATATGTCTTTTTATGTCATTTTACATTTATAAGCTAGTTCAACAGCTAATTTTATCAAACACTTCAAATTCAATCAATAAGCTTTTCAACTATCTGTTATAAGCTATTAGCTATCAGTTAAAAATTAGTTTATCAGTCATAAGCTAAATTATAAGTCATTTTTGCCGAACAGAGCCTTAGCCATCTCTAATAGGTGTTCTTATCGGGGTTCTTAAAGCTAAGAATCGATTCTTACAAGAATTAGTGAATCATACCATTGAAGAAAGTTTACCCGAAAGTTTTTAGTAAGAACGGTTCTTATGGTAGAACCAGATTCTTATGAAAGCTAAGTTAAGGACCCACTAAAAATAAGAAAAGTAGGGTTCTATCATTTGAGTGAAAATTAATGAGAGTTCTTAAATCCTATGTGACATTATTGGACCCACTAAAAGAGAGTTAAGAATCTAAAACGAGTTCTATAATTGGAGTTGTTCTTATACTTACTAATTTTCATTATTTCAATTGTTATATATACTGTATAAAGATTTTTTTTATATTATCAATTAATCATGAATTGTCATGTTATTAAAAATGTTTGATTCATGTAATGATTACCTTAAAAGTCACATGTAAAATGATTATAATTGATTGACACAATAAAAAATTTTACACATATCAAAATTAAACTTTTGTTTGTTTTGATAGATTTTGGAGAGAAAAAAGTAAAGAAGAGATAAGTGAGAGTTTCTTCCATTGGCTAGGGAGAGAAGTGGGAGGTGAAAGAAAATTGTGGTGGGATCCGCAACCAAAAAGTCTTCTCCCATCTGCCGAGAAAACATGAGGGAGGAAGGAAAGGAAATAATTGATATTACATAACTACCCTTTTGTTTTGGATTGTGCAAATATGTTATTATGGACAAATATGTCTTTACAAGAAAATTCAGCTTTTCTTTCCATCATACTTCTTTCCTTCCTAGTTCTTTCCTAATCCAACCAAAACATTAAAGTAGGGGGAATTATCATCCCCTTCAGGTTTGACGTAATTATATTCGACATACTTTTTTGTTTTAAAAGCTAAAATCATCATCCTTACCAGAGGATGTGAGTGTAATTTCAATCAAAGAGAATAAGAGCATATTTAGAAAAGATAGTTTTTTCTTATTTCAGCTATTTTTTGACTAAAATGTTGTTTCATACATAATCTATTATGTTTGACAATTAGCTTAAATTTATAAAAAAAACTTTTTGTGGGAGAAAAAAGTTGTTTTATATCATCTAATTTATTTTAGCTGAAGATTGTTGTGATTTAATTATTTTTCATTCTCAAAACTTTCTTCCCTATTTATCCCTACAAAACTAACTTTCAAACAAATATTATTAAATTATACAAATAACTTCATATCATTTTTCGTAATTTATTATGTAAAAGTGATTTTTTTTACACTACCCAAGCAAAATAGATTATCTTAAAATCTCTTTTAAGCAAATATATCCAAACAAAAATAGATTCTGATTATAATCAATTATCACAATAATCGATTATACATATAATCGAGTATCAGCATAATCTATTTTTTCCAACTTTCGTAAACACACTCTAAGTATAATGATAACAAAAACTTTATAAGAGGGATATGTAATTTTCAAAATAAGAGAGACATCTACTATAATTAATCTAAACTTAATCAAGGAAAAGGCCGTATAAATTATCCTTAGAATTAAAAAATAAATATTTTATATAAACTCTTAGAATTACAATTTTAAATACAAAATTTGAAAATAATATTTATAGTTAAGATTTAATTGATGTATATTGCTAATATAAATATTTTTTATAATGTCAATCGATTATATATAAATTATTGTATCATTAAAAATATTTAACTATTGTCATAATTATCTTAAATGTCACCTATAAAATAATTTGTAATAGATTAAAAATATAAAGCAAAAAATCAATAAATAAAAAAATTGTAAACATTTTACCTGAAGAATGTATCAAATTAACCTTTGTAGTTATTGTCATTATCTTTGCCAACGCCAAGTCGCTGTAGCATCTTCACGACCATCACATTAGCGTCCTTTGACTATCATCAATGTCAGCGTTTTACAATCACTGCCTCGCCTCTGGCTACATGTGTTTTGGGAGTTCACCTCCTCCGGTACTGTATTGATCCAGTTGACGAGATAAAGAAATAAATAATAAAATATTATTATTTATAAAATATTATTATTTTAACATATGTATCTCTTTCTTATTCACCGGACAAATCCACTGGAGATCTCCATCCGTGTTTTGGCATCCATCAACTATTGGAATTTAGAGGCATTATTCCTACCCATTGACATAATTTGACAAAACAAAGCTCTATCAAAATTATATTTATATAATAAAAGTTTAATTATTATGCCACTGTCAATATA
Organism: Ammopiptanthus mongolicus; assembly: GCA_039655645.1. Taxonomy (NCBI): domain Eukaryota; kingdom Viridiplantae; phylum Streptophyta; class Magnoliopsida; order Fabales; family Fabaceae; genus Ammopiptanthus; species Ammopiptanthus mongolicus. The sequence continues at coordinate 20,522,064 of CM077343.1, forward strand.
AAATTTTTTACACTATCAATTAATTGGAAATCATGGTATGAGTGAAATTTAAGGTAGTTAGAAAAAAGATAAATATTTTAGGCTAAATTACTCTTTTGGTCCCTAATTTGTTTTAATTTATTTAAGTTGGTTCCTCTATTTTAAAAATCTTCAAACTGGTCCCTTACTTGTCAAACTTTAAGCAATTTGGTCCTTTCCGTTAAGTTTCACCTTTAAGTTCTGGCTAAATTACTATTTTGGTCCCTCATTTGGTTTAGTTTATTCAACTTGGTCCCTATATTTTATTCAACTTGGTCCCTTATTTTTTTAATTTATTCAACTTGATTCCTTATTTGTTTTAATTTATTCAACTTAACGATGAAACTTAAGAGAAATGATTAAATTGCTTAACATTTGACAAGTAAGGGACCAACTTAAACATTTTTAAAATAGAGGGACCAAATTGAATAAATTAAAACAAATGAGGGACCAAAAGAGTAATTTAACCAATATTTTAGCTTATGTGGTAATTTTTAATTGATCGACAATATAAAAAAAATTTATACAAACAGTGCATACTAATTAAATCCTTATAATATTTAAAATTTTATTATCGGTATCTCTTGTCTCGTATGAGATAAATTATTCATAGATTGTTTTATTTTTAAAAGTATTGAAAATTTTATCAAATTTTTACCTCAATTTTTACAGCCATGTCAAACTGACCTTTATTCGATGTGTTTTTTATATTTTTTTATAAAATATTGGCTAGAATGCACTTTTTAGTCTCTTAGATAAAAAATATAGTAGACTAAAAAAACTCAGTATGTATATAAATGTTTTAATATTATCAATTAATTTATACAATATACTTTTTAGAATTTTTAAATATATACTGAGTCAACTGATTCAACTAGTGACCCATTAATTCAGTATCCTGATCAAGTCGATGACCGGTCCGAATTTTATAACATTGGAAATAACATTATTTTATATTTTTAATATAATTTTTTTTACAAAATTAGAAATGGTAACCTAGCTTCAACTTTTGAATGGGGATAGACCTCGTACGTCTTCAACCTTCAGGACATAGAGAAGATGTTGTGGAGTTGACGGGCACGACTTGGTCGGTGGCTCCTGCACGGCGTGTGACGTGGTGGATGTAGATCCTATTTGCGATGACGGTGCTGACATGTGGCTATTCTGGTTCACAGTGAAGCGTGACCCTGTTATGAGGTGGTTCTGGTGTGAGGACGAGGGCGTTTCGTGACTGAGAGAGAGAAGCAATTTAGGTGATGGCAAACCTGTAGGTGGCGCGCAGAGTAAGGATGGTGGTTGTTGGTGTGATTTTGGATGTTGTTTTTAATGTGGTTTTGGGGAGAAGGTATGAACATGAAAATAAGAAATAGAAAGAAACAAATAAAATGGTGAGTAAAATGAAGAATCAGATGCTGAGAATGGAGAGGAACATGGACTAAATTAGTTGCTGGTTAATTAGAAACAGAGGTTCTCAACGTGAATTTATAATCAAAAAGAAAAAAAAGAGGCTCTCTGTTTTTGTTTCCTTTTGGGTTGCTTGAGTGAGGATGGTGTGAAAATGGTTCTCCAAAATTTTGATAGTAGTTTTGTGGAATGTTGGGTTTCGTTGTGTATATGGTGGAATAGAGTGAAAAACGATGAAGAAGTGAAGGTGTTTGTGATTATTTCTCAATGGTTGATGGTGTGGAAATTTTATGGTTTCCATGGGTGAAGGGAGATTGGTTGAAAGTGAAAAAGTTTTTTTTTTTTTTTGTATACAATGTTGAATAAGGTTTTTAGCTTCTAAGTTGTTATTAGAGTGAGAGAGATGTTATTTTTTCTCAGGCAAAAAATTGTGCGTTTTTTTCTTCTCATTTGATGCCCTCCTTTTCTTATATAGCACATCCCGTGAGTTTTTGGATGGCATACTAACGAATGGACTAGCATTGCTATGTTGGACAACTTTGAGGACTAAATTCGCGCAAAATAATGGAGGGACAATTTTTGTGAAAGTGAAAAACTGAAGGGGCTAAAAGTGCATTTTTAGCCTAATATTTTTACTCACTCAGCTGGATGTGCCACAAGGTGCCACGTGACTAACCGTTTGCCATATAAACACATTCCATTAATTTTAGAAGACACACTAATGGAGGGACTAACGTTACTATGTTGGAAAACTTTGGGGACCAAATTCATGCAAAAAAAAAATAGAGGGACGATTTTCACGAAAGTGAAAAATTAAGGGGACTAAAAAGTGCATTTTAGCCTAAAACATTGAAGTTCAATTCTAATTAAATTTAAAATTATAATTCTATACCCTGAATTTTTTTTCTTCAAATATAAAAGTTAAAATCCTTAGTGAATTCTATGCAATTAAGACAAAAATAAAATCAAAGTTAGAATTTAAATTGTAATTATAATTCTGGCATTAAAAAAAGTCACACAAAATCAATAATCAATTCAATGCAACTTTGGCAGAATCAAAATTAAAGTTAAAATTTTGAACTGTCTAATTACGTCATTATGTGAGAAATAATATCTTTTTTTAAATTATTTTTTCACTTGAATTAATTTCACTTTTCATCCCCCAACTTTAGCTCATGTACGGTTTTAGTTCCCTTAATTTTTTTAGGACATTTGGTCCCTCAATTTTTGCAAAGTTGCAACGTTAGTCCCTTCGTCTATTACCGCCACTTATCTAATGGGACTTGCTTACGTGGCTAACGTTTTGCTATGTGGCATGTCCAATTATCCAATAAAATATTAAATATGAAAAAAATAAATTATTAAAATAATATTAAAAATAATATAAATAATTTTTTTTGTCTGTAAAATAATCTATTTTTTTTTTGTACGGTGCTCAAAGAAAGCAAAGTGGTCATACATAAAGGAATATCCAATGGAAGAACCTTTTCTAACGCACACAAGCAAGTATTTCATATAAATTCTACAATAGAGCTTTATCAAAATGTTATGCATCAAGCATAACACCCTATAGGGCCTTTCATCAAACACTTGCAAAAACTATCTTACCGTCACCTAAATTGGCACGTTGAAGTAAAAGTGGTCTCCTAAATTGTTGTACATGCCAATAATTTAAAGTGAATGCAGTGGAATCTTCTTGAATCCAAATAACATAGGTGAGGAAAGAGATTAAAGATGAGGGTCACGTTGAAGATCATCGTGTCAGGCCGCATCCGCCGCCATTGAAGATCGCCGTTGAAGATGGCGTCGCGTGAGGGATTTGAACAGTTTTATGGCTTAGGCGGGGGCAATCGTAGTGGTCAGAGGAGGAAGCAAGGTGAGTGAGGACGGTTCTCCAGTGCCTGTTATGGGGAGGTAGTCAGAGTAGAGATGGACTTGACGACAAATGTGACGTAAAGGGTATCACTAGACTTGAAGATCTCTTTCTTGAAGAGGACGCCAATGGAGTAAACAACTGGCATTAAGGCTTTGAGCATCTAGACGAAGGAGACGAAAGGTAGATGTAGGCGGAGCTAGAGAACCAATGGAGAGAGTTTAGGGTGCTATAGGAACCATAGAGTGAACGAGCTTCACCATCTTTAACTCTTCAACGTATTTTTGTAATAAAATAATATGTTATAATAATATTATTAATATTATTTCAATAATTTTTATTTAAATATTTTATAGGCCAGTTGGATGATAACTCTTAGAAATAAGAGTTAATTCTATCCTTTTTAACTAAATCATGGTTCTTGTTTTAAGTAATTATGAGTATTAAAGTTGAGTTTTGATTGGTTGAAATAATAATTGAGAGAATTGTCCAAATGCTGAAAAAGTTGTTAATTTTGTAATTTGATAACTAAAAAGATGTTTGAAGTGTTGAGCAGGAAATCAGGTATTTGAGTTGAAAAGAGCTGCTCTAGAATTGCTATGGAATGCTGCAGCTTTTGGGAAGAGAACCACTACAAGACTAAAGATTTACCAGCTCAGCACACTTTCACTAAAGACAAAAAGGCCTGCAGCGCTGCCCTGAAAGGACGAAAGAGAAAATGCAATACCTCAGCTGTGTGTAATTAGGGATTGGGCCAATGAATATTTTATTATGGTATTTGAGTTGAAAAGAGCTGCTCTAGAATTGCTATGGAATGCTGCAGCTTCTGGGAAGAGAATCACTACAAGACTAAAGATTTACCAGCTCAGCACACTTTCACTAAAGACAAAAAGGCCTGCAGCGCTGCCCTGAAAGGACGAAAGAGAAAATGCAATACCTCAGCTGTGTGTAATTGGGGATTGGGCCAATGAATATTTTATTATGGTTGAAATTTGTCAAGCCCAAAAAGTGAGGTATGAGAGAGAGAGAGAGCGTAAAAACCCTATTTGGGGAGCACTAGTACAAATAGTGGAATGTCAGCCTCATTTTAGGTCAGCTTGGTATAGAGGACATCAGTCGTCACTATTCTTCCTTGTCTTCTCTGTAATTAATTTACGTTATGCTGAGTCTTTCCTTTATTATGTTTATTTTAGTCTTTAAGCTCATTATGAACTAATTTCCCTTAGATAGGATTCTATGAATTTTTAATTGATACTTAAGGGTGATTTATGCAATGGATGTTATTCATTTTCCTCTTCTCTGTGTGAATGCTTATTTTAGTTTGGATTAATCAACTAAGCTAAGATATTAGCTAGCTAAGTTTGGAAAAACTTAGTTAGTGGACTTGTTTAGAGGATAAAGATAAAATAATTAATTGAAAAATTAATTGTGTTGAATGAGCAAGGAATAACCTTCAAGTCTTGAAGTAGCTAGGCATGCTTAACCTTTCTCTGAGTGAATTTAATTTGAACTTAGGAATAAGAAGCATTTAATGAAACAAAGTAATCACTTTTGGAAAACACCTGGACTAAATGTTGTAGTATCCTGAAGCATAAATTACCCTGCAGTTAAACTTACAAAGGATTAGTTTCCTAGTTGTCACCTCTTCTATTTGAAAACCCACATTTACTACTCTTACCATTCTTGCAATTTTATCATTACTGTGTTGAGATTTAATTGCTCCCTTTTACTTTCTTGTTTAAAATCACCCTTTATTTTTATTAAGCTAATTGGAAAATTGAAAATAGAATTTATATTCAGTTCATTTAAATCCTCGCGGGAACGATCTCTATTCACACTTTATTACTTGTATGATTGTGTTCACTTGCACACTCTGCACACATTCACAAAATATGGCAACAAGTTTTTGGCGCCATTGCCGGGGATTGACAATGGTATTGAATATTTAAATTCTGAGTTTACTTTTTCTATTTAGCTAGTGCTGAAAATGGTTGTGTGCGTTTCTCAGTAACAGGTACTAAATCTGTATGCGCAGCAAAGGTACACCTGAGTTCCAAATTGACTTGGAGATAGAGAAAACAACAAAAAGGCTAAGGAAGAGAACCAAAGAGCAAAGAGCTAGAGATCAACACTCTGACTCAGGCTTCATGGCTCATATTCTCGGAAATGAGGAGGATGAGCAACCTGGAATGATCGAGATGGCTAATGACAAAGATAGGCTCATCAGGGGCTATGCTGTATTTGATCCTCAGACCATGAACACTGGGATAGTGAGACCAGAAATCACCACCCAGCAGTTTGAATTCAAATCTATGAGGTTCCAAATGCTTCAAACTGTTGGGCAGTTCAGTGGTGCACCTGCTGAAGATCCTCATTTGCATCTGAGACAATTTCTGGAAGTGGCTAGCATTTTCAGGACCCTTGGGGTGAGTGATGATGAATTCAAGTTAAGGCTTTTCCCCGATAGAGCTAAGACTTGGTTGGACTCATTGGAACCTAACTCCATCATTTCTTAGAATGCCCTAGCTGAGAAGTTTTTGATCAAGTACTTCCCTCCTATCAAGAATGCAAAGATGAGGGAGACATCACTGCATACAGGCAGAATGATGATGAAACTATATATGATACTTGGGAAAGATTCAAAGGTCTGCTCAAGAAATGCCCACACCATGGAGACTTTTTATAATGGGTTGGCACCTCCGTCAAAACTGATGTTAGATGCTTCACCTGGAGGTGCCCTATTGACTAAATCCTATAATGAAGCATTTGAGCTAATTGAAAGCATGGCTGCTGATAGCTATCAATGGCCAACAGTGAGAGCTAATTCTTCCAAAACTGCAGCTGGTATGCATGAAGTTAAGGAGATGATTGCGATGTCTGCTCAGTTAGCTACTATTACAAACATGTTGAAGAACTTGACTGCTGCAAATGCAAGCCAGGATCCTGTCATGACTGAACCAGTAGCTCCAGTAGAGGCAATATCATGTGTATTCTATGGTGAAAAGCATCTATTTGAAGAATGTCCCAGCAACCCTATTTCAGTGAAATATGTAGGAAAAAGGGGCAAACAATACTCCAACAATTATAATTCTGGATATAGGCACCCTCATCCAAATTTCAATTATAGCAATCACAACACTTTGAATCCTCCATCTGGACATGTTCCACAGCAAAATCAACAACAAGGGCAGAACAATCAGCAACAACATACCCAAACCCCTGCTAAGGAGTCCTCCCTGGAAGCCATTCTAAAGGCTTTTATGACTGAAACCAAGGCTCAAATTCAAAACCAAGGGGTGGCTATGAGGAACTTGGAAAATCAAGTGGGTCAGTTTGCTACTGCATTCACCAATAGGCCAGCTGGCACTCTTCCTGCATCTATAGAAACTCCATCCTCTTCAAATGATAAGGGGAAGGAGCACATCAAAGCCATAATTCTGAGAAGTGGAAAAGAGTTGCCGAATGTTGTAGCACTTAAGCAAAAGGCAACAAAGATGGCTGAAACAGTTGAAGCAGAGAAGGAAATTCCTGAGGTAATTCCAGTAGCTGAAGATGAAGTGCAGGACATATCAAAGCAGAAGGAGACTGAACTTATCCCAGAAAGGCCACCTCCACCATTTCCACAAAGGTTGAAGAAAGCAGCTAGAAACAATTCAACAAATTTCTGGAAATTCTGAAGCAGTTGTACATCAACATACCTCTGCTTGAAGCCCTGCAACAGATGCCTAACTATACCAAATTCATGAAGGACATTCTTACAAAGAGAAAAAGACTAGGAGAGTTTGAGACAATCGTCGTGACAAAAGAATGTAGCCAATTATTGCAGAACAAAGTCCCTCAAAAAATGAAGGATCCAGGCACTTTCACAATTCCTTGTTCCATAGGGAATACTTAATGTGGAATGGTTTTGTGTGATCTCGAAGCTAGCATCAATTTGATGCCAATGTCTATTTTCAGGAAACTCGGAATTGGTGAAGCCAGACCCACTACAGTAACTCTGTAACTGGCTGACAGGTCCATTGCTTATCCTGAAGGAAAGATTGTTGATGTGCTAATCAGGGTTGACAAGTTTGTGTTCCCAGTTGATTTTATTATTCTTGTTTTTGAAGCTGATAAGGAAGTTTCCATTATCCTTGGAAGACCTTTTCTTGCAATAGGAAGAACATTGATAGATGTACAAAAAGGATAACTCGCTATGAGGGTGAATGATCAGCAAGTTAATTTTAATGTCTTTAATGCACTGCAATATCCTGATGAAGAGATGGAAAGTTGTTCTGTTATTATTGGTATTGAATCTCTCGTGCAAGAGCAACTTCTAGCAGCAAGGCATGGCTTACAAGCAGAATTTGAAATGTATGATGAACCTGGTTCTGTGAATGAGGAGCTGAAGATGCTAGCTGAAGAGAGGTTGACACACAGATCTTGGATCAAAAGATATGATTCTCTAGAGTTGACTGATGATACCTTCAAAGAGTGTTCCATCTATTGAAAGACTCCCCACCCTTGAATTGAAGCAACTACCATCCCATCTGAAATATGCCTATCTTGGAGATCAGGAAACTCTTCCCATCATCATTTCCTCCTTCTTAAATTCTAAGCAAAAAGATAGTCTCATTTCAGTTTTGAAGAGGCACAAGAAGGCTATTGGATGGCAAATGGCAAATATTAGAGGAATCAGTCCTAGTCTTTGTATGCATAGAATTCTAGTGGAAGAAATTGCCAAAAACAACATTGAAGGCCAGAGGAGATTGAATCCAATAATGAAAGAAGTGGTGAAGAAAGAAATCATCAAATGGCTTGATGCAGGAATCATTTATCCCATTTCAGACAGTGTATGGGTTAGTCCTGTACAATTTTATTCCAAAGAAAGGTGGAGTCAATGTGGTAAAAAAATGAGGAGAATGAACTTATTCCCACAAGAACAATCACAGGGTGGAGGATATGCATGGATTATAGGAAACTGAATAAGGCCACAAGGAAGGATCACTTTCCACTACCTTTCATTGATCAAATGCTTGATAGGTTGTCTGGAAGAGAAATTTACTGTTTTCTAAATGTATATTCAGGCTATAACCAGATAGCAGTGGCACCCGAAGATCAGCAGAAGACCACTTTCACTTGCCCTTATGGTAAATTTGCTTTCAGAATAATGCCTTTTGGGCTCTGCAATGCTCCAGCAACGTTTCAAAGATGCATGATGGCTATTTTTTTTATTTCATTGAGAAAACTATGGAGATTTTCATGGATGACTTTTCAGTATTTGGGGATTCATTCATAGGCTGTTTGAATAACTTAGAGCAGGTGCTGGACAGATGTTAAGAAACCAATTTGTTCTTAAATTGGGAGAAGTGTCATTTCATGGTCAAGGAAGGAATTCTTCTAGGCCATAAAGTGTCAAAGAAGGGCTTAGAGGTGGACAAAGCTAAGATTGAGGTGATTGAAAAACTTCCACCACCTAATTCTGTTAAAGGCATTAGAAGTTTCTTAGGCCATGCTGGATTTTATACGAGATTCATCAAAGATTTTTCCAAAATGTCCAAGCCATTGTGTAAATTACTGGAGCATGATAGTACATTTGATTTCACAGAGGTGTGTTTGTCAACTTTTGAAACTTTGAAGAAAGCTTTAATCACTACTGCAGTAATAGTAGCTCCATACCGGGAGAAGCCATTTGAATTGATGTGTGATGCAAGTGAATTTGCAGTGGGAGCTGTGCTAGGTCAAAGGCATAACAAGATCTTCCACACTATCTATTATGCTAGCAAGACCCTCATTGATGCTCAAGTCAACTGCACTACTACAGAGAAAGAGCTCTTGGCAGTTGTATTTGCTTTTGACAAATTGAGACCCTATCTGGTAGGAACCAAGGTTGTGGTGTACACTAATCATGCAGCCATCAAGTACCTCATTGATAAGAAATATGCAAAGCCAAGGCTTACCAGATGGGTCCTATTGCTTCAAGAGTTTGATCTGGAGATTAAGGACAAGAAGGGTATTGAGAATCAAGTAGCTGATCATCTCTCCAGAATTGTGGAAGGAAAAGAAGCCAAGCCTCAAAGAGAAATCAAAGAAAATTTTCCTGATGAACACATACTGTTGATAGAAGATGTTGCAACACCCTGGTATGTTGACATGGTGAATTTTCTGGTAAGTAGGGTAATTCCAGTGGAAATGAATGCCCAATAGAAAAGAAGATTTTTGCATCAATCTAAACATTTCTACTGGGATGAACCCTTCTTGTACAAAAAATGGCAAGATCAAATCACGAGGAGATATGCTGCCGAGGAAGAAATGAAAGACATCCTAAGTGATTGCCATGCTGCTCCTTATGGTAGTCACTTTGGAGGGAAAAGCACTGCTGTAAAAGTCCCGCAATCAGGGTATTTTTGGCCCACCTTATTCAGAGATGCCCAGGAATATGCCTGGAATTGTGAAAGATGTCAGAGGGTGGGAAATATTTTCAATAAACAAGAACTGCCACTGAACACCATTTTGGAGATTGAACTATTTGATGTGTGGGGGATAGATTTCATGGGGCCATTCCCGGTTTCATATGGAAATGCCTACATCCTAGTAGCAGTTGATTATGTCTCCAAATAGGTGAAAGCAGTAGCTTTGCCCTCCAATGATGCCAGAGTAGTTACCAAGTTTCTGCACAAGACTATTTTTACCAAGTTTGGCATTCCTAGAGCTATAATAAGTGATGAAGGCTCTCATTTTTGCAACAAGCTGTTTGCTAACTTGCTTGCAAAATATGGAGTGAAACACAAGGTGACTACTGCACATCACCCTCAGACCAGTGGTCAAGCTGAAGTGTCCAACAGAGACATCAAAAGGATCCTTGAAAAAATGGTGAACCCCTCCAGGAAGGACGGGTCTTTACACTTAGATGATGCTCTCTGGGCCTACAAGACTGCATTCAAGACCCCTATTAGCATGTCCCCTTATAGATTGGTTTATGGCAAAGCTTGCCGTTTGCCAATCGAACTGAAACAAAAGGCATTTTGGGCCATAAAAAAGTTGAATTTTGAAGCATAAGCAGTTGGAGAAGCAAGACTGTTGCAGCTGAATGAACTTGAAGAGTTCAGGTTGTCTACTTATGAAAATGCAGAAGCATATAAGAGCAAGGTCAAAGCCTGGCATGATCAGAAAATCCAGCCTAGGGAACTAGTTGAAGGTATGCAAGTGCTTCTGTTTAATTCCAGATTAAAACTATTCCCTGGGAAATTGAAATCAAGGTGGTCCGGACCATTTAAGTTGGTCAAAGTGTACCCTCATGGAGCTGTGGATTTGTTGGATGAAAGCTCTGGAAGAGAGTTCACAGTCAATGGCCAAAGGGTGAAGCAATATTGGGGTGAGCCTTGTACAAGAATGAAGGCCACCATTCATCCTTCAGACACTTAGCCATAAGTGTGAAGTTAGGTTGAGGACATCAAACCAAGCGCTACTGGGAGGCAGCCTGTAACACCTCGATTTTTGCTGATTTCTAAGGTCGGAAATGAATATAAATACGTTTATATTTTATCTAAATTTTAGAAAATGATTTTGGATAAACCGAAATCATATTCATACGCTACGCTATCGTAGAGAGCTACAGTTAAATTTTGGGTTGAAAACTTAGATGGAGTCCGGTCTGCGTTTTCACTGACAATAAGATTTTACTGCTCAGAAGACCTAATTTTGACTCGTGAATGAGACAGTTAGTTTTAGAATCGAATTTCCTACAATTTTGATAAAATTAGTTTTTCGCACTAAAAAGCAAATAATATAAGTTATTCTGGCGAAATCTTGAATCGGGTGACGAATGGAGCCGAATTCGGATTTACTGGGACCCGCTAATGGATAAACATGAAGTCACATCAGGTCACATCACCTAGGAAGGCGTGCCAGTGTCATGATGACGTTTGAAAATATCTGGACGCGAAAAGACCAAAAAGCCCCTGACCTTTTTCACAATTATCATTTTACCCTATGAGGACAAGACCAAATTGCCCTTAAGTGAGAAATTTTGGACATCCTTGTCCCTCCTCATCATATGTCACACGCCCCCCTCAATGAGCACTTAACCATTTTCTTTCTTCTTCACTTCATCTTCTTCCTTTCTTACTCTCCATTTCTTTAAGAAATTGCAATAACTTTTATGAAGAAAAGTTGAGAAGCTCATTCATCTTCATCATCCAGGAGGTATGGAATCCTCATTTGATCTCTTAATCTCCATATTCCTCCATGGAATCTTGTGTTTTCAAGCTTTATTCAAGTTGAACTTCAAACTTCATAAAATCATGAAAAATTGTAGAAAATTTTTTTTCATGTCAAACCAATTTCTATGAGCTAGTTTCATTATCCTCTCTCATAATCCAAGAGCATGTAACCAAAAGAGTTCTCTAACCCATATGGGTATAGGATTGCTGAAACCTATATATTGAGAAAGCTTGAGTTTTTGATTCAATTGTTGAGTAATAAGACTTGTTCTAGTGTTAGGTATACCTAAGGATCATTCATCCAAGAGTTGGGAATTTTTGGGCATCTATAGCTATTTTTAGAGTAAAGGGGCCGAACCTAGATCAAGGGATTTAGGGAAAATTTATGGTGTTTGATGTTGATGTTTGAAATGATTGTGTGTATGTAGTTGTTGTTAGGTATTCAGACGAGTATTCGGGAGATCGCGGACCGATCGGACGACTTTTCGTTGGGAGGATTGCTTCAAGAGGTAAGGGGAGACAACCTGAGTAATTCAATTTCCGACGGCTGTGTACTGTTTGTATAGTTTATTGGGTGAAAATGTGTAATTGTGCTGTATTGTAATTATTTTGGTGGATTGATTTATTTATTGCTAAAATATGCTTGCCTATGCTTAAATGTGCTTAAGTATGTTGATTTGTGTTTAAATGTGCTCAAGTATGTTGATTATGATATGTTTTCTTAGCATGACGTATTGAGTTGAAATAATGATTGGTGTTGTGCTAAGGACCTAACATTGGTTAGTGTCCACATTAAAGAAGGTAAAAGCTTCAAAAAGCTTGAGACACACTATTAAGCGGATAAAAAGTATAAGTTTTGGACAAGAGTTGAAGATGACACGTCTTGACATTTTATTTTGGGAACAAGAAAATGAAACGTATATTTTAATAGAATAAAAAAAGACATAAGGAAAGAAATTATAAAATAAAGATTTGCTTAAGAAAAATGAGTATTAGAACGGGAAAGTTTCTTTAGAAGCCCTCAGTAGAATTCAAGACGACAAAACGAGATATTTTAAGCAATAGTATTTTCGAAGACTTAGTTTTGGGAACCAAGTTTGTCTTATCAAAGAAAAAGAGTTCTTTACGACTACATTCAAAGTTTTAGTAGTTACCAAGGTATTTCAAAAGAAAGGGGTCTTTGACCTAGCGTTTTTCATGAGTTATGTTTTCAAAGAGTTGATGTTTTACTAAAGTTTGGTTTCAAAAGAAAAAATGGTGTTGATAAAGAGTTCTGCTTTATGGAAAACCGATCCCGAAGGCTTCGTGTGTAAGCTTCGGAGATTTGGGGTTTTGTTTTAGTATTTCAAGAGAAAGGTTTTTGGAGGCGAACCTAGGAACCTAGGTGTCGGGGTTCTAGCGTTCTGCAGAACACGTGGATCAAGGATCCGTGTTAGTAAGGAGGTCCTGTAGGCTTGTGGACGTTTTTGTATGCTCTAGAATCCAAACTCTAAGACTGGTGCATCGGTTGATGGTTTTGGGTTTGAGCTGTGTGGACTGCATGTCCCCTTTTTGGTTTTGGACTGTGTGTCCTTTGAAAATGTTGAAAAGACTTGAGAGTCTAAAAGATGTAGTGGTTGATAGTTTTGAGCTTCAACGAGGAAATAACTATACGACACAGAAAAACATATGAAAACAAAAGGTTTTCTCATGCATTTGTTTTTGGCGGACGTGCCATGGGATGTGGGACCTTGATAATAGAGAACCTTGTGATGATTTTAAGTCATTGTGTGTCATTGTACCTTGAAGGGCAATGAGAAACCCATATAATGTGATGCATTGTACCCTGTGTTGGTCAATATGATATGGTAATAAAATCCATATAATGTGAAGCATTTCTACAGTGTGATATGGTGATGAAATCCATATAGTGTGAAGCATTGTATCCTGTGTTGGTCAGTGTGATATGGGGACGAAATCCATGTAATGTGAAGCATTGTACCCTATGTTAGTCAGTGTGACATGATAATGAAATCCATAAAATGTGAAGCGTTGCACCCTATGTTGGACAGCGTGATATGGTGAACATTGTGGGCCTTAATTGGCAATCGAGCTTGATCAACTCATTCGTTTGGTGATGGGATTTCCGGAAATTAAGAATCGAATGTTAGATGGTATATATGGAAGCGTCATGCATATGTTTTAAAAATAACGATGACTGTTGGGTATGAGACCCTTGCCTTGTCTGCATTGGTACAATATTTCGTGATATACTTGTCATGTTGAAAAAATATGTCTGAAATATATATATATATTATGTTTGTTGTGTATGTAGTTGTCGTATTTTGAGTTTATATATTGATTTCTCACCCTTGCCTGTACATGTTGGACACCCTGTTGTGTTTTTGGATACATGTACAGATGTTTATCAACAGTCCTCTGAGTCATTCAGGAAAACTATAATTTGAGTGCTCGATGTTGACGACGAAGAGGTATGGATGGTTGAAGATGAGACCCAGTCTCATTGGTACGGCATATGCTAGGTAGTACGTCTTTTTGTTAGAGTCGGACCAGCTTAGGGTTTTCTTTTGAGGTAGTGATTTTGGGTAGTCTATTATCGGCTACTGATGGCCATGATTTTAAAAGTGATTCTCAGACTATCGCTACTTAGTTTTAGACTTATAGCATTTTACTTCTATTAGTTATCTTTTGAAGACGGACGAGTTGTCTAAGGCCTCCTATGTATGTTGTTGACTGATGATGTAGATACATATATATATGTATATGAGTATTGTTGATGACATCTTGAGTAGATGTAGTTTAATGTTGTATGAGAATAAAAATTTTACCACGATTTTCAAAGTAAATAAGAGCTAAGTAAAGAAAGTCTGTTTTCCGAAAGTAAACCAGCAAACTTTTTTTTCTTTATGTTGTTTTGGGGTTACGAAAGTAACATCAGAAGGAGGGGTGTTACACAGCCCAGCTTTATATCCTTTGCTTAGTTAGTTAATCTTAGTAATTAGTTTTAATTAGTTCAGTTTCAATTTTGTTTTTAAATAAATATATATTGTTAACCCTGTGAGTGCATAGTTAATCATGTTTAAGCCCAAAGGTTGTGCTGGAAGGTGGGTCAAGGTGGTCAAGTCAAGCTTATTTAGAAAGAGCTTTGGGATGGTGATGGTTAGGTCACCATGCAAGCTAAAGTTGAAAGGAAATAATTTTGAACTTTCAATACAAAAGCTGAAGGGTTTTGGGGCGAGAAACTAAAGGAAACGTGGGGAATACAATTTACCCCTAACTACCCATTTAATACCACTACTCTCTTACCCACTCACGTCCATCTTCCACCTCTCACCTCAACCCACTCTCAACTATTAAAGTTTCCCTTTTTCTCTACCCTAACCCCACACTCGTCCCTACCACTCCACCTTCCTACCTGAAACATCCCTTTCGGTCACTATCCACCAACTTCTCTCACCCACTTGAAATACCATGGGGAAATCCAACAACCCACGTTTCAGAGAAAACCGCAGTTGTCATTCCCTCCTTTTCCTATGAAGACATTAAAACCTTTGTTGATAAAGAGGGAAGACTCAAGTATGAACAAGAAATCAAAAAGAGGAAGTTCCATTTGGAGAAGGGTTTCTTCCTCACCGACACCACCCACTATAGCCTCACTAAGGAAGTTGCCAAGCTAATTAACTTACACAATTGGAAGCAATTTGTCACTCACCCCAGAGACCCCATAGCCCCCTTTGTGCGTGAATTTATGCCAACCTCACCTCCCCCCAACAGAAGCATGTCATGGTGAGGGAATACAAGGTATCTTTTTCTGCTGAAACATTAAACAGAAGGTGGGGGTTGAAGGATGTCCAAGATGAGTACTTGTCTGAGTTGGAAAGGGTAGAAGAAGCAACTCTCAACGACATGATGAAAGAGGTTACTATAGAAAAGGCTGAGTGGATCCAACATGATGAAAACTGGAAGATAGCAAGACTTTATCTGACTTCTTTGGCCAAGGTGTGGTATCACATTATCAGAACCAAGATTCTCCCTACTGCTAATTTGGAGACTGTGAACAAAGAGAGGCAAGTCCTCCTATACTGTATTCTCAAGGGGAAGAAGGTTAATCTAGGCCAATTGATAGAGAGGGAGATCATTTCCTATGCCTTCAAGCCAAAGGGATTGCTATTCTTCCCTTCACTAATCACATCTTTATACCTAAAGAATGGAGTTAAGGCCAAGCAAGGAGAATAATTTTTGTCCAACAAGGGAGCTATTGATCTAGCTGCTATCAAACACTATACGGGCTCAAGTTCAAAGGTACAAGTCAAAGTCCTCCATTTGGGCAGCAGGATCACCCAGATGACTTGAACAGAAAGATGGACATGTGCTATCAGATGCTTCAGCATAATATGAAGCAGCAACAACTATTTTGGGAATTCTCCAAGGAGCAGTTCCTGTGGCAGCAAAGGAACTTTGGACTCAACAAATTCAGACAAGCCAGTTCACCTCCCTGTTCCCTGAAGCTGTTTTTGAACCATTCCTATACTCTGCCCCAGAACCTGAAAAACAACCTGCACCTGAAAACCCCCCTGAGGCAGAAAAGGAACATAGCAATCCCCCTATAAATCTTACTGCCAGTGAGCACTCTGTGAACAACAATGAAGTCAGTTCTGACTGGACACCACCAGAACCACCCAGAGATCCTACCCCCCCACCAGCACAACCAAGTGGCACCAAGAGAGGCAAGGAAAAGATGGCTGATGCAGAACCAGAAGGACTGCCTCCACCAAAGAAGGGCAGAATTAAGCACAAAGCCCCTCCTATGATTAGGAGGACACTCAAATCCCTCAACACTGCAAAAGCTCAAGCACAAACTGGTGGAGGGGAGGATGCTAATGAAGCTGAGAAGGAACCGAGTGCTGAGGTGGCAATTACCAAAGAAGTACCAGCAACAAGCAGATCTACCGTGAAGAAATTGGTTAGAAGTGGCAACACTAGGAGCAGTTCCAGATTGGCTCAATCTTAAGCAGCAAGTTTCACCCAAGATGCTGCAGCATCAGATGACCAGGACTCTTTTTATCTCTCTTTGGTTTAGTTGTTTTTAGTTTATGTTTTGTCTATTGTTAGTAGTTAGGGTTGTTTGTGGTGTTTGTGATGTGTGTTTGCCCCCACTTTTTCAAGTGAATCATGATTAATGGAAAGTGGGGGCTTTTTGAAAAAGAAAAATGTGAATGAATGAATGAATTGTGTTTGCTGTCCTTGTGCATCTGATGAAGACACTCTATTTCTGTGTGCTTTAATGCTTGTGCAATACATTATTACCCTTGATTAATCCATTTTCATCACTTATTCCCTAACTTAAAATGGTCCTAAAAGAAGGACTGCATACAAAGTCATCTATCAATTGGGGAATTGGGTTGCAAGGACCCTTATCCAAGGAGCAGAGGGTGAGGGTTGCATTAGATTTCAACCTAAGTTTGGGGGTGCGTGAGATTAAATGTGATGTTGTAGCACTCCACAACATCAATCCTGTGAGATTTTTGGCTTCAGAAGATTCATTCATTATGCATTCCATTCATGTGTTTTCTCTGCAGAACTTGCCTTATTTCTGTGATTGATTGCATATATCACTAATGCACACAAATTGGCTTGAGGCACTTTTGTTGTTTTAACTACTAAGACTTAAAAGTCCAACCCTACATTATTACCCTTTGTGAACCCCTTTGAGCCTGAGACCTTTTTATTTGTATTAGGCCACATAACAGGCCCAGGTTCCCTGAAAAAATGTAATACCCTATTTAGATGGAGTTTGGGAATGTTGTCCAGCTATTCTATGAATATGGTCACTTACCAAAATGGTTGAGGACAACCATCAGTATAAGTTTGGGGGGGGGGGGTACATATGCAACAAAAGGAGGAAGGAATAAGCACATCAAATGAACAATGTGAAATCTGAAAAAAACAAAAAAACAAAAATGTTTACAATCAAGTGGTCTTTCCTTCCTCTACCTTATTCAAGAAAGTAGATCAAGAAATTATCCCTCCTTGTCATCAGAAATGGGGGTAAAACTATAGAAATTCCCAACTTTGGGGGGGGGGGGGTGATGTGGACAAGAGACCTTGAACTCCACCTAATTAAGCTACTGTCCGAAATGTACCAAACCTGAACCTTAGCCCCATTACACCCAAACAAGCCCTCTTGCTGTGTGCAGCCATGTGTATGTGTTTTTTATTGATAGATATTTGTGAAGCATATGATAGAGTTGCATGTGAATGATGATTGAGTGATACACAGACAAGATCATCAAGAAGAGAGAAAAGAATGATGTGAAAAATTCACAAGTGTATTTAAACCCCTTTTCTTTGGAAGAAAATCTGAGGCACCCTCACCCTTATGCCCAAAGGATAATTGGAAAATGCACCTAAAACCCTATTGAGAAATGGTTTGGCTGGAGTCTTTTGATAAAGCTGAATTGAGAACGAAGGGAGATCACACACACACACATAGGAAGGTGATTAAGAAAGTGTATTCTGTGTTGAACATGCCTTTGAAAAATGCATCTGAGGATTGCCATGGACTTTGCATGAACTGGTCTGTTTTTGTTCACTTTTTGTTAATGCTTATCAAGTGTCATTACTTGAGGACAAGAAATGGTTCAAGTTTGGGGGTGTGATAATTCTTAGAAATAAGAGTTAATTCTATTCTTTTTAACTAAATCATTGTTCTTGTTTTAAGTAATTATGAGTATTAAAGTTGAGTTTTGATTGGTTGAAATAATAATTGATAGAATTGTCCAAATGCTGAAAAAGTTGTTAATTTTGTAATTTGATAACTAAAAAGATGTTTGAAGTGTTGAGCAGTAAATCAAGTATTTGAGTTGAAAAGAGCTGCTCTGGAATTGCTATGGAATGCTGCAGCTTCTGGAATCACTACAAGACTAATGATTTGCCAGCTCAGCACACTTTCACTAAAGACAAAAAGGCCTGCAGCGCTACCCTGAAAGGACGAAAGAGAAAATGCAATACCTTTGCTGTTTGTACTTGGGGATTGGGCCAATGAATATTTTATTATGGTTGAAATTTTTAAAGCCCAAAAAGTGAGGTATGAGAGAGAGTGTAAAAACCCTATTTGGGGAGCACTAGTACAAATAGTGGAATGTCAGCCTCCTTTTAGGTCAGCCTAGTACAGAGGACAGGAGCCGTCACTATTCTTCCTTGTCTTCTCAGTAATTAATTTACGTTATGCTGAGTCTTTCCTTTATTATGTTTATTTTAGTCTTTAAGCTCGCTTAGCTAGGATTCTATGAATTTGTAATTGATACTTAAGGGTGATTTATGCAATGGATGTTATTCATTTTCCTCTTCTCTGCGTGAATGCTTATTTTAGTTTGGATTGATCAACTAAGCTAAGATACTAGCTAGCTAAGTTTGGAAAAACTTAGTTAGTGGACTTGTTTAGAGGATAAAGATAAAATAATTAATTGTGTTGAATGAGCTAGGAATAGTCTTCAAGTCTTTAAGTAGCTAGACATGCTTAACCCTTCTCTGAGTGAATTTAATTTGAACTTAGGAATAAGAAGCATTTAATGAAACTTAGTAATCACTGTTGGAAAACAAATTTATTTTCCTGGACTAAATGCTGCAGCATCCTGAAGCATAAATTACCCTGCAGTTAAACTTACAAAGGATTAGTTTCCTAGCTGTCACCTCTTCTATTTGAAAACCCACATTTACTACTCTTACCATACTTGCAACTTTATCATTACTGTGTTGAGATTTAGTTGCTCCATTTTACTTTATTGTTTAAAATCACCCTTTATTTTATTAAGCTAATTGGAAAAGTGAAAATAGAATTTATATTCAAATCATTTAAATCCTCGTGGGAACGATCTCTATTCACACTTTTTTACTTGTATGAGTGTGTTCACTTGCACACATTGCACAAATTCACAAAATACGGCAACATTGGACATGTCACATGAAGGCTACGTGAGAAATCGTTTGCCACATATGCAAGTTTCGTTAGAGGAACCAAATGTCCCAAAAAAATCGAGGGATTAAAATCAAACATGAACTAAAATTTGGAGAAAAGTATAATTAAGCCTTTCCATTTTTATCCTTGTCTTTCATCCATAAACATATTAATGAAGGACAATTTTGAAAATAACTGTGTATCTAGTAATTAGGGATCTATGTAATTATAATTATAATTATAAATAATTTCAAAGTTAGCCAAAAGTCGTTAATTAAACTAATTAAGTTTGCTTTGATGACTGATGCCTCTTGTACTTGATTTTGTAGAGGTTTTTTTATTTTGATTGTTTTGTAGCTTAGCCCCTTTTATGCATAAAACAAAAGATACATATTGAGTTTATAAATAGTGATTGAAGTTAAAGTAAGTTGTATTTAAATAACACATTCTAATATTTGACTATGGCGCAAAGTTTCGTTTTCTCTGCTCCTCCCTTGCCGCCTGATGACTCTAAGAAAAAACCACCTGATGAAGGAAGCAAAAGAAACGATAAGCAACAAAAGGTCTCGTTCAGGGACATAGTGCTGGGAGATAAAGTGGTACCAGAGAAGATAACAAAGGTAGATCTTTATGAGAAGAAGCTGGCTACTATTGAGTATGAGGATGGGAATAGTTTGAAACCAAAAGTTCATATAGCTAATTCGATTTTCGAGGGTTTGTGTGCTCCTTAGCAGGATGCTCCGATGGTTAAACTGTTGGATAAGCGTATCGGCTATAATATTATGAGGGACAGGCTGACGAGGATATGGCGGCTGGTAGCAGGCTTTGAGATTATGGATATTGGGAATGACTTTTTTATGGTGAAATTTGAAAACGAAAGGGATCATTCTAAGGTGATGGATGAGGGCCCTTGGATGATCTTTGATCATTATCTTTCAGTTCAAACGTGGTCTCCAAAGTTTGTATCTCCAGTAGCACAGATTGACAAGACTATGGTGTGGATTAGATTTCCGGGCTTGAATTTATTTTATTATGATGAAAGTATTTTATTAGCCCTAGCAGCTGGAGGTGGTAAAACTATAAAGGTGGATGATACAACCTTGGGTTTTCGCAGAGGTAAATTTGCTAGAGTGTGTGTGGAAGTGGATCTTAATAAACCTGTTATTGGGAAGGTATGGTTGAAACATTTTTGGTATAAAGTGGAATATGAAGGGTTACATCTCATTTGTACGAAATGTGGTTGTTATGGGCATTTTGCAAGAAAATGTAAGTAGGTGGTGGTGGCTGACTTTACCTCTCCTCAGGCAGTGGCTGCGGTAGAATCTCCCACTGGTGGTGGTGCAATGGTTACAGAATTTATTGCTGAGGAGAACAAAGAAGCGGATTTGGTGGCTAATGATAAGGGGGTCGTTAATGACAAAGATAAGGAGGACCTGCATGGAGACTGGTAGGGCTAAACAGCGGTCGGTTTCAGGCTGAAAAATCCCAATCCGACCAAAACTGAAGAGCATAATATTGAACCCGCTGTTGTCCGTTTAGGCGACGGTTTGGGCAGGTGAAGGTTGTCGAGTGGGTTGGGCGAGTGGCGGGCGGGTTGGGCGGGTGGCGATTCAAGAAAAAAGAGATCAAGAATTGAGAAGAAAATTCCAGAACTGAGAAGAAAAAACCAAAAAAACAGAGGAAATACCGAAAAAGAATAGAGGAAGAAACATAAAACAAATAAAGTTTGAAACTTTCAGAGGAAGATAGAAAGCATCAGTTTCAAACCATAAATAAAAAGCATAAAAGCTTTGAACTTTCAACAAAAAACATCAAGTCCAGATGGTTTCTTCACAGATCTTCGTTTGCACTTCTTCTTCACAGATCTTCGTTCGTCTCCTTCGCAAATCTACGCGCAGCAATTCCAGTGGTGGTGTTTAGAAGAGAGGAGCCATGGTTGATGGCGGTGGAACGGTGGTGCGATGGCTTCATGCCGTGGAAAGCCTCTGTTGCAAGCCTCTGCCACGCCGGAGAAGAAAGAGGAACGTGAGACGATCTCAGAGTTAATGAGAAGGCAGAGAGGAGAAGGAGATGCGAGGCATCCAGCGGAAAGGAGAAGGAGATGTAAGGATAGGGGAAGGAGAGAGAGAGAGAGAGACATCGGCTAGAGGAGGGGAGACGGTGGCTATGGGAGGGAGGGAGACTGGGAGAGCTAGTGACGAAATAGGGTTAGGTAAATGGGTATATGAAATGGGTTAGGGATATAAATATGAATTGGGTATATGAAATGGGCCGGTTGGGTTCGGTCGAAAACGAAATTTTTTTAAGCAATCCAATCCCGCCCGCCTGCAACCACACCAAACCGAGTTTCTTACCCGATGACCCGTTGGACTGACCCAATCCACCCATACATTTATTTTTTTGATCGGTTTGTTCGGGTTCGGGTTCGGGCCGGGCCTCGATTATTTGTCCAGCCCTAGAGATTGGATGATGGTAAAACGTAGGCAAAAATCTCGCACTTTGAAACCGCCCAAAAATAGTAAGGAAGAGAAAGGTACGTCAATTATGAATCATAATAGCCTGAAAGAGAAACGGGAATCTGCTATTAATACTGTGGATAAAGGTGTATCCCATGCTAATGGTAAAAAGACCACGTCCAAAGTTACTGAGCAGCAATATGGTAAAAAGGTAACTAAACAAGCTCAATTCTTGGTAAAAAATAAAAGGCAACGTAGTTAGGGATGGCAAAATTATCCGCACCCACGGATATCCACATGGATTATCCGTAGTGGATAGTAAATGGATATCTATTAAATGGGAATGGGGATCATAGTATCCACCTCACGAATACCCGCATATTTATAATAAATATTTTTTATTAAATATATAGTATATATTATGACAACATCTATCACTTTGAGATGAAATAAACTTTATTTTCTTTATTATTTCCTACCTTTTAGTGGTTAAACCCATAATAATAATTTTTTTAAAATACATATAATATATTATATAATGTTAATGTAATATATTGTTATATTATGTTGTATAATTTTATTTTTTTCTTTTTTATTGTAAACTCTTAAATACCCACGGATATCCATGGATACCCGCTACCCGCATAAATATCCATGGATATTGACGAATATGGATGTGAGGGAAGCACTATCCGCATCCGTCCCGCCCCATTGCCATCCCTAAACGTAGTGACTTTGACCTTGTCCCTAAGCATTATGTTTCTAAAAGTATGGGTCCTTTGCATGCGCCAACTAAGGACCCTTCAACGTCTAAGCCTTGTGGGAATAAGGGGTCTGCCAAGAATGTGATCATTTATGATGTTGGTTTTGGGGCCAAGTCACCCGTGAATATGAGGGCAATTTCTCATAATAGATTCATTCTTCTGGATGATGTTGCTAAGGCTTCCCAACAGGTTAATAACATGGATACATGTCAAGGTGGGGTCCCACAAAATCAAGACACCACTTTGATTAGGGACCAGGGTCTTTCTCAGGAAGGCATTGGAGATGAAGTTATGGTTCCAGAGACCCAACTGGAGCATGCAACTTAATTCCCAGGTTGCGTGTGTTCTATTCTCAACAATCTTGTTAATGGATCAGTTCCAAGACTTCTCTATTATTTCTTGGAATATTGGTGGAGCCTTTGGGCGTACCACTCGTCGTCACATTCGTGACATTGTCTCCTTGCACCATCCTTCTCTTTTCTTCTTATATGAAACTCTTCGTGTTTTCCAGAAAGTTGAAAGAATGTGGACTTCTTTGGGATATAAACTCATTTTTATTCAAGAGGCCCGTTGAATTCAAGAGGAATTTGGGTGTTATCTTGTAAGGATGGTATTATTTTTTCCTTGGCGGAGAGCATGTTTCAAGCCATTACTTTCTCAATTAATAGAGGTACCTCTACTTGATTGGCGTCTTCTTTTCCCTCATGCTTTGGTTGAGGTTTTGCCTCCACACAATTCTGATCACATTCCTCTTATGCTTAGTTGTTGTAAATCTCAGAGTAAAAGAGCAAAAAGTTTTCATTTCCAAGCAGCTTGGATTTCTCATGCTGACTATGGGGGATTGGTTAGGCATACTTGGAATCAATCCCATGACAACGCTATTTCTAAACTTCAGAAAATTCAGAAAGAGTCGGAGATTTTTAATAAGTAAGTTTTTGGCAATATCTTCAGGAATAAAAGGTTGATTGAGGCAAGATAAAGAGGTATTCATAAGCAACTTGATGTGTTCCGCTATTCTGATCTTATTTAGTTGGAGAAAGACCTACAAAGGGAATATAGTTGCATTCTAGCTCAAGAGGAAATCCTTTGGTATCAAAAATCTAGGGAAAATTGGGTTAGATTTGGGAATAGGAATACAAATTTTTTTTCATGCCCATACGGTGATCAGGAGGAGGAGAAATAAGGTTTCTGGGCTTGTTATTAATGGTGTCTTGTGTGATGATGAGAAAATTTTGTAGGAGGAGGCGTTATCCTTCTTTAAAAATTTGTTTCACTCAAATGATCCTTGTGACCCATACAGTATGCAACTTCATAATATTCCTCAAATTGATGCTTCCTTATATCACTCCTTACTCCAACCAGTTTCGTTACAAGAAGTGAAGGAGGCCTTATTTCCATGCATGCCTATAAAGCCCCAGGTCCAGATGGTTTTCAACTTATTTTCTTCAGGACTTATTGGAGCACGATTGGTAATGATGTTTGGCTTTTGATCTCCAATATTTTTGCAACAAGGAAAATTATGGAGCACATGGAAAATATTCTTATTGTTCCTATCCCAAAGATTGATGTTCCTTTGTCTTTAAAAGACTTTAGGCCAATTAGTCTTTGTAATGTGTTGTTGAAGATTGTTTCTAAGGTCCTGATGCGAAGAATGAGGCCTTATTTACACACTCTCATTAGTCCTTTCCAGAGCAGTTTCATTCCTAATAGGGGCATAGCTAATAATGCTATTACTGCTCAGGAGGTTGTTCATCACATGGACAAGAAAAAAGGCAAGAAGGATTTCTTGCTTTTTAAAATTGACTTTGAGAAAGCATATGATAGAGTTGATTGGAATTTTTTGCGGCTTACTTTGATGGAGTTTGGTTTTCCTCCTCTTATGATTAATCTTATTATGAGTGGTATTACAAGTTCAACTCTTACTTTGAAATGGAATAGTGAGAAATTGGAACCTTTTACTCCGAATCGCGGTTTGAGACAAGGCGACCCAATGTCACCATATTTATTTGTTCTATGTATGGACAAATTGGGATTACTCATTCAGAAAAAAATGCAGGATAAGAAATGGCTCCCTGTGAAGATTGCAAAAGAGGGTCCTGCTATTTCCCACCTTTTTTTCGCTGATGATTGCCTCCTTTTTACCCAGGCAAAAACATCCCTGGTGAAGGTCGTGAAGGAGGTTCTTCGTGATTTTTTTAGGCATCAAGTCTAAAAATTCTAAGAATGTGACTCGTGCCAAGGTTAATAAATTTGCTTCTATTTTGGAGTTTCAATATACTTATAATTTGTGAAAGTATCTGGGTTTTCCTATGTTGACTGGGAGAGTGAAGAAAAGTGATTTCAACTACATTCTTGAGAATATTAATAATAGACTTGTTGGTTGGAAAGATAATTTGTTGAATAAGCCGGGGAGAGCCACTTTGGCTAAATCTGTGATATCTGCTAGCCCTACATATTCCATGCAAAATATGTGGCTTCCAACAGGTGTTTGTGATAAAATTGATGCTACTGTGAGAAGATTTATTTGGGGTGGGGATACTTGCCATTGGGTGAAATAGAGCATTTTTACTTAGGCAAAAAACAAAGGTGGGCTTGCTATTCATACTGCTAGGGAGGCTAATATTTCTCTTCTTGGTAAACATGTTTGGGAGCTAATGCACAAAAAAGATAAATTATGGGTACAATTGTTGACTGCCAAATATTTGAAAGGTACTCATATTCTTAATGCAAACCCGGGTTCTAGTGCCTCTTTAATTTGGAGTTCTATTCTTAAATCTACAGTTGTTCTTAAGTCGGGTTTCACGGAGAGAATTGGTAGAGGTGATGCATCCATTTGGTATGATAAATGGTTGGAAGAGGATTATATTGCCAATTTACTTCCATATGTGAATATCCAAGACATTCAATTACATGTTAAGGATATTTATCATAATGGGGAATGGCATTTTGAATATCTTGCTACTGATATTCCTACTGAAATTCGGTTGAAGATCATGGCTACCTTTGTGGATGGTGTTTCAAAAGATTTAATTGTTTGGGGGAGTTCTACTAATGGTTCTTACATTGCCAGAGATGCCTATAAGTGGTTAACTAATTCCCATGATAGTCTGCAAGCCACTCACGCGAATTGGTCAGGCTTATGAAACTTCAAAATTCCAGAAAATTTAAAGTTCTTCTTAGGGTTGATTTATCATGATTGTCTCCCTACTAATACCGTTCGGGTGAGAAAACACTTAGCCTCTTATTCCTCTTGTCATTGTTGCGGTGTTGATGAGGTCACATGTTACGAGATTGCACGGAAGCAACAAGGATGTGGAAAATGTTGCATTTGGATCAGGCTCCTGATTTTTATATTCAGGTTGCAGGGATTGGATTGACACTAATATGTCATGTTGTAACATGCTTCTTTTTGTGATTACTTGTTGCTTCCTATGGAAAGCAAGGAATATTTCCGTCTTTGAAGATATTAAATGGGAGCAATTGTTTATGTTGAGCAAGAATCATACTTTGAGGGTAGACATTTTGCAAGCCTTTGATTCTCCTTTAAATAAAAACAGAGGTTAGTGGTTTGGACTTCACCTGAGAAGCACTTTGTTAACTTAATGTTGATGTTAGTTTTTTAGGGAATCCTGGCAAGGCAGGTTTTGGTGGTTTATTTCAGAAATATGTATGGAGAATGGCTTTGTGATTTTTCTGGTTTTTGTAGCATTGATACAAGTTTAAAGGCAGAGCTCATGGCTATTTCTAGGGGTTTGGAGTTGGCTTGGGATTTAGGTTTACACGAAAGTTTGTGAATCTGATTCTAAGATGACTTTGCAAATGGTCAGGGAAGGCATTCCTATGTTTCATCCTCATGCTACTCTAGTGGATTATATTTGGAGGCTTGTTTCCAGAGTTTAGGTTCTTCATATTGTTCATACCTTGAGGAAAGGGAATGAATGCGCAGATTGGTTAGCCAAAAAGGATCTTCTTCAAATAATTCCTTCGTGGTTTGGGAGCCTGCACCTCCTCCTTTGTCTTCTAATGTTCTAGCTGATGCTCTTGAGTAGCTAGAACTAGTTTGTTTTTTTTTCTTTCTTCACTCTGATAAAAAAAAAAACACATTCTAATGTTTCTTTCCATCTTTGGATTAGAAATCTGCCCAAGGACGTGGACTTCTTCCACACAAACCCTTCCACAATTTCCTTTTGCATCCAACCCTAACTCTAAGAAAATTCCTGAGCACCATCGAATTCAAACAAAAAAAAAATGTATAGTTTTTAAACGTTTCCTTGCATACATTTCAAGAATCCAGTATCTAGAACTCTGCTGACAAACAAAATTTACCACAAGAATTTAAATTCATTTGAATAGATTGGCTACATGAAAATAATAATAATAATAATAATAATAATAATAATAATAATAATAATAATAATAAAGACAATTATCTATTGCATGAATCTTTCTAATACATTTGGAGTATATCTAAAACTATTTGCAAGTAAAAAGGATATATTCTGAGGACAGAACAAGATCAAATGAGCACTTTTGTGAACCTCGCCACAAAGAGTCCACTAGTTTGTGATGTTAACGGATCAAACCGCCATGTTTTTGGTATCCCACCACCCTTGCAAGGCCAGTTTCTGGCAGCATCTATCTCCGTCAACTCTGTTGATTGAAAGAAGAGTTGCCAAAACATAAGAGGGACAAACATCTCAAGGATATGATGCCATGATAACTCTATTGCAAGACAGAAAGAAAATACCATCGTATGTATGTATGTATATGATCCAAGGAGAACTACTAAAAAATATGCCCGCTCAACTTATAATGCAAGTTAACTTAAATGCTATTAGCCTGTGACTATCCCACAGCACAAAATTTTGCGAGTTAATGGTGTCCACACGTGCACACAAGAAAAAAAGAAAGAGCAAGAGTGACCATGAAACGTATCCCAGTTCATAATTTCATTATCTGCGAAATTTTCCAATTCAAGAACTTATTTTTTCCCTCCACAAAAAAAAGGAGGGTGGGGGGCAGGGGGGAAGAGGGTTACAAGGTTTGAGGACAAAGGCATCTAAGAATGGGGAACTTCTACAAGGGGAACACATAACATTTGACAAGAAACAAGCACAGTAAAACTGGTAAACAAGATATATTAGACAATGGACCAAATGAAATAGGCCACGCTTCAGACATAATTTTTATGCAGGAAAAAAATTGAAGCATGAAGATCCTACCAGCAGTTTCATTTTCCTTCAAGAACTGTTCCACCACATCTTCATTCTGAGCAACAGTTAAGCTAATCAACAAGAAGGTATTCTTCATCAGAATAAAATCACATGAAATAAATGATACTATGTTTGTGGGCAAGTTTTTTGACTTTTGACTATATTTAAAAGAGCCAAGAAGAACTCAAAATGTACAAGGTAGGTTAGGTACCTGCAAGTGCTATAGACGAGTGACCCTCCAACTTTCAGTAGTCTGAAACCATTGGTGAGAAGATTCAACTGTAGACACAAAAGGTTCATGGGGGGTTAAAATGTGATATTTGTGACTATGGCATGCATGATATATTCTAAAAATTGCAATAGGAACCATCTCCAATATCTAGTGAAAATCTCATATTTTAGTTTTCTTTTGGGTACAAATAAGGCCAAAACATTGAAACACATGAATGAAAAAATGAAAACATTACATACTACCACAGTGCAGATAACGAGATTTGTCATATTTGCAAGTACAGATTATAAAATCCATACATTCTTATTATAATGCATTGATTGACTGATGTTTGTTTAGTCCAGGCTCTTTCATGCTTTCAGTGTAACATACCGGAAGAGTAACTTTAAAAGGAAGTCTTCTCTAGTGAGCATACGTAAATTTTCCTCGTTATCTCTATTATTTAATTCATGAAATCTAGAGGACATGCTGAGGAAAGTTGGTTTGTTTCAACAACTTAACCACTCAAACATATCTTCAGCCAATCAGCTATAAACACTTGCATGGGTCTCCATGCTCAAACAATTAAGCACTCAGATTTTCAAACATGTTTTAGGCAATGTACTTTGTGCAAATTCCAAAGGGTGCCTCAGTTCACCATTGATATGTCATTACCCCATAGAAGGTTTTCTTTTCAAAAAAACTAATACAACAACAACAACAACAAAGCCTTTTACTTCCCACTAGGTGGAGTCAGCTACATATATCAAACGACACCATTATACTCTATAGTAAACCATGTCTTCACAAAAAAGAAAACCTGGTGCTATAAAGCTCCTGCCATGCGCAGGTCCAGGGAAGGGTCGGACCCACTGTGAGGGTCTAAAGTAGGCAGCCTTACCTTGCATTTGCAAGAGGCTGATTCCATGTCTTTAGAAATGCCATTTAAATCTAAGTCCTTTTTAATAGTTTCACCTATAAATTTTCTTGGTCTCCCTCTACCTCTAACTATTCTCTACCTATAAATTTTCTTGGTCTCACTCTACCGCTAACTATTCTCTACCTAATCTACTCTTCTTGATTCCAGGATTAGTGTTTGATACCAACACAAGCAATACAAGGTTTGGTGGGAAGTAAAAGGCTTTGTTGTTGTTGTTGTTGTTGTATTACTATTAATCTACCAAAAAACTAAACAAATAAATACAAGGTTTAGTGTTTGATACCAACACAAGCAATAATCCTGCACTATCTCATCAATCACTGCATAATCTGTGCTATAATTCTTTTTGGATGCAGTTTTGCATCAGAATATGTATGTATGTTGGAGACGGGGAAGAAATGAAAATAACAATTCCATTTAAATATTCTAGTATTCTACAGTAGAGAAGATGTATTTATGGATCAAGAGAATAATGAGTTATTTACCTGAAGAACATGTAAGTTATCAGTCCTCTCTGCATCTAGTACACGGCGTTGAAGAGTTCTCCAGCCCCAGTGTTCAAACTTTTGAATATGTTTAACTGAACCATCATGAGTGCACTCTGCATCCACAAGGACCTGCATCAAATCCCAAAAGATAACCAAAATTTCAGGGGGAGAAGATAGAAAAGAACTAATCAAGATAAATTCAAAGGAAGGTATTAGTTACCTTGTCATAGCCATGGTTTGCAATCTCATTGTCAGACACAGTCTTAAATAATTCTCCTTTAGTAAAACCAACAACTCCAGAATGCCGCCCATAATATATGAGTTCAGGAGGCTGAGACCTAGACACCAATTGTGGAGTACCATTTCTGTTTGCCTTTTTCCTCTCTTTCCATGGTCTTCTAGAGGTCCACTCCTTGAATACATCCAATTGTTCTTCCAATCCAGATTCACCTGTTTGATACTACATAGAATAAAAACATTTTTACAACATATAATAACAAGTAATAAATATGATATTGAATTTGTAGCATCTCATTCCAAGATCGACGATCTCTACAACAACTTAAACTTCAATTACATGATATACAGTCAGAATGAAATCCCACAGGAATAACTGAAAATGTTGTTCCATCAGCAACAAAAAGCCGGCATCGATTACCCAGTGCATATTTCTGCACCATCGTTCTACATGCTGCTAAACGATGCCTTGCAACATCTACTCCGGTTACAGAACCTGAATCACCAAGAAGGTCTAGTATCATACAAAGTTTAGCACCTGAAAAATAAATGTGAAGGAAGACCATTACAATCACAACTCTAGCAAATCAAAAAATCATATATAAAGTTGTTCAGTTTCAGTCAACTAAAAACAACATACAAAAAACCAGAAAAAAATATATGTACAAATCATAATTGGAACTTAACAACTTTATACCTGTTCTCCCCGAAATTAATATTACTTAATCACAAAAACATAAAATTTTGAACATTTTACTTATAAACAGAATATTAGCATAATTGAGGCATTGAGCAAAGAAAAATGAAAAAAATCTACCAGGAGCAGCACATAGGTCGAGGACGTGATCCCCTGGTGTTATATGTAAAGCCAAAACAGCAGCTCCAGAAGATGCATCAATGCCATATATCTGACACAACCCAACCCATCATAAATAACCATTAACATGTAAAATCCAAAAATAGCTCTAGCTTCAAATAAGATGCACAACAAGTTAACAATAATGGAAATATTGTTTTAAATAAAAATAAAATCTTCGAATAGGGTAGTGGGAGTCTAGGTAACACGGATAAAACGTGGGGCACGAATATGATACAACATGAAAATTTTTTAAAAATATATAACATAACACGACGACTATGATATATGATATAAAGTTAGTAAAAGATTAACATGAAAGCACAAATTTTAAATTGAAAGAGAGAAATAATGTTTTAGGGCCTGTTTGTTTTAGTTTCTGCAAAGGTAAAATCATGTTTGAAAATCACGTCGGGAGAAAGCTCCTCTCCCATAGCTTCCAACATAATTGCCTCGGAAAGCGTTATTTTCACGTTTGCATTGAAAATAATCTAAATCAAATAGACACTTAATAGTTATCATGAATCATGGTAAGCATAATATAATAGAATATTAGGAACTATTTCCTTTGTTTTCATTTCCTATTTTCATTAATCATTGCAAAAAATGTCACCTCCTATTTTCAAAGATTTATTATGGAAATAGTGACAACAACAAAGCACACGACCCCCTAATGTTTATTCAATTATAACGGTATTTTCACTTATAATGGTATAAAAATTCAAAAAATAAGAAAAAAAATTAAAAATACAACTATTTTAAAGTCTGCCTGGTTCATAGGTGGGAGCCTTGTTCACTTACCTTCCCTTCTTGGTATGCACTAGAACCAGCAATTTGAATATGAGGTGGAAGAGAGTAAAACCCTGGCAACCATTCCAATTTTTCGATTTTGCATTTCATCTCTGCTTCAACCTCTTCAATACAAGCTTCGCAACCGGGCTTCAACCTTTCAACCGAAAAATAATTAAAAAAAAAAAAGAAGAGTACCAAATTGAAAAATAATAAAGCAAGGAGGTGAAATAAGACGAAGGGTTTGAAAATGAGTGAAAATTGAAATTACCGAATGAATCGTGGGGTGGAATCAATTGCGGTGTAAATTGTTGGGTCAAGCCCATTGGTCTCGAGAAAGTGAAGGAAAGCGTGTGGCAGTGGCAGCTTAGCAGCGTCTTCCATGAAAGCTCAAACTGGTTCGGCTGTGAAAGCAAACGCTTTTTCGTTTTGTCAAGGGAGGGATCACAGAGTAGTGTGTTTGGTTGAGGGGAGGCAGGGGAGGCGAGAGGATGATAAGGGAAATGATGGGAGATATTTTAATTAGTTATTGTGTTTGGTTGAGAGAAGAGGAGATAAATTAATATTATTTGTGTTTAGTTCATAAAGAGAGGGGAGGGGTATTAAAATTAACTTATTTTTATATCCTTATAATTTTAGATTTTAAAATATATGAATAAGAATATTTTAGTCATTTCATTCCAAATGTTTTAAATCTCCTCTTCTCCCCTCCAAATCCACCTTTTTGGAGGGAAGCCAAAATTGGGTGAGGAGGGATTTTGCTCCCCTCCATTTCCCTTCTCTCCCCTCGTAAAAAATTAATCAAACAACAAATATTTAAAAAAAATCTCCCCTCCCCTCCATTCCAACCAAACACTATTGGTGTGTTTGATTTGCATAAAAACAAGAGACAAAACAAGAGCACTTGTTCCTTCTTTGATTCAAGAAATGGTTATGGTACAACACAAAATAAGGGATGAAAGACAGCACAAAAATCCATATTTTTGTTCCTCACCAAACTAGGAGACAAAAAATTGTTCTAAAAGTAAACTATGAAAAAGACAAAAATGCTCATTTATTTTTCATTACCTCCTCTCCTCCCTCCGCTCCCCCCCTATGTTACAAGGTAATCTAAATAAGTTATATTATATTATATTATATATATATATATATATATATATATATATATATATATATATATATATATATATAATTATTATATAACTTTTTTTGTGGTAACTATGGCATAGGTATGAGGTATCCACCACCATTAGTAATAACTAATCTCCGTCGGGGAATCTGTTGGGTACACAAGATAGGTTCTTCCCTCCCAACCGGATTTTCTCCATACACAAGAGTCAGGATAATTATATAACCTAATATTATATATTATATATAATATTTATTTAATATAATATTAAATAATATTGTATATTATAAAGGGTATTTAAGTAAATTTTAAATTATTTTACTTATTCTGTTCATTGTCCATCAAATAATATACGGGACAAAAAGTTGTGTTGTAATTCAATCATTTGTCCGATGTTGTTCTCTTTGTCCTGTACTTCAATGCAAATCAAACACACCCTATGGAAACGACAACAAGACTGATGTGCAAAAACTGTGGTTGAAGCTATGGTTTAACAGAGGGGAAGGGAAAGATTTTAAATACTTATTATTGTATTTGGTTGAGAGGAGATGAGTGGAGAGAAAGGGTAATGTAATTTTTTTAGGGTATTTTAAATGTTTTATATTAAAATGCCTTGTTTAGATATTGTATTATCACGAATTTAAAATTTATGGTTGTATTATCACAAATTTAAAATTCATGGTATTTTAAAAGGATATTTCTTTTACTAGAAACAAGGGAATTTAAAATACCAACTAATTACAAGGAATTTTGAAATTCCTTCTCTGTTCACTCGTGTTCTTAGCCTTCTCAGTTCTCACGCGTTCACTCTCCTTACGTGTTCTTCACTCTTTGCTTCCTCCTTGGCTCATCTCTCTGTCTCACGCGTTCACCATTTTTCCTCCCTTAGCTTCACTCACCACTCACGTTTGATTCTTCACCTGCTATCAATTCTACTAGGTATCATATCTACTCTAATTTTTGTGCGATTGAAAGGTTTTTTTTTTTTGTGCAATTTATGCTCTCTTTGTTGGGATTTTAAGAGGGATAATTTTCAAAAACAATATTCAAAAACCTCTCGAGTGGAAAAACCACTTTACATAAGGATCTCGCATTGCTCATGAATCACAAGGATTGGCGTTTACCTCTTGAAGCGTAGCTTTACTACGAACATTGTGAGCACGTCAGCAGCACTGGTTAATCAAGAACACTTCTACGGGGAGGTAGCAACTTGATCAACACAGCTACAGCGCAGCAGATCCGATGAACACTGCGGCTACAACCACAAAAGGAGAGGTTCTCTATCACTAGTATTGCAAGGTAGCAATACATCTACTCAGTCCATGCGAGCAAACCAGCGTCGAAGATAGCGTAGTACTAGCTATCAAGATTGGGGAGAGGCGCGGCACACAAAGAGAGAAAGAGAGGCGCTACTGTTTGGGGTATACAACGGCCGTTATGAGTGCTCTGTGTTGTGTAAGGTTTAATTGACGTGCACAACTTACTAATAGTTATCACCCACTTAACCTAACTCTGTTGGGCTACTGTACGCTACATGCTAATATTTAATTATTAATTTCATTAATCAATTAAACTAATCTCATTTAATTATTATTTAAGTCATATTTAATTAATCAATTAAATTAATTCTCCGAACATTTGCTCTATGCGTGTGACTCTATAGGTAATCAATTAATTGGCAACAATATTAATTATTATTAATCATATTAATAATTAATTAATATTATAAACAATGAGCGGCATCTAGCAATACATCATTGCTACCTAATTAATTAGAATATTGGTGATACAACTAAAACCATATTATAATCATATATAATGTTAAGTCAACGTTCTTTCGTCCCAATGTCTTAATTGGACACAAGGCATAAATGTATCATCCTTGTTAAGTCCAATTATTTATTTCTTGATCTATTAATTGACGTACGATCATGTGGGCCCAATATCTCATACTGTCCCACCTTAGCATGGCCATGGACTTCTACGTCGCATACCATCAAGAGGCTTATAGACATTACTCCTGTTATGTAGGAGGGACGAATCCTATTTACATCACTCACATTCCTCAACATGTTTCATTGCAGGCCCAATAACTATCTTTATAGCTGTCCTGTTACAGACAACGTTTAATAGGGTGCGTTTGAAAGAGCTTATGGAGAGCTTATGAGAATAGCTTATGAAATTAAACTTATACAAATAATTTATGAAAATAGTTTATGATCTTTTCATAAGCTGTTTTTAGCTTATTTCCATAAGCTTGTCAGAAAAGCTTATGAAAATAAGCTGTTTTTAGCTTATTTAAAAAATAGCTTATTACATAAGCGCTTAAATAAGCTGTATACCCAAACGCACTTATAGTATCAAAGCCTACAACTATATATGTTAGGAATCGTAGTGACTTCAAGTCGAATTACTACTTCACTATGGTCACTATGAGAATCGCTTATGACACTTACATAACTATTATGCAGCGTTCTAATAGCGGGTCACTCCAGTATAAATATTCCACTAATATTTATACCTATGTGAAGACTTGATATCTTATATCTATGACCCGTGAGATATGGTCATCCCGTACACTCAAGTAATTGTCTCAATGTATTATTATTGTCCTTATTAATAAAAATACTTGACTATAATTTAATGGTGTCTCACGTTCAAGTCACACTTGACGTTCCATTAAATGAATTACCTATTCTAAAGACTTTATTATGTTATATATATGATCATAATAATAACATAATAAATAAATGCCTTATACATATATCAAATATATGATCTAAGTCATGATACAAATGATTATCTATTCAAAATAGATTGGCCACTAGGGCTTATACCAACACTCTCATGGCGCCGATTTACGCGATTTGTGCTCTCTCATGGCCACAATTTGTTCTTATTCTGGTTTTTCATTCTCTTTTGTGTTAGATATTTTATGGAAAAGGATTTTGTGCTATTGGTTGTTTCAATGGTGTTGAATCTTGTTTTTGCTTTGATTTTGTGCTACCTGAAAGTGTTTTTTGATTATTTTTATTTGATATTTCAAATGAGTATTTTCATCCTTTGTTAAATCTTCCCGATATTGCTTGCAGTAGGATTGAGTTGCAGGGACGGAGTGTTAGATCCTTGTAATTTTATGAACAAGGGTTTTTTGCAATGTTAAAAGGGTTTATGTAACTTGCTCTAAAGCATGCTAGATGTGATAATAAGAAAATCAGATGGCAATTCTACACAAGTCTTCTGCTCATTTTTTATTTGATCTTTACTTTCAGTCTATTTGCTTATATAGTAAAATTGCGTCTAACTTATCATTGCTTCTTACTTAATCAAGTCTATGCTTCTTAACTTACCAGGTTTATCTAAATATTACAAAATCTATATGATGATAATATTCTACAACTACATGAATGGAAGGTAAAGGTAGAATCCATTTGATTCTTTTCCGTGTGATAATATGTTTGAGTTTACCCTGATAAAGTGAGGTTATGGCCTATGGATGAGCAAGACTTTGGTTATTGAAACATGTGAGAGTGATTTACATGTCTCTTGATTTTAGTACTACTGTTTTACTTTCTTCCTTTGTTTTGGGACCAAGTGATGAGCAAGACTCTGTTTTGCACCTAAATGTATTCTGAAAAAATGTAGTAAAGACTGAAGTTAAAAATGATAGCATTGCCATTGGGTTACAAATGAATCATCAATGTATTTTGATAGCAACATTTGAAAAATGTTACTAAATCATAAGAAAATGTTACTATTTGCATTAGCAACATTTTTACAAGTGTTATATAATGACCATGTTACGAAAAGGTTTTAGTAACATTTTAACATATTATTAGTAACATTTAAAAAATGTTACTTATTTACCCTTTTTGTAACATGTCACAAATGTTACTAATTTGCTTTTTTTAATTAGTAACATTTCAAAAATGTTACCAATTATATTTTTGTAACATTTAAAAAATGTTACTAATTACTTTTTTTGTAACATATAAAAAATGCTACTAGTTACTTTTTTGTAACATTTTAAAAATGTTAGTAATGATCTTTTGTAACATTTTAAAAGCCACAACCCACAAATGTATTTAGAAGAACACAGATATTAAAATTCACACCACTATCAAATTTGTATTATATTGATAGCAATAAAATCACAAATAAAACTCTGAAGTCTTCCCACAAATACACTGGTATATAAGATTCCTAGGATGAGTATTGCCATTGCTCTTTTTCAGTCCAATATTCTAGAGAGCACAAAACCAATATACAAAAATATAGAATATAAAAGACATTATGCATTAAAGGAAACTGTAAATCTTGTATAAGCTCCTGTCTATGAGTTTGGACACACTCTAAACCAGTATACTTTGTCATTGAATGCTAGTCTTGGGATGCTACTACCTACAGATTGGACAACACACCAGTTTTACACATGATTTTTATAGTTTGAAATGGTAGACATGAAACAAAAGGTGTTAAAATTACAAACCTTTATCGTTGTACTTGCCATATAGTTGATTCAACTTCACATGATTGGAGTTTGTCATGCCACCGTCTTAAATCCCCAACAAATAACAATTATGAGTTCCTAAATTAGATCTATTAATGCAAAGGCAGATAGAGGCGAATTTATTCTATTTATATATATCAATGTGCAAATGCAGCAGAAATAAAAAAAATAAAAAAAATGAAATTCCTCTACTTTCTTGAAGATAAAGTTGTTGACAACAAAAGGAATGAACCGAGGATACAGTACCTGCTAGAAGATCTTGGTTCAAGGACATAAAATTTGATCTCCTTGTGCAGCGTTATGAAATGAGAAATCAAGAAATAGTTACAACCCATCCAAGTACCTGCTAGAAGATCTTGGTTCAAGCATCCAACTCTTGTCCATAACTATCTCTCATAAAAATGTCAAAATACCTAACAATAATAAAATGAGAAAAAGTTATTATAGAAATATTCAAATAAAGGACATTACTGTGCAACAACACAACTAACAATAAAAAAAATCCAAAACTGTCCTGCATAATGACTATCGCAGGAGCTTTATATTCTCAACAAATTCTTCCTTGCCTAGTCAGGATATATATTAGACATCATTACTTATCCTAATAAGGATATATAGATATTGTTTGTTGTTGAAATGGGGCGGGCTAGGCTACTAGTATCAGATTTTGTTATAATACAAGTAAAAATTTTATTTCAGAAATTAGAACATTGATCGTAAAAGATGCATGGAAACAGGGGACATCAGTGTTTGAGTGCACATGTATGGTTAAAAGATTCAGATAGGGAATTCAACCACCTAAATATGACATATACAATATCCACTAGATGAAGAAGCAAAAAGACATCGTATCAGATAAATAAGGTGTAACATTATTCAATAACACAGCATATAAAACATATATGGTCTTTCTCCAATACAGAAAACTAAATATCATGAACTCCATAATGCCTTACAGCAAGAATAAGCACATTCAATAATTCCAAAGTGCATCAGTCTAAGAATGTTGTATTAACAGTAACCAAGGTTGTGTTAAATATATAAATAAAAAATATACCATTTCCCCCATTTTTGCAATTCAGATAGTTGTATAAATCTTGAATGTAGGAAAATAACTTATCCATATATTGAACAAACAATATTTACAAGAGCTATGAGAAAATATTTGCTATCCAAGTGTGAAACTTCTAAATGAGCTTTAAAACAAACAATAAATCATCAAATGAAGTATATGGTACCTTCAAAGTCAAAAGAGATGAATCTCCAGCATTTACAAATGAATCTCTTGCAGTAGCTATTAGTGCATCAGCTATTCAAGAAAACCAAAACAATACGTCAACACTTGAAGGCAAAAACAGTCTCCAATAAGAATTGTATCACCCAAGCTCACAAGAGTTACATAGCCTAACCAAGAAACCAATAAAAGACAAAACCCAGAATAAAAGAATTGTCTCCAATAAGAAGTGTATCACTCTCGCCCCTTTTTTGCGTCCTCTCAAAGTTTCTCTTGCACTCACACTCTGCCTCAGTCAACCTCATGATCTTTCTCTCACAGTGTTTAGCCTATAAGACAAACTAATCAAACAAGAGCAATTAAGCATTGAAAAATTCTTTCACTGAAGATAAATCTGACATTTAATCAAGCAGTATATAGGCAATCAATTAAGCATTGAAAAATTCTCAGATCGAATTGCAATAATACTCAGATTGAATGCAAAGAGTAGTAAACAATATAGATAGAACAACAACAAGCTAAGAGGAAAGGAAATTCTCACCTGGATTATGAACGAATCTCGATTCTTAAGAGCTGAGTAACCGAGCTCGATTTCGAAGAGCTAAAGAACAAGGATGAAGAATGGAGCTGAATGAAGCTAAGGAATGGAGCTCGATTCAGCAGATGTGAAGATGGAAGCTCGCAATTCTGAACAAAGATGAAGAGATGAAGATGGAATCCGATTCACAAAATCGAAGCTCGAGTCCGCAGAGATGAAGATGGAAGCTCGCGATTCTAACAGAGATGGAAGCAGATTCTGAACGAAGATGGAAGCAGAGAAATTGGGGGAAATTGTCTTGCAGAGAGCGGAGAGAGAAACAAGAGAATAGAAATTGGGGAAATTGTCTTAACAGCTTTTAATCGAAAAGAAAAGAAGGAAAGTGTTTCAGTAACATTTTATCTGATAAATGTTACAAATATATTATTTTATTATGATTTGGAAACATTTTAATAAATGTTACCAGATAAATGTTGCTAAAGCCCTTCAATGTAGTAAATTTGTAGTTGCTTTGCTCATGTATAATTTCCCTCCTTAATTCAGGTCCCGTTTTACTTTGCCTATCTTCTCTTTGATAGAATTTTTGAATCAAGACCTTCTTAATTTCACAATTGTTGTTAATGATTGAACCATCATTTGAATTCCTATCGTCGATTATCTTAGAGAAAGTGGAAAAGTCATTTTAATTAAGTTGTTGATGTGCTACTATGTTTCTTTTGTTGTGAATCTGTGATGTCAAGTTTTTATGCCTTGATTATCAGTAAATTGTTTTGTTGAAATTTTCAAGCTCCCTTGTTATGTTAATGTGTTGGATGAATGGAACACGGTCTTACAGGTGCAAAAATGGTACAGTTTTATACTTTTGATTATTTTTTTTTTGGTGAAAGAGATAACAAACAAAAAAAGAAAAGAAAGAAAAAAAAAACCACAAAAAAACTAACACCCTAAGGCATCCCTTAGTAACAGTGACCCCATTGTATCTGGAGGAGTCTTCCAAAGTCTCCAACTTTCACGTTGAGATAAGCCATGCTTAGCAAGAAAATCCGCAGAAGCATTCATCTCTCTAAAAGCATGCATAAAAATAACCTGCCAATCTCTGGCAACCAGAGCCTTGATAGCATGAATTGTAGTAGCACACTGGTGAAATTCATACAGTTTATCTATTTGAAAGATCGAAACAACCTCAAGGCAATCTGATTCACAAACAACTTCATGGATGCCTTCTCCCCAAGTATGACTGAGCCCATACTCCACCACCAAGAACTCAGCGAGCAGACTATTTCCTCTGCCATCAAAACTGGAAAAACCCCATATAAAACTCCCATTGAAGGATCTTAATAAACCTCTTGTACCCATGTGCATGTTCTCTTCCCTACAACTCCCATCCACGTTCAATTTGTAGTACCCTGCTGCATGTGGAATCCAGCACTGAAGCATGTTTCTGGCAATGAGACTCGGCTTGTTACACAAAAAAGAGGAGAAGTCTTCGAAAGATAGAAAAATCTTCTTCAACTCAGTATCTATATTCCATACCTCATCCCCCATAGTTGTTTGGTTCTTCCAACACCACACCCACCAAAGTGCAGCAAGGAATAGGCACGCCATGTCACCCTTACTTTGCAATCTTACCCACTCCATGTTTACATCACAACCAAAGAAAACTGAATTTTGATGAAACCCTAACCGCGTCCAGATTTCCTTGATATGGGGGCAATCACGAAGACAGTGGTTTAAATCTTCATAACCATACGAGCATCTAGAACAATGAGGTGACGCGGCTATCCCTCTTCTATGTCTCATTGCATTAGTTGGGAGAGCATCTTGGGCAATCAACCATATCATAAATTGAACCTTTGCTGGAGACCCCCGCCTTCCAAATCCAATCCCAATTGCAAGAGTCCCTTGCATTGGAGCTTGCTTTGAGTAACCACCTGTACCCTGATGCTGCATAGAAGGTCCCATTAACGTTTCCTTTCCACACCCAACCATCACGAAGCTCCTGTTGCTGCATAGTAGGGACCGTAAAGCTTGATATAAGCAGATTTAACTGTTCCGTAATAAACATGGCCATATTTGTGAAGCACCAGTTTCCATGACGCCAAATATCCCGAATACATAGGCTTGTATCCAAAATATTCACAAACTCTACCATATTGCACAAAGGGCCCTGATCCGTCCAGTCTTTATACCAAAGGGAAGTATCACCTGCTTGAAGTTTCATCTCAAAACTACCTTCCAAAGTCTTTCCTGCCTTTTGTATACTCTTCCAAGTAAGTGAAGGGTTTGCATGCTTCTTAGCCGCCCAACTAACCATGCTCCAAACTTTATTGTTGTTTGTTTGGTTCTTCCCCCAAATCAGCCTCCTAGTCAAAGAATCCATATAGTTACACACACTAGTTGGAATATAGTATGTTTGCATATGATACACTGGGATGGTTGTAGAGATAGACTTGGCCAAGCAAAATTTCCCCGCTTTATTAAGGAGTCTTCCCTTCCAACTAGCCATTCTCTTCTGCATTTTTCAACAATAAACATATAGTGCTTCTTGCTTACTCTTCCTTTGATCAATGGAAAACCCAGGTATGTGCCCAGATCAGTAACAAAGCTAATATTAGAAATTCTAGCTAAGTCTCCTTGTTGATGTCTTGGGATGAAGGATGAACACGTTGCTTTTGACTTCTGTAAATTCACCTTCAACCCACTAGCTTCACAAAAGTCTTTCAAAGTATCCATAGCCATACTAATTTGGGACACATTAGCTTGGCAAAACAATATCACATCATCTGCAAAAAGAAGATGGGTTAAGCCGGGGCCCCCATGGGATACATGAATCGGATGCCACACCCCCAAATTAACTTTATGCTGGATCATCAAGGCTAAACGCTCCATACATAGCACAAATAAATAGGGAGAAATAGGATCACCTTGACGAAGGCCTTTGGAAGGTTTAAAAGAGCTCAATTTTTCCCCATTCCATAAAATGGATAAATTAGCAGATTTCACAGACCACATGATCAAGGATATAGTTATCTCTGGAAAGCCAAAATCTATAAGAGTAGCTTCCAAAAAATCCCAACTCAGCATATCATAGGCTTTCTCTAAATCAATCTTGAAGGCTACAATTCCTGTCTTGGATTTAGAATAATGCATGTGATGAACAACCTTTTAGGCCAAAATAGCATTATCTCTAGTACTTCTTCCGGGAATGAAGCTACATTGGAAAGGGCCAATAAGCTCATCAAGAAAGGGACGAATCCTCTGCACCAACACCTATGTTATAACTTTATAAACCATATTACACAAACTTATTGGTTGAAAATCCCTTAAATAAACCATCAGAACTTCTGCAATATCCATATCTGAAAAACCCAAAACCACTGCATTTTTAACCAAAAGCCATAAATCATCACTAACCTTATTCCAAAAATGTTTAAAGAATGAAGGTTGAAAGCCTTCTGGACCCGGAGCCTTGTAGGATTTCATGCTAAAAACTGCCTTTCGGACTTCCGCTTTCTCCACTTCAGCCACAATAGTCTCACACCCATGCTGATAAAGATGCGGTACCATATGAGTATAACGAGTGT
Source organism: Ammopiptanthus mongolicus (assembly GCA_039655645.1). Taxonomy (NCBI): domain Eukaryota; kingdom Viridiplantae; phylum Streptophyta; class Magnoliopsida; order Fabales; family Fabaceae; genus Ammopiptanthus; species Ammopiptanthus mongolicus. The sequence goes on from CM077343.1 coordinate 20,564,466, forward strand.
CTAGTCTAACATTAGAGTTGGAGGCAAACAAAGGTTTATAAAAAGAAACAACTTCCTCCTTAAGCACATCAGGCTCCGTGCACCAAGTATCATCTTTGAGGAAAAGGCCATGAACTCTATTTCTTCTTCGTCTCATAACTGTTTGAGTGTGAAAGAACTTTGTATTGCGGTCTCCAAATTTAACCCATTTCTCACGTGATTTTTGGTAGAACAAAATTTCCTCTTGCTTCAAAATATCCTGATATTCTTTTTGAAGCTCTCGTTCCAACAAGACCGAACGTAAAACATCAGTATTCTGCAGAACTCTTTGGACACCTGAAATACGAGCTTCCAACTCCTTTTTCTTTTTAAAAATGTTACCAAAAATCTTAGTGTTAAATTCTTGTGCATCTCTTCTCACCCAGTCAAGGCTATTAGCAACTCGATGTTCACCTTTCTCTCACGCCGAATGCACAACATTAGGGAACTCATGATGAGTCAACCATGTAACACCCCAATTTTCGTTATACGTGTGTTAATATATGTTTACATGTTGTCTTATATTCTTAGTTTAATATTGGATGTTTAAGCAGTTGATTTGGGTGACTTAACCTTGAAAAGGAGGCATATGCTGTCAAACCAGACCATATAATCGATTATGAGAAATAGTAAAAAGAAGTCAGAATACTCATAATCGATTATGGTAATCGATTATGAATAATAGCGAAATAAGTCAGAACAGACGTAATCGATTATGATAATTGATTATGAATTTAGAAAAACAAGTCAGAGAAGCCATAATCGATTATGGGTATCCGAGAACGCTGATTGTCGAGTCAGAACAACCATAATCGATTATGACTGCGTTTTATGCAAAAACGGGTTTTAAATCCTTATTTCGGCCTGTTTCATCTTAAACCTTTTTATAACCCTTTAAGCACGAAATAAACCCTAGTTAGCAGCCTCTAAACCTCTTCAAACCTCCTTCCTTAATCTCTTGGGAGTCCCACTTAATCCTTTTGAGATTCGTCAAAAACGTAAACCGTTTTACCCTTTTTAGTTGGAGAATCGCTGTAGCTGATACGAAACCTTTGTGCAGCCGTTCTTCTTTGTTCTAGTTTGAGTCTTCTAGTTGTGATCAAGCATTTGAGCCCTGAGACGGAGCGAAGAACGAATCTCACACTCTTTTCTTCCTCGGATTTCGTTTTGTCATACCAGGTATGGGGATAGAAGGTCGATATGAATATAGGTGTAGGGGTAACGTAAGATGAAAGGTTAACCCATGACCTAAATAATATGTTGATGTATGATGTATGATTTTTGAGATATTATCTATGTATTCATGTATGTCTAGGGATGCTGTTAATGGACTATATGTGATATTCTTGATTCCGATGATTATTGAGTGTGATTAATCACTGTTATGGCATGATTATGTGTGCTGATTGCATGTTTCATGTTGATGATGATGAACTATGATGGATGGCTACGTTGTTTAAGCCTTGAAAGTAGACGTTAAATTAATCTTAAGTCATAAATTAAGTTATAGGTCCATGAGAATTCATAATAAATGGAGTTAGTATGAGAGGTGAGGATGATAGCCAAGGATTTTTAGTTCAAACATATAGGTGTTGATCTGTAAGTGTTAAAAATATTCAAGGTTAGAAATACACTTAAAACTAGGTATGACAGCTGCTGTAACAGGGGTGATAATTGATTACTACATAGTAATAATCGATCATCAGGTTAGCAATAATCAACTACCAGGTTGGTAGTATTGAACATAATGGGAAATAGTTGATTATTGGATATGAGTGAAACCACATGATCTTGCATATTTTAAATAAAGGAAGTAAGTGAAGCACGTGATAATCTAAAGAATATATTTGAGGGTAGTAATGAAATTAAGATGAGAACATTAATGAGAATAATAGTAAGAAAAATAGAGATAGAAGCTTAGTTAACTCAGATAATACTTAATAAAGATAAAAATGCTAGTAGTAATGATGTGTTACTATTAGTGGTGTTGATAAAGACGATAACGATGGGTTATCGTCAGATGATGATTGTGATCATAGTTGATGGTCAAGGTTATTAATTATTGTGAATGATTACGGTGAAGGATGGTTGGACATGTGATTGCATGTTTGTTCGACATTACATGCATCATTGCATAGAAGATGTTGATGGGTGGAAAGCAAATGATGAATCGCGACGGTGGAGGCCACGATGGGTGTTATCCCGGCCTTGAGGGTAGAGTTGGGTAAGAAGGTTCCACATGGCATGGACTTGCAATCCGTGGCCGGAGCGTTCTATTGACAACCTGACTACCATGACGAGCCACTGGACGTTTTCAGGATTAGTGAGAGTATCTGTGGCGATCACCTGGTATGGTGATAAGTCCCTATTGGTTAAACAGATATGTACTCCTAGTCGTCTTTCCAGAGTTAAAGTTAATGGATCCACATGTGCATGGAGTAGTGACATTGCATAGCATTGCATGCATTCGTTAACATGACATATTATGTTTATATGTTTGTGTGTCGTATGCTCATCTTATTAATTACTCTGCTACCCTTTATATTCATATATATATATGACTTATCACTACCTACTTTTGTTGTTCTATGCATGTACCTTGTTTATGCAGAGGAGGGTGAGCCAGCTGCTGAGGAGTGATCCCGAGGAGATCGCTGCTCGTAGTTAGGTTGTTAGTTTGTTAGTTGGTTTTTAGTTTTTATCCGATTTATTATCGGTATCTTGTATACCAGCTCTGATATGTGACATCGGGTTTCAGGTTTAGTTATTTCCGTAGTTAATGTATTTTAAATGTTTAAAACTTAATTGGTTTACACAATTATTTATCTTGGATAATGTGATGTTTGCTACTCCTTAAACAAGTTTTTATTTTAACACGTTTTTGAATTAAAAACTTGCATAACCTTTTATATTAATTATCATGTATGGGGTAGTGGGTGTCACAAACCACACTGCTTGGAACCTAAAAGGACGTAGGTTCTTAGAAGGGGTTACACCCTTGAAACAAAGGTGAAGCGGACTATGATCAGAGTAGTGCCTAAACAAATGCTCCACATATGCCTTAGAGAAATTAGTCCTCCAGTCATTATCTGATAACACCCTATCAATATGCTTAGACACAATGCTTTGATTTCTGAATCATGTTCTTTACTTCTTTTAGTAAAATGAGGGAAATAATAAAACAATCAACTTTCAACATGCCTTGTGATCTGCCTCTAGATAGAGAAGAAGGTTAAGAATTGCCATTGGATTACAAATGAATCATCAAACATAGTGTGTAGCCTTTACCCGTTTGTTGTACTGTGTTTTTTTTTTTTTTTTGGTAAAAGTTGTGCTGTATTATTCTGTGTTATTTTTATTGAGGAAACAGATAGTTGTGTTTGACCTTGATTAGAGATTGTTGCATCATCTTTCTTTTTCTTGTAGATGATTATGTTTGGGCTTTGATTTTGCAGGGCTTCTTCAAGCAGGTGTTGATAACAAGGTCTTTGATTCAGCTCTCTTGTTCATGAATCATAAGATAGATGTTACAGTTTGTGTGCCTTTCTTATTTTTATTTTTAAAATACATGATACTAATTGACTTGTTAATTTTCTATATTGAAGCCAGTGAATTATGATTCTATGTTGTATTATCAATATTTACTTTTTCTTGGTATTTTTGTAATTACAAACTACGAAGAGACTAAATAAGAACATGGCAAACCTATGTTGTCGTTAGCGGCAAATAGCGACTTAAAAATGTATGAGTACTTGAGTGATTTGAATCAGCCAGTGAGATTCGTTACATAATATTAATAAATTAGGAGATGATAGTGAAATATATTAAAAAAAATTAAATTGTCATTTAAATTTTCTAATTTTTAGATTTTTTTTTACAATATTTTTAAATTTGTATTATTTAAAAATTCACTAATGTTTATTTATTTGTCACATTTTATATTGAAATACCAATTTTTTAAATAAATATTCAAAAACGAAATTTTATAATTGAAGGTAATTAAATTACTTTATCCAAACAAAGAATTTGAAATACAAGATATTTGAATTACTCTATCCAAACAAAGTATTTACAAAATGAAGGTAATTTAAATAAAGCAATTCAATTGCTTTGTATTTCAAATTTCTTGAAATTTTGAAATACCCTATCCAAACACACACTAAAGGGGAGGGAAAATAACATATTTCATGTTGATTTATAAGGGGAATGGTGGGATTTTAAATCTAATTTATTTTAATACCCTTATAATTTTATATTTCAAAAATATAAGTAAAGATATTTTAGTCAATGTATTAAAAATATTTTCAATTCCCTCTATTCTCCTCCAAATCCCCCAATGTTGGAGGAGAGTCAATATTGGGTTAGGAGAGATTTTGTTCCCCACAAAAAAAATGAACAAAACATGAAAAGTTAATAAAAATCCCTCCTCTTCTCTCTAATTCCCTCAACCAAACACTATGTAAGTGTAGTCGTGAAGTGAGGTGGTGAGATTAAGGATGACAATTTATACCCAAGTATGGCATGAGGATCCCGTGGGGATTCGGCCCCAACGATCAGAGAAATTTTCCTCGCGAAAACGGAGGCGGAAAATTCTTAGTAATTAAAGGATAGAGAGGTGACCATACTCCGCGCCCCGCAAGATCGTATCCTGTATAACATTACAAAAATACTCTTATATATATTATGCAATATATAAATAAATAAATAAATAAATATATATATATATATATATATATATATAAAATATACATTTATTCCTCATTTCTCTAACAAGTTTGTACAGGTGTCAAGCTCTCATGCAATGACTTCTCATACACATTTCTCAAACTCTTGCTATTTCAAGTAAGTTTTACACTCTTCTGTTTTAGTGTTTGACAACTCATATTTATTTTGATTAATTTAAAATATGTCTTTTATTCTTTAAATCCTTTTCACTCTTTTGTAAAAGAATCCCTCTCCTTCTCCTCTACCATTACTCTCATTCTTGGAATGTCAATCGTTTGCTCTCATTCTTGGGAATCCTCCACTCTCTCTTTGTTCTTCCAATATTTCAAATATTTAAATTCAAATATTTTATTGTTCCAATTCAGTGAGAAGCAAGAAGATGGTTCCGAAGTTGGGTTTTCATGAGATAATTCTCTTTTAAAATCATATCTCAAGGTGGAAGAAAATCATACTCATGGATCACACATTACAAAACATGAATTCCATAAGGACTATTGTGTTTATCTCTTGAACCGTGCTTTTCAAATCACCAGTCCCGCAAAGGGGCAACACCTCTACTTAGTCCACGCGAGCAAATGTTCGTCAGAGCAATGAATCTTGTGCTAGCTATAGGGTTGGCGCGATGTAAAGTGTGAAGTGTATCTCACATGTGTATGGTGAAGGAGGCTTGCTAAAACTATTTAAGCTGTAGCGCCCCTTTACTCTACTTGCCACAACCCTCATGGGCTTGTAGTGTACAAGCCCAAATTGGAATTATTTATTAAATCATATTTAATAAACTAATTCCTCTCCAACTATTTGCCCAAGTGTGACCCTATAGGTTCCTACTCAATTGACAATAATATTAAATATTTTAATAATATCAAATATTAATTATAATATCAAATATTATAAACAATGAGCTTCATCTACTAATGCATCATTGTTACCCAATTTATGAGAAAGTTGGTTATTCGATTTTAACCTTACTGCAACCAAATAACCGTGTAATAAATGTCCCTTCGTCCATACGTCATAATTGAACACAAGGCATAAATTTGTCATCCTTGTTAAGTCCAATTATTTGTTCCTCGATCTCCGAGTAGATGTGTAATCACAAACGGGTCATATATCTCATATTGGCTTATTTCAGCATGGCCATGCATTTTCATATTTCACTCTCGAGAGAGAGAGGTCCATGACATTACTCCTACCATGTAGGAAGGACGAATCTTATCTACATCACTTACATCCCTCAACATGATTCATTGCAGGCCTAATTATTACCTTTCTGATCATCCTGTTACAGATAACATTTGATAACATTAAAACCTAAAACTCCACACACTACAAGAAAACTGCTCATTATTGACGGTCGAATCACAAAAAACCGTCGGTACCAGTAAATTTTCGACGACCAAGTATCCGTCGGAAAAAGGCTTGTGGGTAATTATTATCGACGCTCTGGCCGTCGGTAAAGTGTTGATGGTCATTACCGACGGCCAGATCGTTGGTGTATATAAATTATTTTTTTATTTATCTTTTAATTGATTAATTAATTATTATTTAATTATATTTTATATTTATTAAGTACTTTTCTTTGTTATTAATTATTTACAAATATTAATTAATTAAATAGTGCAAAATAAAATTAAAAATAACATTAAAAAATTTAAAATTATATCCAAATAATAAATAACGTATGCTCTTACAATACATAGAAATATAAATAAAAAATCTAATATGAAAATGTAATAATTCCTACCATAATGACGAGGAGAATGGATAAGATCATCGAAAGAGTTCTCATCATCATCGGCCTTGGTGCGACTAGTCGGTTGATCTTGATGGGGGGCTGTTGGTGCATTTGTTGTATGCTCAGTAGAATCTACTCCATCTGACGCTCACGCTCCTCGGCAAGCCGCTCACGCTCCTCGGCACGACGCTCGGACTCAGCCAGTCTCCGCCTCATCTCAGCAACCCGACCTTTCTTCTTGCCGCCAACAACCTCAGCCCAAACACGCAGTGCAGGCCGCTGGTCCTCCTCGGGCTCAAGTGGGGTGGAGGAAGATGCTGTTGCCTGAGACATCCTCTCCTCGAAATCCTCCTGTTATGCATAATCAAACAAATTAATGAAGACTATATGTAATAAAATCATACATTTTAAAACTATAAATAAATGAGGCATTACCTGAGTGCACCTAGAACGCTCATCTACATACCCGCCAGTACCCTTCCTAGTATGGGTGTGGCGATGGAGCTCGTTAATCGGCATTGGTCCCCTTCTGTCCCTAACCTGTATGTACACAAACATAAATTATAAGTAAACAATAATTAAAAAAAACAATACGAATAACATATGTATTAAATATAAATGAATGTACCAGACGCTCAAAATACTCTGCCTGGCAGATGGAACCTCTTGTGTGCAGACTCCCACCCTTCTCTGATGCCTTATTTTTCTTTGTTTGGGCTGATTTTTTTTCCTGAAAATCAGCAGTAGCCCAGTGGCGGTGTAGGGCATCCCAGACTGCATCTCCCATCCATGAGGGTCGCTCGCCCCTCAAGCGAGCCTCCCTGAGCATATCGGATAAGCGATGGGAGGCCTTCATATGAAAGTTCCTCTCGACCAATGCTTCATGCTCGGCTCTCTAAGCAAATTTTGTCTGCATTCGAAATACATAAATAGTAATTTATTATATTAATAATTTATATGAATAATAAGCCAAAACATATTAAGTAAATTGAAAATTACAATTTACTCTATAAGCGTCAAAGAAACTTCGCCGCTCATTGTCCTTGAGTTGTCCCCATGTGAACCAAGGATAATGGAACATCGACTGAATACCAGCTGTGATGTTCTTCGAAGCTACCTTCGAAGGAAGTAACTTTAACAGTAAAAGCATGTGAATCAATATCATGTAAAAACATATGATTAAAATTGAATAAATTTATTTTATTAATTCTTACCCTTTACCAGATGGCCTGATGATAGGTCGAGCATCAACCATGACCTCAACCTCCTCCTCTTCCTCCTCCTCCTCCTCTGCATCCGCCTCTGAAGGTGAGGGTGTATACCCTGGACTATACTCTTGCTCCTGCTCCATAGCCTGATAACCAGGTGACGAGGCACCCACACCAGCTAAACTAGAAGCGCTCCGATGTGTATGTGTCTCAAACCCCAAGGTGGGAATCATATCGATCGCGGATGTTGTGAATGGCGTAGGTAAAACCTGTGGAGTAGGTGCAGCCGGTGGATGCGGTGCTGCCCGCGGTGTATATGGTCGCTATGTAAGTGCAGGCGGGCGTGATGGAAGTGCAAACACCGCAGGGACAGATGTCGAAAGGATAGACATGAAACCGTCCGCAACGTCACGAGTAGCAATACGAGGTGCCCTAGTCGAACGACGAGTCGAACGAGGAGCAGTGTCGACACCCTTACCCTTACCACCTGTGGGTGGTATGGGTGGCGGTGGATCACGTCCTCCAGATGCCATGTGTCTATAGAGCAATTTAATGTAAAGATGAAATAATAAAATAATTACGAATAATCATCTAAGATAGAATAATAATTATCTAAGTTGCATTCATAGTTTTGACAAATTACATGATCTAATTATAAAGGTTACCTTATCCTAAGTTTTATTCAGAATTTGACAAAAAGTCTCCATCATCTTTAGATCTAATTTCAACATTTTCTTCTCCTGAATCAATGACATCATCTTCATAAATCCAAATGCTCCTGAACGGATGACAAGTTAAATATATCCGCATTCACTTTCTTTATTTGGTATGGTCTTATCCCATTCGAGAAGAAATTTTTTCAACACCCGATCCTAGTATTAATAGTTATTACCTAATTCACATGTCTTATATTTGGCGAAATTTCGGCAACATTTCCCATTGGTCTCTAAGTGCAATAGTTGACCGCAATACTGCGGTCAAGTTTTCACTCAGAGAACAAAAGGAAATGTATTGGACCGATATTTCGTCAAATATAAAGCATTAGAAATAAGCAATATTACTATTATTCAAGTGAAGAAAAAGTTTTTCCCAAACTGTCCTCCTTGGACAATTCAAGGTTCAATACAATGAGCGGCACCTCTATGCGATTACACGCCTGCTCAATAATATTAAACCTCAAATGGGAAGCTAAGGTTTTGCTCCAGTATTAATAACTCGTTTAGAAAATAAAACTTTAACCTCTATGTGGTAATTTTACCTTTTATACTTGAAAGTCAAGTTCATAGGGTAAATGCAATTGTTCAAATCCCCCACATTTTAGCAACATAAAGTGCATAAGGACGGATCAAAGTTGCAAACAAACCAACAGGTAACTATTCTAAAAAAATTATTCATCTAAAATAAATGTCATACTTGAATCATGCCTTATTAAATTTTTAAATTTTATTCATTATTTTTTTTTTGTTTTAAGTCTTATGAGCCTTAACACATATTTTAATTGCTAAGAAAAATTGGTATTATATTCCTTTTTGCGGGACTTATTTATTTTATTAACCTATTTTGTTATTTAATTATTGTTGAAATTTAATTTCAAATATTTAACCTCTTTATTCAATTATTCAAATATTATTTATTATTTCTGCCTTATTTAATTATTTAAATTTTATTCATTAATTAGTCTCTCCACATCGCACTATCCACTGCCGAATAATCTACAATTTGCCATGACTCAGCCACCATCGTCCAGACATTTTTTTAATGTCTAGGTTTCCAACTTAAGCTAATTATTTTTATAATTTATTAGTTAATTATAACTCTTATGAGGCTTCACACAAATACAAATGTTAAGAGATTTTGATATTCTATGCATTAGTATTTTATTTTACTATTTATGATTTATTAATTATCCAATTTTAATTTAATAATTAATTTTTAAAATTTTTTAAAATTTAAGTCTTATGAATAAATTTATTATAATTATCTAAACAGATTATTAAACTTAGTTCTAACATATTCGAAATGTAGCATCTGTTGTATCGACGCCTCCATCCGACGCTCACGATCCTCACTACGCCGATCACGCTCCTCGTTCCCTCTTCACAAATATTATTGATAAATTATTACTTTTGTCTAAGTCGTATGAGACTAGCTTAACACCGATTATAGTGCTAAAAGAAAATAACATTTTTATTCATTAATTAATATTTACATTAGTTACACTTAAATGACATTTTCACAACCAGATTCAGAAACAGACCTAAAAATGGTATATTCAAAACCATTTTCACAACCAGAAGCAATATAACATGCATTTTCATCTGACATAGACATATAGCATAGGGATTTTCATTTTTATTTTAATCCTCTAACACAAAATAGAATCCACCAGCCTAATCAGAGCCCAATCCCACAAAAACAGAATCCGCAAACAAATTTTTTCACATAAAACCAGCAGCAAAAATGATAACTTTTATCTCAAATTCAGAAGATGAAATAGGCATGACCAATGTCAAAACTTAACTCAAGCTTAAATACAACAAAGGTGCAATTGGTATGAGCAATAGAGGCAAGAAAGCAAACCTGAGAGCAAGAGGACTGGAAAGACAGAGAGTTTTGGTGGTGGTGGTGGTCCGATTGCTGGTCTAGTGGCGGTGGTCCGGTTGCTGGTCCGGAGCAAAAGCAAAGAAGATTAACACTGTTTCAAAGAGAAAGAGAAAGATAGGGAGGGAGAGGTGGTTGGACTTACAGTGGTGGTTGGACGGCAGTGGTGGCTCCGGAAGGTTGGTGGCCGTAGAGAGGGAGAGGGAGATGATTCAGAGGGAGAGAGAGAGCTCCATTAGCGCAGAGTGAAAGTGAGAAAGTGAGTTCGGGCAGATGTTTAAGTGAAGCTTACCGACAGCTAGGCCGTCGGTAATTATAAGTTCCGCTTACCGACGGTGAAGCCCGCCAGTACCAATAATGTGTCGTTGGTAACCTTACCCTAATGTCTGAAAACCCAAACGTCTTTTACCGACGGCCAAACCCTTGGTACACTTACCGAAGGCTAAAGCCGTCGGTAACCTATAAATATCCTTACCGAAGGTTATTCCCGTCGGAAAATCAGCGGGAAAATTTTGGAGCCTTTTTGCGCCAAAATTAGCGAAGGTTCTACCGGCGGCTTGTCCCTCAGAAAACTTACCGACGGTCTAGACCGTCGATAATCTGCTTATTTAAGGGTTCGCGTTATACTGACGGCTTGGGCCGTCGATAAAAAGTGGTCGGTATTCTCGGGTTTTCTTGTAGTGACATGTAGGAATCGTAGTGACTTCAAGTCGAAAGACTACTTCACTATGGTCGCCATGAGAAGTACTGCTTATGACACTTACATAACTATTATGCAGCGTTATCATAGTGGGTCGATCCAGTATAAATATTACTCTAATATTTATACCTATGTGAAGACTTGATATCTCATATCCATAACTCTTGAGATGTTGTTATCAGTCTACTCACATAATAGTCTCGGTGTATTATTGTTGTCCTAAATAACAATAATACTTGGCTACAGATGATTTAAGAATAGTATTCTAATATTCAATAGGTCTCACGATCAAGTCACACCTGATGTTCCATTAAACTGAACTTTCTATTCTAAGGAGAGTAAATAGTCAATTTGGTCTCTGAAACTATAAGGTGATATCAATTTAGTCCCTGAATTGAATGAAATAGCAAAAACGTCCCTAAAGTTGTAAAACGTTAATCAACTTGGTCCCTTCGTCAACCCCATTTATCTGGCGCCGTTAACGGTGCTGATATGGCATGTTAAGTGCCCTGTTGGCTTCCATGTCACTGTACACATGTGTTCCACATCAGCTGAGTCACTTGATACGCTAATTTCAGGGACTAAATTGATACATAGACTAAATTGATATTGGTTCTAATTAAACTACCCAAAGGTCTTCTTCTTTCTATTTCCCCACTCTCTCAGCTTCCTTTGTCTCGCGCTCTCTCTCTGCAACCCTAACCTTCAATCTTCCAAAAACATGATGAGGGTGGTGGTTCGCCATTTCTCCACTCAAGACAAGCTAAGAAAGCCACAAGTTTCTCTTGGTCTGGTAGCTCTAGGGTTAATGGGGCAGAAATCAAACAATCCATTTGCTTTGGTTTGCAATTGTGAGAGGAGAGCTGTGTTACGAGTCTTGTCCTCTAACTTTTGTGCCACCCACTTCCTGTTGGCCTAGTTGTTCTTCAGTGCTCTGCAGCAAATGTGAGTTTCTTTGAATGTCTTTATTTGGAAACTGCTCCTTGCACTTGGCTCTAGCTCTCATTGCATCATTTTTCACCCACTCTATGGGCATTCCCAAATGTATAGTGTATTCCTTCATTGTTGCCTTGAACGTTGCTAAGTTTGGAAACTCCTTTCCATTCTGCAAACTAACATTCCCAAATCTTGTAGCTTCATTGAATTGAGGGAAGTTCCCCATCTTTCCCTCATCATCATCTTCATCCGTGCTAATTGGATCACACATTTTTTCTAATTTATAACTCCCATCACTAACATTTTCTGCTGCTTCAGCCCATTGTTCATCCCTGAAATTGACAAAAAAGTCATCATTTGTTGATTCCCATGAATTAGAGGCATCAATGATGAGTGGTGTTGATGACCTCTTCCTATTCCTTTTACTCCCAACCTTCTTCTTTCCCTTATATGAGTTACGAACCTTCTTGTTTCCTTTAGTTGAACTGCCAACCTTCTTCCTATTTTGCAATTCCTTAGACTCCCCTTTACTAACCATAGGAGAAGGCCTATAATGGCTATCTTCAGCACTCTCATTAGCGGTTGATTAGCCTTCTTCTGCAAACACATCAGCTTCAACATGTTGGTCCTCCTCTGCCATTTCCTCCACATTCACTGCATCCTCTGCCATTTCCTCCTCATCAACATCCACAATTTCTGTAATAGGCAATAATATTTGTTCTAAAAATATTATTGTCTAACAATTTTCATTAAACATTACCTGTCCAATAACTTGCTGCTACCTTTTTCATAAATGATTGCCTTTTTTTTTTTTTGTATTTCTTAAGGAGTGGCCAGTGGCCTAATGGTCAGCAACATCCTTTAAGGGGCTTTTTGACCAAACTGACTCACTTTTAGAAACTATTTACCAATATAACCTTGTTTTGAAACTATTTACCAAACTAACTCACTTTTAGCCATGTGGCATATTTTACTAATTTTGATCTGATATTGAAAAACGCTATTTTGACTAGCGTTTTTTAAAAACGCTACTGTCAGTAGTGTTTTTACCAGATTGTGCCATGGTTCGCTATAAAAAAATTTAAAAATGTCACGTTTAGCGTCGGTTGGCCATACAAGCCGACGCTAAACACCTGTTATAAAGATTTCAAGTTTAACAGCTAGTGTCTGCTGTGGTCAACGCTAAATTCAATAAATCAAAATTTAATACATACTTATAACTAATAACTAAATATAACGAATTTTAGAAATCATAATACATATTCTAACATAGTTAATGATAAAAAATCACAGAAAAAATAGTTAATGATAAAAAGTCACAGAGAAATTTAGCGTCGGTCAGGCCAATGCTATCCGTTAAATATGTGTTATAATTTATAAAATTTGTTGTATTTAGTTTAAATATGAGTTAAATTTTGCGTCGGCTCTGACCCACGTTACATTTCTAAAATTGTTATATTTAGTGTAAAGTATGAGTTAAATTTTGATGTATTGTTGTCATTACTAAATATTATTGTAAGAATTTTAATTAATAAGTTAATCCCTACTTATAAATATTTATATTGACTTAAGTTAATTTATTAATTAAATTAAAATATATACGTAAGTAATTAATGGCAAAAAAGCACGGAGAGAATAGTTAATGATAACTTTAATAAGAATAGAGAAAATATAATTTATTATACTATAAAAATTATTATTATATTCAAAATTTAGAATTTTTTGTTAAAAGTAAAAATAAATAAATAACTAATCTACACAATAGTTAATAATAACTTTATATTATTGATTGTAAATTCCGTGAATTTAGAGTCGGCCGGGCCACTCTATGTTTTAATATGTGTTATGATTTCTAAAATTCGTTATATTTAGTTATTAGTTATAGGTATGTATTAAATTTTGATTTATTGAATTTAGCGTCGGTCATATCGGACGCTAGCTGTTAAAATTGAAAATCTTGATAATGGATATTTAGCGTCGGCCTTTTGGCCTTTAGCTTAAAATTAAAATCTTTATAACAGGTGCTTAGCGTCGGCCTTTTTGGCCTTTAGCGTCGACCTATACGTGATTTTTTTAAATTTTTTTACAACAAACCAGATTGTGTCATGTGATACAATCCGATAAAAACATTATTAATAGTAACTTTTTTAAAAAATGCTAATCAAAATAACGTTTTTCAATATCAGATAAAAATTAATAAAATATTTCACGTGACTAAAAATGAATTAGTTTGATAAGTAATTAAAAAATAAAATTATATTAATAAATAATTTTTAAAAGTGGATTAATTTGATGGAAAAGCGCCTTTAAGGAGTATGAGCTTATTCTCTCTCTCCCGGGTAGCTGGAATCCGACACACACCGCAACTAATCTGACGCGTCACGCAATTTAATCACTTTTATTATCCACAAAAATTGAAAGCTTTTTACATTCTCCTCAAAGAGAAGTGGTTTTACCATAATAACATTACTTGTCCAGTCGCATAAGCAGCAGCATCTGCTACCATTTTGCATTTTCACTCCCTATATATATTCTTATTCACCTGTATCTTTTTTTAGAAGGGCAAACAAAACAAGCAAGCAGAATTCAGAAACAGCCCCAGATTAATATACTTAACAGCCAAAGCCACATGGGTTCTATTGGAATTGAAAGGTTTAACCCTTTGAGGATTATTACTTCTTTTTTACACATTTGTATTTATATTTTAGGCTTAATTAGCTTACATTACAATTTCAGAGTCATGACTAGCACTGTAGCAAAGGTAGCATACAATATGGTTGTGTTTGTTTCTCTTTGCTTGCTTAGTATTTATTGTTCTTGTTTTGTCTTGTGTAGCTCAGGAGCAAAGGTTGTCACAATTGATGTATATGTAACCAAAGGTCTGATCCAGAACAGCCACGTTTATCTGGATGTCAGGTAAGAAATGTTCTTTCTGATTTTCTTTTTCTTTTTGGGGTCATTTTCTTTGAAAAGTTATAAAATTAATTTATTGGTTTTTGATCATCTGGATTCTGAGTCTCTTTTAATTTACTGTGTTTTATGTTTAATGATGTTTATTTGTTCAAAAAGAACCTAAATATTTTGCTAATTTAATAGGACCGTGGAAGAGTTCCAGAAAGGGCATGTAGATGCAGAGAAGATCATTAACATTCCATACATGTTCAACACACCAGAGGGTAATGAGTTGTTAATCTCTGTCAACAGCTCAAAACCACTTTTGGGGATATAAATCTTCTTTATTTAGTATGCTAGTGCCTAGGCTTACAGATTCTATCGTTAGAATGTAACATTCCTGTGATTTTGAAGAACAGGCAGGGTGAAGAACCCAGAGTTTCTAAAGGAGGTTTTATCTGCTTGCAAGAAAGAAGATCACCTCATCGTGGTAACTTTCTTTTTTCCTGGTTAATAAAAATTTTCATTTCTAAATACAAAACAATTAAATTCTCATTTAGGCTCTGAATTGTAAGTACCAGTCATATTAATTTTTGGCTTTATGAAATCATCATTTTAGTTCTTAAAATTGTAAGCATACGAAATTATCACTATAGTCCCTTATATCAACTATTGTTTAGTCAAATTGGTCCTCATAACATATTATAGTTTTAGGGACTAACATGTTAATTTCTTTGTCGGGTACTTCTAATTTTAGGGATTAAAATAATGGTTTACTTGATACAAAACTATAGGCCTACCATTTCATGGTTAATGCTAGTTATTAAGACCAAAATTTCTTATCTTTTGTTTGAAATCTGTATTTTAGGGTTGTCAAAGTGGGGTGAGATCTCTATATGCAACTGCTGATCTTCTGGCTGAAGTAAGTTAATTCATGTTAACTTCAGCATCTTCTTCAAGTTCAAGGAAATTTTCATCTTTCACTTAAGAAAAAATCATTGGAAGGCCTCAGTTGACCATTTGGACATGAAATATTGGCTCCTCACCTTTTGATGATGACTTGTGATCCAACTGCATATTTATTTATCTAAATTCAATCTCAAATACATAAAAGTGGCTATGAATAATCTGAATAATAATGCTCTAGTCATAAAATTTATGTTGTGTAGCATATATGCTTTCTTCCCCTTTTCTTTCTTCTTTTAGTTTTCTATGTGCCAACCAGTGGATGAGAAGACTAACTTGTATTGATTTGATATGTAATATAATTGGCAGGGTTTTAAGGATGTGAGCAACATGGGAGGAGGTTATCTAGATTGGGTTAAAAACGAGTTTCCAGTGAAAGCACCTGTAGCTAACAAAAAGGAGCTCTGATCAGTTATAGGATCATTCCTCTTTATTTCTGAATGGCATCCATTGATATTACAATTATCCATTCCTATTTACCACGTTCAGCGTGTTTATTAAGTTCTACTTTTTAAATGCATAATAATTATAAAGAAGGGAACTATGTTTGCAATTGTATTGTATCTACATGAAGTAATGCATAAGAAGGATTATCTGGGTAAAGCCGTTCAGAACAGACAGAATCTTTGTTAGTTAGTCTGATTGTATACGCATAGTAAGACTCATTATCCGATTATCTTTTATTATCTTAGATAAGAAAAACGAAGTAGGAATCACCGTTGACCCGTTTCATGTGTTGTCCGTATGTAGGGATGGCAATCTGTACTCGTGCATGGGGATCCTCGCGGGGATTGTCCCGAATGGGGTCACGCAGGCGGGGAATTTCTCCCTGCAGGGGCGGGTATGGGGGAGAAAATCCTCACGAAAGTACTTTGGGGACCGGGATGGGGAACATGTTCCCCGTTCCATGAGATCCCGATCTCGAAAATATTACTAAAATATCCTTAAAAATATGTATATATCTTGTAGATATATTTTATTAATTTTAAATATATATTATTTTATTAAATAAATAAAATATTAAACATTGTACTATTTAAAGTTGAACTTGTTATAATGTCCTGAAGATTGCTTTAACTTTAAATATTTAAGATTTTTAATGTTTTTATATTTTATTGGATTTTAGTTAGTTACCGATTATTATTATTTTATGAATTTTCAGGATCTCCGAATTTCCCGCACGGATCCGTGGAGAATGGGACGGGGTGAAAAACTCGGTGTGACTAGAATAGAAACGAGAGGAAAAATTGGGGACTGAGACATGGAGCTGGACAGTACTTCTCGCCCCGCTCCGGCCCCATTCCCATCCGTATCTATATATGGGTGGCAAAGGTATCATCAATCAATCAATAAATACCCAAAATTTTGTCAAGTGGCAACTCCAATTTGTGACAGTATTGTCTTATCAAATTTTTAACATGTATCATATTCTTCATGTGCCCTCTCTCTCTCTCTCATAGATGAATCTATTAAAACACAAGTACACACTAGAGAAAATATTGAGAGGAAGAAAAAGGATACACTTGAATGAAAAATTTTATTCACATCACTTGTACACACTTTCACTTATGCACCTACTATTTATATTACTTTACACATCTAATTCCCACGTGGACTTTTAATCACTTATTAGTTACAACAACTTAACTAACTAACAAACCTTTAACTAACACTAATTGAATTACCTAATCTGAATTATTTTCAATACATCCCCTTAATTCAGATTAGTTAAAAACACAATAGCTAGTATATCTTTTCTGGATCCCATAATTTGAAGCATGACACTCCAACCATCATAAAAATACACACATAATCAATCTTGAAATTCTTGAACCAATTCGCACTACCAACCTGAGTTTTATCAAACCCAAATCTTGAAATTCTTGAATCACTCCTCTATTTATCTTTGACCACACTACACTGGGTGGTTCCACTACTTGGCTTTGCAGAAACTTCAGAACCCAACACCTTCTTCCTCTTCGGACACGGTCCCTTGACGCTTCCCTCTTTCACGTTGCCTTCGCCGACCACCGTTATCTCAACATTGTTGTTGCGCGCGGGTTCCAACTCGGAGGCGCCACCGCCATTGCAGGCGATTGGGTCGGCGGAGGTTCGTTCTTTCTCCAACTCTTGCAAACTTATTTGCTGATCATAAGGCTTCTCTACCTTGTTCACTTTATCAGCAGCTCCATAGGCTTTGTTCAAGATTTCCCAAGCTTCTTTAGCACTCTTAGCCAAAGAAATCAAATCAAAATTCCTGTCATCCACACATTGATGAAGGATGAAGAGAGCCTCACAATCTCTCTTCTTGGAAGCACTATCTTCCACATCTTGAATTCCTTCTAGCACAATTTCCAGCACATCGTGAAAATTGAAGGTCACTCGCATCTTCACAACCCAATGATTGAAGTTCTTGTCATCAAGAACCGACAAAAAGGCTGGAAAATCCTCACTCAAAATCGCGACAGCCATGGACACACCCTCACAGGTCCCTAATCATGTAGCTCTAGATACCATGTTGAAACACAAGCACACACTAGAGAGAATATTGAGAGGAAGAAGAAAGATACACTTGAATGAAAAATTTTATTCACATCACTTGTACACACTTTCACTTATGCACCTACTATTTATATTGCTCTACACATTTAATTCCCACATGGACTTTTAATCACTTATTAGTTACAACAACTTAACTAACTAACAAACCCTTAACTAACACTAACTAACACTAATTGAATTACCTAATCTGAATTATTTCCAACAGAATCATGTTGTCTGTTGATCGTTATATTTTTATTTAATTTAGGATTAGCCACAATATCTTTAATTAATTCAAATTATATTTTAAGCTTATTTAATATCACATAAGAAATTTTCAGTCAAAAAAAAAAAGACCACATAAGAAATTAAACATAATCCAGTAAAAAAAAAAAATTAGACATAATATTACGAGTAATTATACTTAATATAATAAATTTTATTCCACATGAGTTTTTATTATATTTATATAATTAATCAGGATAAAATGTCAAATTATTTTCATAATTTACCAACAGGAATTATGAATGGGTACCTAATGTGATAATTTTATCATAAAGTAAAATATTTGGGCGATAGAAAATCAAATTATTTTGTACCCATAAAGTATGAAATCAAGTACAAAATTTGATGATTCTATCATAAAGTACAAATGAATATGCTTGAATTAAAAATTTAGCCCACATACAATTTTTATGTCACAAAATTCATTTCTCTTGCATGTTTACATCAATGAAACATACAATTTAGATTAATATGCCTCAAATTTTGACGAGCATGTGGATTTTATGCAGCTCCTCAAACTGCTATGTTTTTTAGGGAAAATGCATACACCCCCTAAACTTTAGCTCGTTTGGAAATAGGCACCTTCAACTATTTACTTTTTTCAATTAATCCTTAAACTTTAACTATTAGTGAAATTAGTCCTTCTGTTAATCCAAAGTTAAATCACTATAGATAATCAAATCCAACCATTTATTTCGCTTAAATTTAAAGCGTTAATTTGCATTTTTTTATTTTTTCATTTATTTTAAAAGCAAAAAAATAACATAGAATTTTCTTTGGCTCGCGCGTTTATTTCTTCTTCTTCTCTTTTTCCAACCGTTGCAGCTACTATGATATTGCAGAGGCAAAATCTGATAGCACCTTTGTCATGAGGCTTGATGACAACACTTTTAAAGGTTAACCATTTATATTCAAGATCTGTATGTATGTGCTGGTTTTGGAGCTCAGCTACAATATCACAGTAGCTAAGACGATGGGAAGAAGAGAAGAAGAAGAAATAAACACACAGGCCCGACAAAAAACTGTGTTTTTTATTTTTATAAATAAAAACGCATGTAATTAACGATTCTGATTTAAGAGAAATAAACGGTTAGATTCGATTATCATTAGTGATCTAACTTCGGATTAAAAAAAGGACTAATTTCACTAATAGTTAAGTTTGAGGATTAATTGGGAAGAATCAATTATTAAAGGTGCCTATTTGCAAACGGACTAAAGTTTAAGGAGTGTATATGCACTTTTCCCTTATTTTATATCTGTTGTGACATTCCTGAACTTGGAGGAGATAACTATAAGGTACGGATGGAGAGGATTCTCCTCCACCCAGGGTGGATGGACATATACTATGCTAATAGGAAGGACGAATCACCTGCAATCAAGGTTATCAAGATCGCGATCTTACTCGTAGATCTTACTCGTAAGATCGTAAGATTTTACGATTTTCATTACCCAGTGCGATCTAGACCCCAGCTAAAACTCGTATTGATGAACACGTGGTAGGATCGACGAGGAAGACCGTAGAATCGCTAAAATCGTGCGATTTTCAGAGATATGATGAGATGCTCCTTTTTTGGGTTAACCACTTTTTTCTAAGAAACCGGTTAAAACCCAACCTGATCTATCTCAGTTTTCATCCCAAAATAACCCTAAACCATCACATTCAACCCTCATTCCTTTTTCAAACCCTTTTAGATGAACCGGAGAGCGGTCGAGATGAGTGCAACGGTGACAACCACGACCAGTGGCGATGGTGGCAGTCTGTGGTGACTTGTAGTAGTGACAACAAGGTTCGATAATGGGTTCGAGTTTGAAGTGGGGTTTCACCTTGGTAAGGGTTTGTGAACTCGTTCTTTTGAATTTTGTGTCGCCTTCGTCATTTTGGTACTCGTTAGTCCGACCTTGGTTGTTGTTTCTAACTTATTAACTTAGTCTTCAATTTGAAATCAAATGTGATTTAAAGACTTTTTTCTTGCTTATATCTTTTTATATGGATGTTGTGACACCCACTACCCCGCATATAACAAAGCATAAGTAAAATCATACGTGTCTTTAAAAATAATATAACAATTAAAAATAAAAACGTATCCTCATGGGTAATGTGCATCACATCATCTATAACGTAAAACGTAGGAATCTGAAATAATCAAAATCCTTTAAAAACAAATTGTGGAAAACATAAATAATAAACATGACCCAAATCCCGATGTCACATATCAGAGCTGGTATACATATACCGATAATACATCGGAATAAAACTGAACAACTGAAAATTAATCCTAACTACTACTACTAAGAGAGAGATCTCCACGGGATCACTCCTCATCGGCATGCTCACCCTCCTCTGCACATACAACATCATATGCACAAGAACAACAAAAGATGGGGGGTGAGAAATACGATAATAAATATATGTAAACGGAATGGAATAATAATTAAGATGACATACAACATAAATCAATCAACACATGTATAATCAATATATATATGTCAAAAATGCATGACAATGCGAATGCAACATCACTACTCCGTATGCATGTGGCCAACAACTCTAACTCTGGAAAGACGATTAGGAGTACATGTCCGGTTATCAACGTGGATGATATGCCAGACCATGGGCCATCCCCGAACACTCTCACTAATCCTGATAACGTATAGTGGCTAGTCAGGATACTCAAGCTTATTCATTAGGTCACTCCGACAATAGGTAGCTAGCCCATGTCACCTGGAACTTCCCTAACCAATATACCCTCAAGGTCGGGATAACACCCATCGTGGCCTCCACTATCGCGATTCATCATTTGCTTTCCACCCAACATATCAACTTCAACGTATGATGTGTGCAATGTTCATCAATATGCAAACACATGCCAACCATCCATCACCATAATCAATCACATTGATTATTAACTATGACCATCCACGATGGTCATCAACAACATCACTGATAGTAACTCATTGTTATCGTTATTAATAATATCTTTGTTATTATCTTTATTATTTCATGATGTTCTCCTCTAACTCGTTCTATTTTAAACCATGGGGTTACATCCTAGTGTTAAGTAAGATCAAAGATCAAGTGTTCTTAAGCTCCTAAGGGTAACCTAAAGTCCTTAGATTATAACAAGCCTATATAACACTATCCATCAAGCATAAGGGGTTAAAACTACTCTTGGGCATGTGAGAATCGATTTCCAATCTTTGGAATCGATTTCTCAAGTCTTCAAATCGATTTCCATTAAATGGAAATTGATTTCAACATGTTCAAATCGATTTCCCTAATCGATTTTGAACAAGGCAAATCGATTTCCAAGTGCTGGAAATCGATTTCTGGGTTTTGAACGCGTGAAAACCTATTCCTTAAAGTTCTATTCCAGAAGTCCTAAATCGATGTTGGAAATCGATTTCCACAAGGCCAAATCGAATTCCACACCATGGAAATCGATTTTTGGAGGATTCAAATCGATTTCCATGTGCTGGAACTAGATTTCTGGGAGTCAGATCATGCAGAAACTAGTTTTCTCCCCTATCGGACCGGTCAATGTTCTCTGATTGACATATCATTCAAGCCTAAGCTATTTATCACCAATTTGATTAGTCCAACACTCATAAATCATAACCTAATTGTTCTCAAACTAATCCTTGGTTATCAATCTCACATCGCCTATTTATTTTCTCCCTATAACTATGTTCTTATAGCATAAGGTTAACAAAACACCATATCATGGCATAAACAACATGTTCATCATCATCAATTCATCAACAATCATATAAATCATGAACTCATAGTTATAAACATGTTATAACATCAAATTATTCATCAATCAATACTCATATAGCCAGAAAACAACATAACAACATTCATAGGCATACGCAGGCATACATAGGGGTCATAGGTTAACCCCTTCATCTTAACCTATCCCAAAACCCACATATTCATGACCAATTTCTCCCCCCATACCTGGTATGATGATTCATAGCCTAAGGGAAAGAGAACAGAGCCAAGTTCCGCTACGGTTCCTCCTTACGGATTCAACTCTTGATCACGATCGCAACACTTGGTTTCTAACTTAGGAAGATTAACTCTAGCAGCAGGGACAGACTTGCCAAGCAAAGGCGTGTTCTTGACGAAGAACACCAAAACAGGATTCGTCTTTTGGGTTTTCTGGACCAAGAGATCAGTGAGAGCTCTTAGGGATGAGAAGAGGCAACTAGTGAGTATAATTGAGTGTAAAGGCTAGGTTTAGGTCATACGCTACGTATATATAGCTGTTAGGGACGTTTTAGGACGAATGGGTCGTACACAGCATAGCCCGATAATACAAACGCGTACACAAGTTCTGACAAGCATGGGAATCCATTCTACAACCATGGAAATCGATTTTCCATTGACCAAATCGATTTTCTTATCAAAGAAATCGATTTTACCCTTGAAGAAATCGATTTCCACTTGCTGGAATCGATTTCCCCTTCAAAAAGCGTGTTTTTGGCCTTGACACCTGAAGAAGACTTGTAGATAATTCTCGAAGCTTTCCAACGCATCCAAGATCACCTCAATTGGATGTCTAGAACTCAAGATATGGCCAAAACCATGAAACAGGTTACTTGGACTCGAATGGATCGATCACCCTAAAGGCTGAACTACTTCAACTATGAATTTATGCACCAAAACAAGAATAAAAAACATATGCAAACATCTATAAGCAAGTATTAACACATATAAATATAGAGATGAAAAGCAGGGTGTTACAAATGTGTGTGTGTGTGTATGTGTGCGTGTGTCTCTTTCATTACAAGTAAAGTTTAGATAAGAGGAAGACACTACACTTGCAAGGTCAGAGACCAACCTCAACGAGGAATATATTTATGTTTAGATATACATTTATGATTTTGGTAGGGTCTTACCATTCGTGTTACGAACTCACGTTTTACGTGTCTTCCTTCCACTTCCTATCCTACATAGAATCTCGATTTTGACAACCTTACCTGTAATTACTAGTGAAAGCACTCTAGTTGCGGTCACGCTATATGAGCAGTGGGAGCGATCCAACCAGCACGGCTTGATGTTCATCAAAATTACAATTACAGCTAGCATACGTGGTTCGGTCGACTAGCATGAGAAGGTTCGAGATTTGCTGAAAGCCATTGACGAATAGTTCGTCACTTCTGAAAAGGCATTAGCAAGCACCTTGATCATGAAGTTCTCTTCTCACTGACTCACCAGTGTGAAGGGTGTGTGTGAGCACATAATGCAGATGCGCAACATTTCGGCTAAACTTAAGAAGCTCGAGGTTGATATGTTTGAGTCCTTCCTGGTGCACTACATTCTTAACACCCATTCGCAGGAGTACGTGCCTTTCAATATTTCGTATAACACATATAAGGACAAATGGTCAATCAATGAATTAATGACCGTGTGTGTTCAGGAGGAAGAAAGGTTGGTGATGGAGCTGAGTGATAGTGCATTGTTGACAACTACTCAGGGTCGACCCAACATATTTTTAGGCCTAAAATGAACTTTGAGGTAAAACATTTTTAAAGCTAACACGAACTTTGAGGTGATGCCTTTTTAAGTGAAAGAGTAACAGAAAAATAAAGGGTTTTACAAAAATAAATATGCATTTTGCTCAAGCAGTGATCGAACCCCATTCGCCAGAGAAAAAACACACGCTGATTACCACTACGCTAGGCCAGCTAATGATGAAAATTCTATAAATACTACTAGTAAATAAGTTTTTTGCTAGTGTGCCTAAAGCAAGGGCTTGGGCCGCCTTATGCTTGGGCTGACCCTGTAACTACTCGTGGGAAGAGCAAAGTTGTCAAAGCTGAGAAGTCTCAAGCCAATTAGAAGGGGAATTGCAGAATACCACCTCAAGATGATATAAAAAAAAGATGCAAAGTGTTTCTTCTACGAAAAGAAGGGACACATGAAGAAACAATGCCCTAAGTTCCAAAAATGGTTTAAGAAGAAATTTAATTCAATCTCGCTTGTTTACTATGAATCTAATATGGCTAATATTAATATTAACACCCGGTGGATTGATTCTAGATCAACAATCCATATTGCAAACTCTTTGTAGGGTATGCAAAACTTAAGGAAGTTAGTGGGTGTAACACCCCCTTGGTGTTGAACTTCCTTGGCAGTTACATGGATTAACATTAATCAATAATTAAAATCATTAATATATCAATTATGAAGTTTTTATTTCTAATAATGCACTCGTCAATTTTAATGAATACTGTAATTGGGCATTGTCTTATGAGTAGACCGTGATGGGTTGGACCATTCATTTTTTGGTAGCCCGCTGAGAGGTACTTGCTCTCATCTGTTGAGTTATAAAAGTTGGCTTCCCATTTACCAGTTTTATACTGAACATACAGAACCTTAGAAACTCATCAGTCTGGAAGGAGTTCTCTCTCACACAATGTGCTCTTGTACAAGGACTTTCCGAATTCTGGAATCACTACTGCTAACCATTGAACGTATACATTGCAATGGATCTATCGTCACTAGGTATATTCAAATTCTTGATTATTCTTTGACATGCAATATGCCTCTATATGCTGTAATTTTGTATCTATTTCGTAATTTTCTATCAATTGGTATCAGAGACAATAGATACATATTATGGCTTTTGTTTTTTCTTCAAATAATTGAACCAGAAATTAGAAATTCGTACCTATGAACCATTGAATCAAATTTTGACAAAATTGAACAAAGATTGGGGTTATTCTTCGAAATTGACTTGGGGCTTTAGTTTATGGTTATTGGATGTTTAACATACTGTAAAATTGTGGTTTGTGATGCCTCAGATATAGAGATTGTTTTGCAAACTTTTCCCAATTTCGTCTTTAAATTCGATACCTCTTTTCACTCAACGTTTTCGAAAATTGATTGAAGGCTGTTAATCCTGCATGCTATACGACCATAACCTAAAAAAATCGTAGTGTTTCGTTGCCTAGTTTGAGATAATTTTCGTTCTTTCATTTTTCTGTTTCGTAAAAACCCCAACTCTCTTCAACCTTCGATTTCTCACAATTGAATCAATGAATCCCGAAATTGATTGAAGGTTTCTTCTATTCGCCATTGTGCGACTAAAAGCCCCAAGATTCCATCGTTTTTCATGCACTGGAATGCAAGAAATCATTGGGGCTTCGTTGCGGGTCATGCGCGACCTGTTCCCTGCAACAGGGTGAGGAAGATGAAATCTTTTAGCGATGCCCACTCGGGGGCCAGGTGCGTGTGAGGGCGTGGGCCCGCTCTCAGGGCCCAAAAAATTTGTTTTTTTGCCAAAAAATATTTATTTAAAATTCAATATTTTTGGGTAATTTTTGGATATCCCTATATATTTAAGATTATTAAATCTGAACATAATCTGTGATTTAAAATATTTTACTCTCGGAATTTGGACTTGAATTTTTTTTTTTTAGATTATTCCTTATTCTACCAGTCACATTTTTATATATTATACATTTTTTGTTATCATGTCGTTGTTATGGAATTATTTTTTTTAGGCCTTTATATAATTTTCTAATTCATTATTATGCATGATATAACTTTATCATATTCTTTTGAGCATAATTATTCTTAATTTGTGTAAATGTTGTCTCACCTATCGTGGGTACACTTATACAAATTTTGTGAATTTAAATGATTAATATTTTTTTAATCATAGTTTTTTTTTTGACAAAAACCAACTTAATTCATATCAATAGCAATAGTATTGGCACTACATGTAGGAATAACGTGAAAAACATGGGGAGAAACTAGAGATGTGGCCACTCTAGCTAGCTTATGAACAACCACATTAGTTTGCCTCCTAGTAAACTCAACTGAAGAGTTAGAAAATAAGGAGATGAGCTATTTGCATTATTAGGAGATAATAACACCAAACTCAGAGTAGTCATCCCTAAGATGCTTTATACTGTCCACCACAATTTTGCAATCCATTTAAAAAATAACGTTATCCAGGTGCATAGAATGGATCTGTTGAATAGCACTCAGTAGAGCCAAAGCTTCTCCTTCACGAACCAGATATAAAGGACTAGTCCAAGCAGATAGAGCTGAGATGAAGTGACCTTGATCATTTCTTAAACAGCAACCCATACTGGTTAAGCCCAGATCACCATGAAAAACTGCATCCAAGTTGCACTTCCAATAGCCCACTGGGGGTTTACACCACCTATTAATCAAATCTGGACCGCTAGTCAAAGATATAGTGTTGCGGGTTGATTTTGCAGCTAGCCATTGTTGATGCAAAAGGAGAGCTCTACAAAAAACCGCATTACTAACCTCATCAACACCATCCCACACTCTTGTATTCCTTCTACGCCAGAGGCTCCAGAGAATCATTCCAAACCGGGCTTGCTTAACGCTATCTAGTGAGAGGCATACTTGGAAAAAGAATTCATGGTAGGATTGAACATTATCAAGCCAAAACGAGAACAAAAAAGCAAACTCAGACTTGTTCCAGCAAGCCATCGCAGCAGGACAAGAAAAGAGTGCATGCCAAACATTTTCAATACATGCTTGACAGCTCTCATAATAAGGAGGGCAGGTGACCCGGCGCCTAGATAGAGCACTGCGAACAACGAGAATACCATGAGCTGCTTGCCAAAGAAAAACTTGGACTTTATGAGGGACCTGCATTTGCCAAATTGAGGATCACCTGCCATTGACACTAAGAGCACCAATGTCTAGAATACTAGACATACAAAGATGATAAGCACTTTTAACATTATAGATACCATTAGGAGATGGCCACCAAATAAGCTTATCCACCTTATTCATTGGTAACCAAGGTACTTTAAGGATTGCTTGGACAGCTTTAGGGTAAAGAATGGATTGGAGAAAATCAGTATTCCAAGCTCTATCGGTAATAGTTAATATTGCATTAATAATAATTATACCCTATCGGTATGTTGTTATTAATGTAATTTGTTATTATATAATGTGATGTTGGTTTTATGTTTATGTCTATCATTTTTAAAATACCCTATTGGTATTAGAATTTTGGTGATATAAGTTGTGTATTATATTATTTATTATGATTCGGGATCACAATAAATAAGAAATCTGTATTAGGGGCATGTTTGGCTGAACATATGTGGAATCTTTTTTATTCTTAAAATACTAAATAATTTGTGTATAATGGGTCCTTGTTGTTTTAATGTCAGCCTTCTTCCCTAACTCTGTCAAGATTCTAAATGGGACCAACTATGAGAATTAGAAAGAGTCTTTAGATCTCTACCTGGCTATCGCTAATCTTGACTTGGCCTAGAGGGTTGAAAAGCCTGCACCCCTCACAAATGAGTCTACTGAGGCTCAAAGGACTTCTCATGAAAAATGGGAACACTCTAATAGGGTGTGCCCAAAGGTGATAAAGTATACTATGGAGAAGTCTATCAGACAAAGCATCTCTGAGAGTGATAGTGCTAAGGAATATCTCAAATCTGTTAGTGAGAAATTCATGACTTTTGAGAAAGCACAGAAAAACCAATATCTCTCTTTGTTTGACAAGACAAAGTATGACGGTGTCAGCGGTGTACGTGAGCACATTATGAAATTGGTATCCAATAAGTTGAAATCCCTTAAGGTTGAAATTGGTAAGAGCACCTTGATCTGGCGTGTTCTTGAGTTTCTTCCTTCACAATTTGATGTTATGAAGACTTCTTACAACACCCAGAAGACTGAGTGGACAGTGGACGAAATGATAGCTATAGTCACTTAGGAGGGGGAATCTATAAAAAAGGCTAAATCGCACAGTGTTCAGTTTGCTGCTTCTGCTTTAGGCACAAAGGATACTAAAAGGAGTAATCGCAAAGGGAAACATCATTCTGATAAGAAGAAAGCAGGAAAGGCAGTGCAACATTTGGAGTATAGGAAGAATTTTTTCAAGGGAAATTGCAAGTACTGTAAGAAGTATGGCCATAAGGTGGATGACTGTTATTTTCTGAAGAAGAAACTTGAGAAGCAAGGTACACTTGTGGTCCTAACTTGCTTCGAATCCTATGTGATAGATGTTCATCCAATTCTTTGTGGTTAGATTCAGGTGCAACTATTTATGTTGTGAACTTTTTAGAGGGTTCACAAGCCTGAGGAAACCAAGTGATGCAGAATCCAAGATCATTATGGGAGATGGAGTTGGAGTACATGTAGTTGACATTGGAGTTGTTTCTTTATGTTTGCCTTCTGGTCATACTATTTTGTTAAGAGATGTTGTGTATGTACCTTCAATGAGAAAGAAACTGATTTCAGTTTTTACTTTGGACAAATATGGCTACTCCTTTGAATTTGGTAATGGTAAACTGATTGTTTATTTAAATTCCAATGTCGTTACTTTAGGAGTTTTATGTGATGGGCTTTATATGCTAAATGTGAATGGTATGTTTGTTAACTCCGTTATTAGGAGTAAGCGCAGCAGAGCTGATGAAAGTTCTTCTATGATATGGCAAAGACGTTTGGGGCATATCTCTAGGCCCCGAATTGAGCGCTTGATTAGGGAATGTATTCTTCATGATCTTGACTTTTCTGATTTTGATACTTGCATCGATTGTGTTAAAGGCAAGTTCACTGCCAAAACTAGAAAGGAGCATATAGGCGCGATCACTGCCAGATTTCGCTCAGTTACCTAGGGCTTATTTTCGACGGCCAAAAAACCGTCAATAACATCTTGATTTCCAATGGCAAAGGCCATTGGTAACTTCTTCGATCACTCTACCGACGACAATGGTCATCGGTAATGTTACCGAGAGACAGGCCGTCGGTAAGCCCGACTGTAAGTTTGGCGCAAATTGGCGCCAAGTTATTCCGGTTACGTTTTTTATGGTTTGGCCGTCGGTAAAGGTACTTATTGGTACCGAGGGGCAGAGCCGTCGGTAAGTGACATTTGGGATTTCAGTGGTAGCAGACGTTTCCGACGGCTAGGCCATCGGTAAGGGTACTTTATGGCTACCGCCGTCGATAACTGTAACTCACTATTACTGACGGCTAGGCCGACGGTTAGTGTTACTAATACGAGCACAGTATCCTTTCCCCCTCAATTCACCTCCTTCTCCCTCAGAACCTCTCCTCTCTGGTCTCACTCTCAGCCACCACCTCTCTTCTCCCTCTTCGGTGAGACAACCCCTTCCTTGGAGGTCCCATTGGTAACCCCACTTATAATTATTAGCGTTACAGCGTAGCGTGATAATACAAAATTGCGGAAATATTTAAAATATACGACATAATAATATCATGATAGTTTATACAGACATAAGGGTACTAGCTCCTTTAGTAGAGCCTACAACAATTGATACCAAATATAAGAGATTTCAGAGTACGCAACAAATAAAAACGAAAAGCGTAGTAGCGAAAATAAAAATACAGACGACTTCCTCTCCTGGCCCCAAAAATACATTTCGCTCAAACCATGTACTGGCCATAACAAAACTAAGACTGTCTACCCAATCACGACTCCAACGTATACGGTAGTCGAGCCTGTATACACTACTCTTCGCTGAGAGTAGTCAGTCTCCCAGAGATGGTCGTCCTCTGTAAAGAGCAGCTCAAGGTCCCCCAGCATTGGGATCCGAGGCTCTCCCGCCAGCATCAGGTTCAACCGGGATGCCATCGATCCCCTCTGGAAATTCCTCATCCGGGTCTTCTCGTACAGTCGAGAATAAAGAAAATACGACATAGAAAATATAGGGGATAAGAAACAGTAATATGTCATAATTGGGAAAAACAGCTATATAAAATAATTTATATAGATAGCAACACTCAGAATCACAACAGTGACAACCAAACAACTCCCGGATAATTTTCTCTTAACTACTGTCTCTCACACCCATGCAACTAATGACTATATGGACCCGATCATGATGCGACATCCCCAACATATTAAGGTGTCTTAGTCACCACTATGCCACCCCCCATAAGGCAAGGTTCGGTCAAAATCCCGCAGGCTCAACCCGTCTCATGGGTATGACATATTCCCCCGCCCGCAGGCCAGGTCGGAATATTCTCCCGTCAACAACGTAACTTACGGTAACGACATGTTCCCCCGCCCCCAGGCTAGGTCGGAGCATTCGCCCGTCCGTTAACAACTCATCTTTCGGTAATGACATATCCCCCCGCCCGCAGGCTAGGTCGAGACATTCGCTCGTCCGTCTACAATTCGATTGATGGGTACGATCATCCACCCGCAGGTAAGATCAGAATCGCCCCTACGCCAAACTAATCGGTACGATCATCTCCCCGCAGGTAAGATCGGAATCGCATGTATGCCAACACAGTGATGAACAACAACTATGCAACATGAATCTCGCTGACTCATCTCAGGATCAACACTTAGTGCTTCAATCATAACTTATAAACAACTACAACCAACTTTCATCCGGCTTAACTGAGTATCGACTTTATATCACAACATCAACAGATCAACTATATCTCCAGGTTGAGCACTACGACATATATATATCATCGACTTTCTCACCACACAATCATCTCCCAGCTTATCAGAAATCACTGCCTAGTTCTACTCAGACATCAGCAGTCACAACAGTACATAAATAACAACCAACAACAGATTCAACAGTAAAATCAACTTACAGATAATTCATATTTAATCAATCATAAGCATATAATAAGCATAACATATATCACATATATCATATTAAATATCCAGTCACAGAGCATACATCCTCAATATACAGTAAAATCAACCTAACGGTCAAACGACCTCTAGTAGGGTTTGAGTCGCCATACGCATATCAATATATATTATTTAAAGCTTGCCTCCCCGACGATATTGTGGTTCTTTCCCCCACCTTAGTGATGTTCCTGAGAGATTCCGACTCCGGCTCCGCAACTGTCAATCGGGTGCGCGGTCGAATGTTCGAGTCCTGTCCGATTCTATACAACAAAACACAACCAGAAATTAAAACAGTTAAATCACAAACCCCCTAATCTTTAGGATTAGGTACTGCCCCTATTTAATTAAATAGGCTAGGGATATTGAAATTCTACCAACTCTTGAATCAATGATCCTTAAGCATACCTAAGACATAATCCATGATCAATTATCAAAGATTTGAACCAAAACCCCTTAAACCAAAAACTTAGAGTTTCGGCCATCGCCTTTAAAAATAGGTGAGAGTTTGATTTGGCTTCCTAATCACTTGGATTACATGATTAAAGAATGAAATAGGTGAAATCAAGAATCATTTTACACAAATTGAACAAAACCCATTTTCCCCCAAAAATTACATAGGTTCGGCCCTTTAAAGATAAATAGGCTAGAGAGCTTATTTTATTTCATGCTATTGGGTTATGATGGTAGGGTATGAAACTAGATCATAGAAATTGGTTTGGCATTAAAAGGATTTTTCTACAATTTTCTAGAGATTTTTGAAGTTTGGATCTTAAAACTTGAACTCATGAATTTTAATGGAGAAAATGAGGATTGAGAGCTAAAGAGTGAAATCTATACCTCTTAGGTGATAGAGGAGGATGAGAGGATCAACTTTGCTTCACAAATCTCCTTGAAAATCCTTGTGGAAGTTGAGTAAAAATGGAGGTGAAATTTTGAAGAAAAAATGGAGACATGGTGAAATGGAGAGAAAGAAAGGCAGAAGAAGAATAAGTTGGAGGTGAGAGGGAGAGATAGACCTCGAAAATGAAGAGATAGAAAGAGTGGGTGAGGTTGCTTTTTTAGATATTTTAGGGACATGGATGTCCTTTAGGAAAAAGACTAGAGGCATTTTGATTTTTTCACGTCCAGATATTTTCGTTTGTCATTATGACAGTGTCGAGTCATGACAAGCTTCCCGAGATGATGTGACTTGATGTGGCAAATCCCTTTACAGCTTCAATCTCCTCCTGGTTCGCGTTTTCGTCCGAATATTTTATATTATTTTCATTTTCGAACGTCAGGACAGATTTTTTTTGAAGATGTAGTAAACGTGATTCTAAGACTAATTATTTCGTTCCGGGTCCAAATTAGGTCTTGATAGTAGTAAAACACCACTGTCAGTGAAAATTGCAGACCGGGCTCCGTCTGAGTTTTTGACCCAAAATTTAACGATAGCCTCCTACGATATCGTAGAGCTTGACTATGGTCTTAGTTTATTTTATTTTACTTTCTAGATCCTCCAATAAAATACAATTACATAAATACTGATTAATTAAAAAGAACAAGAAAATCGGGGTGTTACATTCAGTTTGAGCCACATCCACCGTCTGCAACCTGCTCGCCGGAGAACACACAAAGGAGGCACCCTCTCCCTCTCCTCTTCTCTCTTCCTCTTCTCCTCTGCGCTAGCTGTCTCAGCCACCACCAGCACCGGCGAACGCACGAAGACGCCATCGGACCACCACCGCTGTTATCTCCCCTCTTCACCATCCGCGGCCACCACTGCTCCCTTTTTCTTCTTTGTTTCATCTCCACCACCGCGACCACCACCGTCCGCAACCTGCTCTCCGGAGAACAATATGCTCTTTGTCTCTTTCTTTAATTGTATTTTTTATATTTCATTTTCTGCTCTCTGTCTCAATCTCTTCTCTCTCGGTTTGACTGTCTCCCTCAGTCGGAGAATAATCTCTGCTCCTACGCCCTGCATGCCGGAGAAGATAGCCTTGCACAATTACTTTTTGGGGTTTGAAAATTTTGATTTTTTTTTCCTGAGTTGTGCAATTGGGGGTTTGACACTTAAAACTCTGTTTGATGTTGATATAACATGCTGGTTTGCGTTGTTTGGGTATCTGTATTGAAATTTGGGAAATATCATGTTTTAGCCGAAACTCTGCCTGATTTTCCACCAAAATAGTTATAGAAGTAATAATCTATCTGATTTTATTTGGTATTATTATTTATGTCTTCCTAATGCAGACAAAAGTTCCTTGGAGAGCCGAGCTGGAGGCAATGGTCGAGAGGAACTTTCACATGAAGGTCAGCCATCGCCTATCCGCTATACTCAGGGATGCCCGCCTGAGGTGTGAGCGACCCTCATGGATGGGAGATGGAGTGTGGGATGCCCTATGCTGTCACTGGGCTTCTGCTGAGTTCCAGATGACTGGACCTATCACACCCACTGCCATGGGTGGATATATGTATTTTATTACCTTCATAGATGATTTCTCCCGATATGGGTGGATAGATCTTCTTCAAGAAAAATCTAGTTCCTTGGATGCCTTCAGATCCTTTAAGGCTGTTGTCGAGTTGAAAATAGGAAAGAAGATCAAATGTGTGAGATCAGATAGAGGAGGAGAGTATTGTGGCAAATACGATGAGACTAGATGAAATCCAGGACCATTCGCCAGATTTCTTGACGAATGTGGAATTGAAGCTCAGTACACCATGCCTGGTACTTTTGAGCAGAATGGAGTTGCAGAGAGACGTAACCGCACACTTATGGATATGGTAAGATGTGTGTTGAGCCATTCATCATTGCCAGAATTTCTTTGGGGAGATGCTTTGAGGACTGCTGTGCACATTCTTAATCAAGTACCCAACAAGTCTGTGCCGAAAACTCCCTATGAGCTGATGACTAGAAGGAAGCCGAGTTTGAAACACTTTTATGTGTGGGGTTGTAAGGCAGAAATTGGACCTTATAATTCATAGCAAAAGAAACTCGATCTTAAGACTATTAGCGACTTCTTCATTGGTTATTGTGTGGGTTCCAGAGGCTGTAGATTTTACTGTCCTTCTCACTCCATGCAAGTCATCGAGTCTGACTGAGCATTATTCTTTAAGGATGGCTTGGATAGTGGCAGCCATACTCCATGACCAGCCACTCTTAAAGAAGATCGGACCATTGTTCCTATGCTAGTTGTTTCTCTGCCAAAAAATTTGATAGTCTCAGTTGCTCATAATGATAATCAGGTTCTTCTAGGAGAAGATGATGTAGTGGCATCACCAGCTGCTGAACAAGAACCTAATAACGTTGTTGCTGAAATTGTTCCTTTGAGACGATCCCAGAGAGTACGCTGGCCTTCCATACCATGTGGTGTATCTTCAGGAGCACGAGTTTGATCTTCAGGATGACGATGATCCTATCTCTTTTAAGGAGGTAATCTCTAGCTCTCATGCTTCTGATTGGCTTAATGCCATGCATGATGAATTGTCTTCTATGTCTCATAATACTGTTTGGGATCTCGTAGAATTACTAGTTGGTTGAAAACCAGTTAGATGCAAATGTTTCAAAACCAAGTGCAGTCCAAATGGTAGAGTTGAAAGGTACAAAGCTGGACTAGTAGCAAAAGGTTATAGTCAAAGAGAAGGCATTGATTATAAGGAGACTTTCTCACCAGTCTCTACCAAGGATGCTTTTCGAGTTGTCATGGCTTTGGTTTCTCATTTCAATTTATAACTTCACCAAATGGCTATGAAGACGACTTTTCTGAATGGAGACCTTGCTGAAGATGTTTATATGGTTCACCCTGAAGGCTTTGTTGAAACAGGTAAAGAAAACATTGTTTGCAGGCTAAAGAAGTCTATTTATGGACTAAAACAAGCATCTAGGCAATGGTTTCTAAAATTTGATTAGGTTGTCGGTTTTTTTGGCTTCAAGGAAAATGCCTTAGACCAATGCATTAAGACTAGTGGGAGCAACTTTATAATTATTGTTCTTTATGTCGACGATATTCTTCTTGCTAGCAGTTCCGTTGATCTTTTGACTGAGACAAAACTGATATTGAGTAGCCACTTTGATATGAAAGACCTTGGTGATGCTTCAGCAGTTTTGGGCATCCAGATTCATCATCATCGGTCACGTGGTGTTCTTGGTTTGTCTCAGAAAGGATATACTGAAAATATTCCCAAGAGGTTTAATATGCTTTCTTTCTCCCCATGTGCTGCACTTATTCAAAAGGGTGATAAACTCTCTAAAACTCAATGTCCTCATAATGATGTAAAGATAGCAGAAATGGTTAAGGTCCCATATGCTTCCATTGTTGGCTGTTTAATGTACGCTCAAGTTTGTACTCGTCCCAATATCGCTTTTGCAGTTAATGCTTTATGGAGATACTTGAGCAACCCAGGTTTGGGTCATTGGAAAGCTGTAAAAAAGGTCATGAGATATTTCCATGGAACCAAGGATTATATGTTGATCTATAAGAAGTCTGATCAACTTCAGGTCATTAGTTATTCTAATTCTGATTTTGCTGGTTGCCCTGATGACCGAAAGTCTACTTCCGACTCTCTTTTTATGATGGCAGGAGGAGCTATTTCTTGGAAGAGTGTTAAATAAATTCTTACAGTTACTTCTACCATGGAGGCAGAGTATGTCGTTTGCTATGAGGCTACTTGTCAAGCTATGTGGCTGAAAATTTAATCTCTGGCTTTCATATTGTTGAAAGCATATCTAGTCTACTTGTTATATATTGTGACAATATTGCTGCTATGCATTTCTCTCAAAACAAAAAGAGTTCTTCCCCCTCAAAACATTTTGGTATTAAATACCTATTTGTTAGAGAGAAAATTCAGGAGTTTTAGACTCTGATTGAACATCTTGCTACAGAGAACATGTTAGTAGATCCACTAACTAAAGGCTTAACAGTTGGAGTTTTTCAGAATCATGTAGCTCATATGGGCTTAGTTAAGTCGATGTATTGGATTAATGGGAGTCTGAAATTGTGTATTTTCCTTATTTTCACTCTTATGAGGTGTGTATGAAACGACATCATTTGGATTATCATATCTGTAATAACATTTTCAGATGTTTGGACCATTCTTAGATGACATATCTCTATTAATTAATTATGTTTTTCCATATTCATTTTTCTTTATGTGAAATTTAAGTATTTTGACATGTATGATTTATATCACTATCAGATACTAAGTCTGCAGTGTTAAAGCTTATGTTTTTTACACTGTTGATTGACACGTGCTTTGACCATAATTGTTATTCTTGTTTTAACGATTCTCCTTTTTAATAATTGATTAATGCTATCCAAGTGGGAGAATTGTTGAACTTCCTTAGCAGTTACATGGATTAGCGTTAATCAATAATTAAAATCATTAATATATTAATTATGAAGTTTTTATTTCTAATAATGCACTGGTCAATTTTAATGAATATTGTAATTGGGCATTGTCTTATGAGTGGAACGTGATGAGTTGGACCATTCATTTTTGGGTAGCCCGCTGATAGGTCTCTGCTCTCATTTGGTGAGTTATAAAAGCTGGCTTCCCGTTAACCAGTTTTATACCAAACGAATAGAACCTTAGAAACTCATCAGTGAGCGAGGAGTTCTCTCTCACAGAGTGTGCACAGGTACAAGGACTTTCTGAATTCTGGAATCACTGCTGCTAACCATTGAACGTATACATTGCAATGGATCCTTAGGCATTAGGTATATTCAAATTCTTGATTATTCTTTGACATGCAATATGCCTCTATATGCTGTAATTTCGTATCTAATGTTTCATAATTTTCTATCAGGCGATACATTTCCCGAAGCATTATAAGGTTGTAATTAAGTCGAAAATACTTAGAAAATATGGGTTTCATTTTTTCTTTTCACGTAAAAACAAGGTATTTACGTACTCAATATGAATAAAAGGATTTTCAAATACAACATCATAACATTGCACCATATAACACAATATCACATCCTATGATAAACTCCAATAAATACAAAAATAGTTTTTCAGAATAAACTAATACTCCCAGAGCTGACAGCCAAAAGAAAAGACCAGCAGGACTATAGAAGATCAGTCTCTTGTTGGTCGATAACAGAACGTAAAGGGTCTGGAACTCACTCCCAAAACCAAAACTTGCTATCAAGGAAATGTTAGATTAATTGTTTTAATTAATCAATTATGTGGATTGACATTAATCAATTATTAGGAATTATTGTTAACATATATTAATTATTGTCAATTGTTGATATTAAAGCACTTGACCGATATGATGAAATAATATTGAGCTTTTGTTGTGAGCGGCCCATGATGGGTTGGGCCATTTATTTAGTAGCCTGTTGAGAAGTCTCTGCTCTCATCCGGAGTATATACATATTGTCTCCCCATTAAGCAGTTATGACATACTGATCATACCTCCAGGAAAGAGAGTAGTTCACTCTCACACTCTGATGTCTCATATTTTCTCGCTTCTTCGCAACACACAACTCCTCTTGACATCAAATTAAGAACAGTAAGATGAATCCTTATTTGGTGTCAGGTACACATTCTTGACTTATCTCATGAATGTAATATGCACGATATGTTATAATCTTGTATCTATGAATGATCTAGGATTAACAGAATTATCATATAATTCCATCAATTGGTATCAGAGCCAAATAGATACAGATTATGGCTATTATAATTTGTCCTGTTTCCATAAATAAATCCTTTTTTTCGCAACCCATGAACCCTAATGACTTGGATTTCGATTCCTTTTCACTTGGTATTTGTTTCTGAAAATTGATTGAGGGTTTTTCTTCATCTGATCATTGCAATAAAAACCCCTTCAAAATCACAAGTTTTCGTTGAGAAAATTGAGAGAATTTCATGCTACATTCTCAATTGTATATGAGTGTGTCTGTTCCCAGAATATTATAAAATTAAAGAACTCTATAATCAATTAATTGATTGCTCGTTATAATACTCCCTTTATTGAATTATATCTTTATTTATAGTGGTAGTATAATGTAAAGATGTAATAACACATCTTATTATTTTGAGAGTTCTATTCTGGGATATTTAAGATTGTTGTAACATCCTGATTTTTCGTGCTTTCTAAGGACAATAAACTCAATCAATGAGTTTATATTTTTATTTGTGCTTTAGAAAATGATTTTTGAAAAACTAAAATCATATTCATGCTCCATACGATCGTAGAAAACTACGGTTAAATTTTGGGCCGAAAACTCAACGGAGCCCGGTCTATGTTTCACGGATAGTAGTGTTTTACCTAATCTTGACTAACGGATTAGTCTTAGAATTCGATCCTCTACATATTTGCTAAAATCCTTCCTGAAGTTCAAAAGTGAAAATAATATATTATATTCGGACCAAGAATCGAACTGGGAGACGATTGGAGCCGTATAAGGGTTTCACGGGACCCGCGAGCGGATAATCTTGATTTCAAGTCAGTGTCAAGTCACCTAGGGACTCGTGTCAGTGTCATGATGATTTTCAAAAATATCTGGACGCGAAATGACTGAATTGCCCTTGGTCTTTTAGCAAAATTACCAAATTACCCTTTACTTAATTACTAAGTTACCCTGAGTGAAAATAAATATCTATTTCACTCACTCTCACCTAAGGCCATTCGGCCATCACTCCTTCTCCCCCCATCCTCACTTTTCTTTCTTTTTTCTCTCCTTTGTTCTTCATTTTCTCCATTGAAGAAAGCTTGAAACCTTGAGATTTTTGGTGATTCAAGTTCCTTTGTCTTAAGGAAATTCATCTAGGAGGTAGTAACTCTCTCCTATCTCTCTCAATCTCTCCTTTCATACCTTCAAATCTCAATTTCATGGAAGTCAGGGTTTTTACCCACAAACTTCAAAAATCCATGAAAAATTATAGAAAAATCCTTTTAATACCAAACCAATTTCTTTGGCCTAGGTTCATGACAACCTTTCATGATCCACTTGGAGCCAAGAAATTCCTCTAATCCATAAGGGTGTGTGAGGGCCGAAGCCTACACATAGTGGGTGAGAAGGTTTTTGGTTGGATTTTGATGTTTTAAGTGTGTATCTAGGGTTATCTCACTTAGTTAGGGTAGTGTCCAAGAGATGGGAATTTTTGGAGCTCCCTAGCTTTTTTTAATATCATAGGGCCGAACCCTAGAGGTAGAGATTAGGAA
Source organism: Ammopiptanthus mongolicus (assembly GCA_039655645.1). Taxonomy (NCBI): domain Eukaryota; kingdom Viridiplantae; phylum Streptophyta; class Magnoliopsida; order Fabales; family Fabaceae; genus Ammopiptanthus; species Ammopiptanthus mongolicus. The sequence goes on from CM077343.1 coordinate 20,603,863, forward strand.
GAAATTTTTGTGTTTTGTGTTAATGCATTGATTGATTGTATGTGTGTAGTAATCGTGGGATAATCGGGTGAGAGATCGGACGAGCTTCTGATCAATCGGAAGATTTGCTGTTGCTTTGGGAACTCCAAGAGGTAAGGGGACAAACCTGAGGAATTCCAATTCCGATAGCTATGTGTTGTAATTGTGTGTTTGGATTGTAAATATTTATCTGTGTTTGCTTGTTTGTGTAGTTATTTGTTTTACTGCTGATAGTTGATTTTATCTGTTTATGCCTGCAATACCTGCTTATGTGTGAATGTGTGGTATGACATTGAAATGCGTGTATGGATGTATCATGTGCCTTGTTGTGGGGATTATTACATTAAAGGACCTAATACCGATTAGGATCCGATATCGTGTAACATAAAAGCTTTAAAAAGCTTGAGATGTGAAATGGAGAAAAATAATAATATTAAACTATTTTTTTATGGACTTTGGGAGAAAAAGAAATTAATTAGATTTTTAGAATAAAATAATAATAAATATTTGCTTTTAAGGGTAAGTTGACTCGAAGGGCAAAATGAGAAAAATTTGGCTTTAATAAAGATAATGGAAGTTTTTAGGATGAATAGTGTTTTTGGAAAACTTTATTGGTTTTTAAAATAATAAAGTTAATCTTTTGAGCAAAAGCATTTTCGAGAAACGTGATTTCAAATTATTTGATTTTATCCAAGAAAAAAGGTTTTTACAAACCGTAATTCAAAGTTCGCGTTTTACTGAAAAACGACGAAAAGGAAAAAGATGGTCTTTGGGCCAAGTTTTGTTTTATGGAAAACCGTTCCCAAGGACTTTGTGTAAGTTTCAAAGATTTGGGTTTGAGTTTTGAGTTTTTCAGAAAAATATGGTTTTTGGTCTTGGAAACTAGAAATCGAGACGTCGGGGTTCTAGGATTCTGCAAAAACACGTGGATCAAGGATCCGTATTAGTATGTTGGTCTTGCCAGCTTGTGGGCAATCTTTGTGGTCCTGTAAGCTTGCAGACGCTTTTATGCTTTTGAATCCAAAATTCTAGACTGGTGCATCGGTTAGGGCTTTTTGGGTTCTAGCTGTTTTGGACTAAATGTCCTGTTTTGAGAAAAATGTTGTAAAGGCTTAAAGATTCTAAGACATTATGGTAGTTGATAGCGTTGATGCTTCAACAAGGAAATATCGATATGACAAAGATAAACTAACGAAAACAAAATGGTTTTTCTCATGCATTCATGTTTTGGGCAAACATGTCGTGAAATAAGGGGACCTTGATGGCAAGGAAACCTGGGATGACTTATTGTCATTATGTAACATTGTGCCTTGATGGACAATGGTATCATACATGTTCTGGGAACGTATTGTGCCTTGAGTTTGACAATATAGTATGATCTAACTACTGTGAAGTACTTCTGATTGCGCCCCCATGTGAGAATCGCATAATGTCATGGGTTTCAACGTACTTATGTTTTGGGCCAACTTTGGTGTTAATCATTGTGGACTGCGGGTCAATGATTTTGGAGCGTGATCAGCTCATTTCAAATGGTGATAGGATTTCCGGAAATTAAGAACTGAACGTTTGTTGAGATAATGTGGAAGTGTTCATGCATACGTTTTGAAAATAACGTTGACTGTTGGGCACGAGACCCTTGTGTTTTCTACTGTTAGTACTTGGATATATTGTACTATATCATCATGATGATATTTTGTGAAATATGCTTATATGAATCTGCTGTTTGTGTTTGGGTATGTAGTTGTCGTTTTTGGATTCATATATTGGTTTCTCACCCTTGCATTTTTCTTGGACTGTTCTGTTTCCTGTTGGATATATATACATATTATATGTACAGATGGATCTGGGGAGCGAAGGACTGGCTCACACGGGAGTCCGCTCCCTCACCGTTGAGCACCGCAAGGACCCTGCCACATGGGTCATACACCCGGGAGCTTCCAGTGCGGCATATACAGGGCCGGTTTGCACTCTGCGCGGGAACATTGAGGTGGGACCTCAGGAGAGAGTTCATACTGTAGAGACCGTCCAGGTTCCACTGCCACCGATCTGGATGCTCCTACAATATTTGGTGGATCAGGGAGAGCTACAGCACCATATCCCAGTAGCTCAGCCCTTGCAGCAGCAGCCGCCTTTGACCCCTCCCCCTCCATTTGTTTTGGTGCCCATGGGGCCGGGGGAGGAAGACGAGGAGGATCCCAAGGAGGAGGAGCTTACAGCAACACCTGAGTACCATCCTCTAGAGAGCGAGGATGCTCCGGCCGGAGGAGCCGAGGATGCAAGGATGATCGATGGGGATGTAGATTCCCCGAATCACTCTTCTGACGGGACCGTTGGACCCTCTTTTGGAGGACTGTCCAATGGGTTTCACTAGTCTTGACCAGTGTACGGTGTAGACTTACTTTTGAGGTAGCGATTTTTGGATAGTTTGTTAGCGGCTATTGATGGCCATGAGTTTTACTGATATGGTTTCCAGACTATCGCTACCTAGTTTTTAGAGTTTTAACATTTTGTTTTTGCTAGTTTTATTTTGAAGGGACATCTTGTCCACAGGTCTTTTGTATATAACTAACTATTAATGCATATATATATACGAGTTCTTCTGTTATTACTCTGAACTGTTGTTATTTATAGTTATTATAAGAAAAAAATTTATCACGATTTTCGGGACTTAATACGATATATTTAAATAAACTGTTTTTTCGAAAGTAAAACCAGCAAGTTTTATTTAACGTTTGGTATTTGTGTTTTGGGTTACAAATATGATGCCGGATTGAGGGTGTCACAATTGTTTTATGCACTTTTATATACTTCACCCAGTCAAAGAATAAGCAATAACTTTTGTCATTGTACTATTTTCTCTTACAGTATTGAGATCATGAAATTAATGCCATGATTCTTATGTGGATAAAGTCATGTTTATTTCATGCTTATACTAGTGTACATGTCTTGAATTTATTTGAACATGACTACTTGTTTTTTTTTACAAGGAAAGACATTCATTCATTCAAATTGATAGAGTACATCGATGACAATACAGATCCAAAATTGCTAAAAACCGAAAAGGATGAAACTGCGAACAAACTCACAGCACCCAGGTTAAAAGCATAATACAACAAAGTCAAATTGCCTACAAAAGTGACACCATCAAAGTCACCGGAATACTCATGCTTCCGGATCTGTAGCATTGAGACCTAAGTCTTGATCAAATCTGTGATGGATCGAAGCAGATCTGTGAATTTGGAACAAACGAACACCGCACCAAGACTGGAATCAAACAACACCGCACCAAGACGGGAAACCAAACAAAGCCACACCAAGACTACGAAGAGCAAGGAAAAAAACACAAAAAGATCCAGATCTATGTGAAAAACCCACACAAAAGAACCAGATATATGTGGAAAACCCACTTATGGAAATAAAAGAAGAGAAAAAGCGAAGTAAATGGGTGGTTTTAGACCAAAATGACCTAAAATCACCCCTGCCGCCGTCTGTGAGAGTGTGAGGGAGACGAGAAAAAGAGAGGAGGATTTTCTTAGGGTTGTAGGTAACCTACCATGACTGCTTGTTGAATATCCATGTAAATGGGAATTTTGGTTAATACATACAATGTAAAACATTTCTTACTTATTATGATTGGGGACCCTTAAGCGGGATCATGATAAGTAAGGAATTTTTTGTGAAAGGTGTGTTTGACTTTGTATAAGGAATCATTTAATCCTCTGCTTATACAATAAATGTTTCCTTATTATTAGCCCATTATTTATGTTATATTATTACATTTCTTATTTATTGTAATTCTGGACCCTTAGGCGGGATTGCAGTAGATAAGAAATTTATCTTTAAAGGGCATAGTTGGCTGTAAATGGGAGATAATTTAATTCTCTAATTTGTGCGTATGAAAAGTTCCCTCATTGTCTTTGATATGAGTCTCCTTGCCTAACTCTCTCAAAACTGTAAATGCAACTTGTATATTATTATGTGAAACTTGACATGTGAATTGATTGTGCATAATTCTTTTGTAATCCAATATTGTTTTCAATTTGTATTTGTCTATTGCAATGCAAAATTGTGTGTTAAGTTTTTTTTTTTTGAAATGCATTGCAATTATTATTGGATTAATTTTCTCTTTGTGTGATAAAGAAAATAGTTGAATATTCTTTTAAACCTTTTTTGAATATTCTTTTATTATTAGGTCAATCTTTTATTCTCTATCAAGTGGGAGAGTCTTGGATATTGTAATTAAGATATCATGAATGAAATTGTAGTGATACATTGACTTTACCGTAATTTATTGCCCAATTGACTAGCATGATTTTCTCTTCACATATTGTTTGTCGTTGTATGGACCTATATTGAGGATATTATAGTCTTTGCGATAATATTATAATACCACTGATCTCCTTATCCTTGTTAAGAAAATATAATGAAATCCCAAATTAGTCTAAAATGTTTGTTGAGAATAATTTCTCTATTCTATACCATTGTTCTATACCATGATAAGTGGTATATTTGAGATATATACTGAGCAATAATTTTTTTATTGATATTCTTTGAGATACAATACAATATTGCCTAATATATTAATACGTGTGAGAGTTATAGACTATTTGTTGTTATATACTCAATTATAGTCAAATATAGGTCGCATATATTTCCATTGTTGGTAACCTAATATTGTGCTCAAGTGCAAGTGATTGTTAATTAACATTTGAGTTTTGAGTGAGTTGTTGAAAACTTGAAGTGATCCCATATTCTGATTAAAATACCAGGGATTTTAATTTCACTCGTGTGATGAAGGTTACCTTATTTATAAAATTCTTTCTAGAATTTATGTTTGGTAATGACTTGAGGAGATTCTATGTTATAAAGTGTTAAACAAACACTTATAATTTCTTTAATTCTATATGCAGAATATGTGGTTAACTATGAAACCCAAATTTTGTACAGATCTGTCATCGATAAATGAGTAAATACCCAATTTGGTCCCTGAAATTGTAGGGTCGTATCAACTTAGTCCTTCACATTATCAATATTCCAAAATGATCCTTGAAATTGCAAAATGTAGCAAATGCATCCCTGACATTATTCACTTAGTTTCAAATGCATCCCTGACATTACCAACTTAATGTCATTATAGTCCATGCAAATATCAATGGAGGGACGAATCTGATTAACTTTCTGCAATTTCAGGGATCATTTTGGAATATTGATAATGTAGGGGACTAAGTTGATACGACTCTACAATTTCAGGGACCAAATTGAGTATTTACTCATCGATAAATTATATGTTTGGTTTCATATTGTTATCAAGTAATCACTTCTCGTGATAATTCTGCGCTAATTTATTTATCTCTAATTTATAAACACACTCTTAAAAAGAGAAAGATGATGAGTTTTGGACTCATTTTGGATGTTATAGTGCAGAGTTAAGATCTCACTGTTAAATATTATGTCATTAGAGTATTTTAATACTAGTGGGCTCTAATGGGAATCCTAATCTTTTTTAGGTATATTGGATTAGTGGGAGTGCATACACAATATTGCTGTGTTTCGAAACTTATTAATCTTATATTGCCATATATGTGTGCACGCATTTTGTGATCATATGACATATTTTAAAACGATATTGTTATTTAGTCTTGTCCTATTGTACCGATATATATATATATATATATATATATATATATCTGTTGAATCTCAGTGAGCATCTTAAGCGCATGCTAGGGCCGTTTATCCTAATATGCACAATAATCTTTTCGCATGCAATTGTATTGTGCTTCTCCTTTTATTCTGAATTCCACATTACAGATATATAAGTACTTTGCAGGTATAATATTAGTACTCTTATCGAGTATGATATTCTGCATTGTTGAAGTGGTTGTAAATCTTATGTTTGGACCAATAGTCTTTTAGTGTTTGCTCATTATTGACATTCTTGTGGTCACATTAATCTATAGTATCATTCTTTTTGAAGTAGGTGTCTATGCCTTCCATGTAAGAGATTCTTGAATTTCCTAATTGTTTCTGGATTCGCAGTCACTTATTTAGTAGAATTTGAATTAATTGAATGTCAAATATTATAGAGTATTTGCTGCTTTAGCCCATATGTAATTACTCTTATTACTTGGCTATTGTGAGCACTTAGACACATGTGGATTATGTTTTTGGCATTTACAAATTTCAGACTTGAATTGAGCATATTGTTAGAGAAAACATGCTTGGACAACCGCTAACCAAAGATTTAACTATTAGAGTTTATCGAAATACTGTAACTCATATTTTGGTTAAAGTCTTACGATGTTTTGGGTTAGTGGGAGTCTGAAATTATTTTATTATGAGATATGCATGTGATGATATCACTTTTGATATATCATATCTCTTATAGCATTATAAGATGTTGGGACCATTCTTGGATTGCATATTTCTCTTAAGTTAAATATGCTTTTTCATTTTCATCATTCTTTATATATAAGTTTTTAACATGTATGATTTGTTTCTCTATTGGATACTGTTTCTGCGATGTTAAAACATATGTTTCTTGTACTATTGGTTGACATGTGCTTTGACCATAATTAATATTCCAGTCTTAAAATCCTTATGCTTTTAAAAATTGACTAATGCTATCCAAGTGGGAGAATGTTAGATTAATTATTTTAATTAATCGAGTATGTGGATTGACATTAATCAATTATTAGGAATTATTGTTAATATATATTAATTATGGTCAATTGTTGATATTAAAACACTTGACCAATATGATGAAATAATATTGGGCTTTTGTTGTGAGTGGCCCGTGATGGGTTGGATCATTTTATTTAGTAGCCTGTTGAGAAGTCTCTGCTCTCATCTGGAGTATATACGTACTGCCTCCCCATTAAGCAGTTATGGGTTGCTCATACGTTTCAAGTAGAGAGTAGTTCACTCTTACATTCTTCTCTCATCCTTATTATTCTATCAAGATGTTCATCGTATGCCAGGTGATTCACACGAATCTCAAGAAGAACATGAAAGTGAAACAGGGAAACACAAGAAGGGGGTTGAATTGTGTTTCTTAACCGATTTTCGAAAACCCTTTTTTAAAACAAACGTTTAAAGCAGGAAGATGAAAGAATACACCAAAACGATTTTAGACGTTTAAGATACTTTGTCTTCAATCCCCAAGTTAGTAATAAATAAAAAACTTAACGAGATAGGGATAGAGAGATTCACACAAAGATATATCCTGGTTCACTCTTTCAAAACAAAGAGCTACGTCCAGTCCCTTCCTTCAGAAGGTTTTTCCACTAAAACTCTTAGCACTTAACACAAGTTGTTTCTAAGTCTCTCCAAGACTACAACTCCAAGTATTCTGCACCTCTCCAGGCAACAAGTATTCTTTTACAGACAAGCTTCCTCAGGCTCAACAAATCCTAAAATTTGAGAGGGGCTTTTTTCTGAGCTTTTTACAGACTCACAACAGTGAGAGTATTACACGAAATTAGCTCTTGCCAATCTGTTTACAACTTTATAATGAAAGAATGAGAATGTTTACAGATCAAAAACTAGAGAGTGAAAGCTTTAGGGCTTTTTTTGTTTGCACAATGAATTCTCTTGAATGTTTTCTTGCTCGTGTGTTCTCTACTTTTCTTCTTCAGAGGGTGGTCTTCTTATAGCTTCGACTTGACCTGATTTCAAAATATTGGGAAAACTTTTCCGTTTAGACACAATCAAATAACCGTTAGGCACAGATAATTTGCTAGTTGTCCTTCGTTGTGTATTTTGTCCTTTCAAAATGAGGAGGTAGTAGCAGCTTGAATGGTAGCAGACTGATTTTGCTTTTATGGCCGACAAGCGTTTTGCTCTACCTGATTCTTTGCTCTACATTGTTTGCTTTGTACGACGTTCGTACATTATTTTATCTTCATGTGAAAAAAATATTTCCTTAAAACCATTTAAGACTTTCGAATAAGAGAGTGCCACGTCATCTACAAAAGAAGTTAGTGGACGCACAGGCAAATATAGAATTGGACGCACAGATATTTGGACGCACAGATAATTGGACGCATAAGCATTGAAGATAATTGGATGTACAGAATAGAAATTAGACGCACAACAGGTATAAACAGTTGGATGTTCAGTGAAAACATTTGGACATACAATACTGTAAGATCACTTTACCACTGAGTTTCTTTGGACGAAGATATTGCAGTGAGCTTTTTGTCCTTTAAGAGCTAGGTGAAACTTTGGTTTTGGAGAACCATCTGAAGTCAGAAACATACAAAGGTTTTTTGACCTTATGGATTAGCATAAACTTGACTTCGAGTAATTTTAATAAACATATAATAACTTTGTTAATCATTAAAACTTTTAGGGGTCATTAGTCATTACTGTTTTGGTTCTAACAGAACACAAGATGGATGAATCCGTTATATCAGGTGCACAAATTCTATTACTTAATTCTCTGTATAGTATGCTATAATTTTAGTATCTACACGATCTTTTGGATATTAAAATTATCAGGAAAGCCATCAACAATTCGAGCCCGCCTCCTCGTGAAACTTCAAACTAATCTGAGTCGGCACGTGGATCCGTGTATCCATCTCAGTCTTCTCGATACAAAACAAGCAAAGAAAACAGAAGATTCAATACAATAACGAGGTGAGATTCCAAATATCAATACAATAAATGAGCAAACGAAAAACAGTACGACACACACACACACACACACACACACACACACACATATATATATATATATATATATATATATATATGTATGTATAACAATATTAATCATGCTGCCAGGAATCATTAGATAAGACAGTAAACAATAGACAATTAATCAGGTAACAGTAAAAACAGGTCTATAATCACACATTGCAGCAAACACAATATATTCAATATGCATATGTGTATGACATAGACCCCTACTCCTTGGATCTAACACAAGGTCAGAGAGCGATCGAGAGAACATGTTCCATATAACATAGCCTTAGATAAAGTGCTACAACATTCATAATGCGCGCAAAATGGCTTACACCGGAACAAACTAACACCAAACATTAATAGAACAGTGGCTCATCCGAAGGCCGGTGCAGAGCTTCAGTTACCACGACTCAAAGGAGCTACCCACTAGCTTCATGTGGAATTTCTGTGCCCCGACATCCCCAAGGTCTATAGTGACCTCCACCATCGAATACGCACCCGCACTAAGGTGTGACTCAACTCCTAGGTTCAATGTCTTAACATACTTTCAATATGCATGATCAAATCATTTATGCGAAGTGCGATAATTAATATTCACAATCAAACAAAGTGATTCCTCTAGAATGAAGCCATTACAAGGCTATCTAGAATCAAGCCATTACAAGGCCATCAAACAAAGTGATTTCTCAAACGTTTTGTGTTTATGTATTAAAGCTTATGACAACGTGTTCAAGCCTTAAGTACATTATGGAATTGGATACGGAAACCCAATCATTAATTAATTAAATGCTTTCTAAGTTAAGTTGTTGCTTGCTTTGCAAGTAATCCTTTGAATCTTGGTTCATTTAAGTCTTATGAATCCTTTGATGATTAAATCATCAATGTTACAATACTATGTCTTATAATTTGTGTTCTCATTTCTTTTCTTTAATCCAAGTTATTTATTTAACTTAGAGTCTAAACTTAGTAAAATTACTTAGTTTAAGTTAAAAACCTTTTTTTATCTTCTCTTGATAAAAATTGAATCCTTTTTAAGTTGAATTCTTCCTAACTTAATCATATTAATAAATAAAACTTATGATAAGTAATTTAAATACTTAGAGTATATTATGTTGGTTGTGGCTTCACACTCAAGAGGGGGTGAATTGAGTTTTAAAACTTTTCTTTTTTACTTTTAACAAAACTGAACCTTTCTTGAAAGTATTGTTAGCCAAAGTTTGAAATCCGTTTTTCAAGACACGAATTACAACAGTGATGCAAGAACAATTACAACAATATCAATCACAAGATTACAACATATTACTTATCAATGCTTGACATTCAATACTTTTAACAAAGAGAGCATGCACAAAGCAAATATTAGAAGTTTAAGGGATAGAAGAATGTGCAAACCAGATTTATCCTGGTTCAGTTACCTTCGCTTGTAACCAACATCCAATCCTCATGCCATTGTGAGTTTTCACAACTAAAATCCAAGCTTTCAATAGGCGCTTGCAAACCTTTACAAAATTCTTTACAAATTTCCACCTCTAGGCCTCACTACCTTTGTGAAATTCTTTACTAAGCACACAAGTTTAACCCCAATGATTCCTTCTATCCTTGTGCAACACCTGTAATTTTTCTAACGAAAGTGTCCTACGTGGCAAACGTTGTGCCACGTAGCAAGTCCACCCGACTTTAATGATATTAAATAATTAATATATATTAAATAATAAAATTTTAAAATTAAGAAAGGCATGGACCAATTTTCTCACTATCTGGTTTTGTTTGGGCATGCAAGTTTTGTTTGGGAGCGAAGAAGGCAAATCTGGTCGTGGCTGATCCGTGCAGGGGAGGTGCTAGTATGGGGGAGGGCTGGGTCTGTGGGTCGTGCATAGTTCATCATAGCTACAACAAAGAAGGTTGCTTCAAGTTCGTGCAGCGAGGAGAACAGCGGCTGACCGACGTTTGTTCGGTGGTGGCGTGTTTGCGACTATGACGTTGGTAGTGTGATGGTGACTGACTGGATTCGCATGAAGGGGTGGCGGATATGGCGGCATATCAATGGAGCAATTCAAATATTACCAATAAAGCAAGAGATCATCACATTCCAAGTAACAATATCTCTCTGTGCCATTTCATTGAACACCTTACACGCAACATCACATGTCCTTTTTTTTACCTTTTTTTTTTTCCAGTCACTGTCTTTTCCGTAGTTGTATTTCTTGTTTGCATTTTTTTTTGTTTGTCTTTTATGTATGCAACAATGAATATGTGTACAACATTGGTGTTTTACCATATGTTTGGTTTTGATTATTTATGAGAAAATAATCTTTTTTGTTTCAAAATTTGTTGTCTTCAATAAAACTTAGCAACAATGGGAGATCATAGAAAGATAGATCAATTCAATGGTCCACTTGTTGTGGTGAGCTCAAGGTGGAATCCCACCCTTTTTGGTTTTTCAACTTGCAATTCACTTAATTGACCAAAAGTTCCGAAGCATTCATTAATGGGTGATATGGTTGTTTGGTTGAGATTGATGGTGATCGGTGTGGATTTTGGATTTTCATGGAATAATGAATGCTGATGGTTGAGGGAGAGAATGAGTTTTGGATTTATCCTTAGAGACAAAGAAGAACAGAAGGTAGGGGATGAATTTTCACTTTGCCGGTAAGAACAATCATGGCAATGACTCTGGCTTTGCGCTCATCGTCAAATGTTTCGATTAGGAAGAAGATAATGAGAAAATTGGTCCATGTTTCTTTAATTTTATTATTTAATGTATATTAATTTTTTAATATAATTAAAATCATGTGGACTTGTTATGTGGCATAATGTTTGCCACGTAAGAATACTTCCCTTAGAAAATTGACTGACAACTTGGGCCACCAAATGTCCTAAAAAGATAACAGAGACTAAAATCACATATAAACTAAAATTGAGGATAAAAACGCAATTAAACCTGCTAAATTCTACTCCATTGATATCAAAATTCTAAAATGACCCCAATCCGGCAAAAAAGCCTAGAAATTAACCGGTCTATCGAAATTTATTTTTTGTTAACGGACGGCAGCCCTCTGCTCAAGTAAACCTGCTGATACAATTAAAAAAAGTGCTATCTCTCTCCCTCTCATATTCCATCTTTCGCTTCTAAATCTCCAACGATGGTGCTCGAGGTTAGTTCATCTTCATTTCTACAAACTCTACCTTGACGATTCCTCCATTTCTTCATGTTTTTGTTCATCTAACCAATTAGGGTTTTTATTGTTTTCATGATTAAAATTATTATTATTTGGCTCTAATAGGCGACGATGATCTGTATTGACAATTCCGAATGGATGCGTAATGGGGATTACTCTCCTTCTCGATTTCAATCCCAAGCAGACGCTGTTAATCTTATTTGTGGTGCTAAAACCCAGGTGAACCAAATTATTGCTTAATATTTGTAATCTATTTTAAGGAAAAAATGATGTTGTATTTCATACTAGGATTTTAAATACGAGTTTTACGTAATTAACTGCTTAGGATTGATTCACTTGTGTTGATAATATATATTTTTTTTGATAATTTAGTCTAATCCAGAAAATACAGTGGGAGTTCTCACGATGGCAGGGAAGGGCGTTCGTGTTTTGGTCACCCCTACCACTGATTTGGGAAAGATCTTAGCTTGCATGCATGGTCTGTTTTTATTTCTAATGTTTTTCAATCTTTTGTTTTTACCCATGTAGTACTTTCCCATGCCATATTTAGGAAGTATTTGGATTTTGACATAGTGGTAGGTAGATGAATCTGATTGCGTTACCAGGATGGTGTCAGTGCAAGCATACTGAGAATAAATGGCTATATTTACTGTTTAGCTTATAATTTCTTAATGATGGTGCACTTAATTTTTTTTGCCAAGTAAAAGGAGATACGGATTAACTGGTTATGATGGAATTCTTTAGTTGCTGAAACAATTTTGTTCAGTTCTGTTAATTAGTTCCTAGTTTTTGGGTTTCTGTTATTTCTGGATGTTAATAGCCGCTATGTGTAAGGTCACTGTTATAGAGATGTTTATTAGTGAAGTTGAACTTTCATGAAACTCATTTCTGCAAATGTTGAACAAGAAGTGCAACAAGTTTGAAGTGTATTCTTCTGGACATATTGTTTTATGGTTGGAACTGTCTGTTCATGTAAGAGTTGATTCCTTTTTCCTTTTTTACTTCCTAATTTAGGACTAGAAATAGGTGGTGAGATGAACCTAGCTGCTGGCATTCAGGTGGCACAACTGGCTCTTAAGCATCGACAAAATAAGAAGCAGCAGCAAAGGATTATTGTCTTTGCTGGAAGGTATGAATAACTATTTTTTTCTACTTTATTTTGTTTTGGGGAATTATTTTCCCTCTAATTAACTTGTTTAATGTTTTTTAGTCCTGTCAAACATGAGAAGAAAATGTTGGAGATGATTGGGAGAAAATTGAAAAAGAATAGTGTAACACTTGACATTGTCAATTTTGGTGAAGAAGACGAGGGTAAGACAGAGAAACTGGAAGCACTCCTTACAGCTGTTAACAATAATGATACCTGCTACAACGTTCATGTTCCACCTGGTCCAAATGCTCTTTCTGATGTACTTATAAGGTTTGTGTGTTCAATTTCATCTTATTTGTTTTACTTTTTCTTTCTTTCTTTCCACTCAGGATTCCCATTTGAACTAAAATTTTCACTTAAGTAAAAATTTGAGTAATAGAGAAGTTATTGATTTACCGCCCCTTCTGCTTCTATCCAATTCTGTCTGCTTCTCTTCTGACTCCGAGAGGAAAGCGTGGACTTTGGACTCGTGCATTTTCTTTAAATCCTTTTTTCTTAGTTCTTAACTTACTCCCCAAATCGCTAAAGATTCCTCCTTGGCAAACCCATTTGGAAGTGCAAAGCTCCCTCTAAGGTCAAACATTTTGCATGATAAACCCAAATAGCACAAACGACATGCTTTAGACTTCTCTATCTCTCTCATATTATGTGTGTTATGTGCAATTCAAGTCGTGAAACAGTGAGTCATCTGTTTTTGGATTGCAAGGCAGCTACTTTTCTCCGGAACAATCTTTTGAGATTTTCAAGGAGCGATGGTTGTGTCCTGCTTTTCTGCAGTTTCTGTTGGTTATCTACAAAGGTTTTGGTACCAAGAAGGTGACCCAAATTCTGTGGCAGTATGCAGTCTTTGCAGTTGTTTAGTTCACTTGGTTAGAGCGGGACATATACATCTATTAGGAGTCTTTCCTTGCAGCTAAATCTACTAATGGACAAGATTTTGTTTTTTAGCCTCTGTTCGGTGTTCAACCAACAGGTGTTTTAAAGGTGTTTCACTTGAATATTAGGAGCGAAATAGACACAAGGTTTTGATGAATTGCTTAAGTGAGAAATACACTTAGCAGCTGCTATATTTACACACACTAAGAATTAAATAATGTATACATTTACAAGGCAATAACTAAGTAATAACTATCTATTTCCTAAGTACATGATGGTTCCGATGTACATGAACCAATTGCTATTAATGATTAATTACAATACTAAGAATTCCAACACTTCCCCTCAAAAGCTTGTCACAAATAGTTGCTTCGAGAACCTCGAAGGGATTTGGTGAGGATATCAGCTAGTTGACCATCGGTACCGATGAAGTCGGTGACAATTTCTCCAAAAACAATTTTCTCTTGGATGAAGTGGCAATCAATCTCTATGTGCTTTGTTCGTTCATGAAAGACTGGATTAGAAGCAATGTGCAAAGCAGCTTGGTTATCACATACAGTGTTATCGAAAAGCGGCCATGGCGGCGCCATGGCGGAAGGCGGTGGCGGGTTTTGAAGGAACCGCCATACTGAGCCGGTAGCGATGTGGATTTTGCATGGCGGTCCGTGGCGGCCGCATGGCGGGTGGCGGTCATGGCGGATGCGCCAGCCATGGCGGAAAAGGCGGAAAACTTACAAAAAAAAGTGGAACAGAGGCTTGGGTCATGCGACCCGACCCGGATTTTCAGCCCAAAATGGGTAAAAACCCTAATGAATGGCAGAAAGAAAGTCTCTTACGTTTGGCTTCTTCTCTTTTTTCGTGAAACCACAGCCGTCCAGGGACCACCGTCTGTCTTTCCTCTCACCGGCGACCACCGTTCGCCGATCACCGACCTTCGGCGACCAACCTACTCCTGTATTTATTCTCTCTCTGATTTTTCAGTTTCGTGACTTTTCACTTTTCTACCACTAATACTAAAATACATGTTTCTAAATGTTGGAAACATCAAAATTATGTATTTGTATGTTTTCTCATTGGAAATAGGAGGAGCACTTTTAAGTCGTAGGCTCATTTATGTTTAGATTCATGTACTTAGGGAGTTTAGGAAGCTGTCTCTCCTTGTAAACATAACATGTAATTAGTTAATTAATTATAAATACCAAGGCTGCCTATGATATGAGACCTATATTTATTTCTGCAGTTTATATATATATATATATATATATATTTATTTTGTCCGCCATGACATCTGTCATATGACCGTATCGCCATCCGCCATATTGTATGGCGGATTTTTGGCCGGCCGCCGTAGGCCGCCATCCGCCATTGATAACACTAATCACATATTAACTTCATTGCATCAATTTTGCAAAACTTTAACTCTTGGAGAAGTTGTTTTATCCAAATCAACTCACAAGTAGTAAGAGCCATAGCTCGAGATTCTGCTTCTGCACTCGATCTGGCTACAACACTCTGCTTCTTGCTTTTTCATGAGACAAGATTTCCATCAATCAAAAGACAAAATCCAGATGTTGATCTTCTATCACTAGGAGAACCAGCCTAGTCAGCATCGGTATAAGCAACGATATCAGTATGCCCCATGTTCTCATATAACAATCCTTTTCCTGGAGAACCTTTAATATATCTCAAGATTTGTACCACAGCATCCCAATGCATATCACACGGAGAATTAAGAAATTGGCTGATTACATTAACAACAAACGATATATCAGGCCTAGTCATAGTGAGATAATTTAGCTTGCCAACCAATCTTCGATATCTTACTGGATCTGAAGACTTTCCTTGATCTGGCAACAATTTAACATTGGGATCCATAGGAGTATCAATTGGCTTGCAATTCAGCATTCCGGTTTCTTCTAGGATATCAAGTGCATATTTTCTTTGGGATATGGCTATGCCTTTTTTTGATTGAACAACTTCAATCCCGAGGAAATAGTGTAATTTACCCAAGTCCTTAGTTTCAAAGTGCTTGAACAAGTGCTGTTTTAATCCTTGGATACCTTTATGATCATTACCAGTGATAACAATGTCATCCACATAGATAACAAGATAGATGCATTGCCCATAAGAAGTGTGTTTATAAAATACTGAATGATCTGCTTCACTACGAGTCATACCAAATTGCAGCACTACTTTATTGAATCTGCCAAACCAACACCGAGGAGATTGTTTAAGACCATACAAGGACTTGTGTAATTGACAAACTAAGCCTGACTCCCCCTGAGCAACAAACCTAGGTGGTTGCTCCATGTAGACCTCTTCATTCAAGTCACCATGAAGAAAAACATTCTTGATATCTAGTTAATATAACGGCCAATGATGCATGGCAGCCATAGAGATGAAGAGACGGACAGAAGCCATCTTAGCAACAGGGGAAAAAGTATCACCATAATCAAGACCAAAGATCTGGGTGTAGCCTTTAGCTACAAGGTGAGCCTTTAGGCGGTCAACTTGTCCATCTGGCCCCATTTTAATAGTGAAAACCCATCGACAACCAACAGTTGTTTTTCCAAGAAGACAAGGAACAAGAGACCATGTATTGTTTGATTCTAATGCCGTCATCTCACCAATCATAGCCTGCTTCCAACCTGGATGAGAAAGTGCTTCCTGGACAGTTTTAGGAATAGATATGGAAGACAAGGAAGAGACGAAAGCATAATGGGGTGATGATAACGATGATAACTCAAGAAATTATAAACAGGATGAGGGTTCCGAGTAGAACGAATACCTTTGCGGACAACAATGGGCAAGTCAGCGAAAGACTTAGGTAGGTCCGAAGCCGGTGGAGATAATGGATCAGGAGATGAATCATTGGATTCTAGTTCTAGAACTGAATCAGCCTCTGGGAGGTTAGGGTGAGGTCGTTGTTGATAGGTGCGAAGTGGAAAAGGGCTAGGTTGCTAAGGAGGTTCATTTTTCGGCAGAGGGTCAAAGACTAGGATTGAAAGGGAAGGACCTAAGAGATGGATTCTGGTGCAACCTGTTCTGAAATATAAGGTGTATCCTCGAAAAGGTAACATCAGCAGAGACATAAAAACGTTTAGAGGATGGATAATAACACCTATACCCTTTTTGAGTGCGTGAATACCTAAGGAAGATGCACTTGACAGCTCATGCAGATAATTTGTCTAGACCTGGAGAAAGATCCTGGACAAAACATGTACAACCAAAGACATAGAGAGAAACCGGATATAGTGGTTGATTGGGAAACAAAAGAGAATAAGGAACTGTTGGAATTAGAATATAATTAAGTGCTCTAAGTCCCAAGTAGCTTAGGTTCATTGTACAAAAATAGAATAGGTGCAATGCACCTTAGGGAATGATGTTAGCTTAATTATCTTCCTTGTAAACTGTATTTAGCAATTACTTCCTATGTACATTTGATATCTATAAATAGATTATTCAGCTGAGTGGAAAATTCACTCAAGCACATTCAGAAATATTGAGTCTTATCATTTTTCACATGGTATCAGAGCTCCCGATCTAGGGGGCTCTGCTTCCGCCCTTTTTTGGTTGCCTTCATTGCAACCCTTTACTTTAAATTCTGTTCCTGGCACCTTATTGTGCCATTTGACCCCTGTTGACCGTCGTTGACCGCCGCGGCTCAGCCGGAAACTCCACCAGCAGTTCGCCTCCCAAAGATCGGCCAGAACCCAGAAAATCGCCGCCAGAAACCCCTTCACGCGCCACCGCACGCACTCCTCACCTCAGGCGCGTGTTGTCCACGCGCCGCCTTCTGGACCTCGGTTCGCAACATCTCTTGCACAGAACTGATCGTTGGAGCCTCCTGGACCTGTTTCTGGGGTTAGTTTTTGGATCCGACTCCCCGCTTTTGGATCTCTGTTGAACCCTTGGTGTTTGTTGCCTCTGTTCCGTGTTTTTTGGATCTGTTGGACCCTTCTGTTCGGTGTTTTTTCCGGTTCTGATGTCAAACAGTGAAAGTGAAAGGTTAGTGAGTCCAATCGACCAGAAGGAGATAGAAAGGATGAAAGCTTTCTGTGATAATTTTGAAAAACCACCAGGTACTTGTACTGTGGCGTATTCAGGTAAGCTTCCACTTTCATTTGGATTTAGTGTCTCAAAAATACCTTCTAGCCTCTTCTGGATATTAGATTCAGGAGCCACAGACCATATGACACCCTGTTCTAACCACTTCTCCACATATTTCCCTTCTCCGAGCAATAAGAAAATCGCCACTGCAGATGGTACACTTTTAACTGTAGCTGGCATTGGAGACATCCAAATAAACCATTCTATGACCTTAAAAAATGTCTTCCATGTTCCAAAGTTATACATTAACCTTGTCTCTATACAGAAACTGACAAAAGATTTATCCTGTAGTGTGATTTTTCACAGTGATTGTTGTTTATTTCAGGACAAGAAGTCGGGGAGGACGATTGGACGTGCTAGAGAAAGGAATGGCCTTTACTATCTTGAAGATCCAGGTCTGTCTACAAAAAGTCACTCATTCATATCAGAGTCGGTACTCTCTAATAAGGAAAAAATACTTCTTTTTCATTGTCGATTAGGTCATCTTTCTTTTGGGGTCGTTAAAGTCTTGTTTTCGTCTCTGTTTACTAAGGTAGATATTGAGAGTCTTCATTGTGATGTGTGTGAACTTGCTAAACACAAGCGCCTATCTTTCCCATTAAGCAACAAAAGAAGTACTTCTCCTTTCTATCTTATTCATACAGATGTTTGGGGTCCCTCTCCTATTCCAAATGTGACTAGTGCTAGATGGTTTGTAACTTTTATAGATGATTGTACTCGGGTTACTTGGATTTTCTTACTCAAAAAAAAGTCTGACGTAAGTACTGTTTTCCCAAAGTTTTTCTACATGATTAAAAATCAATTTGGTGTGAACATTAAAAGCCTTAGGTCTGACAATGGAAAAGAGTACTTCAATCATGTTCTTACTTCATTCTGTCAAAAGGAGGGAATTGTTCATGAGTCTTCTTGCGTCAAAACACCACAATAAAATGGGGTTGCAGAAAGGAAAAATGGACACCTTTTAGACCAAACCCGAGCACTGTTGTTTCACCAAAATGTTCCCAAAAAATTCTGGGGGGAAGCCGTTCTCACAGCCACATATCTTTTTAATCGGTTGCCGTCTAGAGTCTTAGGGTTCAAGAGTCCTATGGATGTTCTTTCTTCCTTCTATCCAAATTTGTCAGCAACTAGTAATCTTAAACCTCGAGTCTTTGGGTGTGTCTCATTTGTTCATGTTCATAGTCAAGAAAGGGGAAAACTTGATCCTAGAGCTCTAAAGTGTGTTTTTGTTGGGTATTCCTCCACTCAGAAGGGATATAAGTGTTATCATCCTCCATCTCAAAAATTCTTCGTGTCCCGAGATGTCACTTTTCATGAAGGGCAAGCCTATTTTCCCCAACCTTATCTTCAGGGGGAGAGTCTTAGGGAAGATAAGGAAGATGTAAAGATTCATTTGGAAGCACTTGATGTTCCTATCCTTGAGTCAAATACACATGTCCCTCAGCTCACTCCTGAGTCAAATACACATATGTCACAACCTACTGCTGAAGTTGAGCCTGAATCAGAGCAAATATCTCCAATTGTTGAACCTAGTCCTGAAATTGATGTGAGGTATGGGAAGGCTTTCCAAAGAAGGTTAAAGGTCATTCCTGAATCAACGCACGTTCAAGAGCCCGACTCGACTCCTTCGAATGAGGTAATTAATTTTTCTCCCACATTACAGGATGAAATGAAAGCTCCAACAACAGATGATGACATTGATCTCCCAATAGCCATTAGAAAAGGAACCAGAAAATGCACCAAACAACCATTATACCCTCTTTCAAACTACCTCTCATTTAAAAAATTCTCACCTACCCATAGAGCCTTCCTTACAAGCCTAAACACTACTTCCATACCCACTACCGTTTCTGAGGCATTATCCGATGAAAAATGGAAGCAAGCCATGAATATAGTGATGGAGGCATTGAAGAAGAATAAAACCTGGGAGTTAGTGACTTTACCAGAAGGAAAGAAGCCAGTTGGATGCAAATGGGTGTACACAGTAAAATATAAGGCTGATGGATCAATTGAAAGATACAAAGCCAGGTTGGTTGCCAAAGGGTTCACACAAACTTATGGGATCGACTATTCAGAGACATTTGCTCCTGTTGCAAAGATGAATACAGTCAGGTTACTTTTGTCCATTGCTGCCAATTACGGTTGGGAATTACAACAATTCGATGTCAAGAATGCTTTCTTACACGGGGAACTTGAGGAGGAGATTTATATGCAGGTACCACCGGGGTATGATAAAAATATAGCTGCCAATACAGTTTGCAGGTTGGAAAAGGCATTATATGGCCTAAAACAATCACCCCGGGCATGGTTTGGAAGATTCACTAAGGTTATGACAACTTTAGGGTACAAGCAAAGTCAAGGAGATCATACCTTGTTCATCAAACACTCGGCACTAGGGGGTGTAACAGTGTTGTTAGTATATGTGGATGACATCATAGTGACCGGAGATGACTGGAAGGAGCAGCGAGTCTTGAGTCAGTGCCTAGCAAAGGAGTTTGAGATAAAAACTCTTGGAAAACTAAAATATTTTTTGGGGATCGAAGTGGCTCACTCCAGAAAAGGTATTTTCATATCTCAACAGAAATATATCACTGATTTGCTCAAAAAGACTGGCAAGACAGCATGTAAACCTGTGAGCACACCCACAGATCCAAGTCTAAAATTGGGAAATGCAGAAGAGGATGCAGCTGTAGATAAGGAGATGTATCAGCGTCTAGTTGGGAAGTTAATTTATTTGTCTCACACGAGACCAGACATCGCTTATGCTGTAAGTTTGGTTAGTCAATTTATGCACAGTCCAAAAGAAGTCCATTTGCAGGCAGCTCATAGAATTCTGCAATATCTCAAGGGAACTCCAGGAAGAGGAATTTTATTCAAAAGGAATGGGAGTATGACTCTTGAGGCATATACTGATGCTGACTACGCAGGGTCAATTACTGACAGGAGATCCACTACTGGATATTGTACATTCCTCGGAGGAAATCTAGTGACTTGGAGGAGTAAAAAACAGAATGTGGTGGCACGATCTAGTGCTGAAGCTGAGTTTCGAGCAATGTCACAAGGGATTTGTGAGCTACTTTGGCTCAAAATTATCCTAGAAGACTTGAAGATTAAATGGGAAGGACCAATGAAGCTATATTGTGATAACAAATCTGCAATTAGCATTGCACACAATCCTGTTCAGCACGATCGAACCAAACACATTGAGGTGGATAGACATTTTATCAAGGAAAAACTTGATTGTGGTTTGATTTGTACCCCGTATATACCTTCACAGGAACAACTTGCGGATATTCTAACTAAAGGATTGAGCAGCTCGGCCTTTGAAAGAATTGTATCCAAGCTAGGAATAGAAAACACCTATTCACTAGCTTGAGGGGGAGTGTTGGAATTAGAATATAATTAAGTGCTCCAAGTCCCAAGTAGCTTAGGTTCATTGTACAAAAATAGAATAGGTGCAATGCACCTTAGGGAATGATGTTAGCTTAATTATCTTCCTTGTAAACTGTATTTAGCAATTACTTCCTATGTACATTTGATATCTATAAATAGATTATTCAGCTGAGTGGAAAATTCACTCAAGCACATTCAGAAATATTGAGTCTTATCATTTTTCACAGGAACTTTATTGTTTAAAACGGAAGATGGCATCCGATTTATCAAATATCCTGCAGTAAGAATGGCAACCCCCCAAAATTTTAGTGGTGCATGAGCATGTATCAAAAGAGTGCGAGCAATTTCGATCAAATGTCGATGTTTTCTTTCTACCACACCATTTTGTTGTGGGGTATGAGGACAACTAGATTGATGGATCATGCCATTAGATGCCATAAAGTTATTAAAAGGTGTAGGAAAATACTCTTTTGAATTATCACTTCTCAAAATCCGAACACTATAACCAAATTGAGTACGAATTTCATTGTAAAAGTTTCTAAAGATATCAAACAATTCTGAACGACCTTTCATTAAATAAAGCCAAGTACATCTTGAGAAATCATCAATGAAAGTAACAAAATACCTATTCCCAGAAATAGAAGTGACACGACTTGGACCACACACATCTGAATGAATAACATGAAAAGGAGACTCAACGCTCTTATTGACTTTGCTTGGAAATGTTGAGCGGACATGTTTTCCAAGTTGACACGACTCACACTTGAGAGATTGTAATGGAGAAAGATGAGCAACCAATTTCTGAAGTTTATAGAGACTTGGGTGACCGAGATGGCAGTGAAGAAGATGAGGTGATTCTGCAGTAGCACAGATGGTAGGTGAGGGCTGAAAACAATAGAGTCCTTGTGATTCAAATCCTGTCCCAATCATCCGTCCCGTGCTCCGATCATGTAAAGGTTATAGAGCAGTTAAGAGAACGAGTAAGGAGACTAACAGAAATTAAATTAAATGGGCAACCCGGTATAAAAAGAACAGATTTTAAGGTGATGGATGGACAAATTTTAGCATTACCAATTCCAATAGCCTTAGCCTTGGAACCATTAGCAAGAGTAATAAGATGGGGTGATTTAAGTGGTGATATTTGTGAGAAAAGAGAGGGATTACCAGCTATGTGATCGGAAGCACCTAAATCCAAGTTCCAACAGACATTGATTGAGAAAAACAAGCAACAGAATTACCATTTTGGGTACCATCATTGATTGAAGATGAGGATTCTTGGGCAGCCTTGAGTTGCAAATATTCCTTATACTCAGTGTCTGACAAAATGTTCTGATCTGTCCTTTTGTCAAAGGTAGAAGAGTGAGACACATTGACTGTTTTCTCGAGAAAACCATGGAGGGAAAAGCACTTGTCTTGAGTATGTCCCATTCGCTTACAGTAGGGACATTGGGGTCGATTGCTACGACCTCCTCTACCTCCTCCGTGACCACGTCCTCGGCGTCCCGAATTAGAGATAAAGGCAGAGGATTCTGAACCATTTGAAGGACCAGTCCCAACATTCTCATCAGATGAAGGAACTCGTAATAGACAATCAATGAGTTCATCGGCTGAAGGAATGTTAGAGTTGGTCAAGACTTGGTTTCGAACATTATCAAAGTACTTGTGAAGACCATGAAGAACAAAAACCATATACATGTTGTCAAGTTTATCCAGCACCTGTTTTGTGTCATCCTTGGTTAAGAGAAGTCTCATTGGCTGAATGATGGATTGAGCCTTGTTTGCATACGAAGGCAGGTCATGATCAATCATTTGAAGGGTTGTGAGGCTATGGACAGGGTCATAGAGCCATTGGATATCGTTTGCATAAACACTTTTGGCCTTTTTCCAGATTTCATAGCATGACTTATAAGAGCGGTAATGTACTAACAGTTTAGGATCAATGGATTGCCATAGCAATGACACTAACTGATAGTTTGCCTTTTGCCATTCAGCTCGATTTTTCTCGTCAATATCTTCAGCTTTCTTAGTCAAGTGATTCGAGAGACCTTGACCCAAAAACCAGATGTCAACAGTAGCAAACCAATCCAAATAATTCTTACCATTTAATGTATCTGATGTTATTGAGGGATTGCCTGGAAAAGCAAAGGAGATCAGACCCTTTGGATTGGTCTGGGACGATTCAGATGTCATTTTAAACACAAGTGTGCAAGGTGGAGAAGTCCCACTGTCAAAACTTGATCAAAACAGAACACCCACCACCTAGACATGAAGAGGAGGAGCCGACAAGTTGTTCTGGACAAGCACACAGTGATTCCGATGTCAGGAGGGTGGTGCGTGAGCTACACGTGCCAGAAAAACAGTGAAGCGGTGGCGGCGCGTGGCGGCGCATGGGACGTGCTTTGGCGACTTTTTTTCGTGGGCAGACCGGTCGGTGGCTTCTAAGGGTGTTTCTGACGACGGTGGGCAGTGGGTAGGTCGAAGGTGGTGACGTTTGGACTTGGGTAGTGACTATTTGGACAAGAGGAATGGGACTGAGTTTCTGCTGGACCAAAGGCCAGAAACGTTATGGAGCTAGACACACCAGAGACGGGACCGAGCCCCCGCTCTGATACCAACTTGAATATTAGGAGAGAAATAGACACAGGGTTCTGATGAATTGCTTAAATGAGAAATACACTTAACAACTACTATATTTATACACACTAGGAATTAAATATTAAATATTGTTTACATTTACAAGGCAATAACTAAGTAATAACTCCTAAGTACATGATGGTTCCTATGTACATGAACCAACTGCTATTAATGATTAATGATTAATTACAATACTACAAATTCCAACAGTTTCCATCTCTGACTTGCAAAGAGATTTGGTAGCCGTGCTGCATTTTTAGTTTTTTCTCTTGTCTGTGAGTTCTCACTTTCATATTTGTTGTTTTTGGAGGATACCTTATTCTTGCCCCTGCTGTAATTTCTTTCTCCGCATTCTAATAAATTCTTTCTTCTATCAAGAAGAAACTTCTGGGATAATTATGTAAACCTTGCTTTGTGACAGTACACCTATTTTTACTGGTGATGGGGAAGGTGGAAGTGGTTTTGCAGCTGCTGCTGCTGCAGCAACTGCTGGTGGTGTATCTGGATTTGAGTTTGGTGTGGATCCGAATTTGGATCCTGAACTGGCTCTTGCTCTAAGAGTTTCTATGGAAGAGGAGAGAGCCAGACAGGAAGCATCTGCAAAAAAGGCCGCAGAGGATGCTTCCAAACAAGAGAAAGCTGGTGAGCAGCAAGCTAGTTCGCAAGATGCAACAATGACTGAGCGTGCCAGTGTAGCAGCTTCTGAGGCTGAGACTAACACAAATGATTTGCAGGTTGGTGTATTTTTAGCTTTTAGCCATGTTGATACCTGTTTTGTTCTCTGCTTTTTTGGATTATAAGAATAATTATCTAAATTCATATAATAGCATGTTTGGTTCCACATATTTTAATAGATATAATCACTTATTTTTTAGAAGCTCTCTCATGAAGCTTTTGATTAAACGCTGTTTTAAACACAAAATAAGTTAATCCAAAAACACTCCAAGCTGGTCTTAAAGCTAAGGCCTCACCGTCAACACACTATTGCAAGGATGAATCAGAAGCTTGCTGGCAGGTTTTTAGGTCCCTTCCAAGTTGTGGATAAATGTGGACCAGTGGCCTACAAGCTTAAGTTACCTCCTTCATGGATGCACCCAATTTTCCGTGTATTCCAACTAAAGAAGGCTGTTGGAACTACTCTGTTGAGCCTATGCTGCTTGAAGGTCTAGAAGTGGAGTTACATGAAGCTGCTGAACCTGAAGCTGTCTTAACTTACCAAGAGATCCCAAAAATTGGGAAACTATCACTTAATGGCCCATTGCAAGAAGAAAAACATATAATTTAGAATTGTTGAACCCATGATGCTGTGGAGAAGATGGAGATGGTCACGGATAAGAAAATCACTGGTATGGTAGGTTGCAGCAATAGTCACAATGAAATTACTAGCACTGGAGTAGTTTGGACAAAGGAAAGTTGGAAGAGGACAAATAGTGCTAATGGTGTGGTGTAGACTCTCAGGTCGCAACTAGCTCCCTAGATTCTATAAATTTTTAAGTTTCACTCACACACCACCTAATGGAAGCTAGAGGTGTGTATAGTATTATTCACAGAAGAATGTAGCAGAATTACACCAGAAATGGCCTAATTCCCTACCCACAGAGTATGAACTCCTCAGAGGAAGACCTCTGCCCAAGCTATAAGCCGAGAATACACCAGAAAATATCGAGCTTACTCTTCTCTCCTTCCTCTCTCTCCTATATAACTATAACTACCGCTCCTCCTCCGTGATTCATTCATGCAAAAAGGAAAATCATAACAAACTGAATCATCAGAGCCTGGCCATGTGTCCCTCCCAGCTTATCTTTTTGTTCCTTCCTCCTAGTGTAAACTTTCCAAGTCCTAGGCCCATTTCCCTGATCCATTAACTGGCCTCTAACATTGCCATCCTCTATAAGTGCAGCCTTGTCCTCAATACTGAAAGAGGGAAATTGACTCCGGATTATGAACTTGTCCTCCCAACTAGCCTAATATACAGATCTTGCCTTCCATCATTTGCACTGATAAATCACCATGCTGCTTATTTGTTTTTACCATTCCTAGCGTTATGTTATTGACTCACATTCCCACATCACCACCATCATCATGACTCATGCACCAATTTTGCGACCCTCTAGTTATCATTCTATATGGAGGTATTACATCCCATAAATAACCTGGGAATAGTTATGTTTTCCTTTGGCTTACTAGCAATGTGTTCTTTGTAAGTACTAGTCCTTTTCTGGGTGGTTTAAAATAATGCAGATGAAAAGACATATTAGTGGAAGTCTATCATTATATTCCTAATGTTATGGATATGCAGGCAGTTTGGAAACACATATTTCTAGCTACAGTTTGGTAAGTGATACCCAACATCAATGGCTATGGATAATGTCTGTTTCATGAGCTGATATAACTCTCCCTCATTCTTTATTACACACAGAAACACACATTCCTAGAAAAATTTCTTCCGCCTGCTTTGCTTTAAATCTGTTCTAATGGTTCAATTTCATTCTTCCCATAAATTGATATCAGGCAGTAGCATTTGTTCTTTTTAGATTGACTTTTTAAATGGAACCAGGATGATGAGAATGCTCTACTACAGCCGGCTCTTGCAATGTCAATGGATGATCCTGCAACTAACCATGATGTGAGAGATACAGATATGTCTGAAGCAGCTGCAGATGATCCTGAGTTGGCTCTAGGTGAGTTTTTATGTTGTTTAGTCATTCTTCATTTAAACATGGGTGAGTATTTTGCAAGTTTGTCTTTGCATCTAGTCTTGTCGTCTATGAGAAGTTCCTTCTTGTTACATTGCTTGATGATTGAGCTGGCTCTGGATTTGAGCAAAATTTAATTGACTTTGGCTTAGTCAAGTGGGATAGATTTTTCTTGGCCCTTTTGTTTGGAAGTGGTCGTTTATGATCTTGAAGGTATCATTTCATTGCTTAGGGATGTTTTGCATGGATTTACATATTTGATCAGAAAACTCTTACCTGTTTGAGGGTTGGGCTTTATCATCTTATCACGTACAAAAGTAGGGTGACATGCTCTCAAATCGATTTTTTATAAGGAAATCGTATAGAAAGTCTTAGAATTTGGGTTTGGGCCTAACTCAACCCCAAAAGCTAGCTCATGGGGTGAGGGTTGCCCCCCACTCTCAACACCACCCCTCACACTCAGGACTGGACATCTGGGGCGTGAAGTTTGCAAGACTGGACATCTGCGGGTGGCCTAATGGATCTCGGATAGGCTTTGATATCATCTTAGAATTTGGATTTGGGCCTAACTCGACCCCAAAAGCTAGTTCATAGGGTGAGGGTTGCCCCTCACTCTCAACAAAAAGCTTTGCATGGATTGCAAAGTTATATCTAGAGAGAGCTTGACTACCCAGGATAGTGTCTTGGTTATGGATGTATGAGTTAAAAAGAAATGACTAAGATAGGGTTTCAAAGATCAAGTCGTGACATTAAAGGTGAAAAACAAAGGAGATTTTAGAGAGGGTTTTGGGAGGCAAAGTACTAATGATATGTAGGACGAGATGGCTAAAGGGATTAGGAAGGTCGCAAAAGAGATACTCAGTGAAAGGGTAAAGAATCTTGGTGGTGGGACGGAAGCGTGCAAGATAAGGTTAAGTTGAAAAGGGAGTGTTATAAAGTGAGGTCCTTGTGTAAAAATGTTTAAAATTGGGAAAATATAAGGTAGCTAAGAAAGATACTAAGAAGGCGTTGAGCGAAGCGAGAGCTAGAGCTTTTAACAGGTTATATCTATCCTTAGGCACCAAAGTTGGGTAAAGAAGTATTTACAGGCTTACCAAAGGTATGGAGAAAAGGCAAAAGACTTGGACCAAGTGAAATACATAAAGGATGATGAGGGTAAAGTCTTGGCCATGAAACAAGATATCAAGGAAAAATGGAAGAGTTACTTTCACAGGCTATTTAATGAAGGACATGGCATTTTATTACACTCCGATAGGCTAAAGACTAGAAAGGAGGACCAAAATTCTACCTTTTATCGTATAATTCATGAGTCTGAGGTAAAAGAAGCATTGAAGAGGATGGATAATGGCAAAACAATTGGACTGGATAATATACCTATTGAGGTATGGAAAGGTTTGGGAAAAAAGGCCTCAGTTGTTGGCTCACCAAGTTGTTTAACGAGATTATAAGGTCTAAAAAAAGTCGAACGAGTAGAGAAGTACTTCAATCCTTACTTATAAGCAAAGGGGGGATATACAAAACTACACAAATTATAGGGGGATTAAGGTCATGAGCCATACTATGAAGCTATGGGAGAGGTAATTGAGCGGGGATTAAGACAAGAGACTCAATTCAGAGACTCAATTTGGTTTTATGTCATGTTATCAATAGCACGCTATAGTGCTGTTGCGTAGCTTTGCGGCCTTCGGCTGCTACAAAAATCAAATAGTGGAGCACTTCAGCTTTGCAGGTGTTGCGCTTGCTATCGCGCCCCAAATCACAGCGTTTTACGGACGTGACAGTGAACAAGGGCTAAAAACCCCTCAGAGCTGCTGCACTTTCGAGCCTTCATACGGGTTCTAAAGTCGGGTCATGATGACCCACACAACCCAGAACAAAAACACCTTTTGATGCTCTTTTTTTTTCAATTTACTTCGAAACGTTGTGTTTCGTATAATTCATACCGGGCTGTATGCTGAATTAGTTTTACTGGGGATTTGTTATCAAATGTTTAACACTATGCTTTCTGTTACAAACAGAGAATTGAGAGAAGAGAAAGGTAGAGAGAGGGAGAGTGAGCGATTACTGAAAAGTGTATTCTGAATTCGTTAGTTGACTCTTTACCAGTTCTAACAGATTCAAGTGGGGTGGATGAAATGGAGGAGTGGAGTATCATTTGCGATAGAAAATTATCACTTAAGTTTAAGGGAAAATTTTTATCGCATGTCTATAAGACGTGCAATGTTGTATGGGATTGAATGTTGGATAGTGAAAAGCCAATAAGTAAATAAGCTCAATGTAGCAGAGATGAGAATGTTGTGTTAGACAAGATAGGATTACGAATGAATATATTAAAAAGTTGAGGTAGCACCTATTATAGAAAAGATGGTAGAATCTTGCCTTATGTGAGTTGGGCATGTGTGGAGAAGACCTATAGAAGCCCCGGTAAGAAGAGTAGATCAGATGGAGGGTAGCCCAATAGTTAGAGGT
The DNA here is from genome assembly GCA_039655645.1 of Ammopiptanthus mongolicus. Taxonomy (NCBI): domain Eukaryota; kingdom Viridiplantae; phylum Streptophyta; class Magnoliopsida; order Fabales; family Fabaceae; genus Ammopiptanthus; species Ammopiptanthus mongolicus. The sequence continues at coordinate 20,633,073 of CM077343.1, forward strand.
TGAAGGAGACCAAGAAAAACAATAGGTGAATTCATTAAGAAGGATTTAGATGTAAATAGGTTGTCTATAGATATGATTTATGGCGTGGTTTGATCCATGTAGCGTACCTCACTTATTGGGAAAACACTTTGTTGTTGTATAGTGTTCTCTTATGTGAGAAGTTGTGCTGGTTATGACTTGGAATTGGGATTAAATCAATTTGCATCCTCATAGAATTTACGGGAAAGCTTTAGCAGTTGTCCTTATTTTCACTGATTTTCTTGTCTTTTATTGCTTGCAGCTCTCCAATTGTCGGTAGCAGACAGTACAAAGGACTCAGCAAGCCAGTCAGACATGAGTACATTGTTGGCAGATCAGTCCTTTGTATCTTCTATCCTTGCATCGGTATGTCTGATAAATCCTGTAAATTTTCCATTTTGTTCTTAAATATTTTTGTTTTGGTACAGTAGAGGGCCAGAGGCCCAAAGGAAAAAAAAAAAAAAACAAGAAAAAAAACTAGAGATCCAAGTGAACAATCCGGGGCATGGCAGCACCCGTTAATATTAATAGAATGATTTGCTATATGCTCTGCACTGAGTAATAATTCATTGCTTCTGCAGCTTCCTGGGGTTGACCCAAATGACCCGTCTGTCAAAGATTTGCTGGCCTCCATGCAAAATCAGTCCGAGGTAAATCTTCTGTTGTGGGGAAATATTATCGGGTTTGAAAACAATTTTGTAGGAAATTTCACCACAGGCATATTTGAATTTGATTTCACCAAAGATTAGCCTTTGAACTCCTTTTCCTCTCCCCATCTTCTAATTGATGTTCTGTTTTCTTTAAACTTAATTAGTTGCATTTTGCAGTATAGTAGCATGCTAATCTTGGAACTCGAGAGCCTTTCTGAACATCTTGTGTTGTATGCATGCCTATTTAATGAGTTTTAAGGACCATAGCCGTAGGTGGAATTTTATTATATGGATGTGACAACATAATCAGTGTGTGCACTCGTTTACTAACTTGAGTGAGAAAAAAAAAATACACGCTCGACTGGAAAGTTTAGTCATTACATCATACTCATCAATATTTGTTTGTTTGATTGTTCTTTCTTTTTATGAATTTTTTTTAAGGGGAGGGGTAGTAATGTGCTTTACAGACAATAACAGTTTCCACTAAATGGCAAATTTAAATGTGCTTTTGTGAATTTTATCTTTTGAATTTTTATTTTATTTTAATGGGATAATAGACTTATGTGTGAAAGTGCTCTACCTTTTCATTTATCCCTACGAGATAACATGGCTAGCTTATTTTAATGGGATAATAAACTTTTGTGTTTTGATGTATTATTGAAAAACGTATATACAAAGAAAAAAAAAAGTAAGTGAGATAGAGATAAATATATATGGTGTCTCATATGGTATCCAAAATTTGGTGTTCAAATAACAAAACTCTTTTTTAAATTGAACTACTGGTATTTTGGTATATTTTCTAGACTGCTACCAGTTTTCTAATTTTGCTGTCAATCAGCCTCAGCAGAAAAATGAAGACAAGCCGCCAAATGAGGAAGAGAAGAAATAATCATGAGAGTCTCTTTGCTGTGTCAGGATTTATTTTCTGTTCCTTTGATAGACATACTGGAAGCATGTTGGATGGCGGCTCTGATCAGGGGGGTTATTTCGCATGTATTCCAATTATTGTCTCCCCAGCTCATTGTAACCGATGTTTGTCTCTTTATTAAGTACGAATGATTGACCAGATTAAAAGGGTATTAATTGTTCCTAAGTTTCGATACTTGAGGCTTTTCAGTTTCTTCTTGGCTTGTTGGATTTAGAAGTTGATGGCAAAGGGATAGGATGTGTGGAGGTGTGGCACGGTCGCATAATCGCTATCATTATAGTATCTTGAATAATATAAAAACAAAAGGTTACAGAAGTTTAATTTTGATGTATTCCAGTATAAAGTTTTTTATATTATCTATCAATTATACATAATCTTATATATAATTTTTAAGATAAATGGTATAAGAGTCAAACATTTTTAATAATAGAAAACTTTATAATTAGTTGTCAATGTAATAAATTTATACTGACAGTGTATTCTATATATAAATCTATAAAATATTATATAATTTATCATGTTTTCAAAAATATTAAGGCTATACATGGAGACAATAAAGGGCAATTAATTGAAAACAATTAGGGGGCTATACAAGAAAATGAAAATTACAAATGCAGAAATGTCAAGTGCTCAAGCATATTTTTCACTATTAATTGAATATGTTAAAACATTATCATATTAGTCAAAATCTTGGCTAGAATCGTATTTTGATCTATTATTAAAATATCCAAAACATCATTATCATTTTACTAATTTTTTCTCTCACTTATTAATAGCATGAGTAAGCTAGGAAAAACATAACAAATACATCCTAAATAATTGGGAAATTGCTTCTTAGTATGAAGCGAAAATTTGTAGGCATACATGGATGAATACGGTTCCCCTAAAATAATTGATTGTCACAATGGTTCCTCAGATTTCGTAGGAAAATGTTTTGAACTAAACAGCAATGTTGAAATAATTGACACGTAAGGTTTTGTGCTAAAATTGACAAAATGCATTAAATAACATTAATTAGTAACAACAACGGTATTACTTGCCTAAATTGTTTTTATTGGGAATTATTCTGTTATAATTGGTTAATGATATAATTGGAAAAAATGTAATAAAAGTTCATTAATCTTCTAAAACGATAATCAACTAGAACAAAACTAAAATCTCAAAGACTCACTTACGAAAAAAAAATCTCAAAGACTCAATTACTTAGGAATGAAGGTACCTCATAATTGGTTTTCTAAAATGATAGGTAAATAAAAAAAACAGAGTTTTGCTAACAGGTCCTTGGTTAATGAATAAAAAAAGAGGTAAGTTTTGATTAAAAGACTAAAAACATCACTTTTCAATGTATCACCTATATCACTCCCCATCACTTCCAAATAAAATCTTGCTTTTTTTTTTTTTTAATTCTTTAATCAGCACCGTTAGAACACTAATTACATTTGTTAAAATCAAATGAATAAAAAAGCACAAAAAAGAAGAGGAAGTAAAAGAGAAGATAAAGGCTATGTTTGACAAGGTCAAACTACTGACCTATAACGGATAACTTATAACAGATAACTTTTTAACTCTTTTTGATAAACGTTTTTCTAATTAGCTTATAGCGTTTTTTTCACTAGCTTATAGTGTTTTTTTGGACTCTACTTGAAGTAGCTTTTGAACTTATATCTTATAGCTTATTATTTTTTCTCTCATTTTTATCCTTATTATATTTTAATTAAATTCCCCCATTATCCTCTTTTAAATAAAATAAAATATCCTAATCTTAATTAAGAAAATACATACTTAAGGACTAATTTCACTAACTTGATATATATTTAGGATAAAATATAATAAAAATATATTTGTCTATAAACTAATTTATATAAAAAATCATATCAACATGTCATTTTATTTATATTATCTCAGTTTATTTAATAAAAAAATAAAAATATATTATTTTAATTTTTGAGATGATAAATAAATTAAAAGTATTAAAAGTGATAATTATTTTAAAATAAATAACATATATATAAATAGAATTTATATAAAAGCATATAAACATATGCTTTTATGTTATTTTATATTTATCAGCTGCTTCAACCGCTGATTTTATCAAACACTTCAAATCGAATCGGCTAGCTTATCTGCTATCACCTATTAGTTAGCTTATCCGTTATTAACTATAAGTTCATTCGCTATTAACTAACTTATATGCTATTAGTTAGTTTTTATCCAATCGAATCGAAGACAATGAAACATAATAATATCGTTTGCTTCTTCAACTTTACGCATTTAATTAGGCTTCTAGACAGCAAATTATGAGAAGTCTCACTCACATGCATTGTGGTTAAAGAAAGAGAAAACTTAAGCGAATTAATTCCATAAGTATTTTAGGTGTTATTTTCTAATGGGAATATGATATGTGTAATAATTGTTACACATGTTATATTTTTATTGATGAGTTGTTACATATGTCATATTTTCATTGAAAAACAACACCTAAAACATCTATGGAATTGCACCTAAGTTTTCTTCTAAATAGATTGGGGCTTCTTATAGTTCTCTACCTCGCCCCTCCAAGTGCCTTGGCCAATCAGATTAATAATCTTGCCAAGTTTTCTCCTACTTAAAGCAAAATTCAGTCACGAATAGATTAATTTATAAGACGAGCAAAATTGAGGGGATCCTACACATAAAAACAAATTTGCACTTTACTTTGTAAAATATATATATATATATATATATATATATATATATATATATATATATATATATATATATATATATATATATATATAGGGATGGGATCAAATGACACTAGGTGTCAAACTTAACTTTGACACAAAATCTTGTCCCTTAATTATGGTTTAACCTAATAAGCTTATGACTTTTATTGAAGAGAGAGAATAATTAAAAGTAACTCTAATAAGGAGAGAAAAAATAGAAATTATTTAATAAAAACAGATACGAAATATCTTGATTTTTCATTAAACTTATAATATTTATTAAATAAATATTTTTTATTTTTAATGCAAGAGTACTTAATATGTGATAATTTCTTATAAGATACATTAACACTATAATAAAATAATATAATATACGATAAAACTTAGGATTTAATTGATATGCACTGTCAGTGTAAAAATTCTTTATGCCGTCAACCAATCATAAATTACCACATTAGTTAAAATGTTTGACACTTATCCTAACTACATTAAAAGTCATCTATATCATGATTTCTGATTGGTTGACAGTGTAAAAAACTTTACACTGATAGTATATAACAATTAAAATCTAAAACTTATTAGGTATTGCCACATAATATATTGTAAAATATCATACATATATTATGAGTCCCCATTTTATTTTTTAATTATGAATATACATTACAATCAATCAAAGCATTAATTTTACAATACATTATATTAAAAATTATAATTTTATTTTAAAATAAAATATCGTATAATTTTACCTTAAAAACATTAGTTTGTCACTTATTTCATCATATAATTATTTCAATAAAGAGATAAAAAAATGTATAAAAAATAAGAAGAAAAAAACACTAAAAATTTATTAAATAAATAATAATATATCGATGAATGAAAAAAATAAATTATTTATCAAATAAACATTTATATTTTAATTTATCGATATTAATTATTTTTCAGTTATCTTTGAAATATTTTTTAACTTTTTATTGAAATAAACAAACAATAAAATATATATCAAATTAATTATTTATCTATTAACTAATGATAGGTATTAGAAAAATATGTATTTTACCAAATAAAATTATTGATCAAAAAGTTAGTATTTTTCAAAATTAAATTTTTACCTAAAAATGTTGTAAGTCAATATTTTTAATATACATTTTTTTTGGTACACAATATATATTTTATTATTATATATTAAATAAAATATAAAATTATACTATACCTTATAATGTTTATCATACATTATATTCCTTTATTATAGTGTCAATTTGTTATAATGTCCATGTAATTTAATAAAAGAATATAACGTAGAATGAAAGTTATTAAGAATATAATGTATTTGATTGTAATGTATATATGTTCATAATTAAAATATAAAATGTGGATTAAAAATATATGTATGATATTTTATATCATATTATATAATTTTATTTAAATATAAAATTATACAGTACCTAATTAGTTTTATTGCACATTATATTATTTTATTATAGTGCTAATGTATCTTATTCTTGAATTATAAATATAAAATATTTATTTAACAAATATTATAATTTTAATGAAAAATCAAGATATTTAGTATCTATTTTTATTAAATAAATCCTATTTTTTCTCTCCTTATTAGAATAACTTTTAATTATTCTCTCCCTTCAATAAAAATTATAAGCTTAAGCCATAACCAAAGAACAAGATTTGGTGTCAAATTTAAGTTTGACACCTGATGTCATTTGATCATATCCCATATATATATATATATATATACACGCAGATTATCGGATCATAGTATATATTTTGCATAATCATTTAGTCAAAAAAAAGAAAGTATTTTGCATAATCTCAATCCGGCAATCCCTATTACAAAGTCAAACATTAATCATTATTTTTTCAACTGAAAATTCAGATCTTTCAACATTAACGTTAGTCCTATTTAGGACGTTTTATTTTTATATAGCGATCGAGATAGTACGATATGATTCAACTCAAAACAAAAACAGATATGATAGCACCTAAATAAATCCATTAGTTAAACTAAGAATGTTATGCTCTTCTAGAAGTTTGTCGGATTTTTTTTTTTTTCGTAAGCAAAGTTTGTCAGATTTCAATAAGGTAAAGTATAAAGATAAGAAGCGTGGGTTATGCTATGGTTTTTCTTAAGTTGAAAATCATGTGTCTGTCACACAAGAAAATCCCGTTGTTCCCTATTTGAAGTTTGAAAAATGACGTGAAGTACCCTGCCAAATGGAAAGAATCAGTAACAAAGACGACTAGTGTAAATGCCCATCTACGTTAGTTTAATGCCTTTCACGTGTGTGTCACATCCCCTCATGCAATTTTTGACACCTAGGGTTCATAGAATCCTCCATTCAAATGTAGTATTTGAGATAAAAAAAAAAAAAAGAAAAGTATATATGCTGACATAAATTATATGAGATAAGTGTATAATGTGGACCATTGAAAAAATTATAATAAAATTAAATTATTATTTAATGAAGAATGCTAATCAGTATCCTAAAGACATTGATTAAGGAATCAAAAGAAGAAAATTTTTATTAGAAAATGATGTATTTAATATTTTGAAAAGTGAAAAACTTAGTTTTTTAATAAAAACTTACTCTTAATGGATTCTTTAGTCAATATCCTTAGAATACTGGTTAGCAAGACCCTTATTTAATAACTTGTATAAATTTTGTAAGATGTTATTGTTACTTTGCGCGAGTATACTATTGCTCTTCTTCTTGAGATTCTAGCCAACTTTGTAAATGGAGCTACAACTTCTTCAGTCCCTCGTGGTAATCTCCATCCATACAGATGAGATAGAGTGATAGACCTTCCCATCGTTTGAAAATTTCCTAGGCCGGCCGGCACTCCAAGGCTGGGACCAATTTCCATTTAATTTAGTATCATTTGTGGTGGATAGCTATACAAGCATTGGATTTATTATTATATTTTATTTTAAAATTGAAAAGTAGTGCTATCCAATATAAACTTTCAATTTTTTATTCTTTAACTAGAGCATGGTTAGCAAGGTCTATATATTTTTTATGGCAAATATACTAAGAGCGCCAGTTAAGACATAAAAAAATATAAAATCTTAATGGGAGGGTGGTGTTTCTAAATTTTTAACTATTAAATACATCGTTTTTTAATAAAAGTTTAAATCTTGAATTCCTTAAGGAGTCCAATAATTAGCATTTGCCATAAAAAATAAAATAAATATTCAATAATATTTTATGTCAACAATCAAAATAAAATCCCCAATTTCGTCACTGAAATTGTAACACCGTATTAACTTCATCTCTGACGTTAACAAAATTTCAAAAACATTCCCGAAATTGTTAAAAGTTAATCAATCTAGTTTCTCCATCAATAATGTTAAAGACTAGATTAATTGGGGTTACAGACTAGATTGATTTATTTTTGATAACTTCAGAGACATTTTTGAATTTCATTAATGTTAGGGACGAGATTGATACGATGTTATAATTTCAGGGATCTTTACTTAAAATTAAATTCTCAAAAGGAGTATTCTATTGTAAGGAAAAGAGTAGTATACAATCCATATTCTGTTTATGAATTGAATAGTATAAGACCCACAGACACAGACTGAATAACTTGGGGGTTATTGGAGATGGGTAACGCAAAGACTTTAGCTTCAGAGTTTCTCTCTGCTTTTCTCTTGCTTTGTTTCTATGGCACACTAGTTTGTGCTAAATACATAAAGTATAATACTGGGGCTGCTATTGTGCAAGGAAAATTGAATGTTCACCTTGTTGCACATTCCCACGACGATGTTGGTTGGCTGAAGACTATTGATCAGTACTATGTTGGGTCAAACAATAGTATTCAGGTTAGAATCATATAATTCTGTGTATTCATATTCATTTAGATTTGTTAGACTTCAAAGTTTTAACTTTCATTGCTGTTATGTGTTTAATTGTTTTGTAGGGGGCCTGCGTTGAGAATGTGCTGGACTCGGTGGTTGTGGCCCTTCAAAAAGATCCAAATAGAAAGTTTGTGTTTGCTGAGATGGTAAAATCTGGGAACTTAGTATCCAGAGTTCAGTTCAGAAAGAAGAGGGAATAAAAATTCATTGGGCGTGGTGGAAGATCATTAAGTTTTTTGGCACAGTTACTCATGTCATCAATTTTTTTAAATTTAAATTCAGTTCTGGGTTTCATATTTTATTTATTTTTCTTAAATAAATGATTTTTTCATGGATCTTGCGAACCAGTATCATAAAGATATTGGTTAAAAAAGTAAGTTTTTATTGAAAAATTAAGCTTTTAATTTCTCAAAATATTAAATACACCACTTCCCAATAAATTAAAGTAAGTTTTTATTGAAAAATTAAGTTTCTAACTTCTCAAAATATTAAATACACCACTTTCCAATAAATTTTTTATTCTTTTGATTCCTTAACCAATATCCATAGGACATTGGTTAGCATTCTCCTTTTTTTCATCGACGAGAACATAATGGATATGACATCCTTAAAAGAGCATTAAATGTTTTGGCATATTTACTTAGTCATCAAATTCATTATTTCAGTTATGTGTTTCATTTTTAAAAAAAAATTATTTTCTTGAATAAATTACAGGCGTTTTTCCATCGATGGTGGGTAGAACAAAGTCCAGAAACACAAGAACAAGTAAGAAAGGTTGTGGATGCCGGGCAGCTAGAATTCATGTATGCAGCAGTATATTTAGTGAGCTGTTTTGTGGTCCTGTTTGTGTGTGAGATTGTGGTGTCTGTAAAAGAGATAGATTAATATATGCACTATGCACATGTGACTCTAATGTGTTATTCTGTCGGCAGAAATGGTGGTTGGTGCATGCACGATGAAGCCACGTGCCACTACATAGACATGATTGACCAAACCACTTTGGGTCATCGCTTCATCAAGGATCAGTTTAACAAGATCCCTCGTGCTGGATGGCAGATTGATCCGTTTGGACACTCTGCAGTCCAGGCTTACCTACTAGGTGCTGAGGTGTGTCTTAAGTTTTTGTCAAATTTTTTTTTTTTTTGAAGAATCAGGTTTAACACAAGAATAATATTTAACTTAATATATATAGTACTACTTATACTAAGTTCAAAAAATATTATAAGACTATTAGTAAAAAAAAAAAAAAAACGAAATATTATAAGACTAGGAAATAACTCCCAAAATCTTCCCCAATTAGATAACTAATTGATTCCACGATGTATTAAAAAAAAAATCAGCTAAAATATTTTAAATGTATTCTAACATTTACCATTAAGTTAAGGATTTAATTGGTATATAAAGATTTTTTATACAGTCAACCAATCATAAATTGACATATAAGCTAAAATGTTTGACTTTTATACTAACTATCTTAAAAATCACTCATATCATAATTTCCGATTGGTTGACAGTATAAAAAACTTTACACTCACAGTGCATACCAATTAAACTGTTAAGTTAAAGCTTATTAAAATTTAAAATGTTACAATTAAAAGCATCAAACAAAAGAAAATAAACTGAAAATATTCTAAACAACAACTTTAAAATCTTGGAGAAGAACAATGGAAGTGACACTATTGTAAGGGTACACGATTTAAGAAGGGTCAAACTACATCCTAGATGGAGATGAAGTATGGAACCAAACTAATGTTTGAGACAAAGTCAAAGTATGTGAAGTCAAACTTGAACTTGAATAGAGCTGAGCAAATCTTTCAAGTCGGAAAGCAGCCAATCTTTTAGGTTGGAAAGGAGTCAATCATCAAAATGAGAGGTGGGATCAGACACAACCGATCGAGTTTTGAACAATGATGACTATGGAAGAGGAGCCCACGAGAGAGGCAAATATTGTTTTCTCAATTATATTATAATGGATTCTAATATATTTCAAGAATCAACTAAGATATTCTAAATATATTTTAACACTTTTTTTTAAAGTGTATATATTTTTTTCTCAGTAAAAAAAAAGTGTATATTTTTATTTTGAATCATTAAGTGTATATTTTTATACACTATTCAAATAACATTTTCACTTATATAATTTTTTAAGTTATCTTAATTTTCAACACACAATTACTTGTGTATGAAACTATCATTTAATTTTACATTCCAACCTTATTTAGTCATTATGTTAGCAATTATATGAGATGTAAAACTTATTAAATACAATAATACATCACTAAATACAAGTGTATAAATTTTTGTAGCGAAATTATGCATCAAAATTAAATTCAAGTGGTGCACTGGAATCATTTTCCAAATTGTTATTAATAACTGTGAAATGCATAATCATCTTATCAATGTCAAGACACTTTATTTTTTTCCGAAAAAATTTTACCTTCAATTTAATAGCATAATTGTGACTTAGTTAAAAAATGAATAATCTATTTTGATATGTCTTTGCAGCTTGGCTTTGAATCTGTACACTTTGCTAGGATTGATTATCAGGACAGAGCTAAGCGCAAAGGTGATAAGTCTCTTGAAGTTGTGTGGCGTGGGTCCGAAACATTTGGTTCTTCAGCTCAGGTTTGGATTGAAACTTCTGCACCCAGAAGAGCCATTTCTTTCTTTAGCTAGAATGACTGATTGTGTAGTTTTTTTTTTTTTTTTTTTTTTTTTTTTTTTTTACCATTTTGGGTCTGCTGCAGATTTTTGCCAATGCTTTTCCCATTCATTATAGTGCTCCAAACGGTTTTAAATTTGAAGTCGATAGTAATGATACTCCATTACAGGTTCTAACACACTCAACCATTAAGATGCAGATGTTATTTTGCATATTTTGTTAAGCACATGGTTCATTGCATGTCACTGTTTACACTGCAGGATGATCCTCTTATTTTTGATTACAACGTTGAACAGCGTGTCCAAGACTTTATTGATGCTGCTACTACCCAAGTAGGCCCTTTCTGTCCAAGAGTATTAATAGATAGTGCCCTGGTTTAAAATTGTGGTTGCGGTCGCAATTGCTGTTATGTTGCATTTATTGCAATTACGGATAATTGCAAAAAAATAACCAGCTATTGTGGTCGCAATGTGGTTGCAGAGACCACTAAAACCGCAATATTGCAGCTGCAATTGCAGTTGTAGACTCCAATTTAAAACTTTGCATGATGCATTTTCAATGAGTGTATCACTACAATAGACAAGAATGTGGAAATTTAATTTTCTTGTACTTATTATAGGCAAATGTGACCAGGACAAACCATATCATGTTTACAATGGGTGATGATTTCCAATACCAATATGCAGAATCTTGGTTCAAGCAAATGGATAAATTAATTCACTATGTTAATAAGGTAGGGGTTTATATTGAATATCCTAGCTATTGACTTTTATACTTGTGTGGATAGTATCATGCTGAGTTCAAATACATGTTCCCCTATGTTTGATCTTACCAGGATGGTAGAGTGAATGCCTTATATTCTACTCCATCTATTTACACCAATGCAAAGAATGCTGCAAATATATCATGGCCACTGAAAACTGATGATTACTTTCCGTAAGGATCTGATATTGTTATGTTAGCAAAGTAGCTTATGATCTATTAACCACGTAATGCTGCATATGCCTGATGATTTCTTTTAGGTATGCGGATGGACCAAATTCCTATTGGACAGGCTTTTTCACCAGTCGCCCAGCCTTGAAGCGATATGTTAGGTTGCTAAGTGGATACTACTTGGTATAACATTGATGTTCTAATCAAAATGAAATTGGGTGGATTTTCTTTGCTTGCATGACTCCAAGGATTCTAAACAAATCTGAGACATTGCTAACATTTTGTTATAGGCAGCACGTCAACTTGAATTTTTTGCTGGAAAGAAATCAACTATATCCAATACTTTTGACCTTGGAGATGCTCTAGGAATTGCACAGCACCATGATGCTGTCACTGGCACTGCCAAACAACATACGACTAACGACTATGCCAAACGATTGGCTATTGGAGCCTCTAAGGTCAGCAACTTGAACTTTTCCAAATTAAAATTTTGATAATGTATTTTGTGTCCTGCATTTGTTTGTCTGGACAATGTTCCAAAATAAAACTATTTCTTGTAGGCTGAAGCGGTTATTAGTTCTTCTTTGGCTTGTCTTGTTAGTAAGCAATCAGGTGATCAATGTTCAGCACCTGCATCGGCATTTGCCCAGGTAATGTTTCTCAAAAATTAAAAATCAAACAACTCATTTCTCTATTCTTAATGAGATGTTTTAGGTTTTTATTTCTCATTTGTGGTGTGGCTGTGATATTACGGTTTTGGCAATTTAATTGCCGTTGCATCAACCATATCCTATTTGAAGTTTTATTCTGTTAATTAGTTACTGACTTAACTGCTTTTTAGTTATTCAGTTGCTCTTTCATTCGTGTATAAATACATTACTCTTCAATGATAATACACAAGATTGATTTTCTCAAATTAATAATATGATAAACATAACGTAACCCCAACAGTGATTAATATTATAACTGAAATTTGAAACCATAGTCTTGCAAAAACAAAAACATGTTGAAGTAGGTTCTGTCATTGTTCTGTTCCAGCTACTGATATATATATATATATATATATATATATATTTTTAGACTTGTTTTCCATCTTTATGTCAACTGTGTTTGTGTAGATTATGTAGTTAATCTCCTATTCTTGATTCTTGAATGGTTTTTCTCCTTTTTTTTATAATCATTATTTGATTTTGGCAGTGCCAATTACTCAATATCAGTTACTGCCCTCCAACAGAAGACAATATTCCGGAAGCTAAGAGTTTGGTAATATTTTCATAATGTTTTGTTAGCAATTCTGGTTAAATATTATTTATGATATGTTAATGGTTTGTTTCCAGGTAGTAGTGGTGTATAACCCACTTGGATGGAATCGTACTGACATTGTCAGAATACCAGTGAGTATCTATCATTTGCCTGTGGATTCATGAAATAAATCAAACTCCAATATGGTACTGAAAAGGACAACTTGCATTAGGTCAATGATGCTAATCTTGTTGTCCAAGATTCATCTGGCAATAAGCTTGAAGCACAATATGTGGATATGGATGATGTTACGACAAATTTAAGAAAATTCTATGTGAAGGCTTACTTGGGGCTGTCACCAAAACAAGCCCCGAAATATTGGCTTCTGTTTCAGGTGTCAGTTCCTCCACTTGGATGGAGTACTTACTTCATTTCTAAAGCAGACAGAAATGGTAAAGTTCCAATCCCCCCCTTTTTCTGAAGTCCACTCTCTCTCTCTTTCCATTTGGACAGTGCATCTCAAGCTTCATTCAGCACTGCACTCCTTTTATAACTACTCAATGACTTTCTTTTTTGGTTTCGACCCAAATTGTTATCAATAGTTTCTTATTTTATTAGTAGATGCAAGAGATATGTAAAAGTGTAAAACGATATGAAGAATATGTAACAAATGTGTGAGATTTGTTTATAATAGGAAACTGTTCCTATCAGAATGGAGTGTGAGAGCGGTTGTCTTGTAATGGAGTTTGCATGCTAGACTTGTTTTGGTAGTAGATTTGACTCTTCTCATCCGCGAATGTAAGCATGTTAGGCCAAATTATGTTAAATTGTGTATGATTTATTTGCAATGTTTTGTGCATGTGATGCATTTTTCAATTACTAGTATTATGTGAAGAAGGAGATGTGGTATTCCCCAAAAAAAAGATTGAAGAGGATGTAGTATTCTTCATCAAAACTGAAAAAGAGGATGCAATATTCCCCCAACAAGATTGAAGGATGGGAGGGGATGTAGTATTACCCCCTCATTTATGACGGTGGTCAAATAAAATACAAAATATGCTCTCTTTTTTTTTTTCAATTTAATGTATTTATTGATTTTGCTTCATTGGTGTTTCAACTTGATAGGGAAAAGTATGAATGGACTTCCCTTGCACATCAGGGGTCAGAAAGGTGAGAACATTGACATAGGACCAGGAAATTTAAAGTTGTCCTTTTCTTCAACCTCCGGACAACTCAAACGGATGTATAATTCCAGAACTGGAGTAAGTAATTTCGCATGTTCATACAGCACAGAAGAATGTTCACAGTTTTCTGTTAACTGAGTTCTTAGTCATAATAAACTGCCAAACTACAAACTAAAATATAGTGCACCAAAGGTGGCATTCAGCAGTCATAAGGAGCCAATAAAATTTCTATTTGACATACACCATAAAGTACATAGTAAAGACTGTTTTCAGTCATTAACACAATGTTTACACAATCATGAAACTTCAAATTTTCGTATTTTATAAGCAGAGATTGCTGTTAAATTTTTTTTTTGTGTCATGTTGAGTATATATTCTGTTGAACTCTTTTGCATGAGATCATTTTAATTCTAAACCATAGGTAATAGATTTTAATGCATAGCAAGCATGTTGAAGCCATATTTTGTCACTTAGGTTTAGCTTAATTCATTTCATATGAAGATAAAATTTTAAGGGTGTCTTGGAGAAATAAATATTTCACAATTTTTAAATTTTCCCAGGTTGATATACCGATTCAGCAAAGCTATCTCTGGTATGGTTCCAGTGAGGGCGGTAGTTCTGGTGATACTCAGGTGTGTGATTTCTTTGCACAAACAAGGGCACTAATTCTAATAACAAATTAAATTAGTAGTGTATGCTTCAGTGGTGTGATTTTTGCTGTAGGCTTCTGGTGCATATATATTCCGGCCTAATGGATCCCCTCCAACTATTGTTTCAAGATCAGTAAGTTTCATCTTCTAGCCATTTAACTTATGGCATTAATTTTAATATAAGATGACATAAAAATGGTGATTGATAAGACTTCAACAAAAAATCATTCAAATTATCATGGGTTTGCTATTCTTCTTGATCTCTTATAGACATATCTCTTTCCACTTCCTATCAAGCTTTATATTTCTGATGCTATATCTGTTATCTGTATAGATACATTTTAATTTATTTGATATGCAGGTTCCCTACAAGGTAATCCATGGGCCGCTAGTTGATGAGGTTCATCAGAAGTTTAGCTCTTGGATTTACCAGGTCAGTCACTTAGCTTATCCGCTATGAACTAATTTTTATCGAACAGGGCCAAAAAGTACTTTGCACTCAAGAGACTTTTTAAATATTTTTTATGCATTTCTTTTACATATATTTGCAACTTGCAAGTCATATATATTCTTATTTGTAATAAATGTATGGATTTCTAGACACAACAATGAATGTTGCATTTCTTGAGGTAAGGTAAGTTGTATTCATATAAACAGAACCTAGCTAATGCTGAAAATGGATTCGATGCATGCAAGACGAGAAAGCAGTGCACCCTAGGATCTCGCTTCATGACACTCAGAACTACTGTTTAGACTAGAACAGTGAGTGATTTAATATTCAAAATTTACAAATTACAGGATACAGGGAATATGAAAAAATAAAGCATTGCAGAGGGAAAAGTTGAAACTCATCTATCATCTCTTTCATATAAGCTCATTACAAAAGTTGCTATTTATAGTAGTTAGTCAACACATTGTAATGGTAGTTACATTAAATACCTAAATTGCTTTGCTCTTTCCATGTGTACTTATCTGCTTACTGTTATTATTTATTTTTTTAGGTTACTAGGCTTTACAAAGACAAAGACCATGCTGAAATTGAATTCACCGTAAGTCACATTGTCTGGCCTAATATCAAATAGAATATTATGGCTTTTAATTGGCCTCATCCGGATTCTGAATATAGAAATAACAAATAAGGTTCTGACACAAATTTATTTATGAAGATTGGTCCAATTCCTACTGATGATGGAGTTGGAAAAGAGGTGATCACACGATTGACAGCAAATATGGCCACAAACAAGGAGTTTTATACTGATTCTAATGGAAGAGATTTTCTGAAGCGGGTAACTCATACAATTTTCCTTCTGTTTATAGTGAAATCCTTCCGAGCAGGGGGGTGCAACATTGGCTTTCGTGACTGATAAAAATGTTTATGCAGGTTCGAGATCATAGGGAAGATTGGCAGCTTCAAGTTACTCAACCAGTAGCAGGAAACTATTATCCAGTAAACTCTTTTACTCTCTTAATTTCATCAGGAATTAGGGTTTTTTTTCTTCTGATAACGAAGGTGGCAAAAAAATGAAAACACAAGCAAAGACTAAATTTTATAGGGAGCATCCAATACTAGGAAACAAATCAGGTGAAATTGATAGATAGAGAGAGATGCCTATAAGTTTGTTTGCTTCGTAGCTGATGAGCTTCTATAATCTTCCTTTAGTTGGTTATAACTCAACTAAGTTTTTGTTTTCTTTACAGCTTAATCTTGGAATTTATGCTAAGGATAAGAAATCTGAACTCTCAGTTTTAGTTGATCGTGCCACTGGTGGAGCCAGCATCAAAGATGGTGAGGTGGAACTGATGCTTCATAGGTATACATGTCATTTTTCATTTTTTTGTTCAAGATTATTTCATTATATACAAACTACTAATATCCAGTGTTTACTACTCAAGGCGTATTCTCCATGATGATGGTAGAGGAGTAGGGGAAGCACTTGATGAACAAGTTTGCGTGAACAACAACATTACATGTGAAGGACTAACGGTATGACAATGTCACCAATTAGTTTATTTTTATGCATCCTGACTAATGGATTGAATGGCAAATTTAGTTTGCCTTTTGAAGACAAGAATGGAAACACTCCCTTTCTTTCACCAGCAGGGGTAGAAAAACTAGAAACAAACTATGCTTTCCTTTCTTCTGCTATATATAGCACATGGAAATTCTATCCCCCTTTTTTTGTAATATCTCATTCTACATGCTGTATAAGGTAAGAGGAAATTATTACATCAGCATCCACAAGCTTGGAGCAGGCTCGCGGTGGCGCCGTACAACTGGTCAAGAAATTTACTCACCACTCTTGTTGGCTTTTACACACGATGTATGACTCAATTGTAGTGACTTCATGGACTAATTAATCATCACAATATTACATCTTCTGAGACTTGTTATTGATCAGAACTTGGAAAATTGGAAGTCCTCTCATTTGACCAAAGGAACTGTCATGGACCCAAATTACAGCTTGCCTCCCAATGTTGCTTTGATAACTCTTGAGGTAGATTATATGCAGCACAGAAATTGTATAGGCACTACTACTCTCTATTTCTCTGTCCCTTTTTCTCTAACTTAATTATTTTGCAGGAGTTGGGTGATGGAATTGTGCTTCTCCGTTTGGCACATCTGTATGAGGTAAATATATAACAACAATCATCATCATCCTCTTCGAGATGAACCAAACCAAAGTAATATAACCAAAACTCAACAGGATGATATATTACCAAGTCCTGCAATAATACCTATTTTGGTGTACTTAAGTTGAAATAGCAATACCTCTCTTTTTGTAGCTAAATCAATTTGTAATATATATCTCAAATGTTTCTTTCATGTTTTCAATGTGGTTAGCCAAATGAAGATGCTGAGTATTCAACTCAGACCAAAGTTGAACTGAAGAAGTTATTTGCCACAAAAATGGTACATAAAGCTTGTTCTCACCTCTCCTCCCCCCAAACCGAAGGGTTTAACCTTTTCTGGCTTGTCTTTGTGCTGCACATAGCCACCTACTTTCCTAGATTATGTTTTTTTTCTTGCAGATAAAAGAGTTGAAGGAGGTAAGTTTATCAGCTAACCAAGACAAGTCAGATATCAAGAAGTTGACATGGAAGGTTGAAGGGGACAATGGGCAAGAAACTCAAGCAGTTAGGGGTGGCCCTGTCAATAGTTCCGATTTTGTTGTGGAGCTTGGTCCCATGGAAATACGTACTTTCCAGTTGAAATTTTAAAAAATGCAGCCTCAAATCATCATTAATGATTTTATTATAAGAAATAAATATGTTTCACTATTAATTGCAGTCTTCTATTTCTGAATGCAAAAGCTTATTAATCAGTGGATTGTGCAAGTGCCCCTTATCATTAAATAACGCATTATACATATTGGCTTTTACGAGATCATGAGGTATGAGGTATACCGTATACAGTTCACAGAAAACGGCAGCAACAAAATGGTGCTGTGGCCGCATCAGAGGAGACGAAAGGGCGTTTCCACCACAGCTCAGTTTCAGATATAATTTTAGGGTATAAAAATACAAACTTTTTGCATTATAATAACTCACTAAAATCAACCCTAACCTGTTTAGAAGCGAATCTCGCTCAGTTGCTCTCCCTTGCCGCTGCAATCCATTTGCGCACTCTATCATTGTCTCAGCTCCATCAAGCTATCGTCTATTGTTTATTTAAGTGTGCAAAATATAGATTAACAACTGAATGACTTGATTAGGAACATTAAGAAGTAACGATTTGATTAGAATTCAGTTTATTTTACTTCTGAAACACTCAAATGATCAAGCTAAAAACAGAAGACCAAGTTATAGACGACCCAACCCAGAACGAAATTGTTGTAGATAATTCAGTTATTAGTTAGTTAGTGTACCTTATGAAGAAGGGATGTTAGTTACAGCTGATTGTAATGTACATTATAAATAGTGATGCAATGTGAATATAAAAGTGTGTGATGTGAATAAAATTCAGTTCTAAATATTCATTCTATTCTCTCTACTCTTTTCAATACTTCTCTATTCTTGAGTGATTAGTGAGTGTGTATTCTAACAAGCGATATCAGTAGCATAATCGATTCCTGGGAACCAGAAAAATCTTTCCCAAGCATGGTGATAGAGTATGGGCGGGAAGTACGTAGTTGGGGCCTTTCCACACTATGACAAACCCAAATACAATATGAATAGGCCAACATGCAAACAAAGAGGAGTACATCAGAAATATTCTAGAATAGGAGCAATTTACCATTATAAGCATTTTATTAAAGAAGTTAGTAGTTAAACCAGGTGTCATTAGACCCTACAAATTAGGAAACTAAATTGTAAGAATTGGTTATATAAACCAATAGTGAAGGAATGAAAAGTAAGGAAGAAATTACCAAAAGTCTCTCTTTAGGCTTTCCTTCAGCAGACAGTCTGACACACCTGAAATTGCCCAGCTACTCTATTCCATCAATGCCCTAACCCACGCCTTCACAGAAGCTACCCAAGAAATCCGCCATGACTCCTACCTTCCAACCTTTCATACTATACAACACCAACTTCAAAAGCTTTGAAACCCAACTGCAACCCCACTTTCACTCAAGCCAGCAACCACAACCTCCGATAACGATTCCATCTTCTACGCTTCCGTCGAGAGTGTCATTGTCCAGTGAGGTTCCGTCTTCCTCCGCTTAAACCAGAACGTCTCTGACGAGGGTCTCCTTCCAGGCGCTGGCGCCGCCACAGGGACCAGCTTCTAGGTGGCCATGGGTACCTTGGAACATTGGACCCCAAAATCTTCTTAGGGTTACGCTGTTAGGCTTTGCCACAACTTGGGCCTATCCGCTGATTGGGCCGTGTTTCTCATGATTGGCAAGGACTCATTGATTGCTCTCTCCTTACAACTTGGTAAGGATTACTTTCGGTTAGAATCAAAGGGGTTATGGTTCATAAACTTTTTAAGATTTTGACGTTAATAAAAGACTAAAATTAAATGAATAAAGATTTATTATGGACTAACGTGTTTATCTAAGTGTGCAGATCCTTCTAAGTCCAAAGATTGTCTAAGTCCAAAGACTTACCATTCGTCCAAACCCTCTGTGGTTTGAGCGCTATGTTCTCACCGGACTAAGTTTGCTTTTCACGTTGCTTATCCGAGCCCAAAGACTCATTCTTGTAAAAGTTTCTTTGTTTCTTAGTCCAATGTTATAGTCCATCAGAAGTTAATAAGTGGACTATAAGATAGCGTGAACTTGTAGAAGTGTTTGTTTATATTTTTACTCAACATGTAAAAGGGTAATATCCCTCAGGCAAACATTCTTTATAATCTTCGTATCATCAAACTGGTATCCCTAGTGGATGCACATAGTATCCCCACAAGCTTAGATTCTTTGGACCTGCTATAGGATTAATCTTCGCTCGGGTGTTTAGTCACAGTTAAGGTTCTTCCCCTCTTCCCAAGAATATGTTTTGAGAGATTCGAACCGCGGTCCTCTCCCACAAACTCAGCCTGCATAACCAACTGAGTCACACCCATTGAGTTCCATTTAATTGATTTTGATAAGTAAGTTCTACCACATCATGATTTTCGTTAAAGATGACAAAAATAAAATATAGGAAAATGAATAAAAAAAAATGAACCTTTTGGGCCATTTTACTATTAAGTGTTGATATGTTTAATGAGTAATACTCCTCATTCTTTATTAAATATTCGTACGTCAAAACTATTAGATCGATCTCTTAAGTTTATTTCTTTTTTCGATGTGGTCCATTAAATTTATTTTGTGTTAAATAGGTCCCATAAGTTAGGTTCGGGTGACAACGTAATGTTGTTTTTACCAATCCTGCAAAATCTCTCATCTCTTGACCTATATGGCACATCCGAGCCTAGCTGACACGTTGATATGGCAATTAAAATAATAAATTATTAATTTTTTTATGACTTTTAAGATAGTTATGATAAGAGTTAAATATTTTTTATGATATAATAATTTATGATTAATTGACAATATAAATTTTTTTACATTGACAATATATGCCAATTAAATCCACTAACTATGTAAGAAAGAGCAATGATACTAACACACCCTTTACCACCTTCAAGATTTCAACACACTCTTTATTATTAGATGGATTTCATGTGTCACCCACTTAATAGAGAGTGAACCCATGTGATTTAATGAGTCTTGCATGAAAATCACCCAATAATGAAGAGAGTGTTGAAGTGTTTGTATTAAAGAGTGTGTTGCTAGCATTTCTCTGTAAGAAATATTAAACAACCCTCCCGAGGAAAATAATTAACACCCGTTGTATATGTATCCAAGAAAATAGAAGAAAACTTAGGTGCAATTTCATAGATACTTTAGATGCTGTTTTTCAATGGGAACATGACACGTGTAACAACTCATCAATGAAAATATAATAATAAAGAGAGTGTTGAAGCATGTGTAGTAAAGAGAGTGTCGCTAACATTCATGTTTAAGAAATATTAAACAACCCTCCCGAGGAAAATAAATAACACCTGTCGTATATGTATCCAAAAAAATAGAAGAAAACTTAGGTGTAATTCCATAGATACTTTATGTGCTATTTTTCAATGGGAATATGACATGTTAATAGCTCATCAATGAAAATATAATATATGTAAAAGCTGTTACACATGTCATGTTTGTAATGCCCCAGGCTGCTTTCCGAATTGACGATTGTCTCCCACAAACCAACACAAGTCTCTTCAGCGTGTTTTGTAATCACTCACATGCTTCTTAGGAAAAACTTTCGAGGAGGTCACCCATCTAGAATTACTCCAAGTCAAACACATTTTACTTTGGAGTTCTTAAGTGATGGGCTTCCGAAAAGAAAATGCATCTTATTAATATAGGTGGTACTAATCAATTCCTTTAAGTCTTCTTCAACTGTGCGGTCTCATATCTGCATAGTTTCAGGATCTCTCTCGTTCCAGTTTGAAATCGGTTTATTCATATCTTGCTAGGAGCTGTTCCTTATCCGTGTTTTATCTTTTGCATCGGAGATCACGTCTCGCATTTGTCAGTCTCGGATGTCACAATGTTGCCACTGAAAAACAACACCTAAAATATATGTGGGATTGTAGTTAAGTTTTCTAAAAAAATAGTACTACCTAGGGTCCTCAATATAAGAGACAAAATCCTAATTCATCAAGAGCAAAGAAAATTATTGAAATCAATTCATTTTAAATTTAATTCTACAAATTCCTCTATTTAATTACTTCTAATTCAAATTTTGTCAAAAAAAAAAATTACTTCTAATTCAACTAACTTATTTATTACTAAATCCAAACACTACTATCTCATCAATGAGTAAAGCAAAACCAAAGCACTCATATAATAATTTATTGCCTCTCTTTAATATAAATTTTATAATAAATAAAAATAAAAATGAAATTTAACATAAAAATTGATTATTTTTTTTTTTTTTATATATTGAAAAAAAAAAATCTTTTCTACCTCTTAAATTAAGGATCCAGGGAGTAGTTAACAATATAGTTCGTACCGGTAAGCGCGCGGGAAATTTCGAGGACAGTTAAAGCTTGTCAGATGCTTGTTCCCTCTACTTTCTACTACGCCGCCACGTGTCCTTTCTTCATTTACCCGTTTCTTACAACTATCGTTTCGTTACTCTCTTTCTCTCTCTCTCTCTAAATTCTCCCCTTTTCACTCCCAAATCCACAGTCCTATAACGACCTTAGAACTTGGAAAAATTCAACAATGGCTTCTCAAAACCCTAACCACAGAAAATCCCTCTACCCAGAGGTAATCGATTCCAATTCTAACGCTTCATCACCATTCCTCTCTAACCGAAACCCGAGCCACACCTCCTCCTCCAATCTCTACCCTTCAATCGACGTCAGCGAGCTCGTCGAAAACCTCTTCCCAGAAACCAATAGCCCCGGCTCCCCCACGGCCCCCCAAGAAGCCACCGAAGAGGTTCTCATCACTGTCCCCGGCGCCATTCTCCACCTTATCGATAAGGAATACAGCGTCGAACTTGCGTGCGGTGATTTCACCGTCGTTTGCCTCCGCCAGGGCCAAAACGTCGTCGCCGTTTACGCTCGTGTCGCCGATGAAATCCAATTTCCTCTGGCGAAAGACGAGGCTTCCGTTAAGGTTGACGACAATCACTACTTCTTCTCCTTCCGCGCCCCGGATCGGGATCCCAACAAGGAGGGTTCCGATTCGAGCGACGAGGAAGGAGGACAAGATCGCCGCAAGGTTAAAGGCGGTTCCGGCGGTTTCTTGAGCTATGGTTTGACGATTGCGTCGAAGGGGCAAGAAAGTATGCTTAAGGAATTGGATAAGGTTTTGATGGAATGCAGCAGCTTCTCTGTGCAAAAGGTGTCGGAGAAGGCGAAGAAGAAAGGGGAAGCTCTGGATGGTTCGGTGGCGAAGGAGATTTCGCCGGCGGATTTGAGGTCGGAGAAGAAGAAGGATTTGATTGAGGAGAGGAGTGCTGCGTTCTGGACCACGCTGGCTCCCAATGTGGAGGATTATAATGGAACCGCTGCGAGGTTCATCGCGGCCGGTTCAGGGCAATTGATTAAGGGGATTTTGTGGTGTGGGGATGTGACCGTGGAAAGGTTGAAATGGGGAAATGATGTCATGAAGAAGAGGATGATTTCCGGTTCACAGAAGGAGATTAGTCCCGAAACCTTGAAGCGGATCAAAAGGTGTGGTGTTAGACTTGTTCTGGTTGATTCTGGTTCTAATTTTTTGGTGTGGTCAAATCTTGTTTGTATTGGCTCTGTCCTGGTGGAATGGAATGAGGATTGCTTATGTTTAAACATGCTAATTAACACATATATGAGTTCAATTTTGATACACCGTAACTGTAAAGTTTTTTATACTATCAATTATTCACAAACATTTTATAATGAGTTGACAATTTATGATTGGTTTAAAGTGTAAAAAATCTTTATAATGACAATGCATACCAATTAAATCCAATAAGTAATGCGTGCTTTAACTTTAAATGTTACAAATGGTATTTAAAAGGAGAGTTTAATTATGATGTATTGACATTGTAAAGATTTTTACACAATCATTGTGATGTTTTTTATACCGTGGTAGATGGTCGGGAATGGAAATTACTTAAAAAGTACAAAATCATGATGTATATATGTATGGAAATTTTCTTAGTACCTTATATGTAAAAGAATAGTTTTGAACTTTGGGTGACCAAGACATCCCCTAACCTGCTCCCTCCTTGTTAGATAATAAGATGAACTTTTTTGTTTAAGGAGATATATGGTATATTTAGTGACATTTTGAAGAAATCAAGTGGTTCAATTGTATTCAGGTAACTCTTATCATGTACCCATTTAATACGATGAATGGTCTAAAACCAAAGTCTAAGAGCGATAATGAAAATTAGATGAAGTTTTGTAACAGCTTACTGAAACTAAAATTGTTCTCTTTCTGTATTTCAAATGATCGTGTTACAGTAGAGAAGTAATTACTGTGGGACTCTTAAACGTCTTTCTGTTTTATGCTGTCTATCCAATGTTTATTAGACAATGAAGTTAGAGTCTGCAACTTCTAAGTAGTTATGGTTATTTCTCCTTTTTTTTTGTCAGTTTGATCATTTATATAACTGATATTTTGTCCTTTGGCTTGATGCTTATATAGGGTTAAGAGAGTGACTAAAATGACAGAGAATGTGGCAACTGGGGTCCTCTCTGGGGTTGTGAAAGTCTCTGGATTTTTCACTAGTTCAGTGGCAAATTCAAAAGCGGGAAAGAAATTTTTCAGCCTTCTACCGGGGGAAGTTGTGCTTGCATCATTGGATGGATTCAGTATGTCAGTTATCTTAATCCCTGGCTTTTAGGGGACTTATGATTTACATTCGTCACTTAAATGTTGTTTGAGTTCCAAGCAACAACAAAGGAAGAAATTGATAACCCTCCATCTTCTTTAGACAAAGTAAACAAAATAAGATATTTTATTAATTAAAAAGTAAGGAAAATAAGATAATACTTTTAGCTTATTCAGATTATCATCATCATCATTATCGTCATCATCATAATTAATTTTGTTATTATTACTATTATCATTGTTATTGTTGTTATTGTCATTATTTTCTTTTTCTTTTGAGATGAGTAGTTCATACCTTCTTTTGGTTGCTTTGGATGAAATTTTGATATTTCAGTCTGTGATCTTTTAAGTGAAAGGTTTCTGCTCATTGGCTGTAGCTATTTTATTTAATAATATACTGGGTCCTGTCTCTTTTATTGATATTCATATCTAGGATGTTCTACTAGATATATAGAAACTGAGTGCACTTGGTTCTGAATTTCAAACACAAGTGGAGATTTGTCTTGGCAGAGATTAGGTGGGATTAACTTTGATATATTTAGAGATGGCAAAATTAGTCTTTTCGTTCCTTATCTTAATTATTTTGTTTAACTTGGTCCCCTAACTTTTACTTGTGTCAAGTTTGTCCTCTATGTTGGCAAACGTTAACACGGTTACCCTTTCTGTTAGTTTTCATATAATACCATCAAAATTTATGTTAAAACTCAATAAAATTATTTTCTCTCTCTTCCTTCCACTATTTTTTCTGGTGAGTTCCCCCATCTTTTCCAACGACTGAAGCTCAACAAATGTTGCTCCTCTATCTTTCTTCCTCTTCTCTCTCTTTCTATCCTCTCTCTTCTTTCTATTCTTTCTCAGTATATAATACCGCTCTAGAGCCCTAAGGAACATTTTTGCCTTGTCTCACTCTCATCATTGAGAACCTTCTCCCCACGAATTTCCACCAGCCTCGAAACTGCAAGCCACCGCACCTTAATCCTGCACATCACAGCAGCCGGGTCATACGTCAATGCAAGTCAATGTCCATCGTTGCATCACCTTCCAGGTACCTTGGTGCTCCTCAAGTGTGCTGCTGTCTGAATGTTTCACCCCCTCTGTGCCAAGCCTTGGAAATTACCTTTGGAGTTGCTTTTTCTTTTTATTGATTTTAACGGAAGAAGTTGCAAAGAAATACTGTTAATATGCAGAGAAAGAAGAGAAAGAGGAAGAAGAAGAAAGAGAGAAGAGTGATGGTGGTTTCGCCAACATCTTCGGAAAAAATGGTGGATCTCGGCGGGAGAAATGGTGGAAGGAAGAGAGAGAAGAGGTAAGAGAGAGAAAAAATAATTTTTTATTGAGTTTTAACGGAAGTTGTGACGATGGTAGATGGAAATTGATAGAAAGGGTAACAATGTTAACGTTTGCTAAATTGATACATATAAAAGTTAGAGGATCAAGTTGAACAAAACAATTAAGATAATGGATGAAAGACTAATTTTGCCTTTAAAGAACTGATATCCAGTGAATTTTGTAAATTTTCATGACGAAATATTTTCTTTGGGACTTTATGTTATTTGGATGGTGGTGTTCTAGTTTGAACTTTGGAGTTGAAAAGTTCTATGTCATATTTGAATATAATTACAATCATATGTATGAGTATAGTCTAGCCCATTTTGATTATAATGCTTGTATGTCTGGTTATAATACCTTTAAGGGAATAAAACGGAGACTGACTGAGCTGGAAATTGGATGCATGCTCATTTGAGAGCTTCTGTAGTTGAAATTAACTTTCATTCATTGTTTCTTCCTGTGTTACACTAAAGGTGTTGAAAGGCTTTCAATCTGCAAAATGTTTGTAATTTGAAACAACCTCTGCATATTGATTATAACGCTTGTATGTATGGTTATACTTATAATACCTTCAAGGAAATAAAGTGGAAATTGGATGAGGTGGAGATGGGATGCATGCTCATGTGAAAGCACTTTTATGGTTGAAATTGAATTGCATTAGTTTGTTTCTTGAAAAAATTTCAATCTGAAAATGTTTATTATTGGAAACAACCTCTCTTCTCGATACAGCTGTTATTAAATTTGGCCCTAAATCTCCATTTGAATGGAGTTAAATATGGCCCTACAATATTTTATAATGTAATTTTGTTTTATTTTATTTTTAACTTTCATTTGTTACCTTCCATTTATTTCTTTTCCTCACACCAAGGATGATGGTTATCCTCTTCCAGCTGTAGTGGTTCATTTACTTCCGCTTTTTTTGGCCATTAATTGATCAATTAACTTATTTGTGTATATGTCTAGATTCTGCTTCCTTATGATTGTATTTTATGTCTTGTTAAAATTCTTTGTGCCAATATTGTTACATTAAAATATTTATCACACGAAGTGTGAACAATGTAAGTGTTTTCAATAGTGCAATTCTTACATGTTCCAGTAAGAATTGAAAGTGTGCAATTCTTAAATAGTGCAATTCTTATCTATAAACAAGCAGAATATGGAGGGGGCAGCCGAAACATCACTAGAAGCATGATTTGCCAAAAGAATAAGATGTGAAAAAATATGGCAATGGAGCTTCTCTAAATTGGCATGAATCACACGTGCCCAAGGCTTGAAAGAGGAAAGATATAACTTCCAAGCATGTTTTGTAGTTGTTAATATTTAAGAACAGCCTGAATACGTTGTATTAGACAGACAGCCATGGTAATATTTTTAATGGTTTTATAAACATAGGCAATTTGTGGCAGACTCAATAAAACTGAGAACATTTTGTTAGAACAGGCTCAAAGTAAATTTCATCTTGAAATAATTCACTAAATAAGATTAAGAAATAAAATCTTATTTATTGGATACACAAGTTAGTTGTACAGGGTGCTAAACAAATGGAGCAATATTATTGGCACTCTAAGTTGCCTATTTACACTGCCTACTAACTAATCACAATTTTGGTTTGAATTTTGTAAAATTTTGATTGGTTAATGAGGAGTGTGAATAGATAATTGAGAGTATCAATAACCTCCAAACAAATGCTGTCATCAGAAACTAATCGTGACACGTTCTTTCATTAGCCTGGAATTCTTGTCTTCACCAAGTTTAACGTGGAGTGGGTGTAGAGAACTCGACATTGCAATTCATGATTTGGTCAAATGTAAAGTAGTTAGATAACTTTACCATAAATGCATGTACATCAACCATGCATAATTGTTGACTATTTCAGATAGTTAGAAGTTAGAAATTACATTTAAAACAACAAAGGATTTCGATTCTTTTGTTTACTCATTCCTTTATCATTTCGATAAAGTTCTTTTGCAAGAGTAGGATCTATGAACTGATGTTGGAGACATGTAAACTTCATGAACTATTTTTTTGGTGTGAGAACACTTGATATTCTTGTCTGTGACAGTAAATTGTTAGATCAGAGTCACTAAGATTATGTGCCTTCATATGTGATTGCTATTAGCTGTCAAACTTAGCCACTAAAAATCATTTTACCTTTCATCTAACCTCCTTGACCAGTTTATATAAATTAGGTCGGAGTCTCGTCCAAATTTAGTCTTTAAATTTTTTGTTCGTTTGCCCTACAATTTTTAACATTTTTGGACTTTAAGATCAACCAGCCATGATCCTGTTAGTAGGTACTCTATTTTCTACTTAGATAATTATTATACTGATGATTTTGTATTATTATTTAAGTATGTCACGGAAAAGTTTTAATTGTCAAATTTCCATAATTTGTTTCTTTTTTCCGTAAATAGGCAAAGTGTGTGATGCTGTTGAAGTAGCAGGAAAAAATGTCATGTCAACATCATCCACAGTGACAACCGAGCTTGTCAACCACAGGTAAAGTTGCTCAATAGATGCACTATCTAGTGTAAAATATCAATAGAAGAAAGTATCAAATTAGGGATTGAATTTGGTGATACTGTGATCTGTCTATCCCATGTGATTTCACACTGGAATGTAACTTACCCTGTATGGCTGTACATGTGTTGGGTATGAGATACAGATTTAATTATGGCTTTGATACTCAAGAATGTGGAGACCTTGAATTCCCAAGGACCCAACATCCCCATGATGCCTACCAAATTACTAGGGTGTGTGCATTGGAAAGCTTTAGCTTACGAACACTTCCTATGAGTTAACTACTAATAAAAGAAACTAGAAAGGTAGAATTGTAGAAAACATAAGGATAGCTTTTCCGTATGCTGTTATTTGGGAACTAGCAGTCCAAGTTATTTTCTTGCTTGCCTTCTTGATGTGAGTCCTTCTATAACCTGTGGTAGCTAATGAAATCCACATTCCTTAATTTATTGTCTTCCATTTTCCATGAGCTGCTTTTGGAATTTAAGCATACAACATAGGGTTGAATGCCGTTGTTTAACAGTTGAGAGCAATTTGGCTGTGATATTTTAGATATGGGGAAGAAGCTGCTAAGGCAACAAGTGAAGGGCTGGGCGCTGCTGGTCATGCTGTTGGGACTGCATGGGCTGCTTTTAAGATTCGGCAGGCTCTTAATCCTAAGAGTGTTATAAAACCTACCACCCTAGCTAAATCTGCAGCTAAAGCTGCAGCTGCTGAATTGAAGGCTAAAAAGTCCAAGTGATTTATGGCAGAAGTTCTTCAATTAAGGTTAGAACATACAAACACAAAAAGCCACTGCTATTCATTTCCCACAGCTTCTCTTAGAATATTGTATATATTATAGGTGGAAAATTTGAAGTATAATTAATGTTTTTTCTTTACTTCATTGCTTTGTTGGCAAAAATTGTATTTATTTTTAGTGATGAAAGTGATGAATGTTGGAAATTAATGAATTTGACTTCTGGTTCTGCTCTCCATGAAGTGTGATCTTTGGTTGGCATCAGACTTTTCGTAAGTGTGTTTATAATCACATTTCACTTTCACTTTGTGAGGGAAGAGGAAGTTTAGTATTGTGCTACATTTGGGTATAACCAAAATTTTGAAAGTGTGCTTAGAAAATAGGATGTTTTCGTAAAATCATGCGGGGAAATCAGTGATAAGTTTGTGTATTCACTGTCACTTCAGTTAGTTAAACATAATTTTGTTCAGAGGATAGCTTTCTATCCTTTGGCTAACTCTGGCTGATAATAAATTAGGATAAACATTGGATATTTTGTTTTCAGCTAAATTTTTAAATTCAATCTGATATTTTGCAGTGTGATACTGAGCTTTAATACTTTTTATCTGCTCCCCTATCCTTCCTTATATCATTGAGTTATATGACTGTGCTTGTTATACCATGAATTCTGTTGACTGAGATTGTGACACCAACCCAACCAACCCAACCTTCTCATCTTTCTTTGTACCATCAACTAGAGGAGGTGTGAAATAAATAAAGTGAAAATGAAATGGGATAAAAATATATTTCACTTCTTAATGCTGGGTAGAGGGTGGAAAATTAAGTATTATTTTCATCATACTTTTTCATAATATAGAAGATAAAAATTGTAGTAATTGAGTGAAAATAAATTGCAAATTCCTTTTAATTGTCTCCTATATTTACTATACAAAACATGTATAAATTATTTTTATCCATATTATTATTTTCTATTTTTCATTTTCCAACTACCTCAACCAATCAGACCCTTTTTATCTTCATCTATCACGGTCGCAAGCAAGGGGATTGGGGTACCAAACTTACCTTACGATTTAGTTTAGAGAATTGGGGATACGTCAGTCGCCTATCACCTATGGCATCTTTAGCTGAAGCAGACTCTTAAATCATATTTTGGGGCAAGGGGATTGGGGTGGCCATTATTGGAGTACCAACTTATCTTACGATAGTGATGCTTTCCTTTAAATGTATACCACAAGCTCAAAATTTTCAATGGTTCTCGACTTTTGAAGTCTTTGCAGCGAATCAAATGCTTCTTTTGTGTGGAAAGCCGGTCCACCCTTATAATATACGACATGAATATATTTACCTAAACCTTATACATAGTATATAATATATGGCGGAGCTCATACAGCACGTCTAAGTGTCTCATTGTTTGTAACAAAGGTGGAAAACCCAGGTTCCCAATTCTTCACGTCCGAGTTAACAACAACAACGGTCTAGTCACTTGTTTTCTGAAAAGGTTTTATGTCTGCAAAAAGTTTAGTAAATACAATTTAACCTCATTCTTGTATGCCCAATGGGTGTGGCCGAGTTGGTTGCGTATGCTAAGCTTGTGAGGGAGTATCTCGATTCAAATTCCGTAAAACACATCCTTAGGGATAAGCGAATAACCTTAACTGTGATTAAGCACCCGAACAAAGAACCTTAACTTTAATTAAACACCCGAGCGAACATTAGTCTCATAACGGATTCGAAGGATCTACGCTTGTGGGATATTTCGTGAACCTAATGGGAAGCTAAATGCCCTATATAGTGGGTTCCAACAAAAAAAATCTCCTTGTGTTTACCTTGTGATCATTTCAATTTGTCCTTACTAACAACGTCCTAAAAACCAATTGGTGGAGGTAAACCCCGGTGTACATTGGTGCACAATAAAACCTGATGCGCACCACTAAAGCCCCCTTGTCCACCGCCCCTCCCTCTCGTTTGATAGTGCGCAATGATTTTGCATACCTAGCTATTGTTTGCTGGCTTACGACCAATATGTTTTTGCATAGTAGTTATAGTCTATTACCGGAACACATTTTGTAGTTCTGGAACTTTAATTGGTCGACCATGTCAACTTGGGAAATGCTTTGATATGTACATATCCTATTTTGGAATATTCTTATAATTTACCTGAACTTTATCTTTACTCTTTTATAAAAGGGAGAGAAAGACACAAGTTAAGAAACACAAGCACAATCAGGATCCTCTGAGGGAACAAAAAAGAGGCAAGTGGTAGAGTTTTTAGCAGGAAAAGAAGAGTGATCCACTTGTTTGTACTTTAATGACGATAATTTGTGGATGATCATGGTAAGTTTGTTTCTTATTATGTCCTCTTTTCAGCCATTCAATGGAAATGGAATAGTGTGCCTTCTTGTCACCAACCAGTTCGAATTTTTTCCACTATACTTCATTAAAAAGAGCTTAATCCTCGGATTAGTGCTTCAATTCATATTCTAATTTAAGCCTGAACGACGATACACGACTAAAGGGGTTTAAATGGATTAATGAGTTGGAGCACAAAGGCTATGTTCTAGAGGACTATTTCTGCCAAGTAGACGCTTGGCCCACACTTTCAGTTAATTTTCTTGTTCTAACCAACTGCTACAGTTGCTTTTAAGTTTGTGATAAGAATCAGATTTTTTATTACCAGCTAAAACCCATTAACACAAAAATATAATGCCGGTCTTTTCTCTTTTTTGCTTGGCAGACTGTTCAATGAAGATATTTGTCAAAAGAAAAGTGACAAATTGGATTCTTAATAGCAATTTTATGATAGGAATATCTATATCTTCCTTTGAGTGTGAAATAAGTGGTTTGTAAGAAATTCAGAATGTCAAACAAAACAATCCAACGAAAATAATGATGTTCGGTTGCACTATGAAAGCACAGAAATGAACGATAATTTGCGAAGTTAAATGCAAAGATAAGTTTAGAAATAAATGTAGTATATAGGATTTTTTTTTTGACTCATAATATATAGGATATATGTAACAGCTGTTACACATCTTATATTTTTATTGATGAACTATTGCATATATTTTCTTCTCATTATAAAACAGCACCACAAATATACAAGTATCTATAAAACTATAATTAAGTTTTGTCCATTATATTTTATCAAAAAAAAAAAAAAGTTTTGTCCATTATAAAAGTAAACAGTGAAATGAATTGAAAGCATGAAAGTAAATGCTAGTAAAAATAAATAAGAGCGATTTGGTTCAAATCGTAAAGACTAAAGATTTTTTTTGGGTAATCATGACATAGATACAAAGTATCCATCATCGTTAGCAGTGATTAATCTTCGTCAGGGAACCCGTTGGACACACAAGATGAGTTCTCTCCTCCCAATCAAGTTTTTTTCATACACAAAAGCTAGGGTTTGAATCTTGACTACTTGCTTAAGATGTCCGAGTCTTTTATCACTCGGACTTTTATCACTCGGATCAACCACATGTTGATGTAAAGACTAAAGATTGAATTAAAAGAAACAATTCTTATTCAATGTAAAGATAAATATCAGGACCGTATTTGACTCCCGTCAAAAAAAAAAAAAAAAAAAAGGACCGTACTTGACTAATCGTATTTCGTGTGTGAATATTAGAATGACTTATAAAACTTGTGAGAGATATGTGCAGCTCTATTCCACCGTTACTCTACCTTTAAATATTTATTATATACAATGAAAAAAAATGTAAAATTTTATAAGATTTTGACAAATGTATTTGTCCAAATAACTTTTTTCATTTTAAGATTGGCATCTGTCTTCGTCTTTAATATAGTAGCTAACTGACTAATATACCTTTTTTTTTTTTTTGAATTAACTAGCTAATATACCTATATCTTTAACAAACTGGATTAGTGACTCATGGCCCATTCTAATAAATTCCATTAATATTCTCGTTCTCATTCTTATTCAGCAAAAATTAATTTTGGGTAATTGTACTCTTTATATCCAATAACAGAAGAAAAAAAAAAATCAGTAGACCTTAATAATATTTAAAAAAATTAAAGAAACCCAGTAATGTATAGTTGCGATTAATTTGTTGACTTCTATTTCAATATTTCTTCTTGTTGGCGGAAGCGTCATAATTGACGACAAAGCGAGGAGTGTGGGCGCCACTGCACCCAATTCATAGTATCGAACCAAGCATGAGGAAGTTTCTTGGTCAAGATTTCTTCCATTTGTTCGCTGTATTAGCCATTAGTGTGGTTCAAATGATGCCAATGGTCGAACTGGGCCAAGCCTAGGCATGGGGACACAAGGACGGTGGCAAATGTGGCATAAACCTCGTGCTCGTGGATAAGCCGTTGTCTACAGGGAATAAAGAGGTTTTGACACAAAGTGATATGCCTACAACACACTCCACACATATTTATGAGTTTAGTTTTGATAATTTTTTGGGATAAAACTTTTTACGCCGTCAACATTTAACAATTATTTTATATATGATTTTTAAGATAGTTATTATAAAAATTAAACATTTTTAATTATGTGACAATTCATGATTGATTAATAGTATAAAAAATCTTTACACTGACAGTGTGTAACAATTAAATTTTATTTATATATAATATATTTATTTCAACTTTATATATGAGATATGAGAATATCTAAACATAGTTACATTGAATATAGTATCTCATGCAGAATTGTATTTAGGGTATATTATCTCCGTTCTTAAACGATAGTGTTTATAGTTCTGCATTAGAATTAAGAAGTGCATTGGATAATATTAGTTAGTGATAAAAAGTGATTATACTAAATTGCATGTATGTAACTATTGTGTCATGAATGCTACAAACATTAGGTGTCATAATTGATTCAGGGTATTTTTGAAAAAAATATAATAAATTTTCGTTTATCATTTAAAATGTCAGTAAAGACCAAATACTCAAAGACTGAACAAAGGAAGTACAATAAAAGGAAACATTTTCCAGTAATTAAACACCCCATTCCTCTTTCACTTTTACACACAAGTGGGAAATGACACAAAGTACAAGTAGAATAATTAAAAACACTCTTAAACACTGAATGGCTTATCTCTGTCTTACACACAAACAAGTTGGATTGGAACCTTTCTCAAAGTCTGAATCTGACATGCTACTGTATAAGTTCATAGTTGATTCCATACAACAGTGAGTTATACATGCCTGAAAGACAAAGATCAAACTTCTTCTGAAAGTTCCATATGTTCATTAGGTTCAAACTTGCTAATGGGTACCAAGTGCAGATACGTGTTAGATAGATTATGGGGTTTTGCCACTTGTTTGAAGAAAAGCAACACTTCAACTGGCAGGAGAATTTTTCACAGGGATGTGGAAAAAGAAGAATTCCAGTATGCCAGTACTCAATGTCTCTCACCCTACTACAGTGTCTTTGTGGTTCGCCTAGCAATCATGGTCAGTTAATTCTTCCCTAGATGATTAGAAATTTGGTCTCTAAATTAAGTATAAGCCGCAGTTACAAAGTTTTTGATGTGTAGAAACTAGAAAGATACTCTTACTGCTAAACTGCCATGAAAAATTATGAGAGACCAGTTGCTATGAAAACACTAGACTCTTTTGTGTGCAG
This sequence comes from Ammopiptanthus mongolicus, assembly GCA_039655645.1. Lineage (NCBI taxonomy): Eukaryota > Viridiplantae > Streptophyta > Magnoliopsida > Fabales > Fabaceae > Ammopiptanthus > Ammopiptanthus mongolicus. Next base: position 20,667,918 of record CM077343.1, read on the forward strand.
AATCTGCAGATAACTAAAAACCCATTTTGTTGGATAGTAAAGGTTTTTAATTGCTTTCTGCAACGGCAATTATGACGATATTTTCCTGCAATTGTGAACAATTATGATAAACATTACATAACAACAACTGCAAGACCACAGCCGCAGTTTAAAACCACAGATTGGACTAACCATTATTTTGCTTTATGCAGGTCATGCTAACCATCTTGATTGGGCTGCTCACTATACTGACATGGCATTTCACGAAGATTTATACAACAAAATCTCTTAATAGCTTAGCATATGACCTGCGTTATGAACTTCTACAACGTCCCATTTTGAGGATGTGGAACATTTTGAATTCTACTGCTGAAATTACAGCAGCTCAAGTCAAGCTGTCTGAGTATGTGATTAGAAGCCACAGCAACGTTGCCACTCAAGCAGAAGAAGTTGAGGTTGACCTTTTAATTTATTCATTATGTATTGCTATGTTCTTGTTATGTTTGATACCATTAGCTCAATATCATTTATTAGTTTGCTTATTTATACTGGTCCAACTCTAAGCAGATGTATGAAGCGATGAGGGGTGTAACATGGGCATTGTTTGCTAGCAGAAAAGCCCTCAACTCAATAACTGTCAAATATAGGAACGGGTTTGTCCAAGCATTTCATAGAGATCTGAAGCATAACAATACGTTTTACATTTACTCTGATCTTGCAAATTACTCCATAGGTGCCAGTGGACATGAAGCTTGGAATGATCAAGACATTCGTGGTAACAAGTCCGCAATTTGGTATCACGAACCGCTTGACCCTATCAGTGGTGAGAAGATTGGAAAAGCAATGCAAATTGCACCAGAAGATTCAATAAATATAGCTGGCCTATCCCAAGTACCCGATGGTGTAGCTTCATGGCGTGTTGCTGTGAGCAAGTTTACAGATTCACCATTGCTTTCTGCAGCACTGCCAGTTTGGGACTATTCTAATAAGAGCATTGTGGCAGTTGTGGGTGTCACAACTGCACTTTATAGTGTAGGACAGCTAATGAAGAAACTAGTTGAGTTGCACAGTGGTCATATGTATTTGACCTCCCAAGAGGGTTACTTACTTGCAACTTCCACAAATGCACCTCTACTGACAAATTCAACAAAGCCGCCTACGCTTAAGATGGCTGTTGACTGTGAAAATAAAGTAATAAGAGAGGGAGCTGAGTATTTACAGAAAACCTATGGGAACAGTTTCCCTCCAAGTCATGAGGTTCATGTAGAGAATGCCAGGCTAGGCCACCAGCAATATTACATTGACTCATTCTTCCTAAACTTGAAGAGACTTCCTCTGGTACACTTATATACGCTGCACCTGTTCACTACATTTGATCTTATGTCTAATATTGCTTTTAAAATTATACATGTGTGTGTGTGTGAATATCGGAAGTGGTAACTTCTCTTGTTTTTTTTTTTTCCTGAAGATATTCTGCTATACATAAATTCTAGGAAAATTTTCTGCTGCTACTTTATTTCTATTTTGACTGACCAAGTACCCTATTATATTTTATACCTTTAGAATGTTTACAAATTACTGGTTTAAACTTTGTGCAGGTGGGTGTAATCATCATTCCGAGAAAGCATATAATGGGGCAGGCCAATGAAAGAGCCTTCAAAACGTTGGTTATTCTGATATCTGCATCACTGTGTATTATTGTCATTGGATGTGTTTGTATTTTGATATTGACAAATGGAGTATCAAAGGAAATGAAACTAAGAGCAGAACTGATCAGTCATCTGGAGGCAAGAAGGAAGGCAGAGGCATCAAGCAACTATAAAAGTCAATTTCTTGCAAATATGAGGTTATTTTTTCAAGTTTAGTGTGAATTTTAAGAAAATTAATTATGCTGCAACCATGAACCTCATTGTGTTTCGAAACATGTTCATTGGTCTCTCTGAACAAGATTCTATATGACCCTGTGCATTGTGAGAGGATTTCCAAAATGAAGAGAGGTATATCTCTTAGTCTTGTCCTTATAAATTAAGGCAATTATATGAAGAGACGTATAGGAAGTTATCTCTGCCTTTTTAAAGGATACAACACTAAAAGTCATCAAGGTAGTTAGTTTGGTTATTTAAACCAAAAGACACAAAGGTAGTTATAGGCTTATAGCACCTAAGGACCATTTTGGAAGAATATGAAACCAAATGGTGTCATAAACCACCATTTGTCTTATGAAATACTTTTGATGATAGATTGTGTTGGCTCATGGAAATCCTACATAATTAGAGGATTGTAACTCTTTATTGAAAAGTTATGTCTCTTCATAAAACACCACAACATGTCTATAAAAGACAACTTCTATGATAGATTCAACTGGAATCTAGGGTTCTAAGGTACCAAATTGGTGAATCTCGCCCCAAGTAAGTATTATTAGATGAATAGGGAAAAGAATTACAATGGGGGAAACAGATCAATGGTGATTTGAGAGCACCAATTCTCTCCTCTAGGTTCTGCTGAGTTTCTAACTGCCTCACTAGATCCCTCCTCACAACTATTTATAGAATTCCTATTCTGTTACACAGCTGTATGTCATTTAACAGCTTTTCCCGCCCTTTCCTATCAATTAGACCCCCTCACATACACTCTCCTAACTGCTGGTCTCCTATCATTCTACCAACATTCAAACAATTCACAAATTCATTTGCCTTTACCTTTAAGTGCACAAAAGATAAAAGCAAACTATCACTTTGTAAACACCATTGTTGTCTTGGCTTGAGTTTCGGGAGCGAAAACCATACTCAAGTGTCTTCATCATATCGCAAAGGAAATTTTCCATTAACCCAAATTGCACCCAAGTTTTAGAATAGGTAGGGGAAAATTAAGCCTAAAGGAAAGTGCCACCCGCGTCTTGAAGACATTATGCACAACTTTTCTTCTTATCTCTTCTTCTACCCTTGAAAGAACCATTCCCAATAACACACAAGCTATTTTAAATTCAAACATTTTATAAACTTCATCTATGGCTACAGACAAGGTGCAACCAATATTGTCAAATTCTTGACAAGATCAGTTCACTTCGGTGTCATTTTCGGTGTCATTTTATCTTGAACAATATGTATGCTTAGTATACTGTTTTGGTCTACAAAAAATATCATTTGTGAGTATATAAATATTCTTGGCTGCTTATATGTCATATTTTTTCTCCGTTAAATCTAGTATACCTGGATCAGGCAGGGGGGAAATTTGTCAGTGGCTAACAAATATAACATGCATTTCAAGAAGTAGCTATGATATTTATTGACTTAATAGGATTTCGATTTCACAAAAGTATAGAACAGTGCATGAGAACTTCATTGCCAGAGATCAAGAGTGAGTGTAATCCAAGGAAGCCTTCAATATATATATGCACGGATGCACCATAATGATATTTTTCTGGACACTGATAACACTTTCAAACCACACTGATATTCCTTTCTTCTTTCTTACATAGACTAATTTTAACATCCTTACATGTTCACTTCCTCCAAGGAGAATTAGAAAGATGCTGAAGACCTGAAATTACTTACCTATCCATACTATTCCATTCACGTGTCTAAGAAGATATTGCATTTGTGTCTTCACAAATTTGCTTCAATGGCTTTTTTCTTTGGTGAATTACAGTCATGAACTGAGGACACCTATGGCAGCAGTAATCGGATTACTTGACATTCTTATTTCTGATGACTGTCTCACAAATGAACAATGGGCAACAGTTACTCAAATACGAAAATGCTCAACTGCCCTGCTCCGTCTTCTTAATAACATCTTGGATCTGAGCAAGGTGAGATATAAGCTAAGTATTTTGTTCAAGAACATTAATCTTATGCCTGCAGCAATTACTGAAAAGTGAAAACCAATCCCAAGTTCCTTTACCATTGTAACAAAACTGCACTTATTCCAAAAAGCCTTCTAATATTTTATAGAATATAGGTGGAATCTGGAAAACTGGTCCTAGAAGATGCAGAATTTGACTTGGGACGGGAACTTGAAGGGCTTGTAGATATGTTTTCTGTGCAATGCATTAACCACAGCGTAGAGATTGTTTTAGACCTGTCTGGTATGAATCTTATCTTGGTTGCATAAGAGTTTCATTTCAGTGAAAAGTAGGTGATTAGAAATCTCTCAGCAATTTTCTGACGCATCTAGTTAATTTACTGCAGATGATATGCCAAAGCTAGTTCAGGGTGATTCTGCTAGGGTGGTTCAAATTTTTGCAAATTTGATCAACAACTCAATCAAGTTTACTCAATGTAAGGGTTTTGTTTTTTCCTGTTCTAGTTTTTCTACAAGAATAGTGGTGCTGTAAAATATTTTAAAAAAACTACTATACTTCAAGAAAAAGTTTTATCATTATATGAAGTTTACCTGCTTCCAAAAAAATATGAAAAATTCATAATTGGTTTAATTGAATGACTTTGATATTCACCCCGGGAAAGTTTTCAAAGATTTATCAAATGGTTCTATCACTATGAATCAATAAAGCACTGAAACTCGGGAGGAAGGCTAATACTAACTCTTTCAAATGGTTTACAGCGGGTCACATTATTCTGAGAGGATGGCGTGAAAACCCAAATTCTTGCAGTGATAGTGCAAATTTTCCTCTTGAGCAGAAGAAATCACGGTGTGCAGAAAAGACAAGAGCAAAGCAACATGAAAACCATGCAAAGAGGACATCTAAGAGAGATAACAAAATGATACTTTGGTTTGAAGTTGATGACACAGGCTGTGGTATGAACCTAACCTGGAAAAAGCTGCATTGGGAACCTTCCCTTTTGTGGCAAAAGAAAAATCAGTTTATATCTAATTCATATTCACATGCATCTCATGCGTTCATAGGTATTGACCCAAGTAAATGGGATTCTGTGTTTGAAAGTTTTGAGCAAGCAGATCCATCAACTACTAGATTGTAAGTAATTTAATTTAAATTTTTAACAAGGACAAGAAACAAGTCTGCTAGAAATTAATTTTTACCTAACAAATAGACATGACCTTATTATCTGAGATTGTCATTGAACTTTCAAACTAATATGAACCTATATCCAATAATTTAAAGAACCGTTTGAAAGTTATGTGCTGAATATTTAAGGAGTTCTGAAACCTTTACTCATTTCAGGCATGGAGGCACTGGTCTTGGTCTTTGCATTGTTAAAAGCTTGGTGAGTTAGACCCTTAATATGTTAAGTTTCATACAAATCAAGGACAATTACCATTCATAATGTATGTGTTTGATGAAAGAGAAAAGAGGTCTCCCTGTCCCAGCACAAACATGTTATTACATCACGTAAATTGGTGAAGCTTATGATGCCAGTTTTCATGTTTTAAACTTAACTATATTTTGAACATAAACAAGAGAATCATGCTCTTATTTCAGCAGAATAAGGTTTCATCTCTAGGCTTATAAACTCACTCATATGTGTCCTTTCTCTTCTAAAATGACATGAGTCTGCTGATTTGTATATAATTTTATTTAATCTCTTTAGTACTATGGGTTGGCAGGTTAATAAGATGGGTGGGGAAATTAAGGTTGTCAAAAAGGAGGGCCCAGGAACACTGATGCAATTATACCTACGTCTCAGTGCACCTGTGGATGCCACAGAACAACATTGTCAAGTAGATTTTGCTGACAATGGCTTAGTGGTGAGTAGAATCTACTCTTGGAACTGAGTGACTGCAAAGATAATGAGAAGTTCCTGAAATAAGAAGTGTCAATGCAGGTACTGCTTGCACTACATGGCAACGTTGGTCGATTAATTACATCTAAGTGGTTTCAGAAAAATGGGGTGTTCACTATGGAGGCATCAGATTGGAATGGATTAACACAAATTCTGAGGGAACTTTTCCATGCAAGAAGTTCAGCCCATAATAATGGCTTTGATGCACATTACCCAGTACATGATGATTTAAAGCCTAAATTGCTGAGCATACAGGAACTTAAGAACCCAACTTTTGTAATTGCTGTTGACATTGGGATACTTGACTTGAGCACAGATATATGGAAGGAACAGCTTAACTTCCTTCGCAAGTACTTTGGTAGAGCAAAGTTCGTATGGGTGCTAAACCATGACACCTCCAATACCATAAAGATGGAGCTTCGCAGGAAAGGACATATACTGACAGTCAATAAACCCCTTTATAAAACAAAAATGATTCACATTTTGGAAGCTGTCATAAAGGAGAGAAAATTTGAGCTACAAAAGAAAAATTTGACTACTCCAAGAACCAATATGAAAGAGGGTGATTTGCACAAGTTTCTTGAGATTGATTGTACTCATTGTGATTTTGCTAGCTCGGATGGTTCTGATATAACTGAACTAGGAGCTTCTAATCCTGTTCGTGCCAATGGAGATAAACAAAGAGAAAAGGTATCTAGATCCAATTCAGCATCACAATACCAGATCAATAACTGCTTAGAAGGATTGACAAATGAATATTTGGAAGATAATAATCCTAGGAAGGAAGAGTCGTGTGAGAGCAGCCCCAACTCCCATGAAGTCACTGCAGATGTCACACCAAAATCGTTATCCACTGGAAATGCATCCTTTACAACAGGAGCAGTGAATGGAAATAAATCTCTTGAAGGTCTAAGGATACTCCTTGCAGAAGATACGCCAGTAATTCAAAGGGTTGCAACCATAATGCTTGAAAAAATGGGATCTACTGTTGTTGCTGTAGGTGATGGACAGCAGGCAGTGGATGCTCTGAATGGCATGCTCGGTGCCGAAGATTGCAGAAGGGAATATCTCCTAAAGGAAAGAAACACGAGATCATCTCAAACCGAGATTCTCGGTTGTCCTCCATATGACTTGATCCTAATGGATTGTCAGGTATGAACCAGAATAAAAAGTACTAATGCTTCAAATTTTATAGTTTTCGGAGCTCATTCTTGCTTGTTTATACTAGAAACCAAATGCAATTACCATACAGGGCGGCGCATAGTGGCCCAATATGTTAAGTTGCTCTTTTACAATAAGTAGATATCATAGTGAATATTAGCTTAAATGTTCTAATTCCTTCTGTCTTTGGGTAAAAAAACCAGATGCCAAAGATGGATGGCTATGAGGCAACAAAAGCAATCAGGAAATCAGAAGAAGGAACAGGCTTGCACATTCCAATTGTTGCTCTTACAGCTCATGCAATGTCATGTGATGAAGCCAAATGCCTGGGGGTGGGCATGGATGCTTATTTAACAAAACCAATTGACTTCAAACTAATGGAGTCCACCATTCTTTCACTCACGAGAAGAACATCCTGACTCTTGACGTTATGCTGAAGCTAACAAAGGGTTGGCTTAGACAGCCTACAAATGTATAGAAGTTCACCAAAGTTTAACATCAGCGAACATGGCTTAACATAAGTATTCAAGAAATATAGTCCAATTTTCCTGAGCTGTACAGCAAATAACTGAAGTTCATTGCTGTTTGTTTCTTCCATCGTTCAGAGAAGGCCAAATTCAATGTGCATAGTGTACAGGATAAATAAAAAGTTATGTTTATGTTACTTAATTGGAATAAATAATTCAAGAGAGGCAGAGGTTCTACTTTTATGAAACGGCTGTGTTTGGCATAATTCTGATTGGCATGTCAACTCGTAGGAATCAATAGCAGTCATGTTATATAAAAGTTTTTCACAAATCTCATAGACGTATTCAAGAGAGGCAGAGGTTCTACTTCTGCTTGCTGCCACTGCTCGTTGCTGTTGCTTGCTGCCGCGAACTTGAGTTGCTAGTATTCTCAGCCTTGCCCAACAGTGTATGATGTTTTTCCAGACCTTCCTACCCCATTTCCTTTCATTGTCTTTTAAGGTTCTGTTGTGTTTGTTGAAAATGTCAATTTTTTAGGAACCCATATGCTGAATCCCAACCAAGACCCCCCGAGATCTTTCAATGATGCATGTATTTGCATGTCTTTATTTCTCGTGCTTAGTTTGGTAGGTGTTCCGCGTTCCATTTAGAAGCTTCCCTTACCTGTTTGCTTCACTTTTGGTTTTCCTGGTTACCACTTTCTTTGCAATGGTTGATCTTTGTTTCCCACGAGTCAGTTTATTTACTGTGGCACGAAGTAGCAGTGGATCACTTTCATTACATTTCGATCCATCCTATATTTGATTACAAGTAGTTTAAGGTTTTCTAGGTTCTGGTAGACATAACAAATGTACCGTACTAGGTGGCTGTGGTTCAGCAGAAGCCCTCAGCAAATCCTCAAGTATAAACAGTTTCTGAAGTGGCTGGAGTCATAATCACGACACACATTCCTTGCAAACTGTTTCTGAAAGAGTTTGCCTCATTGGTTTTAGTCAAAAACTGAGAGAAAAATGAAAAGAATAGCCTCATTTATGTGTTAAAACCTTTTGTCCAATCACAAACAGAATATTTCCTATCTTTTATATTTCCTTCTCTTTTTATGGTCGTTGCCATGTTTATTGGTTTCAGCATATCACCAATTTCATAAGCTCCTTCCCATTTTCCTCTTCCCGATGACACTCTTTCTTGCCTAATAGGCTATCCAGATTATAAATCCCACAAAGGGATTAAAATAAAAACAATACCTCAGAAAGGAAATTTCATTAAATCTGGACATGCATTTGTGTAATGCATGGAAAAAAGATATGGCACACACGTACTTCCTAGCTTTAGAAGATAAACATCATCCTCAGCACCATGTTATTATGAGAATTACAAAATAGATGTTTAAATAAACTTCCCTAGATAAATAAATAGATACAGTGATTGAAACTAGAAGATTATGATCACCTAGTATAACTCTCACGCACTTTTAGATAAAGAAAAAACAGAATAGGACAAGTATAACATGACTTTAACATAACCAAGCGTGTCATACAATCCAACAGATCCAGCACAAAACACAGTAACTATTAAAGCTTTGAACCAATGCTATATATGTTATAGCGTCATCTGTATAAATATATAGTAGCATATTCAGTTCTTAATTATGTTGACTCACAGATCTAGTTATTACCGAATTATGAGTCATATATTGTATTGTCTATATATATAAACTTCTTGGACGCTATAAGACTTGAAGAGTAATTAAAGGCAGTTGATATATGATAATATGAATTAAAATTTAAGAGGAATGCTATATATATTGAAATGGCTAATTAAGAAAGTCTTACTTTGCTAATATTTGGAACAAGGGACCTTAGCATATAGAGTCTATCATTGAGCTTCTTCCTTCAATTCAGCCATCAAATTCTTAGCAGGCATTCCCTTCTTCTTCTTCTTCTTCCTCTTCCCTTTCTGATTCACGCCAGGGCATAATGTTCAAGGTTGCATGTGTACCATTTTTCTCTGTATTTTGTATTCAATCAAGAGACAAGAACTTCCAAATGAAGTTTCCATTTCTAATATGCAGAAAGACTGGATTGCTTTGCTGCTTTGTTGATTTTTTTTTTTTTCTATTTCTTTGTTTTGTACTTTTCTGATTTGGCGAATTTCTTATTCTCCCCCATTGTTGTACTTCCCCTCTTCATTGATCCTGGAACAGGAGAAAAGACTTTCACATGTTTAATCCCAATCCTATACGATTGATATTTATTACCGTATCTATTTTTTCTTCTTAACTTGGATAGGTGATATCCATGTAAGTTTGAACTTACAAATCATGGGAATTTTATTAACATAAATAGCCTGTAAAATGGGATTCTCGACTTGAATCTGTTAGGCCATACTAGGTAACGAGTTGACTCCAGGAAATGCTACAACTGGAGCACTGTCTGGTCTTTTTAGAATTGTGTTGTATGACCATCATGATTGTTTGCGACTGTGACGACGATTTCGATGCCCTTGCAGGCGAGAACAGAGTGGTGGGGCGGCTGGGAAGGGAAATAGTCAACCCATGTTTTGGGTGAGGATTTGGAGTTTTGGACTGGAAGGAAGGTCCATAGGCATAGCAGGGGATTTGAGAGAGCCATTCAGCGAATGATACGGACTAAAAAGGAAAGAAACCATTTTTAAGATGAGATGAGAAGAGAAGAGAAACCAGGACTCTCCCATCTCGGACCAATCCAATATAAAATTGTCGGGTTGGGTCATGCCGTTGGATCTAATCGTATTGAAAACGGCATTTGCTTTTAATATTATACTATTTACTATTCTTACGTTCCTCTCCATTTTTTTTCATTTAAATTTGAGAAATGTCATTCTGACCTTCTCATCTCTATATTTTCCGTAAGGTATTCTAAATTTGAATACACTATGAAAGTGTATGGAAACTAATCCGTAAGGTATACTAAATAGAATACCATACGGAAACTATAATGTACTCATACACTATGGAAACTATAGTTTCCACAATGTATTCATACACTACAGAAACTAGTTTCCGTAGTGTACTGAAATTGTACTCAAATTTCACACATTACGGAAATTATAGTTTTCGTAAGGTATTCCGTAGTGTATGAGTATATATAGTTTCCGTAATGTATTGAAATTTTTTGAAAGCATAAAACCATAAATCTTACCTCTCTTTCGCCGCCACGCACGCTGCTTACGCCAGAGTGATAATGGGGTTGGGGGGTTGGGTAACAAAGGGGGAGGGGAAGCAAAAGGAAGAATGAGGGAGTGAGAGTGTTTTACGGGAATAACCAGAGAGAAGGAAGGAGTAGGGTTGAGTACCGTTTGTAAGGAAAAGAAAAAAAATGGAGGTAGGGTATGGTTTGGGAAGAAATTGAGGGTAAAACTTACAGGGATAGGAAAAGTAATTGTGAGAGAAGGACGAGAGTTTTTGTATAGGGATAAAAAGGGATAAGTGTATTTATGAGATTTAATTGGAAAAACTTAGGGAAGGGGGTAAGAAAAGAAAACAATAGGGTATTAAAAGCAAAAGCCAAACAATAGTCTCGTCCATTGTTTGGTTTGGTTTAAAAGTTTGGGAAATAGATCATCAAAACTAATGTTATAAAACTCGAATTGGTCATCTACTTGGTCAAGGTATTTGGTCAATGGATTACTAGTCAAATCAGTGGGTCACTGGTTGAACCACATGAACCGGTATATTTAAATAATTATAGAGTAAAAGTCCAAATTAGTCCTTGACATAAAAACACGGTAACATTTTGGTCCCGAGAAATGAAAATACCAATTTGGTTCTCAAGAATGTAAAATTTGGATCAAATTATCTTTTTTAAGGTAATTTTTAGGAACATTTTAGTCTCTATCGGGGACTATTTTGACCTGCATTTTACATTTTTGAGCACCAAATTTATATTTTTTATTTTGTAGGTTCCAAAATGTCACTGTATTTTTTTGTCTAGGACCAGTTTGGGCCTTTACTCATAATTATATATATAATATATATCGCACATATACTTTAAAAGTAATCTTGTGGCATAATGGTTGAAAACTCTTATTTAAATAGTTGGTCCCCTGTTGGAGCGCAATGCGTGGGTTAAACCCGCGCACTCACAATTCATGTCTCGCAGCTTGACCAACTGAACTGACCCAAGGGGACAGAGTGTTTTTATTTTTATAACATTTAAGTTGTTATTATTTGCCTGACCCATACACAAGCCCCAAGTGCCAACGTCTAAAAAATCTTAACCCTAAAAAACTAAACAGTTTTTCTCTCCAGCCGTCGCATCCTCATTTCACGTTTCTTCCCTCCTTCTCCCATTGTCGTCGCATCCTCATTTCGTGTTTCTTCTCCTCATTTAGCGTTTTATTATCATCTCCTCCCTCCTCTTCCAACCTTTTGAAATAGACAGATGTAAACACTAGAAGGGGGTTGAATTGTGTTTACCAGATTTAAGAGAAATTTAGAATATTTTTCATAAGCGCTAGTAGAGAGCAGACAAGTTGTTCAAAAGCAGAATAGTCAGACATGTAACTTGTCTAAGAGTTTTTAACAAAACACACACACAATCACACAAGATAAAAACGTGTTTGAAAATCATAGATTTAACCCCTTTAGTTAAATAACAGTTAAGATAAATAATCAAACTAAAGAGATAAGGGATAGAGAGATTAAACACAACGGATTTATCCTAGTTCACCCCTTAACAACTGATGCTACGTCTAGTCCTTGGCAACACCAAGATTTCTCAATTATAACTGATCAGGTTACAGGACAGACAACTATTTTTTGCACACCTAGCCTCTCCAAGCTCCAAGACAAGTATTGTTTTCACACTTAGCCTCTTCATGCTCACTCAGGTTTGTTTGAGAGAAGATGTAAATTAAGTACAACTTACATGTCTTTCACAAGCACTCAGAAAAGTGTATTAAATGTGAAAGTTTGAAAGACTGCGTATTAACTTCAAATGATTGAAGAATAAGGAATGAAATAATGAAGATATAAATGCACAGAGTAATTGCTCTTTGAATGTTGCGTTCTTGTGTTGTTATCTTAAATGACTTCTTCACTTAATAATCTTCAAAAGTTTGTATCCGTTAGAGACATTCCTTGAATGCTTGGCTTTTTGCAGATCTTCATTAAATGCAAATAGAGTTGTTCTGGGCAGCCTTTAATGCTTGAGGAACGTTGCTTGTTCTCTAATATAGGAAGGGGTAGAGCTTTCTGATATAGCATCAGTCATTTCAGACTTTTAAGGATGCTTTTTTGTTCTTTGTAGTCAGTCTTTCCCTTTGCGTGTAACTCTTAGTTGTACTAGGGAATAAACCTCTTTTGTTGTACTTCTATTCTTAGTTACGAGGTTACTTTATTAGCTGGGCATCTGATTTCTTGATCTTCGTGAGAGAGATCTTCAGCATATTCTGACTCGAGTGGATAACGCACAAAGATCTTCAATCTTAAAGAGGTTCTTCACTGAAAGTCAGCATAGGGGCGAAGATCTTCTTTAGACAAGTTGACCTTCAAATAGTAAGTCAACCACTTCATGTAAACTTCAGAAGGATGAACTTTCTTGAATAGATAAGTCATATTTCTTCATCAGACGGGTGATCTCAAGTTTAGACCAAGCTTGACTTAGTACAGACAAGTAATTAAAAACTCATTATATTAATCTGCACATTAAGTAGACAAGTCAACAACCACTATAGAGTTCAATTAAATCATTGAACAAATGTTAGTTTTCATCAAAACTTAGGTAAATGCGCATAAGATATTTTGAAGACTCAACACCTTTTTCAAATGCTTTCAATCCCATCCTCATTTTGCATTCGAACTTCGACTCTCTGTCGTGTTTCTTCTCCCATAGACAACTCTGTCTACTACAACAACAACCTTCCTAAACAACGTTTCTTCTTACTGGACATCCTCCTTCTCTAGGCTCCAGCGACGCTCCTTCTTCTCTTATTTTTCATTTTTTTTTAAATATGTATGATTCGGTAGGTTTAATGTGTGCTCGAGTCACCGGTTCTCTAAAAAATCGGCTGAGTACTGGTCTGTAATGAGTTGAATGCATAACTGATTCGATGAGGTACTCGGATCGGCCATATGGCCGATTTCCGATCCGATTGGCCGGCCGAAGCTGAGTTTGATAACACTGACCAAAACCAACCCATATACACAATAATCTTGTATAAATATAACTCAAACCATCAATCTTTCACTTCTCTCGCAGTTTCGTAATCTACTTTTTTGCCTCTCAACTAGCCCTCTTTCATTCATCCACACCATAGACTGACCCATTTATTCTTCTCACCTTTGAGTTCTTTCTTCGCCATCCACGTCCATTGTTATTGTAGTTGTCCTTTGCCAACAAATTTGTCATCCATCAATGGAGGCAAAATTCTCCCCCACTTTCTTCCGTCACCCGTTCTTTTCTCTCACTCTCATCACTGTTGTTCGTCTGTCGTCGATCTTCAACACATTTTTCGCCATCATTTTTCTCCATGAAGCAACATTGCCATTTCCGATTTTGGTATATGATATGCTTGTACTATTTATGGTGGCATCACATCGTGCTGCTCATGCTCGTGTGCAGCGACGACATGGTGGTCTGGTGGTGGAGCCAGCTAGGGTTTTATCATCCTTAGGAATCCTAGCTAGGGTTTTATCACCCTTAGGAATCCTAGCTACTTAGGTGGGCATTGCGTGGCCGCATATGCGTTTGTTTTGTTTATTTTAAAATGCAACCCGATCAACCGGACTCGTACCAATCCAATTAGGATTGGGTTACCCAATCAATTTTCCTAAACACACAACCTAACCCAGCCGAAGCTTAGGTAATCGGTTCGGTCCAAAGTTTTCCTCAGTACCCAACCCAACCCACCTGCGTGCAACCTTAAGGCTAAGAATAGAGGAGGATGGAAAGGGAAGTGCATTGTTTGAAGATTGAAGAATCAAATGAACAAGAAAGTGTTGCTATACTTCTTCTTCATGTTCACGTTAGGGTTCATGGGGGCTTCTTCATGTTCATGTTTGGGTGCATTGGGCGAAATTTTAAATAACTTAATATTAGTTGTAAGTGATTTATAATTAAATAAAAAAAATTGATAATTTTTTTTGATATAACTATGGTTAAATTTAAACGAGATGATTAAGTTTTTAAAACTATAAAAAAAACCTTAAGGAGAATTATATAAAATAAAAAAAAAGGACTAAAGAAATAAAAAAATATAGTATGCTACATAAGATGATGACCGAATGATGACTGTGACTATCAAAAACATTTGTCACACATTGATTGGGTCAAATCAGAGTGGCACTAGGCCCTCCCATCTTTGAGGGCACAAGAGAATTCAACTTTTTTATTTTATCTTTTAACATAAAAATATTTGTTAAATATTAAATTAATAAACATAAAAGTTTTTAAGAAGAAATTTGATAAAAAAAATATATTTAAATTGTAAATGAGTTAAGCTCAAACTTCATATTTTTGAACAATCCAAACTCAAATTTCAAAAGTTAATTCGTTTAAATAAATGAGCCAAACTCAAACCATTTTTTACAAGTCAGACCTGAGCTGTAAGTGCTCCACTTGATTGGATTCGTTTGCAAATTACACACCTGCTCTGCACAAATACATTATAAATAGACTATGTAATAGGATAAATGAGCACATGGGCTAAGGCCCAAACCAGCCCAAGTTAGTCGACTTGTTGCCTAAGCAGCTGCACCTCACTGGAATCAACAAATACATCAACACAACACAAACTTTATTTAACTTGAAAAGAAAGAAAAAAAAAAAAGAGTTTGACTACAGAGATTTGAATCAGAATCAAAATACAGGCAAATTGTAATAGCCATGGCGAGATACGATAGAGCAATCACAGTTTTCTCACCCGATGGTCATCTCTTCCAGGTCGAGTACGCCCTCGAAGCCGTTCGCAAGGGCAACGCCGCTGTCGGCGTCCGTGGCACCGATAACGTCGTTCTCGGTGTCGAGAAGAAATCCACCGCCAAGCTCCAAGACACCAGGTTCTCTCTCTCTCTCTCTCTCTCTCTCTCTTCTCATTTTATACAATGTTTGTGTCTTTCTACCAAACCATCGCGAAATTTTTTGACCTTTGTTTTTTGAACTTTGATTTAGCATGATTTTCATTTAAAACCCCTATTTTTATGATATATAATTGTTGTTTTGCTGATTAGAATTTCTAATTTCTAAGGGTGGATCCTTTTTCTGTCGATTAGGCTTAAATCTGATACTAAGGGTAATGAGAATATCTTGTGGGGTTTATTGTGTGATAGAAACCTTTTGTTGTTTCTATGCGCTGAGAATCTTTGTTAATTCCAGTTCTGGTTTTCATTTAACATTTGACAAGGATGTAGTTGGTCTAATTGGGTTTCAACTTTCAAGTATGATATGATAGCATAGATAGGTAATAGGTTGCTTGTATTGTATAAGATTCCTAATACCCAACCTTTATGTTTCTTTTGTTATCATTTTTCCTAGTGATGAGTAGAGTGTTTAACGTTTACTCATTGTACTGCAAGTTCGTCATACTTATTGAAGATTTGGATGCACTTTTTTTAGGGGGAGGGGGAGGGTTGGGACTATTAGAGCCCTTTGTTCATGTAATTTGGAGAAAGTTACATCAGAAACAAATATGATTTTATTATAATTTAATTTAGAGACTGCTATATCTGAGATGCATTATTTAAAGTCCTCGATCCTGAGGTGTTCATGTTGTGGTGACCTCATTTTCTAGTATTTATGATGTGATTGTGAATAAAGAAAGTTCAATGCTGAGATGCCAGCAATATTTTTCTGATGTACTGTTGAATGCATTTGTTATATTGATATTCTTGCGATGATGGATCAGACTTATCAACTCTTCTTTAGAAACTTGGAAGAAATATGGGATTTGCAATTTTTGTCATGTATTAAGTAGATGATAGTGTTTGACTTTTTTTCCACCATCATATTGTTTTTTGTCTTGCAGATCGGTGAGAAAGATTGTCAATCTAGACGATCACATTGCCCTTGCTTGTGCAGGGCTAAAAGCTGATGCCCGTGTCCTTATAAACAGGGCACGAGTTGAATGTCAAAGCCACAGGCTTACCGTTGAGGATCCAGTCACTGTTGAGTACATAACTCGTTACATTGCAGGTCTTCAGCAAAAGTACACACAAAGTGGTGGTGTGCGACCGTTTGGCCTTTCAACCTTGATTGTTGGTTTTGATCCGTACACTGCTAAGCCATCCCTGTACCAAACAGATCCTTCTGGTACATTTTCAGCTTGGAAAGCTAATGCAACTGGAAGGAACTCAAATTCTATTCGGGAATTCCTAGAGAAGAACTACAAAGAAACTTCTGGCCAAGAAACTGTGAAATTGGCTATCCGAGCATTGCTTGAAGTGAGTTCGTTTGTTCTTTTAGTATTTGTGAAGGCATACATGAATTTATTATTTATCTAGGTTCTTTGCTGCAACCTGTGCAGTGTCTTTCTTTTTTCTTGCTAAAGAACATAGGCACTGTGTCTGTCCTTCTCTGCTATTTGCATGTGTCTGTCTTTCAATGCTGTCAATGACTTAGGAGGAACTTTAAGAGTGTCTTCACTTAGTCATGTTAGCAAAATTGATGAATTGGAAGAAATCTTTACAGAAGCATTTGATTGCAAATTAGGAGGAACTTTTGGATAAATCATCTACCTGTAAGACAGATAAACATTCATATGCTTAACATGGGCAGTTGCGCTCAAGTGACTTTTTCCAGTAGTTTAGAATGCTGTTAAGTAGCTTTTCTTCATAGATTTGAGATCTCGTCTCTTTCTGATTCTGGATGTAGACACAGTTTTTCGCCTTATGGAAATAAACAATAGTTAATATAATACATCATTTTTGCTCTATAATACAAACTTATATCTCTATTTTTTGAATTTTTTTGTCTTTGCATAAGATTAAAGCACAAATCTTGTTACAAAAAAAAAAAAGATTAAAGCACAAATCTTATCTCTGATTTACGTAGACATTTCCTGTGTTTTAATATATGGCCATGCCTAAACTTTTAATTTACATTCTAAAGTGTTATCCTAGCTTTCAAGTCCTTGTTCATTAATACATGTTCTTGCAAATTATCTGGTACATTATTTTGTACTTTATGAAAGTAAACATACTGTACAGTCTCAATTTTAACCATTACAACCATTTTACTCATTAAACGATTGTGCGGAATGTCATCAAAACTTTTCTGATGTCTAATTGTTCCAAACTTCTGATTTCTTATGTATTGACATATAATATTGACCTTCAAAGTCTTCATGATCATTTCTGTACTAGTATGCAAGAGTGTAACCTGAACAGAAAGGAATATATGAAAAACAAAGGACTACATAACATGATTATGAGGGATAGTGTGATGAGATGTTGGTTTTTTGTGGTTACTTAAGCTGTGGATTTCTTATTTTTATTTCTAAATTTCTTTTTTTGTGGTTCGCTTGATTGAAAAGGTCTTCATTTTGAAAATAAATTAATATAAAATAAAGGTGTAAGTTAGTGGAGATAGTGTGATGAGATGTTGGGACAGTTTCTGGTACAATTAAGATGTTCAAAATCTATTGCAAAAATTCCTTTTTTGTAGCATGGATGATGTAGTAGTGTGTTCTACTTTGAAAGTGAAGCTAATGTCGCTCTACTCCACAACCCTTGGAACTTAATTCTCTGTTGTTCTTTTGGCAGAATTATAATTTAGGAACTTTTGGTGAAATGTTTCTTGTTTAGGAACAATTAACTAAACAAAGTGATGACAATGTTCGAAGATTGAGTCATGGGTTAGCCATATATTGACTTAAGTGAGCACCTGTCTGGTTAATTGATCCCTAACAGCAAAATATTTTCGTGATGAATTTGTAAATTGTTATTCACCTTTGTATTTTTTGGCTCTTGGACCCGGACTCTTAAATGGTCCTGTTAGGGTGTGATCTACATGATTTGGAGAGGGAGACATCTCTGGGCTGTATTATATCTGAGAAGGCTGACAGTTGCAGACTGATCTTTCTGATTTGAAGAAATATTTTATTATAGAAGTACATGTTCATCTGTGCATGTCTTGTTTGAATTCAAAGCCTTTATGTATACATGGCGTGCCCTTCACAGCTTAATATAAAATTTTTGGTCTCAGTGATTCCCACATCAATACTTTAACCATGAGTAATAAAACCTGATAAATCTTATGGTTATACATTGGCTTGTACAATCAAACAATGAAATATACCAAGTAATACTGTCTATGCCTGTTGCATGATTACAGTACTACTGTGGGCTAGTATCATTATACGTTTGGAAGTGGATCCTATAAATATACTTATGAGTTATGACATTTCCTTGTTGGTATATGTAATTAGGTTGTTGAGAGTGGAGGCAAGAACATAGAAGTTGCTGTGATGACCAAGGAGCATGGTCTGCGTCAACTTGAGGAAGCTGAAATTGATGCCATTGTGGCTGAGATTGAAGCAGAGAAAGCAGCTGCTGAGGCTGCGAAAAAAGGCCCTCCTAAGGAGACATGATTTCATGTTTATTTTGTTTTGTATTCTGCGAGGACTGTTCTTGCTAGGTGTTTGCCTTACTTACTGAAGCTGAAATTGATGCCATTGTGGCTGAGATTGAAACAGAGCCCCTTCTAAGGAGACATGATTTTATTTTACTCTAGTTTTTCTCGTGAATTGTTATTGCTGAGTGTTGGTCGAACTTAAAATTGTTTTTGGGTCGTTTCATGTAGTATTTGTCAAATTAATCGCCTCATTATTAATCGAGTTCACAGATTTAGTTGTGTGGTGCATCATGATACACCATATTTCCACTGACTGGAACTGGGAATGTAAACAATTTTATTATACTATACACGTAGTAAAATGACTAAAACTCTACTTTACTCCCTCAATATTATAGCTATTATCAAGTCGATCCGTCATAATAAATTTTGGGAGTGCAAAAGTTTAGTTAGAAAATTCGGAAGGGGAGGATGAGGTACAAACTATGAAAAAAAAATTTAAAAATGGTGTTTCGGAGTCTCTTACCAATCAAATGTTAAGAATGAGCGTAAATGTTAAAGAGTTGTGTTTTTATTTTTTTAACTTATTGTTGATGGGGGATAGAGAATATGATAGAAAATTGAGATAGGAGATCTACATCCACAAACTACGTACAATAAGGTAGGATGGAAGGATAAAATATAATATATGAATTCTATTTTATATTTTGCCTATTTTATGAATAGAATAACGGAACAGGACACTCCCTGCCCCCTCCACTCCCTGTTGGGGTAAAAAATTGGTACCCATCCCTTGTCTGCATACTTTTACATACATAACCCTCAGCCAAACCCTCATCACAATAACACTGATGACCAATAAAGCAATGAAATTTCATTAAAAAGAAAACTAATCCTCAAAGCTAACTAAAATCATTTGTGGCTCATTTTTGTTAATAAATAAATTGTTGCATTTTAAGACCAATAAAGCAATGAAATTTCATTAAAAATAAAACTAATCCTGAAAGCTAACTAAAATCATTTGTTGCTCATTTTTATTAATAAATAAATAGTTGCATTTTTTCTAACACAGTTCTAATAAAAATGTCACAAAAGAAGTAGGTTATCGTTAAACAGTTGGCCCATGCAGGTTTCGAACCTGCGACCTTCGCGTTATTAGCACGACGCTCTAACCAACTGAGCTAATAGGCCAGTTGTTTCTTCTCTTTTACGGTACCTATAATAACGTATATTGTTATTTACAAAACACAAAATTGCGGAAGCGAGAACTTCAATAGATTCGTAATAAGGAGGAGAAAGAGGAATCGGAAGATCGTTCGTCGGTGGTTGGGAACCTGGAATTGAACTATACCATGAAAGAAGATTACGAGGTGCTTTCCCTTCGTTGATAAGTGCTCTCTGTTTTAATGCTTTCAACTTCCTTTATCATCAAACCCCCAATTCATATTTCTCCCATATCCCTTGTGAATCAACTTCTATCCCTTTGAAAAATCTGTAATTTTCATGCCAGAATTTCGAAAAGGGGGAAATAACATGTTTATAGCATCAAGTTTCGGTATATTATTTTGTTAGTTGTTTATTTTCCTGCATCATTAGTTCATTCCCACGTGTTGGTTACACTTTTGATTGTTGAAATCTGCTTGGAACGTATCTAAAAATTCTTTGTCTGTTTGCTTAAGGTACACGATATTTGTGAGAGAGTTTCACTATTTTGCTAGTTTGAATTATGCAAATACATGTTTGTGTATCATTTACAAGTCCTGTTATCTTTTGCTATGGTAAAACCTCTATGGATATAGAACCCAGAAACAGCTTAGAATATCTAGATGTGTCTATAAAGGTTGCACTTAAAATAGCATCTTATGCCAATTGAGAGTTTTGATCTAAATGCATCGCTCTTCGATTCGATACCAGCTGGTGGTCCTACATTGGTTGGTCATCTGCAAGTACACTGTAAGACCTCGCCGAGGCTTGTGGCATGGCCTGAACTTAGAATGGAGCAACCTCCGCTCCCCTCTCCCTAAACTTTTATTTTCCAAGAAAAGAAAAGCATCTGATTGGAATGCCAATTAGTTTATAATTAATAAGCATTTATCAGATAAAATATGCTCATGTAGATCAAGCTTGCCTTAAAGTTAGTACTCCAGCGACTGGTGTTTACTAATGTTTTACACTTTATCAAGTTAACATGTAAAGAAAACCTTTGATAATTCTATTAACATGTGAAGAAAACCTTACACCCTTGTCTTAAACTTCCCTGTATAGTTAGTTATTCAAAGACTTCTTGTTCAAAGCTGAGTTACTGTGTTATTGATTCTCTTTCTCATTGCTGGATGGGTGCGCCTATTGTCTTCACTGATTTTCTAGCTGAAACAATTAGAAAGGAATTAGACCTAGACCACTGTCTCCTTTGTTGTTTTTGGATCTTCATTTTGAGTATATTTGTTTTCCATGCAAAGCTCTCATTTTTTACAAATTTGTGGATTGTGTTGTAAAAAGGAAAACGGATTCCCTGCAGGCAATTTTTAACGCATTCACGCATTAATGCACCGTTGGATCAATAACTGAAAGTGTTTGAGAAAGCTTAAGATTGATCCAATGGTGTATTAATGCGTGAATGTGTCAAAAATTGACCGTAGGGAATCCGGGTCCGTGTAAAAGCTAGAAACATAAATTGCTTGTAATTGTATTCATTAATGGCAAACCATTGATTATAAGGCTTTGTTTAATGTCATATTTCATACAATATCCCCTGACTGAATGAAATGACAGAACATTTGATTTTGAACATTACGAACAACTTCGACATTTGAAATTCAAAGTTGCCTGTGGTTTTGAGGAAACAATTTATTTCCCTGCTTCTCCTGGGGCTTTTTATCTGACTAGTTGGGGGTTATGTATATTCGTTCTCTTTGAATCATTTTTGTGGAAAACTGTATTTGGTTTCAGGTAGAAGATAAAAAGCAAGCTGCTGCTGACGTATTGTTTCAATATTCCAAATTTGTGATGGCATGCATTGGAAATCGTGCTCGGCCATGTGATATGAGGTTACATTTGATGAAGGTATGAGACAACATTCTCTGTTAAATTTTCATTAACAATAGTACCATCTATTTAGATATTTTGTAATAGGATGATTCTGAATGGCAGCTGAAGTGATTTTGTCTTAAAAGCCAACATGCCATAAAGCCAACATGCCATGTCTCATTTATCCATGATTTCCAACCTTTCGTGGCTACTATAATCTTTTTCAGGAGATTTCGGGTCTACCAGTTTCTCTAAATAGGGAATCACCACAGACTGCAACATCTCCTGATGCAATGGGTGAGTCATCAAGCTCAGGAACAGCTAGACTAGATAAAGCAGACAGTTTTCGGGCGCTATAGATGATGATCATGTTTAATGCTAGAGGCCGTGGCATATTTTGTGGTCGTTGCTCTATAGAAGTACTGTTTACCCGTTGAATGGAACAAAAATAGCTAGGATTATGTTATCATGTTTGCAATAGCTCACATTTTTCACCAGTTTGTTTCATTTTATTTGGCGTAGAATCGGTGTAGTTCAACTTTTGCAAGTACTGTTACTATGTGTGTTGATCTTGCATGTTCTAACTACAGATTTTGTGGGTTGATCTGTCTAGCCTGTCTTTTTTGTTCACTTTTTAGGCAACTTGACATGTCTAATCCCCCAAATAGGGGTGAGAATAGGCCTGATTTACTTAATAAATAAGTTAGGCTTAGACTAAAATTTATTTAATTATACAAATTAATACTTGGGTTATTGAAAAAGCTTATTTAGTATATTAGATCCGCCTATTAATATTTATTTATAATTAAAGAATTTATAATACTTATATAAATTTACTAATTATATATTACTATAATATATTTACTTTATATATAATATAATAATTTTGTTAATGTTATATTTATTTTGACTGAATATAAGAGTGGGTCTTGGATGAAATTAAGTAACAGGAATCACTTACCATCCAAAAGTTAACAAACATACCACGTTATTCTAGTAAAACAATATCTGTGAAAAATTCTGATTCTTTATAATTTTATAATTAATTTTAAGAATACATTTGATTAAAATTGGTTCTTTTTTTGAAAAAGTTGATTAAAAATTTAAGGGAAATACTTTTTAGTACAAAATTAGATTCGTACAAAATCAGGACGCTTATTGTTGTTATACTTCTATTACAATATTATTTTCTCGTGATTTCTAAGTCCTTTCTTATTGTTTAACTGGCACATTGCGTTTGTCTCGTACAAAATAGATTTGCTCTTTTTTTAATAAACATACACTTGTTTTTGGAAAATTAACTAAATTATTTTATTATAAAATAAACGAAATATTTTAATCATCAAGAATCTTGTACATTTATAAAATAATATTATAAATGAAATATTTAAAAAAGTTATGCTTGAATTCATTAATTCAACGATAATTGATCCTTCGACCCCAATTCGTATACTAAAAATGGTCTCATTATGATAAGAAGTGAAATATTAGGGAGATAGAAGGGAAGGGAATAGAGGAAGATTGAATTCTCAGCTAAGGGAAAGCCTAGAGATGAGAGAGAGATTTCTGATAATTTTCTTGCTTACCATTCCTTTCATCATGCATGCTAATATAACAAACTAAGTGTTAACAAACTTCCTACAATTAAGGATCACATGACACATGTCTTCATCCATAATTTTCTTACATATTTAAAATATTTAAACTACTAGTAAAAATCCTAATCTCGAATATTCCATAGCTGACTTGGGTGCTTAGATAAAATACTTGCAGTGTTTAGGCCTTTCTTTCTGTTGGGCCTATAAGCAATATTGAATCTAGTTGTGCTCCTTTCTATTTTCTTTTGAATCCAATACCATATCATTACCGACCCCTTCAAATTGATCTTGTCCTCAAGATCATAGTATGAATCAGTATCAATTAAAATTGCATCATGATGAGCAACATAAGCACCCATTACCTCAAACAATCCAAAGCCCATAGCCCCAAGAATCAGAGAAAGTCCCCCAGCAATTAAACAACAAAACAAAAAAGTCATCAAATAGCCTTCAGGCCACTTTCTCTTTAGCAGTAACAAAGCCCAATCTGTTATGAAGCCCAAATCAGTACCAAAGTTAAGCAAACACTTTGTCTGCAGCAAAATGCCTATGTCCCGCGAAACCCTAGGTACACTTTGGGGTCCAATGTACCAAGGCACCCATGGCCAGCTCGAGGCTGGTCCTTGTGACGGCGCCGTCGCCTGGAACGGAGCTCTGGCCGGAGACATTCGTGACAGAATGGAGGAAGATGGAGGCTCACTGGACATTGACGCTCTCGATGGCAGCGAGGAAGATGGAATCGTTATCGTGGAAGGAAGCTTCTGGAACTTCCGTTGGTGTAGAAGGCGACGCACGACGGAATAGTATACATGGCGGAGACTCTCGCCGGGATCGAAGCTGACGATGCCATCATCAGGGAGACCGAAAGAAGATACTAAAGGTCTTCGCGCCAGCAACAACAAGAGAGAAGCGAGCAGAGTCCGGTGACCGGATGATGATGCAAGAGCCTCGCTCACCGTCATAGAATGGTCCCATTCCGGCGGTTGTGGCGGTGGAAGCCTAACCGTCATGCGTGAGATCTGGAATCTTGTCATGGACGAAGTTTGGTCCGGCGGATCCGGCGGCGGAGGCTTGGCCGGAGTGCCCGAAACCCAGAGCTCCACGGCTCTGAGGAACTCGAATCCTTTCTGCTCTCTCATCACAAGCTTGTTAGAACCAAAGTGGTTATGGTCCAAATAATCCCTTAAGTTTTGATGTTAACAAAGATCTAATTTAAGATGAACAAAGATATGTTATGGACTAACGCTTTATATTAAGTGTGCAGGATAAAACTTAATTGAGTCCAAAGATTATCCATAGTCCAAAGACTTTATCTCGTCCAACATTCAATCTTGGTTTACGATTGGATGGTAATATGTAGAACCATGAGTCCAAAGACTCTTTCGGTTACTTTTGTAATAGCTAGTCCAATAAATGCTTTTATACTTCAAGCGCGAATATCTTGTAAAAGCATTTGAATTTATTATTCCCTATAAAAGGCTTATATCCTTGGGACAAAACATTCTTTGTAATATTCGTACAAATGTAAAGCGTAAGCCAAAATGTCTCTGTCACTTTAAGAAGTTGACCTTCTTCTTTTGGAAAAACAAAAGGCAACTTTCGTTCTACTCAGTCAGCACCACTTTTAGCTATCATCCTAACAGTCTATCCTGCTGATCAGAAACTTCAGAAGCTATCAGACTCAACGGATCACATGCATTCAATGCTCATCAGAACGAACCCTTTTCCATCCGTTGAAGAGTGAAGTCTGCTCAAAGACAAGAGGCTATATATACCTCCATCCCCTGAAAGTGCAAGGTTACCAAGACCAAAAAGATCAGAAAAAACTTGAGCAAAAATACAAGTGAAGCAACACTTAGCAATTCAAAATCTTTCAAGAGATACAAGTAAACCATAGCTCAAGAAATCAAAGAGAAAATCTCAAGCTTGCAAAGCTAGCAAAACTACTCTGATCCTCATTTTCATATTACTCTCTGTGTAGAGTTGTTTTTAAGAGTCTAAGCTTTAGTTTCGAATTCTCACATTTAGTGAGTTAGTAGAACAAACTCTTTTCAAAACCTTAGTTTGGTTGAGCCTGAAGAGGCTTGTCTGTAAAAAAATACTTAGAGAACCTGAAGAGGTTGAGAATACTGCCTGAAGAGGTGTTGAATACTTTGTAACAAAAGGTTTTTGTTATAGCGGATAAAGCTCTCAAGTAGAGAGGACTGGACGTAGCTCTTTGGTGAAGAGTGAACTAGGATAATATCTTTGTGTTCTTTTCTCTCACTTACCCTTACTTTAGTTTATTATCTAACTAACTAACTGGGATTGAATTGCCTTTTACTACGCTACTTTCTTATCTTAGTCAAACTAAGTTAGCGTCCAACTTGGTGTTTGGAAGAGCTCTCTTTGCTTTTAATCGTTTTAGCGTCCAACCTTGCGAAAGCTATTATCTGCTTACGAAAAGAATTTAAAATCGTCTAAAACACAATTCAACCCCCTTCTTGTGTTTCAAACAGGTTCCTTCAATTGGTATCAGAGCTCAGCCTCTGGGTTGAGCACTTTGCCGTGTAGAGGAAAAGATCCTACTGCAGATATGTCTGGACCAGGTATGCCAAGCGGGAGTCAACCTATTATGGAAGGTACTTCCATGAACAGACCACCATTCTTCAACGGTACTCACTACCTGTACTGGAAGGAAAGATTCAAAGGTTTCATCCTCAGTAAAAACTCAATTCTCTGGACCAGAATCACAAAAAGTCCTAACATTTGTCTCAACTCTGACGGGACAGAAAAAGCAGAGGACGACTGGACTGATGCTGAACGGGCTAGAATGGAACTGAATCATAATGCAAGATATGCGTTAATGTGTGCCCTCAGTCCTGACGAATTTCAGAAGATTCACGCATGTGGATCAGCCAAACAAATATGGGACACCTTGTCTAATCTCCATGAAGGGACAACCAAGGTGAAGGACTCTAAAATCATCATGCTGGTTGGCCAGTATGAAATGTTCACCATGGCTGAAGGAGAGTCCATCCTAGACATGAAGGGTCGCTTTCAGACGATCATCAACAATCTGAAATCCCTTGGAAAGTTCTACACTACCAAGGAGAATGTCACCAAGATTCTTAGGAGTCTGCCTAAGAAGTGGAGACCTCTTGTCACTACAATCACCCAGGCCAAAGATCTCTCTACTTTGACTCTGGATGATCTTGTTGGGAAGCTTCAAGTTCATGAGCAGGAGCTTGCTCTTGACAATCCTGGAAAGAAGAACAAAGGGATTGCCCTGAAAGCTCATAGGTCCAACAACTCAAAAGCTTTAAAAGCTGATGAGTCCAGTGATGAAGCTGATCAGTCTGATGATGATGTATCAGACGATGATGAGCTATCCTTTATCTCCAGAAAGATTTAGAATATGTGGAGAAAGAAAAATGGAATGAAAAGAAGGCCATTCCAAAAGAAAAGCTTCAAGGATCATGCTGAACCCAAAGATAAAAGTCAGCTGGTCTGTTTTGAATGCAACAAACCAGGACACTTCAAAGCTGATTGCCCTACGCTAAAGGACAAGAAGAAGTAGTTCTTCAAAAAGAAGAAAAAGAACTTCATGGCAACTTGGGAGGACTTGAACTCTTCTGAAGAAGAAGAAGAAACAAATGAAGAGGCTAACCTATGCCTTTGGTCCAATAAGCATGATGAAGACTCTTCGGACGATGAACAACTCGTTGTTCCCAGAGAAAGAAGTCAGGAGTCTACCTTTGAAGGAGGATGGAATGTGAATGTTCCACCCATCTTCAAGGGAACAGACTATCCTTATTGGAAATCAATTTTACAACTATACGTCCAAGCTCAAGACTATGAGTTGTGGGACATCTTCACTAACGGAGATTATCGTCCAACGATTACCCTTGAGGACGGATCAACATCGTCCAAACATGAAACAGACTGGACGAGTGATGATATCAGACAATGTTCTCAAAATGCTCATGCTAATTGGTGTCTTGTCAACGCCCTAGATCGTCCAAGACTGGACATGGTCTCGCGATTCCAAACAGCTAAGGAGAAGCTGTTTCAATAGATCTCTTTTCCACCTAGGTCAAAGGGGTATGCCGCTATGCTACACCGAAGTATGCTCCTAGGTAAGCGATGGAACATCGGTTCAGACCAAGGAGCCCGTCTACCTCAAACCTCTGCCTGATGGTCAAAAGCTCTTCGGATGCTGAATCAGAAGATGACGAGGTATCTGTTTCTGACTCTCTTCAAGAAGCATATGATGAACTGTTAAATGATTCTTCTCTATTGCATTATCAATACATCATGCTTAAGAGAAAACTGTCAAAAGTGAATAAAGAGTTGGAAGAGTCCAATGAACTAAATAAACAGCTTGTTGAAGAGAATAATAAGCTTAAAGCTGAGAATGTCAGTCTAACTGACAAACTCACCTCTGAGTCCAGTGAACCCCATGAGGTAACTAGACTGAAACAAGAGGTATCTGATCTCACCAAAAGCGTATCTAAGCTTGTTGGAGGATCAAAGAAGCTAGACCTGATATTGAGGTACACTAGATCACCTCACGATAAGTCTGGTCTAGGCTATGACTCTGAGAAACAAAGTGTGTCTCAGAAAATATCAAGGTCCAACAAACATCACAAGGCTTTTCATTTCTATGGAAAGCAAAAAGAAAATAAATTGCATGCATCCAGAACTTACTGTAAGATTTGTGGAAAGAGTGGTCACACCTTTTCAAAATGCATTTACAAAAATAAAAACAAAATGCATGGACGAAGACCATCAACTAACCCAAAAGGACCCAAGTCTATCTGGGTACCTAAGAGTATGATAATACATGTTGCAGATCTGCTTAGCAACACAAAAAAGACCCCAGTCCTGGTACTTGGACAGTGGGTGCTCACGTCACATGACGGGAGAAAGGTGTATGTTCCAAGAAATCGGTGTGAAGACTAGTGGATGGGTCACCTTTGGAGGCAACCAGAAGGGAAAGATAGTAGAAATAGGTAAGATTGGTAAGCATCCTCTTCCCTCTATTGATAATGTTCTTCTAGTTGAAGGATTAAAACACAACTTGCTTAGCATAAGCCAATTATGTGATAGTGGGTCTGTTGTTTCCTTCAATAAAGGTGAATGTATAGTCAAGAACCCTGATGGGTCCATCTTATTCACTGCCAAAAGGCAAAATAATCTGTATAAGATTAACTTGGGGGAACTTTCAACTCAAAGTATATCATGTCTAGTGTCCGTTGAAGATGAGTGATGGATCTGGCACAAAAGACTTGATCATGCTAGTCTGAGATTAATATCTAAACTAAACAAGCATAACCTTGTAAGAGGTTTACCAAAGATTGTGTTTAGATTAGACGCTCTTTGTAACGCATGTCAAAAAGGAAAACAAGTTAAGAACTCGTTTGAGTCCAAGAACATTGTTAGTACTTCTAGACCACTGGAATTGTTGCATCTTGATTTGTTTGGTCCAACAAGGACTGCTTCTATCAGTGGTAAGAAATATGGACTTGTCATAGTAGATGACTATACTAGATGGACATGGGTTAAGTTCCTTGCTCACAAGGATGAGTCTATCAAGGTCTTTTCTGTATTCTGTAAGCGAGTTCAGAATGAAAAAGGTATATTCATCAGCTCGATCAGAAGTGATCATGGAGGCGAATTTGAAAATGAGTTTTTTCAAAGGTTCTGTGATGAAAGTGATATTCATCACAATTTCTCTGCCCCTAGAACACCACAACAAAACGGTGTTGTTGAGAGAAAGAACCGATCTCTTCAAGATATGGCTAGGGCGATGCTCAGTGATAATTCTGTCCCTAAGCACTTCTGGGCTGAAGCTGTAAATACTGCTTGCTACATTCAAAACAGAATATACATAAGACCAATCTTAAATAAGACTTCTTATGAATTGTGGAAAGGACGTAAACCCAACATTTCTTATTTCCACCCCTTCGGATCTCAATGCTTTATTTTAAATACTAAGGATCAACTAGGAAAGTTTGATGCCAAAGTAGATAATGGAATATTGTTAGGATACTCTGAAATGTCCAAAGCTTTTAGAGTCTATAACTCTAGAACTTTGATTGTTGAAGAATCCATCCATGTTAAATTTGATGACAAACAGCCTGATAAGAGATTATCAGAGCTAGATGATTCTTTTGCAGATATGAATCTGAATGATTCAGATGCTCGTCCAACAACTAACAAAGACGAGGCATCAGATGCTACGTAGAATGCATCATCGTCTCAGCAAGCTGTAAACACCCCTCGTTCTTGGCAATTCAGAACTTATCATCCTGAGGATCAAATCATTGGCAAACCTAATGATAGCGTCCGGACAAGGTCAACCTTCAGAAAGCGAGCTGACTCAGCCTTCATCTCTGAGATGGAACCAAAGTCTGTGGATGAAGCCTTATTGGACGAGTGCTGGATCCTCGCTATGCAAGAGGAGCTCAACCAGTTTCAATGAAGTGACGTTTGGACGCTGGTCTCCTTGCCTAAGGATAAGTCTGTCATTGGAACCAAGTGGGTCTATCGCAACAAGCTGGACGAAGATGGCAAAGTTGTAAGGAATAAAGCAAGGCTAGTTGCTCAAGGCTACTCACAAGAGGAAGGTATTGATTATACTGAAACCTTTGCTCCAGTAGCTAGATTAGAAGCTATACGCATCTTACTCTCATATGCTGCACATCATAACATCATGCTTTATCACATGGATGTAAAAAGTGCATTCCTAAATGGTGTAATTAATGAAGAAGTATATGTTCTTCAACCACCCGGTTTTGAAGATCAGAACCGTCCTGAGAATGTATATAAGCTTAAGAAAGCTTTATATAGACTCAAACAAGCTCCTAGAGCTTGGTGTGAGAGGCTCAGCACTTTCCTAATGGAGAATGGCTTCTCAAGAGGAAAAATGGACACAACTCTGTTTAGAAAAGTAAATAAAAAGGAATTTATTGTTGCTCAAATTTACGTTGATGATATAATATTTGGTGCAACTGATGAATCTCTTTGCCAAGAGTTTTCTGAATTAATGCAAAGGGAATTTGAAATGAGCATGATGGGAGAACTAAAATTCTTCCTCGGACTTCAAGTAAAGCAAACTTCAGACGGAGTGTACATTCATCAGACGAAGTACACAAAGTAGCTTCTGAAATGTTTCAAGTTGGACGATTGTAAACCTATGAATACACCAATGCATCCAACGTCCGTGCTAAACAAAGATGATAAAGATAAAAAGGTAGACCAAAAGGTATATAGAGGTATGATTGGTTCCCTCTTATATCTAACTGTGTCCAGACCTGATATCATGTTTAGTGTTTGCTTATGTGCTCGTTTTCAATCCGATCCAAGAGAGTCTCATCTCTCAGCAGTAAAAAGAATCTTTAGATATCTAAAACGTTCTATTAATCTGGGTCTTTTTTATAAGAAATTTGATGAATACAGATTAGTTGGATTCTGTGATGCTGACTATGCTAGAGACAGAATAGAAAGAAAAAGCACAAGTAGAGGGTGTCACTTCATTGGTGCTAATCTTGTCTCATGGTCAAGCAAAAGGCAAAGCACAATTGCTCTATCAACTGCTGAAGCTGAGTACATTGTTGCAGCCAGTTGGTGCTCACAACTGCTATGGATCAAACATCAGTTGGAAGACTACAACGTGTTTGTAAGCAACATCCCTATCATGTGTGATAACACTGCTGCTATTAACTTGTCAAAGAACCCCATTCTGCATTCTAGAGCAAAGCATATAGAAATAAAGCATCATTTTATTAGAGACTATGTGCAAAAAGGAATAATAGATATTCAATTTGTTGATACTGACCATCAATGGGCAGATATCTCCACTAAACCATTAGCCGAAGATAGGTTCACATTTATAAGAAAATATCTGAACATGCATTTCATTGATTGACTGAGAGTCCAATGCATGCGTCCAATATCTGCATTATGTCCAATATATGCTCGTCCATTGTACTTTCTGATTGCTCGTCTAATGCATTAATGGAACTCAATCTTTGTCGAATGAACTATTTTCTTTCATTCCCTTAACTGAGTCAGTTGTTTGTTTTCTTTGTTTGCCAAAAATGCTTTTTACGGTTTCAAAGTCTGAACTTGTGTCAGGCATTTAATGCATGTCGTTTCGCTCTCTCTCTCTCTTTGAAAATACGAAAGGTTTTCGTTCTCTCTTCTCCTTTCTTTAAAACCTAAGTTTTGTTAAAAATCAAACCTTTACAAAAAGCTTTAATCTCTCTTCTTGCATCTTCGAAAAGGAAAACCCTTCTTCTCTAGACCTCCTCTCTGAAACTATGGCAACCTCTTCTGCTGCTGGCTCTAAGGGTAAAGGAAAAACCTTTAATGCTCAGACTGCTGATGTCATGGTCGAGTTCAAGTTTAATCTACAATTCCTGGCTGATAACGGGATTGACATTTTCTCTAATATCCATGCTGTTGGATGGTCAAGCTTCTTCGAAGGTTCTTCGGTAATCTACCTTGCTCTAGTTAGGGAGCTCTGGACAAACCCTATTGTCTCTGCGAGGGAGATTCGCAACAAAGTGCTTGATACTGAAGTAATAGTATCTGAAATAACCATCTCTAATGCGATTGGGTGCGCCCAATCTGGTATAACTGTTGAGGATAATTGGGAGGAGGAGATTGGTGATGCTTCCACCATCAGAGACTGTCTGTTGAAGAACTCGGGTAACAAACTCATAGCCTCAAAAATGACTGACAAGGCTAGGGTTCTTCACCAAATCTCGAACAAGTCTATCCTTCACAAGGCTGGGTCGAAGGATAATGTATCAAAGGCTCATCAATTCTGCCTGGTTCATTTGATACTAGAAAGGCAAATAAACCTTCCCCACCTACTCTTTTCCTTCTTCAAGTATGCCATTGAAGACTCTGGGAAGAATACTTCCATCATCTATGCTGCTCTTCTCTCAAAAATCTTCGAGAAGCATATGGTCCACAATGACCTAAAGAACTTGGCTCCAGAAAGAAAAGTCAGATACTACGGTGTTCATGGCATTGAACGATTGCATCAGCCTGAGTTTAGCAGGCAAAGTTTGGTGATGATGCAGTTGGACTGCGTCAAAAAGTCCAAACTTGAAGGAAAACAAAAAGGAGCTCAGACGCAAGGCTCAGAAGAAGCGTTTGAATAACGCGTCACTGCTGGATGCTCCACTGAACTAGCTCGTCCAATAGCTAGGATTTCTCCTTCTCGTCCAAAGCTCACCGTCTGATTCTAGCTCCCATTGATGAGGACGAAGAGGACGATCTACCCATTTCCAGGGTAGTTAAAGGTCCAAGATTTGAAACCTCGTCTGTTGCACCCCTGCCTAAACATTTGTCAACAAGGGCAAGGTCAACTCGAGCAAAGACAAAAGGTAATACTGAACCTATCTCCAGTTCAGTTATTACATCTTTTGTTGTCCAATCGTCTGCGATTGAGGACCTGATCTTTGAACCTTCCCTACCACCCTCACTCACTGACCTACCACAAACCCAAACTCTAACCTCATCAAATGAACCCGAAGACTGGTTCACACCCTGGGGAGATCACCCCTTCCAACCTTATGGTGCTCCCTACCCCAGACAGATCTTTCCCAAAAGAAAATATAGACGCATCCCAGGAATAGACCACAGTAACAAATACTCAATTTGGGCTGAGGTCAAACGCGACTTTCTTGTTCTATTCCTTGAGCACACACCCCCTACTACTGAACCTCACCCCAAAAGCCCTCTTCCATTACCTGAATATGAATATGAACAACCACCCACACCACCCACCTCTGGACCACCCCCTAAACATGGCTACTACCCCATCCCACACACATCAACCAAACGTCTGGCCTCTGAGATGCACACAGCCCATGGACCCTTGGTTGTCTGCCTTGAGAAGAAGACGTTTCCTCCAAGGAAAGTCTATCCCAACCTCATCAAGGACAAGGCATTCCAATGGTGCCACTATAATGTAAAGAGGCACGCTGTTCTTCGTAATGAAGACAAGAAAGGCTACAAAACAGAGTACGAAAGAAGAGCAAGGACGTTTGGCTTAACCAACTTCATCCTTGATCCTGATCTATCTTTCATTCCAAGCTACCCATCAACATGGAAGGATTATTCTGATGTTCGGGACTTTCTTCCTTATTATGCCGTGCGGAAAGAGTGTGACATGACTCGGGAAGCTAAGATTCATCACAACCTTCCAAAGAAATTTTGGTCAAGGTCATCCAGCACAAGAGTAGGAGTTGTTCCTTCTCGAGCTTGTCCAAGGCTCCCTATTCTAGATCCCAACAAGAATAAGGACCTTCGCAAAAGGCTTGAGTCATGGACAATGCTTTACAAAAATGCTTTTGATCCCTTGTTTTGGAAGAGACATCGAGATGACTCTGAGGCTCTAGCAAACATTTGGAAGAAAGATCCCCGATTCAGATTTGACCCAGATGCTAAGGTCTACTGGGAAAACCACATCTGGAGATGCTCCCAAGAAGCATCATCATCTGGACTATCAATTGAGGATAAAGAAGAGATTCGCGTCTACCCAAGACAATATCGAATCTGTGAGGCTGACTACATGATCATAGATGATATCTTTGGGATACCTCTTTATCCTAAAGATGTTTTGCCTTCACCTACTCCCAGATGGAGAGAAAACAAGCATGATGATACTGAGATCATACTTGAAGTGCTGCCACCTCCTGATGCTCCTCCTCTTCCTCCTCCTAAACCGGTTATTCCTGAAGAGATTGGGGACACCGAAATTGTCTATGCGGACCCCTCCTCTGAAACTCATGCTGAGGAAGTGGAACAAGTTGCAGACTCAGCTCAGTCCAAGTCTCAACGTATCCCTCTCTCAATGGTCCATCCTGTTGATCCATCTCCTTCTCAGGCTCTTAGAATAGTTCCTGATCAAAGAGGTGTGGACGCAACAAGGGCCACAGCTGAGAGTTCCGCCTCGGTTATTCCTCTTGAGTTTCAAGAGTTCGTCCAACGGACCATAGAAGCCAACAATGCGGTGCTCCTTCAGCAAATTGCGGCTATGTTCAAAGATTTTATTCCAAAACCTCCCCCTTCTTCTTAAAATTTGTTTTATCTTAAAATTTGTTTTCAAATATACTGACTATGATGTGTTTCTCACTCTTTTGTCTGATGACAAAAAGGGGGAGAAAATGGATTGATTAAATATATACATCTTGATTGCTTTTGAATACATCTCTGGCTTTCCATGCTTAAAAGCGTATATCTGTCTAATATGCCTTAAATGTTTAGATGCTTTAAATGATTAGAATGTTTGTCTTAGGGGGAGCCCTTCAGCTCTCTAGGACTCTTTGTTCAATCAAATTAGAATGTTATGTCATCATCAAAAAGGGGGAGATTGTTGGAACCAAAGTGGTTATGGTCCAAATAATCCCTTAAGTTTTGATGTTAACAAAGAGCTAATTTAAGATGAACAAAGATATGTTATGGACTAACGCTTTATATTAAGTGTGCAGGATAAAACTTAATTGAGTCCAAAGACTATCCATAGGGTAAAGACTTTATCTCGTCCAACATTCAATCTTGGTTTACGACTGGACGATATTATATAGAACCATGAGTCCAAAGACTCTTTCGGTTACTTTTGTAATAGCTAGTCCAATAAATACTTTTATACTTCAAGCGCGAATATCTTGTAAAAGCATTTGAATTTATTATTCCCTGTAAAAGGCTTATATCCTTGGGACAAAACATTCTTTGTAATATTCGTACAAATGTAAAGCATAAGCCAAAATGTCTCTGTCACTTTAAGAAGTTGACCTTCTTCTTTTGGAAAAACAAAAGGCAACTTTCGTTCTACTCAGTCAGCACCACTTTTAGCTATCATCCTGACAGTCTATTCTACTGATCAGAAACTTTAGAAGCTATCAGACTCAACGGATCAAATGCATTCAATGCTCATCAGAACGGATCCTTTTCCATTCGTTGAAGAGTGAAGTCTGCTCAAAGACAAGAGGCTATATATACCTCCATCCCCTGAAAGTGCAAGGTTACCAAGACCAAAAAGATCAGAAAAAACTTGAGCAAAAATACAAGTGAAGCAACACTTAGCAATTCAAAATCTTTCAAGAGATACAAGCAAACCTTAGCTCAAGAAATCAAAGAGAAAATCTCAAGCTAGCAAAGCTACTCTGATCCTCATTTTCATATTACTCTCTGTGTAGAGTTGTTTTTAAGAGTCTAAGCTTTAGTTTCGAATTCTCACATTTAGTGAGTTAGTAGAACAAACTCTTTTCAAAACCTTAGTTTGGTTGAGCCTGAAGAGGCTTGTCTGTAAAAGAATACTTAGAGAACCTGAAGAGGTTGAGAATACTGCCTGAAGAGGTGTTGAATACTTTGTAACAAAAGGTTTTTGTTATAGTGGATAAAGCTCTCAAGTAGAGAGGACTAGACGTAGCTCTTTAGTGAAGAGTGAACCAGGATAATATCTTTGTGTTCTTTTCTCTCACTTACCCTTACTTTAGTTTATTATCTAACTAACTAACTGGGATTGAATTGCCTTTTACTACGCTACTTTCTTATCTTAGTCAAACTAAGTTAGCGTCCAACTTGGTGTTTGGAAGAGCTCTCTTTGCTTTTAATCGTTTTAGCGTCCAACCTTGCGAAAGCTATTATCTGCTTACAAAAAGAATTTAAAATCGTCTAAAACACAATTCAACCTCCCTTCTTGTGTTTCAAACAGGTTCCTTCAAAGCTCCTCTCCCTTCTCGGCCTCAATCTCCACGTCGGTGAGCATCTCTAATTTCTCTCCCCCCTCTGAGAATTGGGGAGTCGTTGGAGGAATTGCTAGAAGACCTTGACGAGGTTGTGCATCTGGGGATGGATCCTGCTTTGCGTCGACGAGCTTTGTCGATCGCTCTTCAGTTGCAGCGATCGTGATGGTGGACTGGGTGATTGGCTTGAATGGAGTTATCGGCGTCAAGGCTATCGCAGTAGCAGTGGAGTGGTCTGAGTGCAGGGGTGGAGTGGATGGAGGCAGCCTTTGGGTGTGTAGGG
The DNA here is from genome assembly GCA_039655645.1 of Ammopiptanthus mongolicus. NCBI lineage: Eukaryota > Viridiplantae > Streptophyta > Magnoliopsida > Fabales > Fabaceae > Ammopiptanthus > Ammopiptanthus mongolicus. The sequence continues at coordinate 20,704,430 of CM077343.1, forward strand.
ATAGGAAGGCATTGAGAAAAATTGCATGGTGGTGGTCCTCGGAAGCTGAGAAGGCACGAAATGCCTTAGTGAGGGCATTTATGGAGTCCAAAAGTTGGGTGAGGTCTGAGTTTATTGAAGTGGAATGGGTATTCATTTTTTTTTTTTTTTTTTTGTGATAAGGGGGTATGAGTTGTAGGAATGAAAGCACCAAAGATAAGAACTGAAATATTAGGGAGATAGAAGGGAAGGGAATAGGGGAAGATTGAATTCCCAGCTAAGGGAAAGCCTAGAGATGAGAGAGAGATTTCTGATAATTTTCTTGTTTATCATTCCTTTCATCATGCATGCTAATATAACAAACTAAGTGCTAACAAACTTCCTACAATTAATAATCACATGACACATGTCTTCTTCAATAATTTTCTTAAATATTTAAAATATTTAAACTACTAGTAAAATCCTAATTTAGAATATTCCACAGCTGACTTGGATGCTTAGATAAAATACTTATAATGTTTAGGCTTTTCTTCCTGTTGGGCCTATAAGCAATATTGAGCTCAGTTGTGTTCCTTTTTATTTTCTTCTGAATCCAATACCATATCACATTATAAAATCGAATTAATTATGCATCCACAAGAAAAATCGAATTAATTCATGGACTGCCAGTGTATCACCAATTCTTAATTCAGATGGGTGGATCTATTTTAAAAGTAATTATTATTTGGGTTTTGAAAACGGGGCTAGGCATTTGGATATTACGTTTACGTTAAAACACTAATTGTTCCAATATCAGGATCCGAGTTTATTTTCTTCTTTTAATAAAAGGCCCGAATCGACATTGGTTAATGAAACCCAAACCCGAATCCGGTTTAATGCCCGATCCATTTCACATCCCAACGGCTATTTCACAACGGCTATCTAGTTTCAGAAAATTTAAAAACCTGAGAACACCCCTTTTTCCAAAATCACACTCTTCTTTCTTTTTTCTTCTCTGCCACTTCCTCCATCGTTCTTCTGCTTCTTCACACTATCCATTTTCTTCTCCCGCTGAGAAGAAAACAAAGGTTCACTACCACACCATAGTAAAGCTTTAACTTTTCAGGTTTTGCACAATGTTAGAAGACATGTGGAACGCTCCCCCAGGTTTCAGACCCTCCAAATCTGCACCTTGTTCTCCGGCAAAGCCTGTTGGGGTGCACAGAACACGGTCAGAATCCTTCCACATAACGCATAAGGTCCCTGTTGGTGACAGTCCTTATGTTAGAGCCAAAAACGTTCAGGTTAGTTGATGGAGTTTTTTTTTGTTGGTTTTTTTTAATCATGTTTCAGTGTTTAACTAATGGGCATGTTTTGTTTTTTTTATCTTTGTTCAGTTGGTTGATAAGGATCCGGAGAGAGCAATTCCACTGTTTTGGGCAGCAATTAATGCGGGAGATAGAGTGGATAGTGCTTTAAAAGATATGGCTATTGTGATGAAGCAGCAGAATAGGGCTGAAGAAGCTATTGAAGCTATTAAATCGCTTAGAAGTAGATGTTCAGATCAAGCACAAGAATCTCTTGATAATATTCTCTTGGATCTTTATAAGGTAATTCATTGTGTACCAAAGTTATAATTTTTTTTTTTTTTTTTATAAACTAGTCCTAAATATTCATCAATACCATTAGTAACAAGTTCATTGTTCATTTTGTGGTATATTTTTAACCTTTTTTTCAGAGGTGTGGGAGACTTGATGACCAAATTGCTCTCTTGAAGCATAAGCTGTACTTGATTCAAAAAGGATTGGCTTTCAATGGTAAGCGCACAAAGACTGCCAGATCTCAAGGGAAAAAGTTTCAAGTCTCAGTGGAACAAGAAGCCACAAGATTACTGGTAAGATGAGAACATGTGAAGGAGAATTTTCCATTTCCGTTTTAAATAAAAAATGGACTTGAAAACAGGTTAGATCTTAAAATAAATCTTCAAATATTTCTTGAAAATAAACTTAAATATGAAAACGACGAAAGTTATTTTCATTCTTTTCATAAAGAATTCTATTATTTGTATACAATTCATTTGTGTACAATTCTGTTATTACATTGGTTATTTTCATTCTTTAACACATTAAGGAGTACACCACATACACCTTTAGCTGTTACACATGTATTGACAAGTCTCTTCTTTTCATTGAAAAACTAGAATGACACATCACTCCCATAGTTACCTTTTGACGCATTCATGCATTCATTCATTAGTGCGGTTAGATCCATCCCTGAAAATATTTGAGGAAGCTTAACATTAGTGCGTGATTGCGTGAATGCCTAATTTATGCATTCACTCATTAATGTAAGGTTGGATAATATTTGAGGAAGCTTAACATTAGTGCATGATTGCGTGAATGCCTAATTGAATCTGGAGAATCCCCCTTCTTAGTTTTGTCCTTTCATAGCATAGCATTTTTATAATTTTAAACACATCTTAACTTTTTTTCTTATTTAATATATTTAATGCTAATTCTAATAATGTACATGTTTCCAAATTGGAAATAAACTGAAAATGGAAACAAAGGCAACCTCTTTTCTATCCAAAAAAAAAAAAAAAAAAAAAAACGGATGTTTTTTTTTTTTTTTTTTCACTTTTGCTCAGTGTGGGGCTGTAGGCTACATAAAACTAACATGAACTTGTTGGGTGTAGGGAAACTTGGGATGGGCCCTGATGCAGCAGAACAACTACATCGAAGCAGAAGATGCTTATCGCCGTGCACTTTCAATAGCACCAGATAACAACAAGATGTGCAACTTAGGCATCTGCTTGATGAAGCAAGGGAGAATTAATGAGGCAAAAGAAACTCTTTGTAGAGTAAAACCCGCAGTTACAGATGGTCCAAGAGGTTCTGATTCTCACCTGAAAGCTTATGAAAGGGCACAACAAATGCTCAAAGACCTTGAATCTGATCATATGATGAATAAAGGAGGGGATAGGATTGAACAGAGCAGGCTCTTCGAAGCTTTTCTTGGCTCTTCATCAATCTGGCAACCTCAGCCTTGTAAGGACCACCACCACATTACTACCAATTCATTCAAAACACAAGATGAATTCGCGGATGAGAACATCAATGCTAACAAGATACCACCACCACAACAACATAAAAGTAGAAGTCAAGTTGCAATGTTTGGGATCAACTCACTTAATGTTGCAGCTCCACCTTTTTATACATCATCAAAATCTTTCAAGGAGGAGCCAATTGAGACTGAAACCCTTAAGAGAACAAGGTCTGGAAATGCTGCAGGAAACATGTTGGTTGGGGTTGTACCAGAGAACAAAACAAGAAGGCTGTCATCAGAGGACAATGAGAAAAACAAGGTGAGAGACTTGCTGCCTGATAACAAGGACTTTGAAGATGCAATTCTTGCCGCGATTTTAGGGCCGGCGAATGAGTCTGATAATAACAACATCTTCCAGAGGAAAACTGACAAGAGGCTTAAGGTTTTTCAAGATATTACATTATCTTTGAGTCCAAGGGCATGAACGAACCTATCTAATTTAATAAAATAAATTATCAATAACATAGTTTTAGGCTGGAGATGAACTTGGTCTCCATTTATTTAACTTCATTTCATCATGTAGTCTGGAGGGGAAGAAGAAGTATATGTATGCTACATTCTACAGATAGAAGTAGCTGGACCTCTATTGTTTTTTTTATTGTTTATTTATTTCTTATGCCTTGTAAACGAGGCACATCATTGACTTTTAAAATAAACTACTATATTTGAGTCTATTTCTGTCTCGAAATCTAATGAGTTGTTGACAAAAGGATACTTACTTGCCTGAGAGTTTCTTGTGGCTCAACAACATACTGGAATACTTTCAAATTTCATACTATTTTAAATTTTAAATAATTCTTTTTTAAAAAAAACAAACTTCTATCAAAAGATGAGGTGTATTAGTCACTCAACGTGATGCAGTGTTATAACAGACAACATGGAGATGTTACAGTCAGCTTATCAGGATCTCGTTTTGAAATTTTAGCACGACCAAGTTACACAGCATGAACAGGTATAAAATCAGTAAGAGTGTGTTTGGATGGGTGATGTAACAATGTCATTTTAGGGAGGATTTAAAATATCACGCCTCATTTTGGTTTGCATTTTCATTTCTGATATCTACATTTTGAAAGTTGTTTTCGTTTTTAAATTTTGAAAATATGTTGGTTTTGATATCTTATTTTTTATTTTTATTTTCTATTTTTATTTTTTAATTTAGGTCCAATTTTAGAAATGTTTTAACGAAAACATTTTTATTAAGGGGGTGTTTGACATTGTTTGATTGTTATTTGTGGGAATGATGATTGCTGTGAATGTTAAAATATGTTTGGTAGGTGCCTTAAACATTTCTGAGAATTATAATTGAAAATATTTTATTTCATGTTTGGTTTAGGTACAAGTTTCCTGATATATCAGTGTAATTTTCAAAAATACCCGTGTCATTTAACAAAATACAGATCCAGATCCTCAAACCGTCAAATGCCCTGTGGTCTGTCGCTGGGTTTTGGTTTTGTCAAGTACATCATCATCGGCGACACAGGTTCATCTCTTCTCTTATCTAATCCCAATTTGGGTATTGATTTTGGGTTTCTATCTTGTAGGGAAATCGTGTCTGCTCCTCAATTTCACTGACAAAAGGTTCCAACCCGTTCATGATCTCACCATTAGTGTTGAGTTCGGTGCTCGCATGGTCACCATCGATGGCCAACCCATTAAGCTTCAGATATGGGATACTGTTAGTCCATTGGCTGCAAAAGAATCGTGATATAGAAACTGGGCCAAATAGGTTGATTAGTCTTATAGGTTTATTTAATTTTTCTTATCGGTCCCATAATTTTTTTTTTCAAATTGATCCTACACGTTATTTTTTGTTTTCACGTTAGTTCTTTCCGTTAATTTCGACCTAATGCCATCAAATAAAGAGCCACGTGTCGTCCTAATATCATGCCACATCTACTCAAAACTAAAGGCGTTAGGTCGAAATTGATGGAAAGGACTAACGTGGAAACGAAATGTAACGTGTAGGATCAATTTGAAAAAAAAAAATTATGGGACCGATGTGAAAAATTAAAATAAACGTATAGGACCAATCAACCTATTTTACCTAGAAACTAACCAAGAAGTGACGGTGGAGAGGCAAAGAGGAGGGTAGAGAGGTATGAGTGAGATAGTGAAATTAGGTTTTTGGGATATAATGGTCTTTTTAAATAATTAAAACTTTTCATAGTCATGAGAAACTAAGATTCTCACCCCTTTCCCACGGGAATGTTTTTGGGGGAAAATAGCCAAAAAATATTCCTGGGAATGTTAGTTTCCGGAAATGTATTTTTTTAAAAAATGTACCAAATGTGGGAAACTAGGATTCCCAAATTATGATTCCTAAGAAACTAAAAATAATCCCTCTATCCAACCCCCTCTACCAAACTAATATGTTTTGCTTTATTATTTCATAAATTATTAGTATAATAAATTATTATTTATGTCTTTCTAATGCAGACAAAGGCTGCTTGGAGAGCCGAGCATGAGGCATTGATTGAGAGGAACTTTCACATGAATGCCAGCCATCACCTATCTGATATGCTTAGGGACGCCCGCTTGAGTGGCGAGCGACCCACTTGGATGTGAGATGGAGTGTGAGATGACCATGCCACCACTGGGCTTCTGTTGAGTTCTAGAAAAAATCAGCCCTGACAAAGAAAAATAGGGCATCAGAGAAGGGTGGGAGCCTGCAAACAGGAGGTTCTATCTGTCAGGCGGAGTACTTTGGGCGTATGGTACATTCATACTTTCATTCTTATGCAATACATATATTGTTCTATAGTTTTTTAATTATTGTTTACTTATAATTTATGATTTGTGTTACGTACAGCTTAGGGACAAAGGGAGACCGGTGCCGATTAACGAGTTCTACCACCACACCCTTACCAGGAAGGGTACTAGCGAGTATGTAGATGAGCGCTCTAGGCGCATTCAAGTAATGCCCATTTTATTTATAGTTTTATAATGTTTCGTATTATTATATATTATAAATATCCTGATTTGTTTGATTATGCATAACATGAGGAGTTTGAGGAGAGGGTGTCTCAGGCAACAACCTCTTCCTCCACCCCACTTGACCTCGAGGAGGAACGGCGGCTTGCATTGCATGTTTGGGTGGAGGTTGTTGGCGACAAGAAGAAAAGCTGTTTGTATGGTGCAGGAGACCTTTCCGATAACTATCGGAAAAGGGTCTTCACGCTTAGATATCAGTGCCAGAACATCCACCAGAGCCAGTCACCGCATTGATCTGAAGTCTGCGGAGATTGCTGAGCTGAGGTGGAGACTGGCTGAGTCCGAGTGGCGTGCCAAGGAGCGTGAGGGGCGTGCCGAGGCGTCGATGCAGTAGATGCTACAGACCATACAACAAATGTAGCAGCAGCAACCCCCCCAGCCTGGCCATGCCTTTTTGTGTTATCTTTGGTTGCCGCCTTTAAGAAGGTGAGAACATTGAATCTTAAATAATGGTACTTTTTTATTGGGAAAATTAAAATATAAATGCATGTGACTTTTTTTAGTGGTCATGTGATCGCTAAACAACTTTAAATATTAACCATCTATATATGGATATATCGTCAAGATTTATTGTTCTTACCTTCTTAAGATGTAAAGTGCATACAAAACTTGTTGTGTGTATCGTAGGTGTACAATTTTTTCAAGTAGTAATTAAGATCAGGGACGGATACACACAGGGGCAAGCAAGGGCCCTTGTCCCTCCCTCCCTTTTCAGAAATTTTAGAAACAAGATATATACTATGCCATGCCAAGCCAAGACAAATAATGAAATAATAGGTGTTGACTTGCTGCATAACTAACGTTGTGATTGTGAACCCGTGTCCCCATAGCTAGTATTTTTTTGTATTATATTATTATCTAATATATAATATGTTATATTATTATCTAATATATATTATGTTATATTATTATATTATATAATAATTATAAGGTATAATGTATAATTTAATATTATATATATAATTTTATGGATTTAATTGTTATACATTGTCAGTATAAAGATTTTTTACACTATCAACCAATCAAAAATTGTCATATAAGCTAAAATGTTTGACTCTTATCTTAAATACTTTAAAAGTCACTCATAGCATGAGAACCTATAGGGTCACACGTATGGAGCAAATGTTCAAAGAATTAGTTTAATTGATTAATTAAATATAATTTAATTAATAATTAAATAGGATTGATTTAACTGATTAATTAAATATGATTTAATTAAATAATTAAATGAGGATAAGTTTAATTGATTAATTAAATATGATTTAATTAATAATTAGACATTGGGCCTATAGCGTACAGTAGCCCAAGTGGGTTAGGTTAAGTGAGTGACAGCTATTAGTAAGCTGTGCACATCACTTAAGCTAGAGACAACATAGAGCACTTATAACGGCCGCTGTACTCTATTGACAGCAGCGCCTCCTTTCTCTCTCTGTGTGCCACGCCTCTTCTAATCCTTATAGCTAGCACTACGCTATCTCTGACGTTGGTTTGCTCGCGCGGACTGAGTGAAGGTATTGCTACTTTGCACTACGGGTGATTGAGAAGAACCTCTCCCTTTGTGGTGATAGCCCCAGTGTTCCTCGGATCTGTTGCTCTGTAGCTGTGTAGATCAACTTGCCTTTCACACCGTAGCAGTGTTGGTGATTTACCAGTGCTGCTGACGTGCTCACAATATTCGTGGTAAAGCTACGCTTCAAGAGATAAACACAATATCCTTGTGATTCATGTGTGATATGTGGTCTTTTAGTAAAGGGGTTTTTCCTCTCAAGAGGTTTTTATAACCTAACATTATGTCAGAAAGCGAAGATTGAACACCGGAAGCCAGCAGGGTTGTTGCAATCGCTGGATGTCCCAGAATGGAAGTGGGATAGCATTGCCATAGACTTTGTCTCTGGGTTGCCGAGAACTCAGAAAAGGTGTGATGCAAGTTGGGTGATCATTGACAGGTTGACGAAGTGTGCTCACTTTTTACCTATCAACCAAAGTTACTCTCTGGAGCGATTAACTCAGATTTATGTCAAGGAGGTTGTAAGGCTGCATGGGGTACCTTCGAGTATCGTTTCGGATCATGATCCAAGGTTTAACTCAAGGTTTTGGAGGAGCTTGCACAATGCGATGGGAACTAGGTTAAGTATGAGTTCTGCTTATCATCCTTAAACGGATAGTAAGTCTGAATGAACAATTCAGTCATTAGAGGATCTCTTAAGAGCATATGTGTTAGAGAACACAGGGAGTTGGGATGAGTTCCTTCCATTGATCGAGTTTACTTATAACAATAGTTTCCATTCAAGTATTGGCATGGCGCCGTACGAGGCACTATATGGATGTAAGTGCAGGACTCTGTTGTGCTGGTTTGTGGCTGGAGAAAGTCATCTGTTAGGTCCAGAGCTAGTACAGCAAATAACGGAACAAGTCCGTAAGATACGAGAACAGATGAAGATCGCAAGGGATAGGCAAAAAAGCTATACCGAAAAAAGGGGGAGACCTTTGGAATTCCAGGAGGGCGACCATTTCTTCATGAGAGTTACCCCAAGAGCTGGAGTGGGTAGGGCAATCAAATCCAGAAAGCTAACACCTAAATTCATAGGACCGTTTTCTTCGACGAATTGGCCATGTAGCCTATTAGATAGCTTTCCCATCAAATCTGTTAAATTGTCACGACGTCTTTCACGTCTCTTAACTCAGAAAGTACCACCCTGATCCATCGCACGTGCTAGGCTAGAGCTGGAATCAATCCAACTGAAAAAGAACCTTGAGTACGAGGCTTCACCTGTTCGGATCGTGGATAGAAGGATCAAGGAACTGCGCGGTAAGCACATTCCGTTAGTCAAAGTGGAGTGGAAACCGGTAACGGGAGATTCAATGCGGGAACATGAAGTTGAGATGCGCCAGAGTCATCCCTATCTGTTCTCAGGTATGCGACGAAAATTTCGGGGACGAAATTTTCTGTAAGGAGGATGGTAATGTAGCATCCCGATTTTCTGCGCCTCTAATCGAGCTGGTTAATCTCGATTAGGACTTTGGATGCTTGTGTGAATTATTATGTGCTACTTTAAGACCTAGTTGGATGCTTAGGAATAGGCTTGAACAAGGTTGGAGGTGCCTAAGGTGTTAAAGGAGAAACTGTGGAAGTCAGAAGTTTGGAAGGCTCTTCCCAGCTGACTAGCACGCTCAAGCGTGGGAAGGGAGCACGCCCTAGTGTGCCAATGCTTGAGCGTTGGCATGTTGCACACTCAAGCGTGCTGAGTGTGTTTGCCTGCTGTTGTGCTTTTTGACGCGTGTGCTTCACGTGGTAGGCCAGGGTGACGGCGGAGTGGACGAGGCTCCACGCTCAAGCGTGGGCACGCTCAAGCGTGTTGATGGTCCATGCTTTAGTGTTCTTAGCAGCTCAAGTTGGTGGAAACTCCAGAGAGTTTCAGAGCTTCTATAGAGAGAAATAGAGATTCTTGAGTGATAAAGCTCAGTTTCGAGGCGATCAAAGTACCAGAACGCGATTCTAACTACACCATCGTGATCGCGGCGAAGTTAACTATGACTTTGACGAATTGGTTTCTCGATTCGCCAAAGGTAAACTCGAATTCCTAATACGTGTTCTTCGTGGTTCTTTGAGTTGTTACCTTTCTTCTTTAACTTTTGAGCTTGCCCTAGGGCTAACACTATTGCATACGTGTTGTGCTCGTGATTAGGGCAAAGTTTGTGCTCGTGATTGCTCGCGTTGGGAACTTGAGGCCGTGGCTGCTAGAGGGATTTAGAGCTGTACATGGCTGAACTTGCAGCTGCGAGTGGACGAGCTTGTCTTGAAGTACGTGCTACGACTGTTCAGGTGGGGAGAAAGAGTACTGCTGCCGTCGGGAAGGCAAGAGTAGTATAGCGTGTTTTCTGCTATGTGTAGGGAAGCCCTAACCCCACTAGTGGTTGAGCCCCGATAAAGTACCTAAACCCTAGGTTTAGCTTACTTTGGGCTATCCCCACTAAGTTTGGAAACCCTAGGTTAGTGAACTGTTGATTGAGGATGATCTGCTTCTTATGACTGCTGTGATGTTGATTTCTGTTGTTGCTGTCTGTCTAAATGCCTATATGCTACTTGGTGCATGTGATAGGCTGCTATGTGCTACTGTTGATGTTATTACTGTTAGAAACAAAACAGTAATGGCTAACGATCCCTAAAAGTTTTAATGATTAACAAAATTATTATATGATTGTTGAATTTACTCGAAGTCAAGTTTATGCTAATCCATAAGGTCAAAAGACCTTTGTATGTTTCTAACTTCAGATATTTCTCCAAAACCAAAGTTTCACCTAGATCTTAAAGAACAAAAAGCTCACTGCAATATCTTCGTCCAAAGAAACTACATGGTTCGTCCAAATAATCTGTTGGACTATAGTGGTAAAGGTTTACGTACAAAAATTGATCATATAGTATTGTGCGTCCAATTGTCTATATTGTGCGTCCAATTGTTTACACTGTTTTTGTGTCCAGCTGTTTATACATATTGTTCGTCCAATTGCCTATATTGTGCGTCCAATTGTCTACACTACTTGTGCGTCCAACTGTCTATATAAATTATGCGTCCAACTTTTTATATATATGCATGTGCGTCCACTAACTTCATTTTGCAGATGACGTGGCTTTCTCATATTCAAAAGTCTTAATTGGTTATAAGGAAATATCTTTTTCACATAAGACAAAAGAAGGTACGAACGTCGTACAAAGCAAGCCACGTAGAGCAAAGAATCACGTATAGCAAAACGCTTGTCTGACATAAAAGCAAAATCAGTCTGCTACCATTCAAGCTGCTACTACCTCCTCATTCTGAAAGGACAAATACACAACGGAGAACAATTGGCAAATGATTCTGTACCTAACAGATATTTGAATGTGTCTAAACGGAAAAGTTTTCCCACTGTTTTGAAATCAGAAGGTCAAGACAAAGCTATAAGAAGACCCTCCTCTGAAGAAGCAAGATAGAGAACATACGAGCAAGAAAATATTCAAGAGAGAATTCATTGTGCAAACAAAAGGCCTTTTAGCTTTCACTCTCTAGAAATTGATCTGTAAACCTTCTCATTCTTTCATTGTAAAGTTGCAAACAAAATGTTAAAGAGCTATATCGCGTAATACTCTCACTGTAGTGAGTTTGTAAAAAGCTTAGAAAAACCCCTCTCAAATCTCAGGATTTGTTGAGCCTGAAGAGGCTTGTCTGTAAAAGAATACTTGTAGCCTGGAGAGGTGTAGAATACTTGGAGTTATAGTCTTGGAGAGAATTGGAAACAACTTGTGAAAAGTGTTAAGAGTTTTAGTGGAAAAACCTTCTCAAGGAAGGGACTGGACGTAGCTGTTTGATTTGAAAGAGTGAACCAAGATATATCTTTGTGTGAATCTCTCTATCCCTATCTTGTTAAGTTTTTATTTATTACTAACTTGGGGATTGAAAACAAAGTATCTTAAACGCTTGTAATCGTTTTGGTGTGTTCTTTCATCCTACCTGCCTTAAACGTTTGCTTAAAAAAAAGGTTTTTGAAAATCGGTTAAGAAACACACTTCAACCCCCCTTCTTGTGTTTCCTTGTTTCACTTTCAATTGGTATCAGAGCTCAGCCTCTGGGTTGAGCATTTAGCCGTGCTTGAGGAAAAGATCCAAAGCTAGATGGTAGGACAAGGGATGCCCAATGGGAGTCAACCTGTTCTTGAAGGTACCTCCTTGACTTGACCGCCATTTTTTAATGGCACTCACTACCTCTAATAGAAAGAAAGATTCAAAGGATTCATCTTAAGTATCAGCTCTGCGCTCTGGCCATTAATCATGAACGGTCTTCACATCGTCAACAATCCAGATGGCATTGAGAAAGATGAGTCTCAGTGGACTGATGATGAGAGAAGAAGGATGGAGCAGAACTACAAAGCTAGATACACACTAATGTGTGCTCTTAGTCCATACGATTTCCAAAAGATTCATGCATGTGAATCAGCAAAACAAATATGGGATACTCTATCTAATGTTCATGAAGGAACATCCAAAGTAAAGGACTCAAAGATAATTATTCTTATGAGTCAATATCAAATGTTCACTATGGATAATGGAGAAACTATCATTGATATGATAGGTCGTTTCCAAACTATCATCAACAATCTCAAGTCTCTTGGAATGGTCTATACTACAAAAGAAAATGTTACGAAGATCCTCAGGAGTTTACATAAGGAATGGAGACCACTCATCACTGCAATCACGCAAGCCAAGGATTTATCAACCTTGACCTTAGATGATCTTGTGGGAACTCTTCAAGTTCATGAGCAGGAGCTCAATCAGGACAACCTTGCAAAGAAAAGCAAGACTATTGCCTTAAAGAGTCAAAAATCCAGTAGCTCGAAAGATCACACAGCTAATGATTCCAGCGATGAAAATGATCAAGATGAAGAAGAAGAATCTGATGATGAGCTGTCTCTCATATCAAAGAAAGTTGACCGTATTCTGAAAAAGAAAAATATGAGAAGAGGACCATTTACAAAGAAAAACGTCAAAGACCATGGTGAAACCAAGGATAAAAATCCAATGGTTTGCTATGAGTGCAAGAAACCAGGTCACTTCAAGGCTAAGTGCCCTCAGCTGAAAGATAAGAAAAAGTTCTTCAAAAAGAAAAGCAAGAATCTTATGGCAACATGGGAAGATCTTGACTCCTCTGAAGAAGAGGAAAACAAAGAAGAGGCAAACCTGTCTCTGGTCTGAAATCATCTCTCTTAAGATTCTTCTGAAGAAGAGGAACAACCTACCTCTTTAATCATCTCGTATCCTAAGTCTGAGTCATTAAGAGAATTCAGTAACCTCTCTATAAACAGACCACCTATGTTCTATATAAATGGTGACTATACCATGTGGAGAGAACTATTCATGAGATTCAACTTGGAAAAAAATGTTGATGACCTATGGAGAGCTTACACCGATGATAACTTTTGTCCTACTACTGTTATCAATGGTGAACGCATAGTTAAACCAAGAGCTGAATGTTCTGAAGAAGAAGAAAGAAGAGTGAGAATCAATGCTAGAGCTGTCTGCACTCTTACATGTGCCTTGGACGCAAGGACTGTCAACATGGTGATGTATTGTGATATTGCGAAAAAAGTGCTTGACATGCTAGATGCCCTTTTTATGAGAAGGAGACTTGCTCGTTCTGAAGGACCACCTATTTATCAATCATCAGAATCAGAATATGAAGCTTGGAAAGAAAACTTCAGATCCTTTGTAGTAACCCAAGGATCAGAGGAACACTGGAAAACTCTTACTGACGAAACCTTCTGTCCCATCATCATCATCAATGGAGAATATATGATGAAACCTCTGGATCTCTGCACCTTTGAGGAAAGCAGAAGAGTTGATCTTGACTGTGAGGCAAGGGCCTTCCTGTTTTGGAGAGTACACGGAGCAAGAAGAGATGTCCTGGCTGAAGAGACAACTGCTTGGGGAATGATGAATCTAATGGATATTCTTGGGAGATCTCTACCTGCATCCCCAACAGCAGATATGTGTCTCATGACAAGTATTTCCTCTGAGACAGAAATAGAAGAAGATGAGGTAAATATATTTGACTATTCAAAAGATGCATATGAAGAGCTATTAAATGAATCATGCACTATTTATTCTGAATATAAGGCTCTTAAAAGAAAATTTGGCAAACTCAATAAAGACTTTGACAAAGTCAAAATTGAGAATGGAGAACTGAGAGATGAGATAATTAGCCTAACTGAAATCTTAAGCTCTAAGTCCAGTACATCCTGTGAAGTTGAGAAACTTGAGCATCAAGTTACTTACTTAACTGATAGTCTATCTAAATTCACTGATGGATCTAAGAATCTCAATCTAATTCTTAGATATAGATCTCCCTATGATAAATCTGGCATTGGATATGACAAAGAAAATCCAAAAATTTCTGAGACAAAAAGAGTAATGTATTGTTCTATTTGTGGTAAAAATGGACACTCTGCGTCCAGATGCTTACACAAAAGAAAAGCTAGAACTTATAAGTCACCTGCAACTGACCAAAAAGGACCCAAGTCTATCTGGGTACCTAAAAGTAAAATAATCTCTGTTGCAGACTTGCTTGACAACAGAAAGAAAACACCAATCATGGTACTTGGACGGTGGATGCTCACGACACATGATGGGAGAAAAGTCTATGTTCCTAGACCTAAAGCCAAAGTCTAAGGGATCTGTTGTTTTCGGTGGCAATCAAAAGGGAAAGATTGTAGGTATTGGTAAGAATAACTCTCCCTCAATAAATAATGTGTTGTTAGTTGAAGGGCTAAAACACAATCTGCTTAGCATAAGCCAATTGTGTGACAGCGGGTTTGTAGTGTCTTTCAACAAAGATAAATGTATAGTCAAATATGCTGATGAGTCCACTCTATTTATTGGTAAGAGGCAAAACAATGTATATAAAATTGACTTGGAGGACCTCTCTAAACAAAATGTATCATGTCTAATGTCTGTGAATGATGAGCAATGGATTTGGCACAAGAAACTTGGTCATGCAAGCCTGAGATTAATCTCAAAGCTACAAAAGCATAATCTCGTAAGAGGATTACCAAAGCTGGCCTATAAATTAGATGCTCTCTGTGATGCCTGTCAAAAGGGGAAACAAGTTAAAAATTCTTTTAATTCAAAGAATATTGTTTCAACATCCAGACCTTTAGAATTGCTACATTTAGATTTGTTTGGTCCAACAAGGACTGCCTCTCTAAGTGGAAAGAAATATTGACTTGCTGTTATTGTTGATTATTCTAGATGGACATGGGTAATGTTCCTAGCTCACAAAGACGAGTCTTTTGAGGTATTCTCAATATTCTGTAAACGGATTCAGAATGAGAAAGGTATATGTATCAATTCAATCCGAAGTGATCATAGAGGAGAGTTTGAGAATGTAAATTTTCCACTATTCTGTGAAGAAAATGGTATTCTTCATAATTTCTCTGCCCCTAGAACACCTCAACAAAATGGGGTCGTTGAGAGAAAGAATAGGTCTCTTCAAGAGATGGCAAGAACATTACTCAATGATAACTCTGTCTCTAAGAACTTTTGGGCTGAGGCTGTTAACACAGCATGCTATATTCAAAATAGAGTATACATAAGACCAATACTGAAAAAGACTCCATATGAACTGTGGAAAGGACGAAAACCCAACATATCATATTTTTATACTTTTGGATGTGCCTGTTTTATATTAAACACTAAAGATAATCTAGGAAAATTTGATGCCAAAGTTGATAATGGTATTTTCTTAGGATACTCTGAAACATCTAAAGCTTTTAGAATTTATAATTATAGATCATTAATTGTCGAAGAATCTATTCATGTTAAATTTGAGGACAAGAAGCCTGATAAGATATTATCAGAGCTGGACGAATATCTTGCAGATCTTGATCTGAATGATCATCGTCCAACCAACAAAGGAAAGGAAATCTTCGAAGAAATCAAAGCTATTGATCAGAACCCTCATTTGTCGAGTGATAGTCAGATCCTGAAGATCAAATTCTTGGTCAACCCAGTGACAAAGTAAGAATAAGGTCGACCTTCAGAGATCAAGCTGATTCAGCTTTCATCTCTGAGTTAGAACCAAAAACTGTGGATGAAGCTCTCTCGGACGATGGATGGATCTTGGCTATGCAAGAAGAACTCAATCAGTTCGAGAGAAACAAAGTTTGGACCTTAGTTCAAGAACTTAAAGATAAATCCATTATTGGAATGGAGTGGGTATTTATAAATAAGGTGGATGAAAATGGAAAGGTTGTCAGAAACAAAGCAAGGTTAGTAGCACAAGGTTATTCTCAAGAAGAAGGTATTGATTACGCT
Source organism: Ammopiptanthus mongolicus (assembly GCA_039655645.1). Lineage (NCBI taxonomy): Eukaryota > Viridiplantae > Streptophyta > Magnoliopsida > Fabales > Fabaceae > Ammopiptanthus > Ammopiptanthus mongolicus. The sequence goes on from CM077343.1 coordinate 20,720,325, forward strand.
GAAACCTTCGCTCCTGTTGCTAGAATAGAAGCTATACGCATCTTACTATCTTTTGCTGCTTATCATAACATAACCTTATATCAAATGGATGTTAAAAGTGCTTTTATGAATGGACTAATTAACGAAGAAGTCTATGTAATGCAACCCCCTGGGTTTGAAGATCATTCCCATCCTGAGTATGTATATAAGCTTCAGAAAGCTTTATATGGACTCAAACAAGCTCCTAGAGCTTGGTATGAGAAACTCAGCTCCTTCCTCATGGAAAATGGCTTTTGTATGAGAAAGGTAGATACAACTTTTTTTAAGAAAACTAATAAAAATAATTTTATAATAATTCAAATCTATGTTGATGACATTATTTTTGGATCTTCTAATGATTCTCTTTGTAAGGAATTTTCTGATCTTATGACGAAAGAATTCGAAATGAGCATGATGGGAGAGCTCAAATTCTTTTTGGGTCGGTAAGTAAGACAAACCTCAAAGGGTGTGTACATTCACCAGACCAAGTACACTAAAGATCTCTTCAAGAAATTTCAAATGGATGATAGCAAGCCAATGAGTGCACCTATGCACCCAACGTCCATTCTGACCAAAGACAACAAAGATAAAAAGGTAGATATGATCGGATCTCTTTTATATCTCTTTGTGTCCAGACCAGATATAATGTTGAGTGTATATCTTTGTGCATGTTTTCAAGCTGATCCATGTGAAAATCATTTAACTGCTGTCAAGAGAATTTTTAGATATCTAAAAGGTACTTCTAATCTGGGTTTATTTTATGAGAAAACCAATGAGTACAGATTAATGGGATATTGTGATGCTGACTATGCTGGATATAGAATTGAACGAAAAAGTACAAGTTGTGGATGTCATTATCTTGGAACTAATCTCATCTCATGGTCCAGTAAAAGACAAAGCACCATAGCCTTATTAACTGCTGAAGCTGAATATACTCTGCGGCTAGTTGTTGCTCACACTTTTTATGGATTAAGCATCAACTAAAAGATTACAATATTCATGAAATTAAGATTCCAATTTATTGTGATAATACTGCTGCAATTAATTTATCGAAAAATCCTATATTGCATTCGAGGGCAAAGCATATAGAAATCAAACATCACTTTATCAGAGATTACATTCAAAAAGGTGTGTTTGATGTAAAATTTGTGGATACTGACCACCAGTGGGCAGATATATTCACAAAACCTCTTTCAGAGGATGAATTTTCTTTAATAAGAAAACAGCTCAACATGCTCTATGTTGAATGACCTTGTGTCCAATAAACGCTTGTGTTAAAAAAGCATGCACATAAAATGGTTGCGTCCATTTACTGCTTTCTATCAGCTTACGTCATTATTTTGTGATATTTATTATTTGTCATAAATGTTTTTCTGTTAAAAACTCTTTATCTGTCCTCCACATAACTTCTATGTTGAGTCAGCACTCTCGGGTCACGTCAAACGGCGTGCGTCTGATACTTCACTTTTAAGTAGCCTCCCTCGGTAACCGCTAGTCATCATGGTTCTTTAACCACGGTTACTTTCTCTAACGTTACGGTTACTTTTCCCTTCTCTATATTAACCTCAACCCGTGAGCTCAAATTTCACCAAACGTCCTCTCTTTTAAATCTCCTCTCTCTCTTACTCTCAATTGTTCATCTTCACTCTCTTCACTCTCGTCGGAAAAATGGGAAGAAATATGCGTTCAGTTGGAGAAGGAAGTAGCATTCCTCAGGAGACCATTTCACCTCTCGGTCATCCAACTCGCGAGATTCCAGGCAACTGTCGGATCAACATTGAGCACTAGATCGACTTGAATCTGCTAGCCAGATTGGGAGCAGACGTCAGAATCTACTTCATTGGAGCTAGATGGGATCATTTCTTCATCAACTATCCAGAAGTCTATCCAAGACTTCTCACTGAGTTTTGGAAGACCGTTCACCTGGAAAAAGAAGGTCTCATCTCTGGGTTTGTTCTGGGGACACAGAAGGTTGAAGTCTCCAAAGTTTCTATAGCATCTGCTATTGGGTGTTTATCTCTTGGTGCCACCTATTTCAAAACTTGGCACGACAAGTTTGGAGGAAAAGACAACGTCTTTAACTTCCTGAGAAATTCCGATGCTCAGCCAAATACACTCTTTCGTGTTGCTATCATGAAAGACAAAGCCAGAGTTCTTAATCAAATCTTGAACAAGGCTGTTCTTCATAAATCAGGGTCTAAAGACTCTGTTTCTGAGGTGCATTCTTTTCTGCTTACCCATCTGCTGTATGGTATAAAGGTCAATCTTCCCTCTCTTCTCTTTGACCGCTTCAAAGAAAACTGCATTGATGTCGTTTCTGTTAAGACCATGACGTATGCGATCATTCTCTCCTGCATCTTTGAAAAACAAGGGATTTATTGCATGCTAATCAAAGTTCATCCTAGCATCAGAACCTCCTATCAAACCATAAGTTGCCCTGTGTTTGGAAAGGTGAACCTTTCCAAAATGCAACTCAAATCAGTGGTGGCTTTTGATCAAGCTCAGTCCACTACTGCTCAAGCTCAACACATGGACGATCCTCAAAGCCGTCAGAGAAGGAAGCATCAGACTCAAATCGTTGCCAATCCTCCTCTTGTCTTCTCTGATTCGTCCACTCAGGCTAAGACTCAAAACGTTTTTGAAGAGTTTGAAGAAAAGCCGAGCTTGGAGTTTGCTTCAATGATGGAAGGTATTGCTTACACCATCCATGGAGAAAAGTTCATCAAGCTCAGTGGTGTGGTTGTTCCTTTTGTTGAAGAGATACATGGTCCTTTGCTTAAAGCTGAGTTAGGCTCAAAGCAGCAAGCTCCTGTATCATCTCAAGCTAGTCTAGAAGCTGGTTCCTCTAAACCTAGATACAGAAAGAGGAATCTTCTGGTTGACGAAGACGACGAAGAAATGATGAGGATGATGTTCCGATTGCCCTCCTTCTTGCTAAGAAAAATAAGTTATCTCCATCACCCTCAACCTTACCTAACCCTTCTGTTTCTTCTGTACCCTCCACTCCTTCTAAAGAACCACCTTCTACCCCTCACCCCAATCCTAAACTGTTTGCGTCCATCCCTCTTCCACCAAAACCAATGCGAATCAAAACAGTAGCCCAAGGGCCACCGAGACCCAAAATCCTCATCCCAGACTCCTCAACCTCCACCCCCTCCCCACAAAAACCTATTTCCCCATCCCTATCTTCACCTCTCTCACCTGTCATCCTATCCTCAGATGAACACCAAGGATCTCAAGATGCTTCACCCTCTGTACTGCCATCATAGGTCCCGGAATCATCTTCTCCTCTTCCTATTCTTCTGCTTCCATGGTACTCTCATGAAGAAGCCACATCTTCAGAGGTTCCAATGGATACTTCTCTTGTGTCTTTGCCTGCACCTGAGACCCAAGCAAATGCCTATTGTGCTGAGTCTTCTGGTCCTCTCAAAGATGCAAGCTGTGAAGCTGTTGCTGTTCCTTATTCCCAAGCGGAAGTAAGTTCGGTTCAGCACACTGAATGTCTTGATGCTAATTCCACCTTTTTTGGAAACACTGTGGAACTACATCTAGATGATGAAGATGTCAACTCTTCTGCAGTTGAAGAAGCCCGCCCTGCTCAAGCTTCGGCTCCCTCTCTACCTCCTGGTCTGTCTCCTGAAGTTGCTGACTTCTTGGTAGATCGGATCTCAGCAAAGGTCACTCAAGAGTTGGATCGCAAGATGGATCAGATGTTCTCTTACCTTCATTGCATCTTTCCTGACTTTCCTCCTCCACCTCCTTAGTCTCTTTTCCTTTTCCTTTTGCTGACAATGATGTGCATCCTCCCTTCTTTCCTTTTGTCTGATGACAAACAGGGGGAGAATATATGAAATGAAATGTGTAAAGTTTGTTTTGAATAGAATTTGAAAGTTTGGTTATAGGTTTGAAAGTTTGGTTAAATGTCTTATTTTTATGCTTTCATAAAAATTATGTTCTGAATTATGTCTTCAATATGTAAATGCATAATCTCAGGGGGAGCTTTTATTCATAAGGACATAAGAAATACTGTTTATATTGTTTCAAAAACATACTTCATAATAATGTTTGTCATCATAAAAAAGGGGAAGATTGTTAGAACCAAAACAGTAATGGTTAATGACCCTTAAAAGTTTTAATGATTAACAAAATTATTATATGATTGTTGAATTTACTCGAAGTCAAGTTTATGTTAATCCATAAGGTCAAAAGACCTTTGTATGTTGCTGACTTCAGATAGTTCTCCAAAACCAAAGTTTCACCTAGCTCTTAAAGGACAAAAAGCTCACTGTAATATCTTCGTCCAAAGAAACTACATGGTTCGTCCAAATAATCTGTTGGACTATAGGGGTAAAGGTTTACATACAAAACATGATCATATAGTATTGTGCGTCCAATTGTCTATATTGTGCGTCCAATTCTCTACACTACTTGTGCGTCCAACTTTTTATATATATGCCTGTGCGTCCACTAACTTCATTTTGCAGATGACGTGGCTCTCTCTTATTCAAAAGTCTTAATTGGTTATAAGGAAATATCTTTTTCACATAAGACAAAAGAAGGTACGAACGTCGTACAAATCAAACCACGTAGAGCAAAGAATCACTTAGAGCAAAACGCTTGTCGGCCATAAAAGCAAGATCAGTTTGCTACCATTCAAGCTGCTACTACCTCCTTATTCTGAAAGGACAAATACACAAAGGAGAACAACTGGTAAATGATTCTGTGCCCAACGGATATTTGAATGTGTCTAAAAGGAAAAGTTTTCCCACTGTTTTGAAATCAGAAGGTCAAGACAAAGCTATAAGAAGACCCTCCTCTGAAGAAGCAAGATAGAGAACATACGAGCAAGAAAATATTCAAGAGAGAATTCATTGTGCAAACAAAAAGCCTTTTAGCTTTCACTCTCTAGAAATTGATCTGTAAACCTTCTTATTGTTTCATTGTAAAGTTGCAAACAGATTGTTAAAGAGCTATATCGCGTAATACTCTCACTGTAGTGAGTTTGTAAAAAGCTCAGAAAAACCCCTCTCAAATCTTAGAATTTGTTGAGCCTGAAGAGGCTTGTCTGTAAAAGAATACTTGTAGCCTGGAGTGGTGTAGAATACTTGGAGTTGTAGTCGTCGAGAGAGTTGGAAACAACTTGTGAAAAGTGCTAATAGTTTTAGTGGAAAAACCTTCTCAGGGAAGGGACTGGACGTAGCTCTTTGATTTAAAAGAGTGAACCAGGATATATCTTTGTGTGAATCTCTCTATCCCTATCTTGTTAAGTTTTATTTATTACTAACTTGGGGGTTGAAAACAAAGTATCTTAAACGCTTGTAATCGTTGTGGTGTGTTCTTTCATCCTACCTGCCTTAAACGTTTGCTTAAAAAAAAGGTTTTCGAAAATCGGTTAAGAAACACAATTCAACCCCCCTTCTTGTGTTTCCCTGTTTCACTTTCAATTACTGTTGCTATTATGCTGTTTGTGGTAACTGTTGTGTGGTGGCGGAATGTCGTAGAGTTAAGTTTTGCTGTGTGCCATGTTGTTATTGGGTTGATACCATGGATGGTGCTGTTGCTGTTATGTTGGTTTCTTAAGGTTGTGGCCATGACGTTTGAGCTGTGGCTCGTGGACGCGTGACGTCGACGCTACAACCATTTGGATGCAATGGCATCGTGTTGTTTCTGATTGAGCGTTTAGGCATGAGATCCGATATCAAGCTCGTTGAGGATGTTTGCTGCATATCATCAGTTGCTAAGTGGCGAGGCCGTACGATAGGTAGTATGGGTTGCCAGCATCATACGAGGTTAATCGTACCTGAGTACGGGTACGGAAAGTAGAAGGGGTGGTCAAGTGAGTGACCTTGGGGATGTTGCCGGTCTCGGGAATAGTTTACAATGACAGATGAGGTAGCTTCTATGCTATTGTGATGCCCGATCCAGTCCGGTTTTCCCGACTAATCCCTGAGCTTTCCACGTTTCAGGCTAACGTTCCGAGGTGACCAAGACTCCCTGGTTCCGATATGGAAGGGGGATGCACTCTTATTGGTCATGACGAGCGGTTCGGTTTCTTGGACAAACTAACTCCGTTCCGACACAGAATGTAACGCCCTTCGTTACATTAGTAACCCAAATTAATAATTTAAATAAAAGAAGGTAAATAAATTTTTTCTTAAATAAATACTGAATAAATACTTAATATAATATTAATCCAAAATAATTTTTTACATTAATTCAAAATACTCTAAAGACTTTATTTTCTAGTCGGCACAACACTCTTTAACTATTCCGCGCAATGCGCAGCTTCCCCTTCCAAATTCTAACTATGGTCTCTTGGACTAAATCCGGTCCTAACAAGATCTCCTCACCTACTATATACTAACATAAAGGGAACCTACATATCGTAATCACACCATCAATATACATATAATCATTAACTATTTTACCACATTAAGTGTACAATTCATGACACCTTTAATATAAACATAATTTTAAAGAAAATCAATGATAACATTTACAAACTAAAATCATGCAGTTAAGCGTTTGTTTCTGTCCATCATACTAAAATCATAATATTTTCAATTGCATTCCATCATTATAAGCATTATCATAAATAGATTTATAATAAACAATCCACAAAAGAAATTGAAGTAAAGTTTTATATCATCCCTACATAGATCTAATAGTCCCTTATATATAAACCATGTAACACCCCGAAAATCCTGTATCTGTGAGCAATCAATTTTATTTGCTTAAATTAGTTTATTTATTTTCTTGGGTGCGTTATTATAGTTTATACACTCTTGTAAAACAAAAATATTCGTCTATTGTTGTTATTATTATTTGTTTAGAAAAATATTATTTAAGTAATTTAAATAATATGATTGAAGGAAATTATTTTCCAAATTTAATCTATTTGATTTTAGATTTAAAAATAAAATGGTTTGGATTGAATCAAAATTTATTTTGGATTATTGATTCCCTAGGTTGATAAATTCAACCATCAATCTCTATCTTATTTCGAATTTTGAAAATTTAGATTTGTTTCTCTTTGCTTTTAGATTAAAGGGTCAAGATTTATTTCTTTTTTTGAGTTAATCTCAATTACTCAATTTTCACCTATAACTAAAAAAAAAAAAAAAAAAAGACCCATCACCCCATTCCCCACCGTCTCCCTCTCTCTCTCTCTCTCTTTCTCTTTTCTTTCTTCCCTTTCTTCTCTTTCTTCTTCCGCTGGAACGGCGCCTCTCTCTCTCTCTCTCTCTCTCTAAATTTTCTCTCCTTCTCTCTTCATTTCCGGCCAACTCCGGCCACCCCTCCCAAAACCAAAATCATAGAAATGTTCCCTATCTTCTCCTCTACAATTCTAACCGAACAATTTTCCAAACGGAGAAAGTTGACGACGGGGCCACCGCCACTGTTTGGGCGTTTTTCGGCCACCGTCCGGCCACTTTTCACCAAACCAACCTTGCAACTTTACTCTCCTCACCTTCCTCTACATTTCTAGCTCAACATTTTTGCAAACGAATAACGTTGACGGCGGAGCCACCATAGAACCGCCACTGTTTTTGGGGTTTTCCGGCCACCGTTTGGCCTCCCTTTCCAGAAATGAACCAACCACGTGGATGGCGGCATCTTTCTCCACGTTTTGGACTAAGCACCGCCACTGCCACCGCCGGAGCCGCCATGCGCCGCCACCGTGCGCCACCGTCGGGACCGCAGGAGCTGCTCTTTCTTCCTCCTTGGTAAAAATCCTTCATTCCTTTCTCTTGGTTTTTGATTTCATGAGGAACCCTAACCCTAAATCCCCAATTCAAAACCCTAGCATTTTAATTTCATGCTTTAAATGAGAAATTGATTATGTTTTTATGCAATTGGGTATATCAATTTCAAGGTCCCAATGTCAATTGTTCAAATCCCCCTTTGAATTCGGATTTCCCCAATTTTACTGAATCCCTAAATCTTTGTCTTACTATAATTATGAAATTAATTCTGTTCTAGTACGATTAGGGTAGTTAATTGATGATTTCCTAAGCGAATTTCATATTTTCGTGACCCAATTGGTTTTTCCCAAATTGATGTTATTGGAAAAGTAATTTTGTTGAATTAAGTAAAATATTTAAATCCATTAGATTATGTTTTTAAATGATGATTAGTTAATTGATATGTTGTTTGGATGCTGAATGTGTTTGGATGTTATCTCTTGGTTTTTGGTTGTGGCTGTGCTTACTTGGGGGAGCTGGATATGCAGTCTTGGAGTTGTTGTGGAGTTGGGACGTCAATGCCACCTTCAGCCACCTCTTGGATTTGATGCTTGGAGTTGCTCATCAAAGAGACTTCATTTAAGGTAAGGGGATAAAGCTGAGGAACTCCATTGCCGACAGCTATGTGCTGCATCGGTGTTTGTATTGTATTTAAATACGCTGTATCTGATTGTTGGTTGATTGCTTGGTTTACTGTTGTTGATTTGAGTATGTATGATTTGAGTATGTATGATATAACTGCTGATATAGTTGAATACATGCTATAATTGTTGAATACTTATATGGATGTATCGTGTGCCCTGCTGTGGGATTTAAGGCATTAGAGGACCTAATTTTGATTAGGATCCGACATCGTGTAACTTAAAAACTTTAAAAGTCTGAAATGTTAAATTGAGGAAATAAATATGTTTTGTTGTTTCTCAGTGTAATTTAAGAGAAAATAAATGAATTATCTCTTTAGAAATAAAATATTTTGAAATAAAATATAATGAACAGCTGCTTTTAAGGAAAATCAACTTAAATGAGCAAAGTTGTGAAAATGTGGTTTTTAATAACGAAAAACGATGTTTTTGAATTAAATAGGGCGTTATAGACCTTTATTAGATTTTAAATTAATAAAGTTAACCGTTTGAGGAAAAGCGCTTGGGAAACGTGATTTTCAAAATTTATTGGTTTTATCCAAGGAAAAAAGTTGTTACAAGCTTTGTTTTAAGTTTTGTGTTTCACCGAAAAACAACGAAAGAAAAAGAAATAGTCTGTGGACTACTTTTTGTTTTATGGAAAACCGATCTCGATGACTTTATGTAAGTATCGGAGATTTGGGTTTTTGATTTTCGAGTTTTCAAGAAAAGTGGTTTTAAAGCCTAGAAACTAGAAACCGAGACGTCGGGGTTCTAGGGTTCTGCAAAACACGTGGATCAAGGATCCGTGTTAGTTGTGATCCTGTCGGCTTGGGGACGATCTTTGTGGTCCTGTGAGCTTGAGGATGTTTTTATGACCTTGAATCCAACGTCCTAGACTGGTGCATCGGTTAGGGATGTTTGGGATTCGAGTTGTTTTTGGACTAGATGTCTTGTTTTGAGAAAAGGCTTTTGAGGCTTAAAGAGTCTAAGACATTATGGTGGTTGTTAGCGTTGATGCTACAACGAGGAAATATTGATGCAACAAAGATCAATTATCGAAAACTAGATAGTTTTCTCATGCATTTTACGTGGGGCAGACGTGCCGTGGAATGGGGGACCTTGATAAGCAAGGAGAACCTGAGATGACTTATTTGTCATGACATTGTGCCTTGATGGACAATGGTGTCATACGTGTTCTGGGAACGTATTGTGCCTTGAGTTAGACAATATAGTATGACCGTATTTTGTTGAGTACTTCTGATTGCGCCCCCATGTGAGAATCGCGTAGTGTCATGGGATTCAAAGTACTCATTTTTGGGCCAACTATTGGTGATAATCATTAGAGCCTGCGGGCCTATGATTTAGGAGCCTGATCAGCTCATTGCGATTGTTGATGGGATTTCCGGAAATCTAGAATTGAATATTAGTTTAGATATATGGAAGTGTCATGCATACGTTTAGAGAATAACGTTGATTGTGGGGTATGAAACCCTTGTGTTTTACTGTTAGTACATGGATATATATGTTGTACTATGTGATGCATGATGATAATTGATGAAATATGCTTGTGTAAGTCTGCTATTGTGTTTGGGCATGTAGTTGTCATTTTTGGATTCATATATTGGTTTCTCACCCTTGCCTGTACATGTTGGACACCTTGTTGTGTTTTTGGATACATGTACAGATGTTTTATTAACAGTCCTCTAACTCACTCCGGGACCCTATAGCTTGAGTGCTCGAGGTTGACGACGAAGAGGTGTAGTTTGTTGACGACGAGACCCGGTCTCATTGGTACGACTTATGTTAGACAGTAAGTTTTATTGTCCATAGAATTCTTTTATCAGACCAGCTCTTAAGATTTATAAATGTGTAAGTTCAGTCTTCCGACTGTGTCTATGAGTGTTGTGTATTGAGAGATTCGAAGTATGTATGCCTAATGGCAGAACTTGAATTATTGTCATATATGATGAGTTTCATTTTGTTTCCTTGGATTGTTAAAGCTTTTCTTTTGGTATCAGATTTCCGCAAATACTATAGAGTTATTTTCGAAAAAGTCTTTTATTAATAAGGGTAAATGGTAATTTTGGCTTACAAAAGTGACACCCGAAGGAGAGGGGTGTTACAAGTGGTATCAGAGCTGGTCGATGTCTTTTGGGATCTAGGTTATGGATTCATTGTGTTTTTGCTGTGTTTACTCCGTGTTTTGATTGGACTCGGTGTTTTGATTTGGATAGAGGTGACTGGATAGAGGTCAGTAGGTGTAAGAACAGTCTATGATGACTTACTCCTTTTGAAATCCGACCAATTGGATTGATTAGATCCGATGACCCAGATGTGTTCAGGCAGGTTCTCTGTATCGCGAGGCGAACAGGATTTCGCGTCACGAGGCAGAGAAGGGGTGTTTTGCTTCTCAGGCATGTTCTCTGTATCGCGAGGCGAACAGGATTTCGCGTCGCGAGGCAGAGAAATGGTGTTTTGCTTCCCGGGCAGGTTCTCTGTATCGCGGGGCGAACTGAGTTTTTGCGTCGCGAGGCCAAGGAGTTGTGTTGCTTCTCAGGCAGGCTTCCTGGATCGCGAGGCGATATGATTTTCGCGTCGCGAGTCCGAGGAGCTGTTCTTTGCTCCTCAAGCAGACTCTCTGGGCCGCGTAGCGAGGATCTATCTCGCGTCGCGATGCCGAGAGTTGGGATGTTACTACTCGGGCTAACCCTCTGTCTCGCGTCGCTAGGGTACGGTTGCCTGGCGAGTAACTGGTTTCTTGTTCTTCTTTTTATTTCCTTCTTGGAAATAATGTAGGTGTATAAGTTATCTGAGTTACTAAGTAAGGTTGGCTTTGAGACAGTTCCTTAGTCAGTTCTAGCAAATAGGTTTGAATATGACCGTTACGTTATGAGTCAAGGATGGTAGACTCTTAGCTAGCAAGTAAGGGAAGACTCCTTTATATGTGAAGAAAGTTCGATCGTTGGGAAAGTTGCCAAGGAAAACGAGTGTACCTTAGACAAGTAGAAGAATACCAAAAGTTTTCTGAAGTAGATGCATAGGTGGTTAGTAAGCGACCAAAGGGACGGCAAGATAACGACATGTTTACTAATGGAGTTGAGAGACTGGAATGGAATCCAGGTGGAGCAATGGAAGTGTAGTAAGGACTAAGGCTTGATGGTTTGAACAAAATGAAAATTTGTATAGCTGTGTTATGATGATCCGATGTAGAATTCGATGTAGAATTAATCATATTGTTTTAAGTTAGCCGATACCCCTGATGAGAGTCCTTGTGTTAAAGGATAGATGACCCTATAATGTTGAAAGAGAGAAAACTTAGGAGCCCGATAATATTTCAGCGATGATGTCCCTCGAAGTGTGGTATCGCGTGAAGTTTCTTCTGTTAGTATTTTAAGAAATGATTGGAACCTCCACTGTTTGTGGATTTGATGGATAAGACTTTTTGTCTCCATTAGGACAGATTGAGGGTTATGCGTTGTGGGTAGATTTGTGATCCATGCTAATGACGGTAAGGGGTATGTATGATACCTAAGTATACTTTTTCAGAGGTTACGATTGATCAGAGACTGAGTGGAAGAAAGAATGGAAGCAAGTCTTTAGTGACAGATTAGTAGTAGAGAGTAATCGACTAACATGTGAAGAAGCTGATGATAAGTTTCTAAAGTTAGTTTTATTTCTCCTAGAGAGTATGATCTTGTTGAATTGTTTCCTTGTCTAAACAATAGGTGACACACGTGTATGCGTGTTTTGTTGGGTTCTAATCGGGTTGAGGCCTTGTAAGAACTCATAATCAGTAAATGGTAATTGTATACATGTAACACCTTGTTTATCCTTTTGATATTATGTCGGACATCTGAATGAGGTGCCTATTGTGTAAGACTTTCGGGAGAATTTTCTGAAAATGTTCCAAGTTTGTGTTGCGAATGATGTGGAGTTTCGATTGATCTAGTTTCTAGAGTCAGTCAGACGTCCATCGTTTTGTGTAGAATGTCGCCTACAAATCTAACCGGGTTCGACTACATGAAATGGAGTATTCGTCCATTTCTTAATAAAATTGTTATCGTCGGAAAAGTTCTCGTTTACTCTAGGAGCCACGAGGAACATGAGGGAACCCTGTGGCATGTATTACGGACCCTACGTGAGAAAAGCTGTCGTGAAGTTGCTTAAGCGCGAGTTTTGACTCGATGGTAGTGAAAATTCTTAGGGCATGCGATCCCAAACGAGTATTCGTACTCACACTCCTACATAATCCTCAGTGTATTAGACATTGGAGTGAGTTGGTTTAATAGTATCCATTGGTCTGGATATTTTCATATCATTTCATTGAAAGCTTCATTATGACTATTCCTTGGGTTGTAACAGAAACGACTTCTTGATATTGGAAGTTTCTTGGTGTCTAAGCACCTTTACCTTTGGTAAATGTGATCTAGTCTGATTCTTGGCCAGACTATTCATTTATTGATTCCCTAATCCATTGGGAGATTCTTGTGAAAGAAGGAACTTTATTAGAGTCATGGTTGTAGATATGTATTAGCTATGCATTTTTACACTCATGAACCTACTGAAGAATCTTTTTACATATTGAATATTCCTGCATTCTTTTCATAGTGGTAAAGTTCTTCTATATACTTTCTTATGAGAGTGAGACCAAGAGAATTTCCTTGTTGGAAATTTCCTTCCTTCATCCTCATGGATCGAGTAGAGACCGAGTTCAACGGATCACTTTCAACTCGAGTGGACGAGCAAGGAAAACGATCTGATCTTTGGAAGGTTTGTTAGGAGTAAGTGTAGTATCTACTGCGATAATTCCTTTAAAAGGATATATAAGAAGTGATGAGAGTTTGGTTGGAGTATAGTTATGACTGATAAGATGTGAACCTTTAAGATCAATCTCAGTAAGTGAGACAATTATCATAAGTCAAGTATTGATCGGGACAGAATAGTCGTTAGGAGATCAAGGGTAATTATCGATGTCTGTGGTTAAGATTGATTGTATGAGTTTGGAGAATTGTAGGAAAGTGTTCTTGGTGGTTTTACCTAAGCTGAAGATTTATAGAAAAGAGGAATTCTTGAATAAAACTAAGTTGTTAGAGAAGTTTAAAATTTATGTACCTTATGTGAATTCTTTTGGTTGTAGTTGCATTAAGAGGTGCAATCATGTTTTGTAAGGTTGAGACGCATGATCGTGATGTAAATTGAAGAGGTGGACTACGTCCAAAAGAAAACTAAGACTAGGATTGGATGTCTTGGATAGGAACTGATGGATGTGTTGTGATAGGAGGGTGTACCGTAATTTAAAATCGAGATGTAAATAACGATGGTGAAGAATGTGGAAGAAAGATTTCCTAAATGAATTAAAAGTGAAAGAGAAGTTGTTAAGTTTAATTTTGCCTCTCACGTGTGAGAGATTAAGGTAAGATATTTAGGAGAAGGAGTATGGATTGAGGAGAAGTGATTTGATTTTTAACGATAAATCGAATGGATGATAGGTATGAAGTTTGTTATTAAGTTACAAGTGTTACCTAAGGAAGAAGTACGTACAGGAAGTACATTGGGGAAACCTGAGGACGAAGAGATCTTGTCTAGTTGAGTCACGAAATTTCGAGGACGAAATTTTTTTTTTAGTGGGATAGTATTGTAACACCCCGAAAATACTGTATCTGTAAGCAATCAATTTTATTTGCTTAAATTAGTTTATTTATTTTCTTGGGTGCGTTATTATAGATTATACACTCTTGCAAAACAAAAATATTCATCTATTGTTGTTATTATTATTTGTTTAGAAAAATATTATTTAAGTAATTTAAATAATATGATTGAAGGAAATTATTTTCCAAATTTAATCTATTTGATTTTAGATTTAAAAATAAAATGGTTTGGATTGAATCAAAAATTTATTTTGGATTATTGATTCCCTAGGTTGATAAATTCAACCATCAATCTCTATCTTATTTCGAATTTTGAAAATTTAGATTTGTTTCTCTTTGCTTTTAGATTAAAGGGTCAAGATTTATTTCTTTTTTTGAGTTAATCTCAACTACTCAATTTTCACCTATAACTACAAAAGAAAAAAAAAAAAGACCCAGCACCCCATTCCCCACCGTCTCCCTCTCTCTCTCTTTCTCTTTTCTTTCTTCCCTTTCTTCTTTTTCTTCTTCCGCTGGAACGACGCCTCTCTCTCTCTCTCTCTCTCTCTAAATTTTCTCTCATTCTCTCGTCATTTCCAGCCAACTCCGGCCACCTCTCCCAAAACCAAAATCATAGAAATGTTCCCTATCTTCTCCTTTACAATTCTAACCGAACATTTTTCCAAACGGAGAAAGTTGACGACGGGGCCACCGACACTGTTTGGGCGTTTTTCGGCCACCGTCCGGCCACTTTTCACCAAACCAACCTTGTAACTTTACTCTCCTCACCTTCCTCTGCATTTCTAGCTCAACATTTTTGCAAACGAATAACGTTGACGGCGGAGCCACCATAGAACCGACACTGTTTTTGGGGTTTTCCGGCCACCGTTTGGCCTCCCTTTCCAGAAATGAACCAACCATGTGGAAGGCGGCATCTTTCTCCACGTTTTGGACTAAGCACCGCCACTGCCACCGCCGGAGCCGCCGTGCGCCGCCACCGTACCCCACCGTCGGGACCGCCGGAGCTGCTCTTTCTTCCTCCTTGGTAAAAATCCTTCATTCCTTTCTCTTGGTTTTTGATTTCATGAGGAACCCTAACCCTAAATCCCCAATTCAAAACCCTAGCATTTTAATTTCATGCTTTAAATGAGAAATTGATTATGTTTATATGCAATTGGGTATATCAATTTCAAGGTCCCTATGTCAATTGTTCAAATCCCCCTTTGAATTCGGATTTCCCCAATTTTACTGAATCCCTAAATCTTTATCTTACTATAATTATGAAATTAATTCTGTTCTAGTACAATTAGGGTAGTTAATTGATGATTTCCTAAGCGAATTTCATATTTTCGTGACCCAATTGGTTTTTCCCAAATTGATGTTATTGGAAAAGAAATTCTGTTGAATTAAGTAAAATATTTAAATTCATTAGATTATGTTTTTAAATGATGATTAGTTAATTGATATGTTGTTTGGATGCTGAATGTGTTTGGATGTTATCTCTTCGTTTTTGGTTGTGGCTGTGCTTACTTGGGGGAGCTGGATATGCAGTCTTGGAGTTGTTGTGGAGTTGGGACGTCAATGCCACCTTCAGCCACCTCTTGGATTTGATGCTTGGGGTTGCTCATCAAAGAGACTTCATTTAAGGTAAGGGGATAAACCTAAGGAACTCCATTGCCGACAGCTATGTGCTGCATCGGTGTTTGTATTGTATTTAAATACTCTGTATCTGATTGTTGGTTGATTGCTTGGTTTACTGCTGTTGATTTGAGTATGTATGATTTGAGTATGTATGATATAACTGCTGATATAGTTGAATACATGCTATAATTGTTGAATAATTATATGGATGTATCGTGTGCCCTGCTGTGGGATTTAAGGCATTAGAGGACCTAATTTTGATTAGGATCCGACATCGTGTAACTTAAAAACTTTAAAAGTCTGAAATGTTAAATTGAGGAAATAAATATGTTTTGTTGTTTCTCAGTGTAATTTAAGAGAAAATAAATGAATTATCTCTTTAGAAATAAAATATTTTGAAATAAAATATAATGAACAGCTGCTTTTAAGGAAAATCAACTTAAATGAGCAAAGTTGTGAAAATGTGGTTTTTAATAACGAAAAACGATGTTTTTGAATTAAATAGGGCGTTAGAGACCTTTATTAGATTTTAAATTAATAAAGTTAACCGTTTGAGGAAAAGCGCTTGGGAAACGTGATTTTCAAAATTTATTGGTTTTATCCAAGGAAAAAGGTTGTTACAAGCTTTGTTTTAAGTTTTGTATTTTACCGAAAAACAACGAAAGAAAAAGAAATAGTCTGTGGACTACTTTTTGTTTTATGGAAAACCGATCTCGATGACTTTATGTAAGTATCGGAGATTTGGGTTTTTGATTTTCGAGTTTTCAAGAAAAGTGGTTTTAAAGCCTAGAAACTAGAAACCGAGACGTCGGGGTTCTAGGGTTCTGCAAAACACATGGATCAAGGATCCGTGTTAGTTGTGATCCTGTCGGCTTGGGGACGATCTTTGTGGTCCTGTGAGCTTGAGGATGTTTTTATGACCTTGAATCCAACGTCCTAGACTGGTGCATCGGTTAGGGATGTTTGGGATGCGAGTTGTTTTTGGACTAGATGTCTTGTTTTGAGAAAAGGCTTTTGAGGCTTAAAGAGTCTAAGACATTATGGTGGTTGTTAGCGTTGATGCTACAACGAGAAAATATTGATACGACAAAGATCAATTATCGGAAACTAGATAGTTTTCTCATGCATTTTACGTGGGGCAGACGTGCCGTGGAACGGGGGACCTTGATAAGCAAGGAGAACCTGAGATGACTTATTTGTCATGACATTGTGCCTTGATGGACAATGGTGTCATACGTGTTCTGGGAACGTATTGTGCCTTGAGTTGGACAATATAGTATGACCGTATTTTGTTGAGTACTTCTGATTGCGCCCCCATGCGAGAATCACGTAGTGTCATGGGATTCAAAGTACTCATTTTTGGGCCAACTATTGGTGATAATCATTAGAGCCTGCGGGTCTATGATTTAGGAGCCTGATCAGCTCATTGCGAATGTTGATGGGATTTCCGGAAATCTAGAATTGAATATTAGTTTAGATATATGGAAGTGTCATGCATACGTTTAGAGAATAACGTTGATTGTGGGGTATGAAACCCTTGTGTTTTACTGTTAGTACATGGATATATATGTTGTACTATGTGATGCATGATGATAATTGATGAAATATGCTTGTGTAAGTCTGCTATTGTGTTTGGGCATGTAGTTGTCATTTTTGGATTCATATATTGGTTTCTCACCCTTGCCTGTACATGTTGGACACCTTGTTGTGTTTTTGGATACATGTACAGATGTTTTATTAACAGTCCTCTAACTCACTCCGGGACTCTATAGCTTGAGTGCTCGAGGTTGACGACGAAGAGGTGTAGTTTGTTGACGACGAGACCCGGTCTCATTGGTACGACTTATGTTAGACAGTAAGTTTTATTGTCCATAGAATTCTTTTATCAGACCAGCTCTTAAGATTTATAAATGTGTAAGTTCAGTCTTCCGACTGTGTCTATGAGTGTTGTGTATTGAGAGATTCGAAGTATGTATGCCTAATGGCAGAACTTGAATTATTGTCATATATGATGAGTTTCATTTTGTTTCCTTGGATTGTTAAAGCTTTTCTTTTGGTATCAGATTTCCGCAAATACTATAGAGTTATTTTCGAAAAAGTCTTTTGTTAATAAGGGTAAATGGTAATTTTGGCTTACAAAAGTTACACCCGAAGGAGAGGGGTGTTACATTCCACACCAAATTTATTATATTATTTACAAAACAGAGGAATTTTTTTTAATAAATAATTAAACAAATAAATATAACAAAGAAGAATGGAGAAACAGTAGAGACATCCACATACTAAGTCTTATCTAGTTCAAGTTGATAATTTCATAAGAAAAGAAATAGTTTCATTTTCTATTAAGAGATGGTCTTACAAAAAAAAAACAAAATTTGGTAACAAAAGGAGAATAAGATTTAATTAACTTGCAATTAAACTGTCAATCATTGTGCAGATGCGACATTCAAATCAAACTTTATCAATAAATACCATAATAGAACTAAGAAATAAATTTCATTTTGATTTTTAAGTAAGCAAATACAAATAAGAAATATCATTCTTTTTTCTTTTCGGTCTTTTTTTTTTTTCATTTTGATTCTTAAGTAAGCAAATACAAATAAGAAATAACATTTTTTTTTTCTTTTCGGTCTTTGATAAGAAATGTAAGTTTGCTAAGATTTGACGAGCAAGTAATCTATATGGGAACAAAATCAAAAGAGTATATTAATTGTGATTAATATTTGGTCACTTGAGAAATAATCTGAAATATTCAAACAATGTGATTTTCTAAAAAAACTTATATAAAAAAATTACAACATAATTTAAAATTTAAGTATATATATACACCTTTTTTTTAATACAACATCCAATATAGTTTTTTATTTATTTCCATCTACTATTACATCTTCTTTAAATCTTGATACCTTTTCGTTATTCCTGGATGTATGGTTAACTTTCCTTTGTGTCTCTTCTCGCATTTTTTTTTCTAGGGCTCCCCTCCTTAGGAACAATGATCCTATTCTTAAACAACAATAGACCATCATCACATAATTCTCTTGATCCTAAACAGATTGCAATTCCTAGTCTAAAACTTCTCTCGGTTAATCTGATTTCTAAGGTCATTACAAATTCCAACCTATCCAATTTCAAGATTAAAGCATTTAAGGTTACATTGAAATTCATGTCCATAAACCTTTCTAAGATATTCATCTCTAGCACTAATATGCAAGGATTTTCTATTTAGAGCCTCTACCACTGTACTTCAACTCAAATTCATACTCCTTAAGAAATTCCATCCACCTTCCTTGTCTTATTTTTAATTTTATTTTTTTTTCCAATAATTATTTAAGGCTCTTATGATCCTTAAAAACTTTGATTTTATTCCATATAAGATATTTTCTTTTCCTAGTCAACTTGATCAGAAGTAAGTCTAGCCTAGAGAACCCATTTATAACTTCATATAATATGCTTTCATTTCCAGAAACTTCTTACACCTGTCACTTCTTAGGCTGTTCTCATCATATCATTACATCTACTTTACTTGAAGCAAACGCTACTCTACTCAAATGATCTAAGGTCATTTATTCTAGGAAAAAGATATCTATCCTTAATAGTTATTTTGTTCGATCATCTAATGTTCACACATAGGTTCATACTCCCATCATTTTTTTTCTCCCACTAGAAGCACTTAAAACTTATTACAAATTCAGACATATTTCTTAACAATAAATAAAGTGGGATTTGATGTACACTATAATCAAGTAATAATGAATTAGATTCAAATAATAATAATAATAATAATAATAATAATAATAATAATAATAATAATAAATAATAATAATAATAATAATAAAAACAATAACAATTTCAAATAGATGGTGAAACAATGCATCAGGATAAGAAATTTTAATTCCAAATTAATATGGTCTTAATTAAAAAAAAACAAACACTTACACAAAAGGATATTTTCATTTATGAATCGAAAACTCATTGAAGTAAAAGGAAATTAAAAACGTAAATTCGAATCAAGTGAAATTTTCTTTGGTAATTTTTCTATCAAGAAAATTATGCACACAAAATGATAAGTAAAAGTAAAACTATTTTTTTTTTTTTTTATAAATACAAGGAATATACATCTACCAAACGAATTTATCAAATGACATAAAAAAATATTTTAAGAATCTAATGTTAAGAATTAACAATCTTAAATTCCAATTTTTCATATTAATCAAATCCAAGTGTGAAAACTTTTTTTCTAATACTCCTCTAATTATTTCTTAGGCTCCCTTAACTCTAAAGGTGTCAGCCTATAAGGTGTTATTGACTCTGGTTCACTTCTAGGCACTAGATCTATGTTAAACTCACCCCCATATTTGATGTAAGGTAGAGACCTCTTTAAGGAACACATCTAGAAACTAACAGACAATAGGTAGTGTCGTTACATCACTTTCAGTCTCTATCTTAACGGAAAAAAACAATATGTATCATTGAGCTTCCTCAATTAAGAACATATGACAAGGAAGCGAATATGATAGGCAACTCCAGATTTTTGACACAACTAAGAGATATGGAACAATGGATTACTCCTGAATCAAACAATATGATAACCTCTTGTTATAAGCACAATCTCTCTTCGGCTCCTCTAACTGTTGCAGCATCTGAGCTGTCCCGGAAAGATGATGGTTCGTCCTTCGAAAAAGCGGTAACCCCACGTATTGAGGTTCTTGGGGTGCTACCACCCCTTATCCCCTCGTATAACGGAAAGTCTCCATCTGCTCTTGCACATCTATGGTCACATGGTCCATAGTTGCTACAAGCACATCATTCGTCCCTTGCCTATTAGTCGTCATAAATCTGCTCACTACAAATGAAACACTGAGTTGGTCAGGCTCAATATCCCAAAGCATAGTATGCAGCATCTACAACTCTAACAAGCATCCTATGTGCCCAAGTTTTGATTTTTGAAAAACATAATAACCCCAGTCCAATTTAGGATTGAACTGCTCTAATACCAAAAATGTAACGCCCTTCATTACATTAGTAACCCAAATTAATAATTTAAATAAAAGAAGGTACATAAAATTTTTCTTAAATAAATACTGAATAAATACTTAATATAATATTAATCCAAAATAATTGTTTACATTAATTTAAAATCGAAATAACATAATCAGTTCCAAAACCTCAAAACAGGGCGTCTATAATATCTCGCATAAGAAAATAACTAAAAGATAGTAAAAGTTCTCCTGGCATATGCTATACAATACTAACCAAGCTCTAAAACTAAAGAGGTAGTCTTCAAAACGTTTGGGTGCTCAATAGGGTCGTCCTCAGGCTCTGAAAATAATACTAATAATGAGATATAAAATCCCAGTGAACAGAAATACAGTTTAAAGGATTTTCACAAAAGCATTGTTCTCAGCCGGTGCGGTAAACCGGAAAAACTGTCCATGGTACCCGCTATTTTCAAAATAATGTATCGTAAAATAATAATAATAATGTAAAATTATTGTTGACAGCAAACAGTTATCATTAACACATCATAAATCAAATATGACAAAATCTCATATATCAAACAATCCCAAATATCTTATATGTCATATGACTTTCAAACTACACATAACAATGGCGTTCCATTGCCTACCTTACTCATGAAGGTATTTCTATATCACCTTCTCTTCACTGACATTACTCATTTCGATACCAACCATTGTACACTGGTGGTATTACTAATTTCGACATCCCAACGTGTGGCGATGTTACTTTCGATACCCCATCATGGCGGTATTTCATATTTCGACACCCCAATTCATTGGCAGTGTTACTTTCGATACCCCTATCACAGGCGGTATTGCAACAGACAACATTCAACATATTAACAATTATTTTCGACACCCCAATTCATTAACAGTGTTACTTTCGATACTCCTATCATAGGCGATATTGCAACAAACAACATTCAACTTATTAACAGTTATTGAATCATGCCAACATCACAAATATCATCAAATAATGCATATATAGCATGTCAATTCAACCAAATCACGTATGTATCATATATATCATAGCATCAATCTCAATAATAAACATTTAATTGACTGCAGGAACACCTTAGAAGGAAAACCCCCAAATTTGTAAAATCAAGATTTGAGCAAACCAGGATTATTTTCCAAAAAATATATTTTTAAAAGCATAACCCAACCCCAAGACAATTTGCACCATGGAAAGGGTGAGAAAGAGTATTTCTACTCACCTCTTGAAGACCTCCAAGAATCTCCAAGCATACCATATGGCGAATCCTAGACGTCGCCTTCCTCAATATTGAATCCCCTTTCTCCTTCTTCTTCATCTTTTTCTCCTTCCTCTTGTTGTTGTTGTTGTTGTTCTCCTTCCAAACTCCTTGCTTGTTGCAACCTCATCTCCCAAGCATGAAGATGCTCCACAGCCGTTACTAAAGTGTTTTAGGTTGCAAATAGGGTTCCTAGCCGCACTAGGGTGTTATAATACTGTGTATATATATAGTGTTGCACTGTTCTCTATTTAAAAATTCTATTTTTAACGCATCTGACAGAGAACACGGGCGTGCTCTCGATTGGCACGGTTGTGCCAATCAGCGTCAAAGTTTTGCGAGGTTCCTGACACGGGCGTGATAACAGGTAGCACGGTGCGGCTTAGACAGTGCTCCTTTTGGGCACGGGCGTGCCAAAATTAGCACGAACGTGCCAAACAGTGTCAAATTTGTCCATTTTCCGACACAGCCATGCTAACAGGTAGCACGGCGCAGCTCAGACCGTGCTCTATTCAGCACGGGCGTGCCAACGCTACAGTGATAGATTTCAACGTAAAACTTCACTCTTTTCTTCTTTTGGTCAACTTACTACCCTTAAAGTTCAAAGTCAACTATTCTAGGCCTCCCTAAAACTTCATTAATTTTTATTTACTAAGGTTTAAGTCCCTTATACTTTTACTTATGTAACACCCCGATTTTTCGTGCTTTCTAAGGACGATAAACTCAATTAATGAGTTTATATTTTTATCTGTGTTTTAGAAAATGATTTTGGGAAAACTAAAATCATAGTCTTGTTTCATAAAATCGTAGGATCCTTCGGTTAAGTTTTGGGCCGAAAACTCGAACGAAAATCGATCTACGTTTTTCAGATGATAGTGTTTTCTACTATCACGACCTAATCTGGACTAACGAACGAAACCATTAGTCTTAGAATATATTCCTCTATCTTTTTCCTAAAATGTGTCCTGACGTCCAAAAATATAAATAATATTTTATATTCGGGCCGATAATCGATCGAGGAGACGATTCGAGCTGTCTTAGGGTTTTTCGAGACCCACGATCAGACGTTTTGCATACCAAAATTGTATCAAGTTACTTGAGGAATTCATACGAGTGTCGGGACGATTCCAAATATCGGGATGTGAATTGACCAAATTGCCCTTGGTTAATTTTTATTACTGGTTTACTTTACCTATTATTAAAGTCTTAAACCATAAATATCTACCATTTTCACTCTTATCCTCTCATTTTTCTCCCTCTTTTTCGGCAGCCCTCTTTCTCCCTCACACTCACTTTCTCTTCTTTCTCTTTTCTTCTCAAAACCACCACTGTTGAAGGCCAAAAGCTTGAGTTTTTGTGGAGCAATCTTCACCAAACTTGGAGTGGATCATCATAGGAGGTAGTAGTTCAACTCTATCTCTCTCAATCTCTCCTTTCTCTCCTCATATTTTCATGATCAAGGATGTTAGGGTTTTGTCCCTAAAATCTTTGAAAATCCATGAAAAATTATAGGAAAATCGTATCTGTACCAAACCAGTTTCTATGGCCTAGGTTCATGACATACTTGTATGATCTAAGAGTTTAGAGCCAAGAAATCCCTCTAGCTATGTTTTCTAGGTAGGGGCCGAAACCCCCCTATGGGTGTAGGGGTAGGGTTTTGGTTGGTTTTTGATGATCTGATCTGATATCTAGGGTTGTCACACTTAGTTAGGGTGTTATCCAGAAAATGAGAAATTTTGGAGCTCCCTAGCTATTTTTAGTGTAATAGGGCCGAACCCTAGGGGTGGTGCATTAGGAGAAATCTTTGTTTTGTAAGTTAATGCCGATATGTTTTACGTGTATGTAGTGATCGGCAGCGTGTTGGGAAGAGAAACAAGTTGATCGGGTGTCCCGAGTTGAGCTGGAAGCTACAAGAGGTAAGGGGATAAACCTGAGGAATTCTATTTCCGACAGCTATGTGCTGCATCGGTGTTTGTACTGTATTTGTATTGCATGTTAGTTGATTTCTTGATTGACTGCTTGATTGACTGCTGTTGATTGGAATATACATTGATGTGCTGATGTGCTGATGTATTGATGTAACTGTTGATATAGTTGAATGCATGTTATACTTGCTGAATGGTTATATGGATGTATAGTGTGCCCTGCTGTGGGATTTAGGCATTAGAGGACCTAATTTTGATTAGGATCCGACATCGTGTAACTTAAAAGCTTTAAAAGTCTGAAATGTGTTTTGATAAGAAAAAGTGAAGTTTAAAAGCAAATAGGGCATTAGAAACCTTCAATATGTCTTAATTTGATAAGTAAACCCTTTTGAGTAATGTGGTTTCCGAAGTCATACTGAGTTTATTCAAGAAAAATGAGTTTGTGCAAGTTTTGTTTTAAGTTCGTATTTTACCGAAAAACAACGAAAGAAAAAGAAATGGTCTCTGGACCAAGTTTTGTTTTATGGAAAACCGATCCCGATGACCTTGTGTAAGTATCGGAGATTTTGGATTTTGGTTTTCGAGTTTTCAAGGAAAGTGGTTTTAAAGCTTAAAGCGTAGAAACTAGAAACCGAGACGTCGGGGTTCTAGGGTTCTGCAGAACACGTGGATCAAGGATCCGTGTTAGTTGTGGTCCTGTCGGCTTAGGGACAATCTTTGTGGTCCTGTAAGCTTGAGGATGTTTTTATGATCTTGAATCCGGCGTCCTTGACTGGTGCATCGGTTAGGGATGTTGGGATTTGAGTTGTTTTGGACTAAGTGTCCTCTTTTGAGAAAATGTGTTCTTGAGGCTTAAAGAGTCTAAGACATTATGGTGGTTGTTAGCGTTGATGCTACAACGAGGAAACATTGATGCGACAAAGATCAATTATCGGAAACTAGATAGGTTTCTCATGCATTAAATGCGGGGCAGACGTGCCGTGATACGGGGGACCTTGATAAGCAAGGAGAACCTGAGATGACTTACTTGTCATAACATTGTGCCTTGATGGACAATGGTGTCATACGTGTTCTGGGAACGTATTGTGCCTTGAGTTGGACAATGCAGTATGACCGTTTTCTTGTGGAGTACTTCTGATTTGCGCCCCCATGTGAGAATCGCGTAGTGTCATGGGATTCAAAGTACTCGTTTTTGGGCCAAAATTTGGAGCCTGATCAGCTCGTTTCGAATGGTGATGGGATTTCCGGAAATCTAAGAATCTAGTGTGAATATTAGTTGAGATATATGGAAGTGCCATGCATACGTTTAGGAGATAACGTTGATTGTGGGGTACGAAGCCCTTGTGCATTTATTGCCATTTATACTTAATGATATATGCCATGTTATATGACGATTTGAGTGAGTCACAGTATATGAGTCTGTTGTGTGGATTGGGCATATAGTTGTTGTTTATGGATTCATATATTGGTTTCTCACCCTTGCATGTTTTTGGACGGGTTGTCCTTTGGTATATATTGTATCGTGTTTACAGATGGAGCCGGAGCCGGATCACCTAGCGCACTCCGGGATGCGCGTCCTAGCGTTTGATCGAAGGACAGACCCAGCCGCGTGGGTTATCCACCCAGGGGTGGAAAGTGCGGCGTATACTGGACCAGTTTGCACTGTAAGCGGAACGACGGAGACGGGACCGCGGAAGAGTACTCGGACAGTGGAGACCATCCAGGTGCCTCTCCCTCCCATCGGGCTGATGCTGCAGGCCCTTATGGAGCAGGGTGTGATCGAGTCGGTCGCCCCCGCTGCACAGTCCCCGCAGCAACAGCTACCCCAGACACCTCCCCCGCCTTTTGTCTTAGTAGCGGGCGAGCATGTCGTGGAGGATGTGGGGGAGGAGGAGGAGGAGGAAGACCCTGAGGAAGATCCTCAGGAAGACCCGGAGGATCATTCTTTGGATGCTTCCGATCCCCATCCACAGGGGAACGGGAATGTAGGTTCCCAGAGTTCTTCCTCTGGTTCCAGCATTGGACTTCCCTCCGGGGGATTGTCCAATGGTTTCCACTAGTCGGACCAGCTTAGGGTGTAGACCTTTTTTTGAGGCAGTGGTTTTTGGGTAGTCTGTTAACGGCTACTGATGGCCATAGGTTTTAGAGATATGGTTCCAGACTGTCGCTGCCTAGTTTTATAGCTTTTTAGAAAGTTTAGTAATCATTCGTTCTTTTGTAAAGGGACTTGTTGTCCATCATATATCTATGTATATATATACCTTGTTCTAATTATTGTATATGAGTAATCCTGTGTTATCTGGAGTGGTGTTCATACGTATAATTAATGAGAAAATTTTTGGTCACGATTTCCAGAATCTGCTTACACAAAAGATATATTTTTCGAAAGTAAAACCAGCGAAATTTTATTTATCGTTTCACTAAGGGTTTTGAGTTACGAAAGTGGCACTGGGTTTGAGGGTGTCACAACTTAATTCTTGGGATGCTACATAGAACCTGTTCGGGTGTGGACTTGTTAGGATGTGGAACGGTTCCGGTGTGGAACCAGCTTTGTTAGTTTTCGGCCGACATGCCACATGGGATTTGTATCCCGGTCTAGAGGATTGATCTGAGTGTGAGACTCATGGAGATGGATGCTCGTTGCATGTTTTGTCTCGAGAGACGTTTGTTGGAGTGCAGTAATTGCTCCATCTGTTATATCGGCTACATGCTACATGTTGTTTACTACATTACTGTTGTTATTCCGACTTTGCCAGCATTGTATTTCTTATCTCCCTACTGCTTTTTTACATATCTATTTGGTTCTCAGTTCGCGTGAAGACGAGGAGCCAGCTGAAGGATCCAAGGGCGCACCCTTACATCACATCGGCACCAAGGATGCCGGTGTTGGGTCTAATCGAGATCATCTATCAGAATGATCGGGGGTGGCGTGTGGAGCCCTCGACCTTTTTGGCAGTCTACACTAGATTGGTGAGCATACTATTCCGAGGTGGGGCATCGCACATGGAGGACATCGTGGGACCCTTCAGAGTTATACAGTTCTTACCCTTTCCACGTATGTGGCTACCGCCTAGGCGTCATGAGCTGGATTGCACCTGGGTTGAGCCAGCGTCTTCGTATGTGTCCATCAGGAGAGGCTTCATCTACTGAGGTCAGCGCCGGAGGATGGAGCAGTACTTGGGGACCTACCATTGGCATAAGGTTGTGGTGTCCAGCTCGTCGTCGGAGTATGAGCCTTTGGTGATCTACATGTATACTCATGGCGAGGGCCATGGTAGTTAATGGCATCCTCATCACTGAGGGTGGGAGCTTGCCAATGCGTCCTAGGTGTTGAGCTAAGAGCTTTCTATGTACCTTTTGAGCATGGGACAGGTTATATTGGTGAATTGCGAGGGTCTTCTTTTGTTGTTTGATGTATTTTAAGTTCTTCCAGTCTTTGCTTATACAATTTGTATATGTATGTACAGTGTCCTACTGATGGAGCTATGATACACATGGTTGATGTATAATTATCTTTATGTTGCGCTTTTACTCTGATGTGACCTATGCTTTTCGTATGTTGTACGTTGTTTGAATACCATGCTATTGCTTTAATACAGCTAGGCACAGTTAATAATATAAGCTTGGGACTAATGAGATTATCCTTCTGAGAAATGAGGGTCTGATGTGACTTATGCTTTCCGTATGTTGTATGTTTCAAATGCACGTATTTCCGCTACGTTCTGGGCAATTTCCCATCTTCATTGAGATTGATGATGATCAACACCCAATGCTTCCAAGAAAATGTTGAATTAGTAAATCCTAAGCAATATTTTGTAGAAATCGTCATCACAAATTAAGTTTAAAAAAAGTGACTCACCCTACGTTAATAGGTGCTAGAAACAACTTATCTCTTTGCTCCTTATTTGCTATGTGAACATCAGATACATATTGTGATTTCCCCACCATCTCCTTGATCGAAATAGTTTTTCGACTCGGGTGCAAGAACGAGAATTTCCTCATCTTTTAAGATGGGAGCAACAATTAGTGGTACAAGTATCTTAAATTAAAAATACAAATGGATTACCAATAGCATAAATATTTAAACTTCCCAGTCTTTGTGGATTTGTGCAGACATTTCTGGAAAGTGATTGTGGTTAGATTTCATCAATAAATATAATGCACCATATATAATAAACAATTCAGAGGTTGATATTTAATGAACTATTTTGTGTAATTAATATATTTTCATAAAAAAATATTTATATTCTATGAGAACCTTGAATTTATTAAAGAAAATTAATAACTTCTCTTTCTTTCTCTTTTTCATCACGTATCTAAGTAGACTTTTCTACAAAGTGGCTTTCTTTCATTTTCATCGACAAATGTTATGGCTTTGGATGCGAGTTAGAAAAGGATAAGTGACAAGGAGTAGCAGGAAAGTGAATTCTCTTGAATTTAAATAATTGGATGATGTGCAATTAATAATTCAAAGGTCGTTATTCAGTGAATTATTATTAACAATTAATATTATATCATAAAAAATATATTTATTGAACGGGGTCCATTAATTTATAAAAGGAAATCAATAACTCGTTTTTTCTATCTTTCTTCCTTTGTGGATCTAAGTACACATTTCATGGAAGTGACTCTCTTTCATTTTCATCCACCAATCTTATGGCTAATTTTGGATGTTGCGTTAGAAATAATTCGATATAAGGAAAAGTAACTTTGAGAAAAGGAAAGTGATCAACTCTCTAGTTTAAATAACTAGATGATGTGCAATTAATAACTCAAATGTTAATATTTAATGAATTATTTTTTATCATAAAAATTAATGTTACTCAATATGATCCTTCAATTCATGATAAAAAGAAATCAGTAACTTCTCTCTCTTTCTCTCTTTCCTTGCGAATCTAAGAAGACTTTTCTAAAAAATAATTTTCTTTTATTTTCATCTTCAAATCCTATGGCTTTTATTGGATGAGAGGTAAGAAAGGATCTTAAATAAGGAAAAGTATTTTTGAGAAAATGAAAGTGAATTCTCTAGAATTTAAATAATTACATTATGTGCAATTAGTAATTCAAAAGTCAATATTTAATGCATTATTTTCATCATTAATATTTTATCATAATTTTTTTATTGAGTGAGATCCTTGAATTTATAAAAGAAAATCAATTTTTTTAGGATTAAAAATTGTAGATATAAAGTAATTCATTAAATATCAATGTTTGAATGATTAATTGCAGATCTTATAATTATTTGAAGACAAGAGAATCCACTTCTATTTTCATGGCTCTTATACTTATAGATTTTTTTACATCTCATTAGGGATGGAAGTAGGCCAGGCTGACCAACAGGGGCCTATGGCCTGACTTGTTTAGCAAAAAGGCCAAAATTGGGCTTTTTAAAAAGCCTATTTACTTAAATAGGTCAGACTTAGGCTTTTTAAAAAATCTATTAGACCTGATAGGCCGACTTGTTTATATATATATATATATATATATATATATATATATATACATATAAAAGATTTTAAATATATATTACAATTATAATATATCAATATTATTATATTATGTAAAAAAAAATATTATTATATTAAAATAAAAAATTAAACAATTTAAATAATGAGTTACTTTTGAGACTTTCAGACTTCCAGTATTCTTAGTTTCTTACTAGACCACATTTGAAAAGGTCATTCAAAATAAGAAACCTTAAGCACTACAGCAGCACACAACGCAAAGACTTCGAAGAAATATCCTGCTCTGTCGAACCGTCACCCGTTTGATTTTCATTGTTATTAGCAAGTTTGAAAGGCAGAAGGAAGGCAACAACCAGTAGGTCACTGATAAACAGTAAGTTTTTTTTCGACTTCGGTACTTGTTGCCTTTTGAAGTTTTTCTATAATCCTGTCTGGTTTTTCTTCACTAGTAGGTCCCTTTCTTCACTGGTCTTTTGAAGGTCACATGGGTGAATCAGTAGTTTTCGTTAAAAAAATAACGTCTGTAGCTTTTTTTTTGGGTAAAACATTTCCTGCACACTAGATTTGTAGCTATGTTATGTCTCCACTTTTTGAATATTTTACTTTTTCTACTCCAACTAAATATTATACTATTCTAATAATGTCATATATATGTATGTATATGAAAGTGATACTTCATCTAATGCGTAGTATTTTTTTATATATTTTATTGATTCAATAATTCTGCATATATTTCGTTTTTATTTTATTTATATTTATTTTCGTTTCTTCAATTTTTAAGGTCCACAAGATGTCTTCTCTGCTTGACAACAATGAAAGAATTTCTTGCACTCCTGTAAATGTTAATGAGGGGAGTGAGCGTGCACCAACAGATTCAAATCAACAAGAAGGTAACACATAGGAGAATGAAAAAGGCAAAGATCAAGTCAATGAAGATTTAGCCATTAAGAGAAAGAGACAAAAAACGTCAGCTGTTTGGAACGATTTTGTGGAAGTTGAAATTAATGGAGGTGCAAAGAAAGCTGTTTGCAAATATTGTAAGGAAAAATTTGCCACCGGTGGGAAAAGGGTCTTGCACTAGCCATTTGAGAAGACAATCTGATAATTGCATGTAAAGGAGGCTACACATGGCTTTTGAAAAGAAGACTAGTGTCATTCCATTTCAACCTGCTAATTTAGGTAATCCATTTGTGAGTTCTGGCATTAGATATTCTAATGATAGGATGAGGGAAATAATTGCTACTGCTATTATGGTGCATGAGCACCCTTTTAGTATTGTTGAGGATGAGGTTTGGATGTGGGCCTTCCAATATTCAAATTCAGATTTTCAAAAGGTTGGTCGTAAAACAGCAAGAGCTGATTGTATGGCAATATATGATGCAGAGAAGAAAAATTTGAAGACTTTGTTGAAAAGTATTAGTAAAATTAGTCTAACAACGGATATGTGGAAGTCAAGTCACCAAGTAGCTGGGTACATGGTTATCACTATTGAAAAGTATTAGTAAAATTAGTCTAACAACGGATATGTGGAAGTCAAGTCACCAAGTAGCTGGGTACATGGTTATCACTGGTCATTTCATTGATGCAGGATGGAAACTTCAAAAAAGAGTTTTGAATAGTGTAAAAGTTCCTGCTCCAAGGCGTGGAGTTGATGTAGCTGATGCAATTTTCAAGTGTCTGAAAGCTTGGGGAATTGAAACCAAAGTTTTTTCAATTTTAGTTGACAATGCCTCTTATAATGATTCGTGCCTGAGAAATCTAAAGGATTACTTGTCATTGAACAGTAAGTTTTTTCTTGGAGGTGTATTATTTCATGTTAGATGTTGTGCACATATATTAAATTTGTTAGTGCAAGATGGCCTTAGTAAGGTTAAGAATATCATTTACAATATTCATGAAAGTGTGAAGTACATTAATCACAATGTGAAAGTGAAACAAGGTAACACAAGGGGGGTTGAATTGTGTTTCTTAACCGATTTTTGAAAGCCTTTTCTGAAAAGCGTTTTAGTTAAGCAAGATGAAAGAACAAAACAAAATGATAACCAACGTTTAAGAGTCTTTATTTTCAATCCCCAAGTTAGTAAATAAAGAAACTTAACAAGATAGGGATAGAGAGATTCCCATAGAGATATATCCTGGTTCACTCTTTCAAATCAAAGAGCTACGTTCTGTCCCTTCCCTGAGAAGCTTTTTCCACTAAATCACTTACCACTTTTTCACAAGTTGTTTCCTAGTCACTCCACAACTACAACTCCAAGTATTCTACATCTCTCCAGGCTACAAGTATTTTCTTACAGACAAGCCTCTCCACGCTCAACAAATCCTAAGAATTGGGTGAGGTTTTTCGAGCTTTTTACTAACTCACTAAGAGTGAGAGTATTACACGATATAGCTCTTAACAATCTGTTTGTAACTTTACAATGAAAGAATAAGAAGGTTTACAGATCAATTTCTAGAGAGTGAATGCTTTGAAGCTTTTTGTTGCACAATGAATTCTCTCTTGAATGTTTTCTTGCTCTTTTTTTGTTTTTGCTTCTTCAGAAGAAGGTCTTTTTATAGCTTTGTCTGACCTTCCAAATTCAAATGGTAGGAAACTTTTCCGTTTAGATACAGTGAAATATCCGTTAGGCACAAGTCCATTTGCTAGCTGTTCTCCGTTCAATATTTGTCCTTCCAAAATGAGGAGGCAAGGTTGCTTTTGGTAGAATAGCAGCTTGAATTGTAGCAGACTGATTTGCCTTTTTGGCAGACAAGCGTTTTGCTCTACGTGATTCTTTGTTCTACGCGGTTTACAGTGTACGACATTTGTACCTTAGTTTGTCTTATGTGAAAAGCTATTTTCTTTTTGAAACCAATCAAGCCTTTTGCAAAAGAGCCACGTCATCTGCAAGATAAGTTTAGTGGATGCACAAGTGTATAGAAAGTTGGACGCACACTTTATATAGAAAGTTGGATGCACACTTTATGTAGAAAGTTGGTTGGACGCACAAATTGTATAGAAAGTTTGGACGCACACAATACTATATGATTACTGTACGTAAGACTTTTACCACTAAAGTCGAAAACATCTTTTAGACGAACCACAATGTTTCTTTGGACGCAGATATTGATTTGAGCTTTTTGTCCTTTATGAGCTATATGTAACTTTGGACGTTGAGAAACAATGTTCCTTTTGAGAGTCCGTCTGAAGTCGGAAACATATAAAAGGTCTTTTTGACCTTATGGATTAGTATAATCAGTACCTCAAGTATATTCATAAACATATAATAATTTTGTTAATCATTAAAACTTTTAGGGGTCATTAGCCATTACTATTTTGGTTCTAACAATCTCCCCTTTTTTTATGATGACAAACATTATTATAAAGTATTTTTGGAACAGTATTCCTTATGTCCTTATGAATAAAAGCTCCCCCTGAGATTATGCATTTACATATTGAAGACATAATTCAGAACATAAAATGATATGAAAGCATAAAGGTATGACATCTACGAACATATTTCCAATCTTTCTATTCCAAAATATCTTTTACACAATTCCATATTATTCTCCCCCTGTTTGTCATCAGACAAAAGGAACGAAGGGAGGATTCACATCATAGTTAGCAAAGGAAAGGAAAAGATTTCAAGGAGATGGAGGAGGAATGTCAGGAAAGATGCGATGAAGATAGGTAAACAGTTGATCCATTTTGCTATTCAACTCTTAAGTTACCCTTGCAGAAATCCTGAGATGACCCGTCGTACCATTGGAGAACCTAAGATATTAACTAACCTTGATCGTATTATAATTGTTAGCGCGCCTTATTAATACGAAGTGAAGCAGAAAATTAAGCGCGGAAGCAAAACAAATATACGGCACGCGACGCTTCAGAGTACACAGCTTTCAAAATATAAAGAAATATATCACGTACGTCATTTGCCCCATCAGTAGGGCTATAGTAATAGCGTATACATATGAAGTGCATCAGTACAGACTAAAATAAAAATATGTAAAAAGGCCTAGAGAAAGCTATCTAGCTAAGTACGATCACTACCCAACCTCTCGAGGCTAGGGTCCGCGACTTGTCCTCCCGCATCAGGCTCGTAAGGAGTACCATCCAGCTCCTCAGTATCTGGTTCTTCCTCGGGGTCTTCCCATAACATAAAGTAATCATACAGAGAATAACGAGCGATAAGAAACATATATCATCAATATGGGAGATGGGCATCAGTACAGTATATATACATGCATCACACAACACAGATAAAATATACAACACAACATCACCCATCTCTTAAGTCATATAGTACAATCATCTCAAACATCATTCTCTCAGATAAGCCTATAAGAGGGATACTAGTTCTTATGTATATGCTGCCTTCCCTACATGCATGTCAGCCGATATATCACATCCCCAATTGGACATCCCCGTCGGGATCACATCACATCACATCCCCCATTGGACATCCCGCCTCAGGATTTAAAAACATCACGTCCCCAATTGGACATCCCCCTTTGGGACAAAAATGCTGTGGTATGAAATGATATGCTATGCAACAAACATCCATCGCAGGTTGATACCAGGACCTCACACCTAAGCACTTGACCACGACCACGACGCACCACATCCACATCAAAATCAACATCATCATCAACATCAACATCAGCATCAACATTAGCATCACGACGCCTTGCGTCTACGAGCCACAGCTCCATGGTCAGGACCACAACGGTATCAACCCGAACAACATCATCACTCACCATACTCTCATCAACACTCAATCAGCCAAATCACAACAGAATATTACAACAGTAATTTCACCAGTATAGATATCATCATAAAGCCGGATAACAGTAAATCACACAAACAGTTCAACACAATAAACCAACAGAAAATCAAATAAACAGTTCAACACATCAACCTCAATCAATGACATCATTCATATTATCAACTTAGCGGTGCTAGCCCAAAAGTACCTAAACCTAGGGTCCAGACACTTTATCCAGGGCTCAACCTCTAGTAGGGTTTTAGGGTTCCCCTACACACACACACCCACACATATATATTCTATACTAAGCTTGCCTTCCCGACGATAAAGTTCGTTCTCCCCACCTTAGTGATGTTCATGTGCGGCTCCGGCTGCGGCTCGGCAACTGTCAATCGGGTGTGCTGTCGAACATTCGAATCCTGTCCGATTCTACACCACAAAACACAACTAGAAATCAATACAGTTAAAGCAAAAACTCCTCTAACCTTAGGACTAGGCTGCTGCCCCTATTTAATTAAATAGGCTAGGGATGTTGAAATTCTACCAACCCTTGGATCAATGATCCTTAAGCATACCTAAGACATAATCCATGATCAATTATCAAAGATTTGAACCAAAACCCCTTAAACCCAAAACTTAGGGTTTCGGCCATCACCTCTAAAAATAGGTGAGAGTTTGATTTGCCTTTCTAATCACTTGGATTACATGATTAAGGAATGAAATAGGTGAAATCAAGAATCATTTCACAAAAATTGGAACAAAACCCTTTTCCCCCAAAAACATATAGGTTCGGCCCTTTTTTGTTAAATAGGCTAGGAAGATTATTTGATTTCATGCTCTTAGATAGTGATAGTAGAGGATGAAACTAGATTATAGAATTTAGTTTGGCATTAAAATGATTTTTGTATAATTTTCTAGAGATTTTTGAAGTTTAAGCTTCAAAGTTGGAAAAGCTTGAAAATGCATGAATCAATGGAGGAAACATGAAGTTTAAGAGCTCAAGGATGAAGTTCATACCTCCTTGATGTTAAGGATGAACAAAGGATCAACTTTGCTTCACAACTTCTTTGAAGATCTTAAGAGAAAATGAAGAAAAAAATGATGAAGAAAGATGAAGAAATGGAGGAGAAGAAGAAAAAGGAAGAAGAAGAAGAAAGTGACGGAGAGAGAGAAGGGAGCTCGAAATTGAGGAGAGAGAGTGAGGGTGTGATCATGAAAATTTAGATATTTTAGGGACGTAAACGTCCTGTAGGAAAAAGACCAGTGGCATTTTGGTCTTTTTGAGTCCAGGTATTTTCGTTTGCCATTATGACAGTATCGAGTCATGGAACGCTTCTCGGGATGATGTGACTTGATGTGGTATCTCCATTTACAGCTCCAATCGTCTCCCGGTTCGAGTATTCACCTGAATATTTTATTATTATTTTTATTTTCGAAGGTCAAGGCCCATTTTTTTGAAATGTAGGAAACGTGATTCTAGGACTAACTGTCTCATTCACGGGTCCAAATTAGGTCTTGATAGTAGTAAAACACTACTGTCAATGAAAAACGTAGACCGGGCTCCGTCTGAGTTTTCGACCCAAAACTTAACCATAGCTTCCTACGATAGCGTAGAGCATGACTATGACCTCGGATTAATTTATTTCACTCTCTAGACCCTCTAGTAAAATACAAACACACAAAATACTGATTAATTAAAATCAGAAACTTTTAGAAAGCTTTAAAAAAAACGGGGTGTTACAAATCCGTTTTACCAAGTAGTCAGCTATTTCACGAGAAAGACAAGGAGGTAGAGAGGGAGCCGATGCTTGAGCAAGGTGGGCTTCTTCAGCAGCAGAAGTGTTGACATCGTTATTTTCATCATCAAGATGTAGTTCCACAGTGTTGCCGGACAAGGCGTGACACCTCTTCTGGGACATCACATGGTAACCCATTATGGAAACTAAAAACTTTTTGTTTTGAAAAACACTCACTCGAGTGGTTATAGAAATCTGATACCAAAAACAAAACAGAACAATCATATAAAACAAATTGCCATTCATCCTTTGTAATAATAACTCAACCTCGGCATAAGGCGTAAATCATTTTCCCCAATCTTTCCATATGCCATACGTACATCAAAAATCCTAAGAGCTGGTCTAATACAAGAACATCTAAATATGGTAAAGTATACTACCTAGTATACTTCAAACCCTTGAGACTAAGCCTCGTTGTTTCTAGTCCACACATCCTTGCCGTTGACGTAAAGTGACTCCAGCTTCGGGGTCCCAAAGTGGCCCAGGGATCCACTGAAATGCATCTGTACATGTATCCAAGAACACAACAGGGTGTCCAACATGTACAGGCAAGGGTGAGATACCAATATATGGATTCAACAAGATAACTATATTCATTACAGATCAACAGCACATGGACATATACAATCATTACGTATAAAATTCTACTGGATAAACAAGTAGTATATCATAGGATCTCATACCCGACAGTCATCGTCATTTTCAAAAGAAATGCATAACACTTCAATATTCATCATCTAATTCTTTATTTAATCTCCGGACACCATTGTGTAAAAACTGAGCTGATCAGGCTCAAGGTACATTGGCCCAAGGCAACAATGACCAGCACCTAAGTGCTTATTCGGCAGTACGTGAACACCATCACATTACGCGATTACATGGAATTACATTCAGCGGTACTTAATAAACTGTAAATGGTCATACGATATTGTCCAACTCAAGGCACAATAATGACCAGCACCTAAGTGCTTATTCGAAAGTACATGAACACCATGACATTACGCGATTACATGGAAATTACATTCAGCGGTACTGAATAAACTGTAAATGGTCATACGATATTGTCCAACTCAAGGCACAATATTCGTCAGTTGTATGACACCATTGTCCATCAAGGCACAATGTTACACAATGACTTAAAGTCATCACAGGGTTCCCTGCCATCAAGGTCCCCCAATCA
This sequence comes from Ammopiptanthus mongolicus, assembly GCA_039655645.1. Taxonomy (NCBI): domain Eukaryota; kingdom Viridiplantae; phylum Streptophyta; class Magnoliopsida; order Fabales; family Fabaceae; genus Ammopiptanthus; species Ammopiptanthus mongolicus. The sequence goes on from CM077343.1 coordinate 20,757,364, forward strand.
GATGCCACGTCTGCCTAAAAACAAATGCATGAGAAAAATGTTTCAAGTCTTGTCACTTTTCTTTGTTTTTGTTCTTTCGTTGTCGTAGCTCAAAGCTCACGACTATTCACAATTTACACTGTTTTAAAACTTCTAACACAGGACGAAACGTCCGAGTGCTCAATCGCGGAGCCCTAGATCGATGTACCAGCCCAAGGTCCGTGGTAATAGAAAACAGTATTCACCTTTAATTTTGTTTCCTCATAACAAGAGGAGGACACACAGTCCACAAGACACGCAGTCCATAACATTGTTGCACGGCTTCTCGTGCTATTTTTACAGAACACTAGTATCCTGACGTCTCGCATACTAGGTTCACGTTTTTCATCATTTTTCACCGTTTTTCGTTCTGTGAAACACAAATCCAAAACGAGATCTCCGCAACTCATCCAAGTTGACAGATTTTATATCGTTGGGAAAACTCGTTTTACAGAAAAACTTTTCTATTTGGAAACTGCTTTGTAAACCAGTGGATTTCTGATAAAATTTATCTTTTGTTGCAAAGTCCCTTCCCAAAAACTATTTTTGAAAGGAAACAGCTGAGACCAAAAACGTCGTCCCAGAACAGCATTACTGTTTTCGAAAACGTTTTCCGTAAAACTTTTTGGAATTAAACATCGTTTAGCTTTAAAACGTTCTAAGTTCCACAACTTGACTTACTTGTTCCACATAAAAATCAAGTTACTCTTAAAAACTAACTTTTCCTACTAACTTCATAAAATATTTTAGGATTTCTCTTTTCCTTTAGAAAACTAGCATCGTTGAAAATCCCCAACGTTTTTCCCAAATCAATCTTTGGTATTACTACAAAGCTTTTTAAAGTTTTTATCTTTGTTAGTTAATTGAGCACTGACTACTGTCAGGCTTTCCAAATCAGCGATCCACACCAATACAATTAACAAGGCAACACATAGCAGATAATATAGTCTATCACATGCCTTAAAGTACTCGAACACATAACTGTAGATAGTCATCAACATATCAAATAATATCTGAGCATGACTTAAACAACCAACATACAGTCAAACCAATAAATTCAGACAACACACCAAGAACACATAGTTATCGTAAAATCCCTCAGGCAAACCCCCCTTACATCTTGAAGTTCCCGGTAAGCGTAAAGTTGTCCAATCAGTCCGGAAGTCGCCCGGTTTCTCGTCCGATTACTCGTCGGCAACTACACATAATCAATCAATCAATACAACAACTTTAAAACACAAAAATTCTCTCCTAATCCCCCCTCCTAGCTTCGGCCATGGGTAAGAAAATATGGCTAGGGAGTTCCAAAAATTGTGATCTCTTGGATTCCATCCTTATTAGGTGTGGTAAGACTAGATCAAAGTCTATTACACCAAAACTTGAACCAAAACTCCCTCCACTCATCAATGGAGGTTTCGGCCCCTTTTTCCTAATTGAGCTAGAGAGCTCTTTTGGTTTCCAACTCTTGGATCATGGTAGACAATCATGAACTAGGATCAAAGAAATTGATTTGGTGTAAAAAGGATTTTTCTACAATTTCTTATGGATTTTTGAAGTTCTAAGTTCAAAACTAAACTATCATGAATCATGGAGATTAAAGAGAGATTAAGAGATGAAAGTTGAGGATAATACCTCCTAGATGATATTCCTTGAAGAAAACTAGCTTGAATCACCCAAAAATCTCTAAGTTTCCATGATCAAAAAGTGAAGAACTCTTGAAGAATAAGAAAGAAATGAAGAACAAAGTGGGAGGAGGAGAGAAAGAGTGAATGGCCGAATGGCCTATGAGTGTGAGTGAGGTGAGATTAATTTTTGTCTCAATGGCAAACTTGTAGTTAAGTAGAAGGGTATTTTGGTAATTTCACGTCCAGATATTTTTCGGTATATTATATTTTATTCGAGACCACAGGAAATTGACACGTGTCCCCCATAGGGATTTGACACGTGGCATGGTGATGATGTCATGATGATGTCATCTTATCCGTTAGCAGGTCCAAGAAAATCATGTATTCAGCTCCGTTGTCCACCCGATTTAGGGTTTACGTCCAAATAACATATAACGACTTCTTTGTTTTGAAAATTTTCAAAAGAACCAATATTGTTGGAAATAAAATATAAAACCTAACGGTTTCGTTCACGAGTCAAAATTAGGTCGTTTGAGCAGTAAAATCATACTGTCAGTGTACAACGCAGACCGGACTCCGTCTGAGTTTTCGACCAAAATTTAACCATAGCTTCCTATGATAGCGTAGAACATGACTATGGTCTCGGATTATTTTATTTCACTCTCTAATCCCTCCAATAAAATGCAAACGAATAAATACTGTTTAATTGAAACAGAAAGCTCGAAAGCTTGAAAAATCAGGGTGTTACACAAGGTGGAATCAGCATCAAGACGCTTAGTGTGCTGGACAGAGCTTGCATCTGGTTTCAATTCAGGAACAACAAAATCTTCACATCTTGCATCTTCTTGAGGACTAGTAGACTCAGTACAACAGACGTTTGCTTGGGTCTCAGGTTCAAGAATTGCATCAGGGTATCTACCCAATGGAATCTCTGAAGATGTAGCTTCTTCATGAGAGTACCATGGTAGCAGAAGAACATGAGGAGAAGGAGATGATTCCGAGACCAGTGACTGAGGGACAGAGGGTAGGTCATCTTGAGATCCTCTGTGTTCATTTGAGGATAGAGTGATGGGTGAGAGGGGTGAAGATGGGGGCTGGGAACCAGGTTGTTGCTTAGAGGGAGTGGAGGTGGAGGAGTCTTGGATGATGATTTTAGGTCTGGGTGGCCGTTTGGCTATTATTTTAATTCTCATCTTTTTGGATGGAGGAGGAATGGATGCAGACAGGTTAGGATTTGTGGGTGAAGTAGAAAATGGTGCTTCAGTTGGGTGGAGGGTATAGAAGAAAATAGAAGGGTTGGGCAAGTTTGAGAGGGATGGTGATACCTTCGTTTTCTTGGCAAGAAGAAGGGCAATAGGAACATCATCTTCATCGTTTTCTTTGTAACACCCCGATTTTTCAAACTCTCTAATACTAATTAAACAGTATTTATGAGTTTGTATTTTATTGAAGGGTCTAGAGAAGGAAATAAAATAAATCGAGGCCATATTCATGCTCAACACTATCGTACGAAGCTACGATTAAATTTTGGGCCAAAAACTCAGACAGAGCCCGGTCTGCGTTTTTCACGGATAATAGTGTTTTACTACTATAAATGCCTCATTTTGACAAAATGTCAGAACTGTTAGTCTTAGAATTTGATTTTCTACCTTTTTGCAAAAATTCGTCCTGACGTTAAAAAGTGAATATAATATATTATATTCGGGCGAATACATCGGAAGACGGTTGGAGTCGTAAAAGAATTCAACGAGACCTGCTAACGGATAATGTTGATGTCACATTGGTGTCACATCACCTAGGGACTCGTGCCAGTGTCATGATGGTTTTCAAAATATCTGGACGCGAAATGACCAAAATGCCCCTGGTCTTTTAAAAAAATTACCAAAACATCCTACACTTAATTGCAAGTTTGCCATGGAGTGGAAAAATTTCTCACTCCCCTCTAACTCACCTAGGCCATTTTGCCAAGACACTCCCTCACTCTCCTATCACTTTGCTCTTCTTTTCTCTCCTTGTTCTTCATGTTCTTTATTTTCCTCCATCATTTCTTCACTTTGATCTTGAAAACTTGAATAGTTTTTGGTGAAACAAGTTGATTTCTTCTTAAGCTTCATCATCTAGGAGGTATTAACTCCATCCTAGGTCTCTTAATCTCTTTATTTCTCCCTCTAAGTTCTATGATTCAGGGACGTTAAGTTTTGAAGTTTAAACTTCAAAAATTTCTAGAAAATTGTAGAAAAATCCTTTTAATGTCAAACCAATTTCTATGAGCTAGTTCCATCCTCCTCTCCCATAATCCAATAGCTTAAGACCAAAAGAGCTTCCGAGCTCAAATGGGTCATAATGGCCGAAACTCACCCTTTTTGCATCAATGGAGTTTTGTTCCATTTTGTGTGTAAGAACTAGTGATTAGGTTCTATCACCCTTAGAGGACCTTGAATCCAAAAGTGTGTGACCAAATAACTTACCTAGCTACTTCAATTTAAGGTGGCCGAACCCTAACTATTGGGGGATTAGGTGTTTTGTTTCAATTTTTAGAAATTGACCATGGATTTCATCCTTTCCTTACCCTTAGGTGTTGAATCCAAGAGATTGAAAACAAATGAAATTCCTAACCCATTTTTCTAGCACATGGCCGAACCCCCACGTTGGGGAAATATGAGATTTTGATTCAAGTTTCAAAATTGAGACTTGATTAGGTGTTAAGGATACTTAAGGATCCTTACTCCAAGAGATAAGAATTTTTAGACATCCCTAGCTATTTTTGGCACCCTATGGCCGAACCTAGCTCCTAAGGGATTAGAAAAATTTATGTTTCTAATTATTGATGAATGGATTGGTTGTGTGTTTGTAGTCGTTGTCGGGTACTCGGACGAGGAATCGGGAGAATTCGTAGACCGATCGGGCGACTTTACCTTCAAAGGATGACTTCTAAAGGTAAGGGGAGATTAGCTCCAATAAGTTTGATAGTCTCATGAGATTTTGTTGGATAATTGTAACTATGATGTGAAGTTGATGATTTTCCTGGTTGATGCATTATGTAACATATATGCTTGATTGGAGCTTTGAAGATATACTATACTTGGATATTTGAATATGAATTGTGGTATGGATGCCTTTAATTGAGATTTGATGTGTATATATATATACTTATATCCTGGACTGGTTAAGAGCATAGCATTGGCTACAGCTCAATAAAGAAGATTAAGCTAACTAAAAGTCTTAATCAATAGTTTGAAATGTTTTGATTTGAGGAACGAAAAGCTTCTAAGCTAAATGTTATAATGGCCAATTTTACTAGGAAGCCACTAAGTGAAGAAACCAAAATGGCTTCGAATAAGACTTAGGAAGTTGAGAGTTGGTGAGGAAAATAGTGAAAAGTTGCTTTATCACTATTTTCTAAATATGTTGTACAAAGAAAGAAAACCTTGAGAAATATCTAGTTGTCAAAGAAAGTATCTTCTGAATGTATTTGATGTTCCGAAAACGAAAAAGTTCTTCATGAAAGTTTGTTCCGATAACGATCTTTAGAAAAATGTTTTGAAACGATGGAACCTTTAGAAAAGGCTTTTAAAGCCAAAATCCTTTCAAAATGAATCTTTAGAACTTGAGTCTTTGAGCATGATTCGTAAAGAAAAGTTTTTGTGCAAAATACGTTTTAAAGTGAAAAACGAGTTTTGGTTTATACCAAAAAGAATCCTGAGTTTTGTTTTTGAGATTTGAACCACGAAAATGAATTTGATGAAACTGGTGATTTCCCCTTCACGCCTGTGAAGCACATGAACCTAGTGACCGAGACGTCGGGCTAGAGTTCTGTGACATGAACGGACTTTATGTCCTATATGCAAGTCTAGTATCCGCGACGTCGGCCTAGTACATCGTGGATTGGGCACTCGGACCATGTGTCTTGTGTTTTGAAAAAGAACAAACTTAGTGTCCTATGCGAGTCTAGTGTCCGCGATGTCGGCCTAGTACTTCGTGAATTAAGAACTTGGACTTCATGTCCTGACATGTGAATTAAACGGGCAATATGTCCTTTAAAATGAGTCATAAGCTGCGTGCCCTGACAGAAAAAGAAAGAATGAACAAAAAGAAAGAATAGAAAACCTCTTGCATACATGCATGAGTCGGCCGACGTGCCATTTGAACTGAGTTACAACCCAAGTGGTTGAGAATTGAGCCAGTTAAGACCACTAGGTCTATAGGGGCATTCTGTGTTCAAAACTTCACAAGTGGCCGAAGGCCTTGCGACCCCATGCCGTGGTAAATCGGCTACCCAACACGAATGAACTCAATCAAAAACTGGACTATTCAGGATATGGTTATGACGTAATACCCCGGAACAATTGGAGCTTGGACCTAAATTGAGAGGCCGACTCATGAGAACAATTGTGTTTAAGGGAGTATTTGCGGCCTATCGCTCGATGAAGGGAAGTAGGATTCTCCGGAGTACATGAACTAGAGAGTCGAATTGAAGTCTCATGCATTCATTTGACTTATCTTGATGAATGAGTATGATATTTTGAAAGTGAAATTATCTCATGGTGATATTATGATTGAATATTGATGCTTTATCGCATTACTGTGTTGATGCATTATTTGTATATTGCTTTACTTATTTGGCTATTATGATAAACTTGTGAACGAGCATCTCACCCTTGCCTGTACATGTTGGACACCCTGTTGTGTTTTTTGAGCACATGTACAGATATTTTCCAACGGTCCTCTGGGTCGCTGCGGGACCCTGTAGCTGAGTTCCTTGGCGTTGACGACGAAGACGGATGAACTGTTGATGACGTGACCCAGTCTCATTGGGACGATGCAGGCTAGGTAGTATACTTGATCATTCTTAGAATTTTGTTAGACTAGCTCTTAGGATTTTGATATTTACGGTCAGGTCCTTTGACCGTGACTCAGTATGATGTGTAGTAAGATATTGAAGTGATGTATGCCTTAAGGCGAAGTTGAATGAGTTTATAAATGATGATTTTGAGTTTGTTTCTCAGTTGTTTTAAAGGTTTAAATTGGTATCAGATTTCCGCAAAAAGTCTAATAAGTACTTTCGAAAAGGTTTTAATTAACTGAAAAAGAGAATTTGGGTTACGAACTGTGACACCGAGAGGGGGTGTTACATTCTTCATTGTCTTCTTCCACTAGAAGCTTCCTCTTTCTGTATCTGGGCTTAGAAGTTCCAGCTTCCTGACCAGCTTGAGAGGATGCATGAGCTTGCTGCTTTGCTGTTGAGCCCAAATTAGCTTTAAGCAAAGGTCCATGAATTTCTTCGATAAAGGGAACAACTACACCATTTAGTTTGATGAAGGTTTCTCCATGAATGGTGTAAGCAATACCTTCAATCATCGAAGCAAACTCCATATTTGGCTTTTCCTCAAATTCTTCAAATACATTATGAGTCTTAGCCTGAGATAGTTCAAACAATCTTTCCACAGTGGACGAATCAGAGGATACTGGAGTTTGATTTGCAACACTTGGAGTCTGATTCTTCCTTCTTTGTCTGCTTTGAAGAACTTCCATGCGTTGAGTTTGTGCAATGTTGGACTGAGCTTGTTCAAAGGCCAAGACAGATTTGAGTTGCATTTTTGAAAGGTTTGCTTTTCCAAATAGTGGGCAACAGATGGTTTGGTAGGATATCCTTATGCTTGGATGAACTTTTTTTAGCATTCGATAAATCCCTTGATCCTCGAATATTCGGGAGAGAAGAATTACATAAGTGATGGTCTTAACAGAGGCAACATCTATGTAATTTTCTTTGTACCTATCAAAGAGAAGGGAGGGAAGATTGATCTTCATACCATAAAGAAGATGAGTAAGAAGAAAAGAATGCACCTTAGAAACAGAGTCCTTAGACCCAGGTTTATGAAGAACAGCCTTGTTCAAGATTTGATTTAGAATCCTTGCTTCGTCTATCATAAGGACGGCACGAAAGAGAGCATTGGGCTGAGCTTCAAGATTTCTGAGGAAGTTGAAGACATTGTCTTTCCCCCCAAACTTGTTATGCCAAGATTTGGAAAAGGTAGCTCCAAGAGACATACATCCAATAGCAGACACTATGCTCACTTTGGAGACATCGACTTTTTGTGTCCCCAAAACATACCCAGAAATGTGACCTTCCTTTTCCAGGTGAGCGGTCCTCCAAAATTTAGTAAGAAGTCTTGGATAAACTTCTGGATAGTTTATGAAGAAGTGATCCCATCCAGCTCCAAGGACATAGATTCTGACATCTGCTCCCACTCTGGCCAGTAGATTCAAGTCAATCTGATGTTCAACGTTGATTTTGCAGTTGTCTGGAACATCACGAGTTGGATGACCTAAAGGTGATATGTTCTCTTAAGGAACGCTGCTTCCTTCTTCAGCTGAATGAAGATTTCTCCCCATATTTCAGAAGAGAATGTAGAGGAGGATGAACAGATGAAGGTGAGAGAAGGAGAGGAGTTTCAAAGATGAAGACGTTTGGTGTGGTTTTAGCTCACCAGTTGGGGTTAAAAAAAAGGGAGGAGTAAAGTAACCGAAACGTTAGAGAAAGTAACCGTGGTTAAAGAACCATGATGACTAACAGTTATCTAGGGTGGCTATTTAAGAGGGAAGTACCAGACGCACAACGTTTGATGTGACAAGGGAGTGCTGACTCAGCATAGGAATATGTGGATGACAGAGAGATATTAAAAGGAAAATAATTAAATCACTCATGTTTTTCAAAATATTCTGCATTTATTGTAACAGATAAATAACACAAAATAATGACGTAAGTTTGTGACTAGCGAGGTTCAATAAATGGACGCAGACAAATTGGACGCAAGCTTTTCTTTGACACAAGCGTTTATTGGACACAAGGCCATTCAACATAGAGCACGTTGAGCTGTTTCCTTATGAATGAAAACCTATCCTCTGCAAGAGGTTTTGTGAAGATATCTGCCCACTGATGGTCAGTATCAACAAACTTTACATCAAACACACCTTTTTGAATGTAATCTCAGATAAAATGATGTTTGATTTCTATATGTTTAGCCCTAGAATGCAATATAGGATTTTTTGATAGATTAATTGCAGCAGTATTACCATAATAAATTGGAATATTACTTTCATGAATGTTGTAGTCTTCTAGTTGATTTTTAATCCACAAGAGTTTTGAACAACAACTAGCGGCAGAGATATATTCAGCTTCAGCAGTTGATAAGGCTATGGTTCTTTGTCTTTTACTGGACCATGAGATGAGATTAGTTCCAAGATAATGACAACCCCCACTTATACTTTTTCATTCAATTCTATCTCCAGCATAGTCAGCATCACAATAACCCATTAATCTGTACTCATTTATTTTCTCATAAAATAAACCCAGATTAGAAGTACCTTTTAGATATCTAAATATTCTTTTGACAGCAGTTAAATGATATTCACATGGATCAACTTGAAAACGTGCACAAAGACATACACTAAACATTATATCTGGTCTGGACGCAGTAAGATATAAGAGAGATCCAATCATACCTCTATAAACCTTTTGGTTTACCTTTTTGTCTTTGTTGTCTTTGGTCAGAATGGACGTTGGGTGCATAGGTGTACTCATTGGCTTGCTATCGTCCATTTGAAATTTCTTCAGGAGATCTCTAGTGTACTTAGTCTGATGAATGTACACACCCTTGTAGGATTGTATTACTTGCAGATCCAGAAAGAATTTGAGCTCTCTCATCATGCTCATTTCGAATTCTTTTGTCATAAGTTCAGAAAATTCCTTGCAAAGAGAATCATTAGTAGATCCAAAAATAATATCATCAACATAGATTTGGATTATTATGAAATTATCTTTATTTGTTTTCTTAAGCAGAGTGGTGTCTACCTTTCCCATACAGAAACCATTTTCCATGAGGAAAGAGCTGAGTTTCTCATACCAAACTTTAGGAGCTTGTTTGAGTCCATATAAAGCTTTCTGAAGCTTATATACACACTCAGGATGGTAATGATCTTCAAACCCAGGGGGTTGCATTACATAGTCTTCTTCGTTAATTAACCCATTTAGAAAAGCACTTTTAACTTCCATTTGATATAAAGTTATGTTATGATGAGCAGCAAAAGATAGCAAGATACGTATTGCTTCTATTCTAGCAACAAGAGCAAAGGTTTCGTAGAATCAATACGTTCTTCTTGAGAATAACCTTGTGCTACTAACTTTGCTTTGTTTCTCACAACTTTTCCATCTTCATCCATCTTATTTCTAAATACCCATTTTGTTCCAATTATGGATTTATCATTCGGTTCTTGAACTAAAGTCCAAACTTTGTTTCTCTCAAACTGATTGAGTTCTTCTTGCATAGCAAGATCCATCCATCATCCATGAGAGCTTCGTCCACAGTTTTTGGTTCTAACTCAGAGATAAAAGCTGAATCAGCTTGATTTCTGAAGGTTGACCTTGTTCTTACTTTATCACTGGGTTGACCTAGAATTTGATCTTCAAGATGGTAAGTTTTGAATTGCCAAGATTTCTGACTATCATTTGATGATTGAGGATTGTGATCATCAGTTTTGACTTCTTCGGAGATTTCCTTCCCATTGTTGGTGGGACGATGATCATTCAGATCAAGATCTGCAAGCGATTCGTTCAGCTCTGATAATATTTTATTAGGCTTCTGGTCATCAAATTTAACATGAATACATACTTCGACAGTTAGTGATCTACTATTATAAATTCTGAAATTTTTAGATGTTTCAGAGTATCCTAAGAAAATACCATTATCAACTTTGGCATCAAATTTACTTAGATTGTCTTTAGTATTTAATATAAAGCTGGCACATCCAAAAGGGTGAAAATATGATATGTTAGGTTTGCGTCCTTTCCACAATTCATATGGAGTCTTCTTCAGCATTGGTCTTATGTTTACTCTATTTTGAATATAGCATGCTGTGTTAACAACCTCATCCCAAAAGTTTTTAGAAACAGAGTTATCATTGAGCAATGTTCTTGAAAAGAGACCTATTCTTTCTCTCAACGACCCCATTTTGTTGAGGTGTTATAGGGGCAGAGAAATTGTGAAGAATACCATTTTCTTCACAGAATAATTGGAAGTTTACATTCTCAAACTCTCCTCCATGATCACTTCGGATTGAGTTGATACATATACCTTTCTCATTCTGAATCCTTTTGCAGAATATTGAGAATACTTTAAAAGACTCATCTTTGTGAGCTAGGAACATCACCCATGTCCATATAGAATGATCATCGATAATGACAAGCCCATATTTCTTTCCACTTAGGGAGGCAGTCCTTGTTGGACCAAACAAATCTAAATGTAGCAATTCTAAAGGTTTGGATGTCGAAACAATATTCTTGGAATTAAAAGAATTTTTAACTTGTTTCCGCTTTTGACAGGCATCACAGAGAACATCAGATTTATAGGCAAGCTTTGGTAATCCTCTTACGAGGTTATGCTTTTATAGCCTTGAGATTAATCTCAGGCTCGCATGATCAAGTCTCTTGTGCCAAATCCATTGTTCATCATTCACAGACATTAGACATGATACATTTTGATTAGAGAGGTCCTCCGAGTCAATTTTATATACATTGTTTTGCCTCTTACCAGTAAATAGAGTGGACCCATCAGCATATTTGACTATACATTTGTCTTTGTTGAAAGAAACCACAAACCCTCTGTCACACAATTGGCTTATGCTAAGCAGATTGTGTTTTAACCCTTCAACCAATAACACATTATTTATAGAGGGAGAATTATTCTTACCAATTTTACCAATACCTACAATCTTTCCTTTTTGATTGCCACCGAATACAACTGATCCTTTAGACTTTGGCTTTAGGTCTAGGAACATAGACTTTTCTCCCGTCATGTATCGTGAGCATCCACTGTCCAGGTACCATGATTAGTGTTTTCTTCCTGTTGTCAAGCAAGTCTGCAACAGAGATTATCCTACTCTTAGGTACCCAGATAGACTTGGATCGTTTTGGGTTAGTTGCAGGTAACTGATTAGCTCTAGCATTTCTTTTGTGTAAGCATTTAGATACAAAGTGTCCATTTTTACCACAAATAGAACAATACATTACTCTTTTTATCTTAGTTTTCTTGTAAGAAATTTTTGGATTTTCTTTTTCATATCCAATTCCGGATTTATCATAAGGAGATCTATATCTGAGAATCAAATTAAGCTTCTTAGATCCATCAGTGAATTTAGATAGACTATCAGTTAAGTAAGTAACTTGATGCTCAAGTTTCTCAACTTCATAGGATGTACTGAACTTAGAACTTGAGACTTCAGTTAGACTGATTATCTCTTCTCTTAGTTCTCCATTTTCAATTTTGACTTTGTCAAAGTCTTTATTGAGTTTGGCAAATTTTCTTTTAAGAGCTTTATATGCAGAATAAATAATGCATGATTCATTTAATAGCTCATCATATGGATCTTTAGAATATTAAGATATATTCACCTCTTCCTCTTCTATTTCTGTTCCAGAGAATATATTTGCCATAAAACACATATCTGATGTTGGGGATGTAGGTGGAGATTTTTCCTGAATATCCATTAGGTTCATCATTCCCCAAACAGTTGTTTCTTCAGCCAGGGCTTCTCTTTTTGCTCCGTGTACACTTCTAAACAGGAAAGCTCTTACTTCACAATCAAGAGCAACTCTTTTTCTTTCCTCTAAGGTGCAATTTTCTAGAGGTTTTATCGTGTATTCTTTACTGATGATGATGATGGGGCAAAATGCTTAATCAGTGAGAGTTTTCCAGTTTTCTTCTGATCCTTGGGTTGTTACAAAGGATCTGAAGTTTTCTTTCCAAGCTCCATATTCTAATGATTGATAAATAGATGGTTCTCCAAAATGAGCAGATCGCCTTCTCATAAATAGGGCATCAAGCATGTCAAGCACTCTTTTTGCAATATCACAATACATCACAATGTTGACAATTCTTTCGTCCAGGGCACACGTAAGAGTGTAGACAGCTCTAGCATTGATTCTCACTCTTCTTTCTTCTTTTTCAGAACAATCAGCCCTTGGTTTAACTATGTGTTCACCATTGATAACAGTAGTAGGACAAAAGTTATCATCAGTGTTTGCTCTCCGTAGGTCATCAACATTTTGTTCTAAGTTGAATCTCATGAATAGTTCTCTCCATATGACATAATCACCAGTTCCATAGACAATAGGTGGTCTGCTTATAGAAAGACTACTGAAATCTCTTAATGACTTAGCCTCAGGATATGAGATGATTGAAGAGGTAGATTGTTCCTCTTCTTTAGAAGATTCTTCAGAGAGATGATTTTCAGACCAGAGACATAGGTTTGCCTCTTCTTCGTTTTCTTCTTCTTCAGAGGAGTCAAGGTCTTCCCATGTTGCCATGAGATTCTTGCTTTTCTTTTTGAAGAACATTTTCTTATCTTTCAGCTGGGGGCACTCAGCCTTGAAGTGGCTTGGTTTCTTGCACTCATAGCAAACCATTGGATTTTTGTCCTTGGTTTCACCATGGTCTTTGACGTTTTTCTTTGTAAAGGGTCTTCTTCTCATGTTTTTCTTTTTCAGAATACGTTCAAGTTTCTTTGATATGAGAGACAGCTCATCATCAGATTCTTCTTCTTCATCTTGATCATTTTCATCACTGGACTTATTTGCTTTGAGAACTTTCGAGCTGCTGGCTTTTTGACTTTTTAAGGCAATAGTCTTGCCTTTCTTTGTAAAGTTGTCCTGGTTAAGCTCCTGCTCATGAACTTGAAGAGTTCCCACAAGATCATCTAAGGTCCAGGTTGACAGATCCTTGGCTTCAGTGATTGCAGTGATGAGTGGTCTCCATTCTTTATGTAAACTCCTGAGGATCTTCGCAACATTTTCTTTTGTAGTATAAACTTTTCCAAGAGATTTAAGATTATTGATAATAGGTTGGAAACGACCTATCATATCAATGATGGTTTCTCCATTTTCCATTGTGAACATTTCATGTTGGCTTAAAAGAATGATGATCTTTGAATCCTTCACTTTGGATGTTCCTTCATGAACATTGGCTAGAGTATCCCAGATTTGTTTCGTTGATTCACATGCATGAATTTTTTGGAACTCGTCTGGACTAAGAGCACACATCAGGGTGTATCTTGCTTTGTAGTTTTGCTCCATCCTTCTTCTCTCATCTTCGGTCCACTGAGCTTCATCTTTCTCATTACCATCAGGATTGTTGACGATGTGGGGACCATTCATGATTAATGGCCAAAGAGCAGAGCTGGTGCTCAAGATGAATCCTTTGAATCTTTCTTTCCAGTAGAGGTAGTGAGTGCCATTGAAAAAAGGCGGTCTAGTCAAGGAGGTACCTTCCAGAATAGGTTGACTCCCACTGGGCATCCCTTGTCCTACCATCGAGCTTTGGATCTTTTCCTCAAGCACGGCTAAATGCTCAACCCAAAGGCTGAGCTTTGATATCAACTGAAAGTGAAACAGGGAAATACAAGAAGGGGGTTGAATTATGTTTCTTCATCGATTTTCGAAAGCCTTTTCTGAAAAACGTTTTAGACAAGCAAAATGAAAGAACAAAACAAAATGATAACGAACGTTTAAGAGACTTTTTTTTTCAATCCCCAAGTTAGTAAATGAATAAACTTAACAAGATAGGGATAGAGAGATTCACACAGAGATATATCCTGGTTCACTTTTTCAAATCAAAGAGCTACGTCCAGTCCCTTCCCTGAGAAGGTTTTTCCACTAAATCACTTACCACTTTTTCATAAGTTGTTTCCTAGTCACTCCACGACTACAACTCCATGTATTCTACACCTTTCTAGGCTACAAGTATTCTTTTACAGACAAGCCTCTCCAGGCTCAACAAATCCTAAGACTTGGGTGAGGTTTTTCGAGCTTTTTGCAAACTCACTAAGAGTGAGAGTATTACATGATACAGCTCTTAACAATCTGTTTGTAACTTTACAACGAAAGAATAAGAAGGTTTACAGGTCAATTTCTAGAGAGTGAATGCGTTGAAGCTTTTGTTGCACAATGAATTCTCTCTTGAATGTTTTCTTGCTCTTTCTTTGTATTTGCTTCTTCAGAAGAGGGTCTTCTTATAGCTTTGTCTGACCTTCCAAATTCAAATGGTAGGAAACTTTTCCGTTTAGACCCAGTGAAATATCCGTTAGGCACAAGTCCATTTGCTAGCTGTTCTCCGTGCAATATTTGTCCTTCCAAAATGAGGGGGCAAGGTTGCTTTTGGTAGAATAGCAGCTTGAATTGTAGCAAACTGACTTGCCTTTTTTGCTGACAAGCGTTTTGCTCTACGTGATTCTTTGCTCTACATGGTTTACAGTGTACGACGTTTGTACCTTCTTTTGTCTTATGTGAAAAGATATTTTCTTTTTAAAACTAATCAAGACTTTTGAAAAAGAGCCACGTCATCTGCAAGATAAGGTTAGTGGACACACACTTTACGTAGAAAGTTGGACGCATAAATTGTATAGAAAGTTTGGACGCACACAATACTATGTGATTATTGTACGTAAGACTTCTACCACTAAAGTCCAAAAAATCTTTTGGACGAACCACAATGTTTCTTTGGACGCAGATATTGCTTTGAGCTTTTTGTCCTTTATGAGCTAGATATAACTTTGGACGTTGAGAAACAATGTTCCTTTTGAGAGTCCGTCTGAAGTCAGGAACATATAAAAGGTCTTTTTGATCTTATGGATTAGTATAATCTGTACTTCAAGTATATTCATAAACATATAATAATTTTGTTAATCATTAAAACTTTTAGGGATCATTAGCCATTACTATTTTGGTTCTAACACAATGATGCAATGCTAAAGGCCTTTTGTGATGTTGTTGAACAATAGGGATTGAAAGATAGAAAGCTTATTCCTGATTGCCCAACAAGGTGGAATTCCACTTTTCATATGTTATCTGCTGCATTGAAATTTAAGATTGCATTTCTAGCCTACAAGGAAAGAGACCCACATTATAATTATGCACCTTCAAATGAAGATTGGGATAAAGTTGAGAAAGTTTGTAAGCTTTTAGAAGTATTCAGTCTAGCTACTCATGTAATCTCTGGCAGTGAATATCCTACTGCTAATTTGTATCTTGCAAAAGTTTGGAGGGTAAAACAAGTAACAGATAATGCGGCAGAGGATATGGATATCTTTATGAGGGAAATCGCACTGCCAATGAAAATAAAGTGTGATAAATATTGGGGGAATGTAATATGCTGATGGCCATTGCTAGTGTGTTGGACCCTAGGTGTAAATTTCATATTGTGGATATATGTTTCCCCTTAATATATAAGTCTGAAGAAGTTGCTAATGAGAATATAAATAAGGTAAGAAGTTCATTGGAAGAACTATATGATGAGTATGTGGCTTTGAGTATTGGAGATTCATCATATACATAGGTTAATATTGGGGGCAACAGTTCGTCATCTTCCACCCAAGCTAAATCTTCAATCACCACTGGATTTGACCAAATATTGAGCATTCTACATGAAAAGGAAGGAGTTCCTCCAATGAAATCAGAATTGCATGCTTATCTTGATGAAAGTGTATACAGTCCTGAAGGAGAGAGTAACTCCTTTAGCGCCCTAGAGTGGTGGAGGAACAACAACATGAAGTATAAGATCTTGTCAAAGATGGCTGCAGATATACTAGCTATTCCAATCTCAACTATGGCATTAAAGTCTACATTTAGTGTTGGAGGTAGAGTTATTGACGACTATCATTCTAGACTGAATGAGGAATCTATTGAAGCACTTATTTGCGGTGGGGATTGGCTTCGTCATAAGTTTAATCCGAAGAGAAAATCCAAGGTTATAACCTATTATTTTGTTATGATTTTTTATTGTATTTAGAAACAACAACAATTTTCAGTCCTTTAACATTTTTTTTTTCTTATTTTGAAGGTGGGTGAACAATATGAAGAGATCACCTTGAGGATTCAATGCCATTTTTGCTACTTTCTGGATGCTGCATCTTTTTTGCTGTCATTTTTGAGATTTTGTCATTAGAATTGAAATATTATTTTTGTAATGGAGAGAGCAATAAAGGTTTGCAGAGATAGAACCACTATTGTGATTGGTTTAGCTACATTGCTAAATTTTAAGAAATTGGGTGCAATGAAAATTTGAAAGAATATTTGAGAGCTGACTTTTTTTTATGAATGGATAGAGGACACTGGCATTTTCTTGAATTTAATGTCTATAGATATTTCTTCACGTTTTCTAGTTGTTAGTCGTAGCACTTAGATTGTTTTGCTTGGAGTAGTACTCATTAGTTCAAACAGCACACATATTGCTGTCATGCGATCACTTCTTTGGTGGTTGTTTATATATTGGTCTTGGGCATATGTGCAAGTTCTTTTACTTGTTATATATATATTTAAGAAATTGGGTGCAATGGAAATTTGAAAGAATATTTGAGAGCTCATTTTTTTTTTATGCATGGAAAGACGACACTGGCATTTTCTTGAATTTAGTGTCTATAGATATTCTTCACGTTTTCTAGTTGTTAGTCGTAGCACTTAGATTGTTTTGCTTGGAGTAGTACTCATTAGTTCAAACAGCACACATATTGCTGTCATGTGATCACTTCTTTGGTGGTTGTTTATATATTGGTTTTGGGCATATGTGCAAGTTCTTTTACTTGTATATATATACTTTCGATGCAATATAAATCTTGTCTGTTGCTATAAATCTAGTCTATTGCTATATAAATTTTATCATATTAATTAGACATTTGTAATATTGTTCTAAATTTGCCATGCTAAATGTAGATTATTTATTGGTAGATTGGTAAGCTTTTTGGCCTTTAGCCTATTTAGTTCTAGGCTTATTGGCCTTTTTAATGATGTGCCTATTTAGTAGTAGGCTTATTTAGTAGTAGGCATATTGGCCTATTTGAAGGCCTTAACATGAAATAGGCCTTTAAATAGGCTTTCAGGCCAAGACAGCCTTTTAAAAAGGTCGGACCAGACCTTAAAATAGCCTATGTCAGGTAATAGGTCAGGCTTAGGCCCTAAATTTTCAAAATAGGCCTAGCTTATTTAACCAAAGCCTGGTCTAGCCTAGCCTATTTCCACCCCTACATTTCATCCAAACATGGTCATATATTTTTAGAGCAAAAATTAACAATAAAAATTAGTTCATTAAATATCAACCTTTGAATGAATATTTGTACATCCTGTATTTTTTTAAACTCAAAAGAATCCACATGTCGTTTCTCAAGGCTCTTATACTTCTCTTATCTCTTATAGTCTTTTACACCTCATCCAAACACAACCATAAGACCTATGGATGAAAATGAAAGGAAACCACTTTGTTGGAATTGTTAATACAATTTCCTCTACAACTTGAGTTTTAATGAGGCAAAATTTCTAAACAAAGATTTTGTCCTTTTTGGATGAGCTTTTCGACAAGCACTTATAGGAGAAGATCTTATCATAGAAGCCTTTAATGTGAGAAGTTACTTCTAGATAAGTTATTTTGTGTTTGGATGATACTACTCACATAAATGCTTATTCAAAATGATAAGTTGTCTATAGATGAAATTGCATAAGCACTTATACATGGTGAAATCTGTATAAATAAAAAAGTAAGGTAGTATGTGGTTGTCGTAGGGATAATTTGATAAATTACTTAGGAGGCAATTTGATAATTTGAAAAATGTCATAGGGTAATTTGGTAAATTATCTAAGGATAATAATTTGGTAAATTGAGTAATAATCATCATGAATACTTATTCCTTTGGCAAAATAGGTTGATTGGGCTTGTACGTTTTTTTATTTTTCACTTTGGTCCTATATGTTTTATTTTTTTGCATTTTGGTCCTATAGGTTATGTTTCATCACCACGTTAGTCCTAAAACTAATGTCGTCAAGAAGGAATTGATGGAAAGGACTAAAATGAAAGACATAATATAACGTATAGGTAGGGATGGCAATTTTCACCAATGTGCGGGATCCCCACGTGGACTGCTCATTCGGGGCCCCGCCGGGACGGGGGAGAAAAGGCCCCCATAGCCAATTCAGGGATGGGGGCTAGGATCACATGGCGGGGATCACACCCCCGGCCTAGAGAAGATTACTTAATTACCCTTACCATGTGTATATGTTAATTTGTACCTATATGTCTTTTTAGTCATTTAAAGTTAGTTTTTTCTAAAAAAACTAATATACTAAAAAATCTAACAGAACTTAGTTGCTTATAGACTTACTTGACCAATTATGAGACTTTCATACCCTCATACTCTCATTTCTGTCATTTGCGAAAATTTGTAATTGAAACCCTAGTCACTGCCGCTCTTTATACCATCCTCATTTCCATGACCTTGATTAATATATGAATATCTATATCTGTTTAGACTTGAGAAGTGTTATTATGCTTGGACGTATGCTTAGAAGGTGTATTGAGGGTTAGGGTTGAATTGGGGAAGAAGTGAATAAGGAAGACGTGACTCTAGACAGAACGCTCAAACGTGGAATAGGAGAACGCTCAAGCGTGCTAACGCTCTAGCGTGGGAATCTCGACGCTAAAGCGTGGCCACCCTGACCAAGCAACTGGCACTGATGGGACGTAATGTGACACGTGTCAGTCACACGTCATAGCTGGCACGTGAGGGGCGGTGCCTTCGCGGTGAGGAAACATCAACGCACAAGCGTGGGAGTAGCCAACGCTCAAGCGTTGGAATGCTAAAGCGTGGAGTTTTTGAACGCTAAAGCGTTGTCAGCAGAACCTTTTTCCTATAAATTCTCTTCACTTTCACTTTGCACGAGTTTTACAATTTTCACTGCTACAGAGAACTCGAGACAGAGAGATTCAAAGGTGAGGTTCCAAGCTTTGATTCAAGTTCGTGCATAGTTCGTGGATCCGAGTTTGATTTTGTTCATGTATTCGTGATCAGCTCTTCGTCAACTTCAATTCTACCGATTTATTTCTTTGATATGTCGAGGGTAAGCCGAGGTTCCATACCTACCTACATTGTGGTTATACAATTTTCTTATACCGTTTCTAGCTTCTTTTCACGGTTTTAGCTTCGTTCTAGAGTTAATGTTGTAGTCTATGTGTTGTTTCCGGGATTAGGGCAAGTTTCGAAGTTGCATTCGAGACCCTTGGGAGCAAGGAAACCGCGACTATAAAGGGTTTGTGGAGAGCTCACAGAGTTTGTTGTGTTCATGATTGTTGCTACGTTTACTATCAGGTGGGAGAAAGAACCACAATACGTTGGGGAGGCAAGAATAAAATAATATATATTGATATGCGTAGGGCGACTTAAACCCTACTGGTAGTCGAGTAACCAACAACACCTAACTAACATTGGCGACTACTAGTTGGTGGTACCAATGTAGTTTTAGGCTTTGAAGGTTTATCGCTGATAGGTTAATTTATGATAATTCGAGGTTGCATGCTTGCTATGTTGATATGCCTACCATGATATATATGTCGATGTTGTTGTTAGTAACATGCTTTAGTATATGCCTATGAGTTGATCGTATGATTATGATTATTTAGCATGATTATTGTTGTTTATGGTATAATTGTTATGATTAGTGTTGCATGAGTAGAAATAAGCAATAATTCTGTTAAATTGGGAGATGGACATATGGTGAGGAAATTAAGGATATATGTTTTAGTGCTCAACCTAGAAATCCCATTGGTATGATTATGTTGAGACATGAAGTTGGCACCCAGATATGTCGGGGGCGTTGGTAGTATTTGTGTACAAGTTGTGGTTGAGTCGGTGAGGTTTATGTCGCATTGTTGTTATTCATCACCGTGTTGGTGGATGGGCGATCGATCATACCTGCGGGTAGATGGTTGTGACCCCGAGTTGAGTTGTTGACGGACGAATATCCTGGCCTAAGCTGCGGGGGGTGGAGGGATGTCGTAGCTGTGATTTGAGTTGAGCCGAGAGGGCTGTTGGCTGAACCCTGCATTACGGGGGGGTGGCATAGTGATGAATGAGATTTCTTGATCTTGCGGGGCTGTCGCATCCATATAATAGTTAGATGCATGAGTATAACAGACACTAGTTAGGAAATGATAACTTGGGAGATGAATTGGTTGACATTATGTGCTGTCTGTGTGTAGCTGTCTGTATATCTTATTTTGTAGCTGTCTGAGGATCTTCCTGAGGAGATCGATAACACATCTGTTGAATCTGATGTTGGTACGTAGGAGAACCACGGATCCCGGTGTTGGGGGATTTGAAGTTTCTTTATTGGGATGACAATCGCTTCTGGGAGGTTGACTACTCTCAGTGACGAGTTGTATATACGGGATCGACTATCATATACTTCAAAGCATGGGGATCATCGAGGAGCTATCTGGTTGGAGACTTCCATATCGCTCAACGGTTACCATTGTAGAGGCTGTGGAACAGGCCAAGGGACTATAATCATGACTCCAATACTGCTTGGAGATCTCGCGCATCTTCGAGGATAGGTTTTGTGGCTCGAGGCTGACATCATCGTACTGAGCAGAGAATGAGGGAGTAATGCCGACGTAGGATCGTCATGTTTGAGAGCTCGACGGAGTATGAGGCACTACAGACCTATCGCAGGAGGCACCAAGCTTCTGTGGGGAGTTCTTGTTACCCCCGTTGGTGTGTTTGTCGGGTAGATGGTCTTAGTTTTGTTATAGCCAGTATGGGGTTGAGCGAACTGTGACATCCGCTACCCCGCATATAATAAAACATAATTAAAATCATACATGCCTTTAAAAACAAATTGTACAATTAAAATAAAAACATATCCTCAAGGGTAATGTGCATTACATCATCTATAACGTAGAACGTAGGAATCTGAAATAATCAAAATCTTTTAACATATAACAACTGCGGAAAACATAAATAATAAATATAACCCAGATCCCGATGTCACATATCAGAGCTGGTATACATATACCGATAATACATCGGAATAAAACCGAATAACATAAAACATAAATCCTAACTACTGAGAGAGATCTCCTCGGGATCACTCCTCGTCAGCATGCTCACCCTCCTCTGCATATACAACAACGTATGCACAAGAATAACAAAGAGAGGGGTAAGAAACACAATCATGAATATATGTGAACAGAATGGAATAGTAATTAAGATGGCATACAACATACATCAATCACCACAGATATAATCAATATATATCAAAGATGCATGTCAATGCAAATGCAACATCACTACTCCGTATGCATGTGGCCAACAACTCTAACTCTGGAAAGACGATTAGGAGTACATGTCCGGTTATCAACGTGGATGATATGCCAGACCATGGGCCATCCCCGAACACTCTCACTAATCCTGATAACGTATAGTGGCTAGTCAGGGTACTCAAGCTTATTCTTTAGGTCACTCCGATAATAGGTAGCTAGCCCATGTCACCTGGAACTTCCATACCCAACGTACCCGCAAGGCCGGGATAACACCCATTGTGGCCTCCACTATCGCGATTCATCGTTTGCTTTCCACCCAACATATCAACGTCAACGTATGATGCATGCTATGCTCAACAACATGCAAACACATGTCCAACCATCCACCATCATACCATTACATGGCTATCAACTTTGACCAACAAGCATCAAAGATGATTTATCAACATCAAACTTGATCAATAAGCATCACGAATGATTTAACCAACAACATCGGTAACAGTACATCGTTACCAATAACATCATCGTCTTATTAATTGTTCTCTTTGTTAAGTCTTAACTTAACATTATCTTTGTTAAGTATTATACTTAATCTTATTATCTAAACCTCAATTCATATTTTAATAAGATTATAATTTAATCTTAATATTTAAACCTCAAGTCATATATTTATTAAGATTATAACTTAATCTTAATATCTAATCCTCAATTCATATCTTATTAAGATTATAACTTAATCCTAATATTTAAACCTCAAGTCATATAGTTATTATCGTTCTTTTCTATATTATCAACCTTGAATTATGACCTCACAGTCTTTTTCCCATTACCCTAATCATTATCCCTTCACAACAGAATCTGGGTGAGAAACCCAGATTCGCTAGGCGAATCGTGGCTCGCGAGGCGAGCCCGAGAGCTCCTAAACAGGTTCTCAGATTCGCTAGGCGAATCGTGACTCGCGAGGCGAGCCCGAGAGCTCCTAAACAGGTTCTCAGATTCGCTAGGTGAATCCTGGCTCGCGAGGCGAGCCCGAGAGCCCCAATATCTGGTTCTCTCATTCGCCTCGCGGATTACAATCCGCTAGGCGAATCACGTCAGACTACGAATGGTCTCTCTGTCTCGCCTCCCGAATGGCTATTCGCCAGAAGAATCATGACAGATGTGGGAATCTTTAGAATTTCTCTAAGTTATCCCTATGCCTATCATCCCCTCTCTCAAGAATCATTCCTCTGGGTTTCCAAAACTAATCCAATATTATCAATCTCACCTCTCATATCAACTCATTCATTATGGGGTGCCAAACGTCCTAAAGCTATGTTCTTCCACTAATCCTATTTTCTTTATTGTAACGCATATCATCATCAAGTCATCATTATCAATGCACATTATAAAATCTCATCAATGCATATCGTATCTATATTCATACTACTCATCACACATCATAATATTTCAATCATATAATCAAGACAAACACCAATAATCACAATCATAGAACCATAAACATATATATTTATATAATATTCACATAGGCATATACATGGCATATACATAACATACGCATAATTACATTCATAACATATACATAGGCATTTACAATGCATATAGACAAACATATAGGGGTCATGGGTTAACCCCTTCATCTTACCCTATTCCAAAACCGACATACTCATGATCTATTTCTTCCCCCATACCTGGTATGACGCTCACAATGAACAAAGGAAGAGAAAACGGTCTGGAAAGATTGCGTCTCACGAACACTTGATCTCACGACACTTGATTTCACGATCAGAGCCCCAAAAGGTTCAAGAGCAGCAACAAGGAAGAGGGATTATGATGGCAGTGATGCTCCTCAAGTGAATGCGACGAAAAACGATTAACAAAAGTGAAGTCTCCTTCAAGAATCCTTGGGAAGAGTTTAGGAATCCTTGTCTAGAGAGAATGAGGCAGTTTCTAAGAGTATTTCTACTTTAGAAAATAGGTTTAGGTCGAGTCTTATGGTATAAATATGAGTTAGGGTCATTATGGCCTGATTAGAAGCCAAAAAACACGATTCTGCTACGCGCAGATTCGCTACGCGAATACATTTTCTCTAGACGAACCAGAGAGCTGCAAGAATCTGTCTGCCAGATTCGCTAGGCGAATTTCCTTCGCTACACGAAACTATAGAAGCCGAGTTTGGCCTTAACACCTGAAATAAGACTTGTAGATAATTCTCTAAGCTTTCCAACGCATCTAAGATCACTTCAATCGGATGTCTAGAACTCAAGATATGGCCAAAACCGTGAAATAGGTCATAAGGAGATAAAGTGATTAAACTATATTTAAAGGCTAAACTATCCCAACCATGAATCTAAACCTCATGGGCGAGCATAACCACATATATTGGTCAAGAATAATACATAATAATATGTATTAATATAAGATGAAATTCGGGGTGTTACACGAACTATGGTGTGGGGCCAGGAGAGGAAGTCTTATGTATCTTTCTTTTTGTCGACCATGCTTCAGTCAGTATGTGTTGGATATTTGCATACTCTAATGACAGTTGTATGATCTTGTAGGCTCTACTGATGCAGCAAGTACTTTTTATACTTATCTATATACGTATGTGTGGTTATGGTATCAGTTTGTTTAGTTGTTTTAATTCTTCCGCAATATTTGTATAAGCACGCTACGCTAATAAATGTTAAGAGGATATGAGTTGGGGTTACCTAATGGGATTATCCTACGTAAGTGGGGTCGTCTCATTATTGTGATATTAGAGTAGTTTGAATCTTAATCAAAGACTGCTTGGGTTAGGATATGATTGCTGGCCGTGTCTAGTTGAACCTGCATTGGGTATTGACTACGCTTAGAAGTTGGGTAGAATGTTAGGTATGCGAGTTATCACAAGAGATAATTGTTTCGAGCGGTTGTAAGGCATATAATGCATGTATATGATAATATAGTGTTGTATGTCTTCTAAATATGAGCTAATAATTTCTTCTACAGGAAATTAGATGGCTCGTGGAAGAGGTAATGGAGCTCGAGGTGGAGGACGTGGCGGAAGAGACACAGAAAGTATAGCTGAACCCAGAAATGGTGTTGGTCAGACTTCCCACGTTGGTGGCGGGGAAGAATCTACTGAAACCCTAAGGGCAGTTAGGGAATTGGCAAGTACAATGTTGTAACAGACGCAAAAAAATGCTCAATTGTTGCAAATGACCATGCAACAGCAGCAGAGGCAAAACTAGAGGAATGAGATAGAGATTGAAGATGCAGGACTGAGTACATTTCTGAAGGGAAAGCCGCCACAGTTTAAATGTGACTTTAACTCGGAGAGAGAGCTTTGGATCCAAGAACTTGAGAAAATCTTCGCGGCGATGCACTGTAGTGAGGATAGAAAAGTGACTTATGCATCTTTCATGTTGATGGGAGGTGCATAACTATGTTGGAAAGGTAAGCAGAGAATGTTGGGAGCAGAAGGGAGAGTTATTAATAGGGAGCTGTTCAGAGAATGCTTCTCGGAGAAGTATTTTCCCTTATTGATGAGAAGGGATAAAGATAAGGAATTCATGAGTTTGAAGCAAGGAAGTTTGTCTGTAGGCGAGTACGTTGCAAGGTTTGAAGCGTTACCCTCTTCGGTTTAAGCACGTTCCAGCTAGCCTAAGTGTAACACCCCGATTTTTCAAGCTTTCTAAGATCAATAAACTGTATAAATGAGTTTGTATTTTATCGGAGGTTTTAGAGAGTGAATTAAAATAAAATAAGGCCATATTCATACTCTACGCTATCATAGGGAGTTACGGTTAAATATTGGGTTGAAAACTCAGATAGAGCCCGGTCTGCATTTTCACTAACAGTAAGATTTTACTGATCAAATGACATAATTTTGACTCGTGAACGAAATAGTTAGGTTTTGAATTGAATTTTCGAAAATTTTGATAAAATTAGTTTTTCGCACTAAAAAGTTAAATAATATAAGATATTGGGCGAAATCTCAAATCGGGTGAAGAACGGAGCTGGATAGGGATTTACCGGGACCCGCTAACAGATAAAATTGAAGTCACGTCAGGTCAAGTCACCTAGGAACGCGTGCCATGACTCACCAATGTCATGATGGTTTTTAAAAAATATATAGACACGAAAAGACCAAAATGCCCCCTAACCTTTTTCATAATTACCATTTGCCCTTGTGTGAAAAGACCATTTTCCCTTAAGTGAAATTTTTTTGGATACCCTTACCCCTCCCTTCATGCCCCACGCTCCCTCCTTCATGAAACACACTTCATTTCATTTATTCTTCACTTCATCTTCTTCCTTTCTTTCTCTCTTTTCTTAAGAAGCTTCAAGTTATCTTTGTGAAGAAAAAGTTAATAAACTTGCTCATCTTCATCCTCTAAGAGGTATGGACTCCTCATATGATCTCTCAATCTTCATGTTCTTCATTGAAAATCTTGTTTTCCCACCTATGTTTAAGTTTAAGCTTCAAACTTCATAAACCCATAGAAAAGTGTAGAAAAATCCTTTTAATGTAAAACCAATTTCTATGAGCTAGTTTCATCATCCTCTTTCATTGTCCAAGAGCATGTGATCAAAAGATTTTCCTAGCCCATTTGGGTATAGAGAGGCCGAAACCTATATATTGGGGAATCTTGAGTTTTTTATTCAAGTTTTGAGTAATGAGACTTGATTTAGTGTTAGGTATACCTAAGGATCATTCATCTAAAAGATAGGAAATTTTAGACATCTCTAGCTATTTTTGGGGCCCTATGGCCGAACCCTAGATAGGGAGAAATAAGGGATTTTGTGTTGTTAAATGTTGATGTTTGAATTGATTGTGTGATGTAGTGGGTGTTGTGTATTCGGGCGTGTAATCGGACGATTCGCGGATCAATCGGGCAACTTTGCATTTGGAGGAATACTTACAACAAGAGGTAAGAGGAGATAACCTGAGGAATTCAATTTTCGATAGCTGTGTATTGTCTGTATCGTCTATTGGGTGAAAATGTGTAGTTGTGTTGTATTGTAAGTATTTGGTGGAGTGTTTTATCTATTGCTTAATTATGCTTGCCTATGCTTAATTGTGCTTAAGTATGATTCCTTGTGTTTAATTGTGCTCAAGTATGTGGATTATGATATGTATGCTTAGCATGAGGTGTTGAGTTAAAATTATGATTGGCATTGTGCCAAGGAACCTAACATCGGTTAGGGTTCAAAATCGAATAAAGTTAAAAGCTTCAAAAAGCTTAGGATGTAATGTAAGTAAATAAAAGGCTAAGAGTTTTTAAAGGATTTTGAAAATAAAGTGGATTGATATTTTGTTGGGAATAAGAAAATAAAATTTACTTCATTAAGCAATTAGAAGACATAAAGAGGAAAAATATCTTTAGTTCAAGAAAAGTAAGTTTTTGACATAAAAAGTGCTTTAGAAATCATCAGTAGTTTTTAAAGCGATAAAGCGAATCATTTCAAGGAAAAAGCATTTTCAAGTAATCTAGTTTTGAAACAAATTGTTTTATCCAGGAAAAAGAGTTTTCACAAAATGTGTTCCAAAGTTTTGAACAATTTACCAAAGTACTTCAAAAAGAAAAGTGTTTTTAACCAAGAGTTTGTTTTTATACAAAACCAATCTCGAAGGCTTTGTGTGTAAGCTTCAGAGATGTAAGTTTCGTGTTTGTATTTCAAAAAGAGAAAAAAAGTTAGTTTGGATGTGAACCTAGAAACCGAGACGTCTGGGTTCTAGTGTTCTGCAGAACACGTGGATCAAGGATTCGTGTTAGTAAATTGGTCCTGTAAGCTTGTGGACAATCTTTGTGGTCCTGTAGGCTTATGGATGTTTTGTATGCTCTAGAATCCAAAATCCGAGACTGATGCATCGGTTGAGGATTTTTGGGTTTAGGCTGTTGGACTGTGTGTTCTTTTTGAGTTTTGGACTGTGTGTCCCTTTTTATAAAAAGTTGCAAAGACTTGAGAGTCAAAAGGTTGTGGTGGTTGATAGCTTTGAGCTTCAACGAGGAAATAATGATACGACATAGATAAACCAACGAAAACAAAGGTTTTCTCATGCATATGTTTTTGGCAGAGGTGCCGTTTAAAATGAGGGGACCTTGATGGCAAGGAATCCTGGGATGACTTCGGTCATTGTGTATCATTGTGCCTTGATGGACAATGGTGTCATACGTGTTCTGAGAAGGTATTGTGCCTTGAGTTGGACAATATAGTATAACCCTGATTACAAGTTGTTAAGTACCTCTGATCGCGCCCCCATGTGAGAATCGTGTAGTGCCATGGGATTCATATACTTGTTTATAGCACAATGGTGCTAGGCATTGTTGCCTGAGGGCCAATGTATTGCGAGCCCGATCCGCTTTTTGAAAGGTGATGGGATTTCTGGAAATTAAGAATCAGATGTTAGATGATATATGTGGAAGTGTCATGCATATGTTTTGAAAATAACGATGTCTATTGGGTACGAGACCCTTGTGATTTATCTTTATTATTATGATATCCTGTGATGTGCTTATCATGTTTAAGTATGGTGGTTGATGCATATATATGAACTGGTTGTTTGTGCTTGACGTATGTAGTTGTCGTATTTTGTGTTCATATATTGGTTTCTCACCCTTGCTACATCCTTGGATATGCTGTTTTTCTTTTGGCATATATTATTATTTGTATACAGATGGGACCGAAGAGCGAGGGCCTATCCAACTCTGGGGTTCGCTCCCTTACTTTTGATCAGCGCGAGGACCCGGCTGCGTGGGTTATACATACGGGAGCCAGCAGCGTGTAACACTCCCCTTAGGAATTACATCTTAAACACATGCATAAATATTGTGGAAAATAGTGATATGTGCAAGTGTACACAACTGTAACAAGTAATAAAGAGTGAGTAAAGATCGTTCCCACGAGGATTTAAATGTTTTAAATACAAATTTTAAATTTAGTTTTTCTCTTTAGCTTAATAAAATAAAGATTGATTGACAACATGTAAATAAATGGAGTGATGAGGTATCAGAACACTAAGTAAGAAACGCAAGGAAGTAATAAAAACAACAGTTGGATGTTTTAAAACAGAGATAAAAAAAGCTAGGATTCTAATCCTTTGTAATCTTAACTTCAGGGTAATTTATGCTTCAGGATGCTACAGCATTTAGTCCAGGAATTACGGTTTGCTTTCCAGCAGTAGAACTGAGTTCATTAAAAGCTTCTTATTCCTAAGTTCAAATTAATTTCCCTCAGCTATCAATTAAGTACGTCCAGCTACTTAAAGATATGAAGGCTATTCCTAGCTCATTCAACACAATTAATTTTCCAATTAATAGCTCTATCTTTATCTTCTAATCAAGTCCACTAACTTGGTTTTTCCAAACTTAGTTAGCTAGTAAATCAGGTCAGTTGATCAGGCTAATCTGACATTAAACATAAAATCAGAATAGAAGAAATTGAATAACATCCATAACATTGAATTACCTTTCAGTATAATTACAAATTCATAGAATCCTAGCTAAAGGAAATTAGCTCATAATGAGCTTGAAGACAAAACAAGCTAAAGGAAGGGAAAAAAAAGGCATAAAGCATAAAAAAAATGAAATTACAGAGGGGACAATAGAGATGACGGCTGGCTGGAATCGTATCAACCTCTCCCAAAGGATGTTGACCCCTCACTATTTATACTAGTGCTCCCCAAATAGGTTTTCCTCCTTTCTCTCTCATGCACTTTTGGGCTTTTACAAAATTCAATAATAATAAAATAATCCTTGGCCCAATTCCCAAGTACATCCAGCTGAAGTCTGCATTTCTCTTTCTTCGTTTGGGTCAGCGCTGCAGGTTCTTTGCTCTGTAGTGAAGGTGTGCTGAGCTGGCAACTCTTTAGTCTTGTAGTGATTCTGGTCTCAGAAGCTGCAGCATTCCATAGCAATTCCAGATCAGCTCTTTTCAACTCACATACCTGATTTCCTGCTCAACACTTCAACATCTTCGTAGTTATCAAATTACAAAATTAATAACCTTTTCAGCATTTGAACAATTCTTTCAACTATGATTTCATCCAATCAAAACTTGACTTTAATTCTCAAAATTACTTAAAACAAGAACACTGATTTAGTTAAAAAAAGATAGTAATAAATCTTATTTCTAAGAGTTATCACACCCCCAAACTCGAACCATTGCTTGCCCTCAAGTAATGAAATTCAGCAAGCCAGAACAAAATGTGAACGATGTAAGCAAATTCCATGGCAGTCCTCAGATGCATTCAGAAACATGCTTAACACAAGATACCCTTAAATGTGCGTGTATGCTCCCTAAGCTGCAACTCAGTTTCAGCAAGGGACTTCCACCAAATCACCCTTCAACCAAGTTTTAGGCGCATCTTCTGAATATCCTTTAGATTAAGGGTGATTACTGACCAGATTATCTTCCTAAGAACAGGGATTCAACATAATCTTGGATTTGCCATAGCACTCAATTCACTCTTCTTTATGTTCTGTTTTGGTGTTTCACTCGATCTTCATTCACATGCAACTCTATCATAGGCTTGATAAATTTCTAACAATCAAAAACACAAATACCATGTGCACACAGCCAGAGGACTTACTGGGTTGTAATGGGGCTTAGGTTCAAGTTTGGTACATTTCGGTCTGGAGCTTAATTAGGTGGAGTTCAAGGTCTTTTGTCCACATCACCCCCTTCCCCGAAACTTGGGCATTTGCTATTGCTGCCCCCATTTCTGATGACAAAGAGGGATATTCTCTGGAGTTTTTTTTTTTTTTTTTTGGAATTGTGATGAACTAACAACTCAGATTTCCACTGTTTCTTTGATGTGTTTAATCCTTCCTCCATTTGTTACATATGTACCCCCCCAAACTTGTATCACTGGGTGTCCTTAACCATGTATCATAGATTAGTTGGACAACAGTCCCCAAACTCCACCTAAAAAGGGATGACTTGGTTTTGCAGGGAAATAGGGCTTGTTATGTGGGGGAAGCCAACAAAAAGGGCTCAGGCTCAAAGGGGTGCACAAAGGGGAATAGGTCAGGGTTGGCCGTTTAAGCTGAGTAGTTAAAGCAACAAAATTGCCTCAAGCCAATGTGTGTGCAGCAATGATATAGGCAATCAATTACAGAATTAAGGCAAGCCCTGCAGAGGAAACACAGGAATGGAATATACAATGAATGAATCTTCTGAAGCCCAAAACCTCATAGGATTGATGTTGTAGAATGCTACAACATCACATTTAATCGCACACACTTCCCCAAACTTAGGTTGAAATCTAATGCAGCTCTCACCCTCTATTTCATGGATAAGGATGCATGCCATCCAGTGCCCCAATTGACTGAGGACATTGGTTGAAGTCTCGCTAGTGGATGGGGACATTGTGGTAGCAAAATATTGATGCAGGGTATCACAGTATTGGACATGCATGGTAAACACACAGAAATAACTTATCGTCATCAGATGCACATGGACAGGCAAACACAATTCAATCATGCAACAACCATTTATTGCAAAAAGGGCCCCCACTTTCAATCATAAAACCTGTGGAAAAATGGGGGCAGACAAGTGTGTTACCCACTATGCAGGCAAACAAACAAACAAAAACGAAAAACACTAAACTAAAGACTGAAAAATTAAAAAGAAAGGTCCTATTCAAAAGATGCTGCAGCATGGCGTAGCAATTAGTGTAGGACTGCAGCTCAAGGCTGAGTCAGTCTGGCACTGCTTCTGGTCTTGCCTCCTTTTGTCAACTGCTGCATTGTTGGCCTGCCAGTTGCTGGAATGGCTTTGGTGATCTCCACCTCATCAGTGAGGTCTTGAGTGGCAGGCCCAGCATCCCCTCTTCTCTGTGCGTGAGCTGTGGCCTTTAAGCCTTCCATTTTTTTGCTCAGAGGGACATCATCCTCTGAGCTCTCTCTGGGGCTCTCTGCAGCCCTCTCTGCTTCCCTCTCTTCTCTAGTTTTTCTCTTTCGAGGGGGGCAGTGTGCTTAATCCTCCCTCTCTTTAGTGGGGGAGGGGCAGGGGGCTCAGTCTCAGCCAACGTCCTTTTGCCTTTGGCAATGGGCGATGGTTGTGCTAGTGCTAGGTCTCTGGGAGGCACGGGAGGGGTCCATTCAGAACTGATGTCATTGTTTTTCACTGAATGCTCACTAACAGTCGGTTGCATCGGGGGATGGTCAGGCTCAGTGGCAGGTACATCAGGGTTGGTAGTGGGGATGGCAGAGTCGTTCTCCGGTACAGTAGAGGTAGCAGGCGGATGCTCCCTTGCAGGCTCAGTGGGTATTTGGTTAGAGGGAGAGTACTTAAATGGTTCAAATAGGGCTTCAGGGAATTGGGGAGGAAAGCTGCCTTGTCTGAGCTTGTTAATGCCAAGGGATCGTTGGATCCACAAATGCTGCTCTTTTGAAAACTCCTAGAAGAGTTGTTGTTGCCTCAAATTATGCTGCAGCATTTGGTAGCAAAGATCCAATTTTGGGTTCACCTCAGCTGGGTGATCCTGCTGCCCAGAAGGAGGAACCGACCCCTGTACCTTGGATGTGGATGCGCCAAATCACTTGATAGTCACCCAATCTATGGCCCCTTTGTTGTCTCTGACTTCATCCTCTGGTAAAGTCTTCACTCCACATTTTTCGCACAAGGAAGTAATGAGGGAAGAGAAAAACAGCAAACCCTTCTTTTTAAAGGCACAGGAAATGATTTCCCTCTCGACCAACTGGCCCACATCCACCCTCTTCTTTTTCAAAATACAGTGTAAGAGGACTAACCTTTCCCTATTTACTGTTTCCATGTGAGCAGTGGGTAGAATTTTGGTTCTGATAACATAGTACCAGACCTTGGCCAAGGGAGTAAGATCAGGTCTTGCTATTTTCCAGTTCTCATCATTTTGAATCCATTCCACTCCCTCCACGGTTACCTCCCTCATCATATCATTCAGCTTGGCTTCTTCCGCATTCTTCAGCAAGTCGAGGTATTCATCTTGAACATCCCGTAAACCCCACCTTCTGTACAAGTTAGGTGCAAAGAAGGAGACTTTACAACTTCTCACTATCACATACTTCTGTTGGGGTGAAGTGAGATTCGCATAAAACTCTCTAACAAAAGGGAGGATGGGGTCTCTGGGATGAGCAGCGAACTTTTTCCAGTTGGTGTAGTCGATGAGCTCAGCGACCTCTTTGGTTAACCCATAGTGTGGGGAGTCTAGGAGGAAGAAACCCTTTTCCAGATGAACATTCCGTCGCTTCACCTCTTTTTCATACTTCAGTTGGCCTTCCTTATCCACGAACCGTGTATCAACCTCCTCACCAGAAGAGGAGGAGAGGGGGTAACCGGCCGCTTGGATGATTCCTCTCGGGTTTTGCCCATGGTAGTGGATGTGACAGAAAGAGGGTTGAGTAGATGGTGACAGATAGAGATGGTTGAGACAGACAGGGGGAGTTGGTTTTTTTTTTTTTTTTTTTTTTTGGGTGGAATTAGGGTGGAGGATAGTACTTTAATAGGCTGAGGAGGAAATGAAGGATGAATGGGAGAGGTGGAGAGAGTGGTGGCATTAGGTGCGTGGCTGCGGACCGGTCACATTCCCCATGATTTTTTTTTTTTTGAACTAAACAAGCAAACGGATAAAAGTCTGGGCTGCCTCCCAGTAGCGCTTGGTTTACTGTCCTTCAGCCTAACTCCACACTGGTGGTTAAGGATCTGTGAGATGAATGGTGGCTTTGTTCCTTGCATAGGGCTCACCCCAGTATTGTTTCACCCTCTGGCCATTCACCTTGAACTCCCTTCCAGACTCTTCATCTAGCAAATCCACAGCTCCGTGAGGATATACCTTGATCAACTTGAAAGGTCCAGACCACCTCGATTTTAACTTCCCGGGGAATAGTTTTAATCTAGAATTGAACAGGAGCACTTTCATTCCTTCAATCAGTTCCTTGGGCTGGATTTTCTTATCGTGCCAGGCCTTTACTTTGCTCTTGTATGCTGCTGCATTTTCATAAGCAAACAGCCTGAACTCTTCAAGCTCATTTAGCTGCAACAGTCTTGCTTCCCCAGCCGCTTGTGCATCAAAATTTAACTTCTTCATGGCCCAGAATGCCTTATGTTTCAGCTCGATGGGCAGATGACAAGCCTTGCCGTAAACCATTCTGTAGGGCAACATGCCAATAGGGGTCTTGAAAGCCGTTCTGTAGGCCCAGAGGGCATCATCTAAGTGCAAAGACCAGTCCTTTCTTGTGGGATTCACCATTTTTTCAAGTATCCTTTTTAGCTCCCTGTTGGATACTTCAGCTTGACCACTTGTCTGAGGGTGATACACAGTGGCCACCTTGTGTTTCACTCCATATTTGACTAGCAAATTCGCGAACAGCTTGTTGCAAAAATGGGAGCCCTCATCACTGATTATAGCTCGTGGGGTGCCAAACCTGGTATAGATACTCCTGTGCAGAAATTTGGTGACTGCTCTGGCATCGTTGGATGGTAAGGCTGTTGCTTCCACCCATTTGGATACATAATCAACTGCTACCAGGATGTAGGCATTTCCATATGAAACCGGGAATGGCCCCATGAAGTTTATCCCCCACACATCAAATAATTCAATCTCCAAAATAGTGTTGAGTGGCATTTCTTGTTTATTGGAAATATTCCCCACCCTCTGACATCTACAGCTCTTGGCAAAGGCTTGGGCATCTCGAAACAGAGTGGGCCGGAAGTATCCGGATTGTAGGACTTTAGCAGCGGTTCTTTTTCCACCAAAGTGGCCTCCGTATGGGGCTGCATGGCAATCATTGAGAATATTATGCATTTCTTCATCAGCAACACATCTCCTCATAATCTGGTCTTGGCATTTTTTGTACAGAAAAGGTTCATCCCAGTAGAAATGTTTGACGTGATGGAAAAATATTCTTTGCTGTTGAGCATTCATTTCCACAGGGATGACCTTACTGACAAGGAAATTTACAATGTCAGCGTACCAGGGTGCTGCAGCATTTTCAATCAGTAAAAGGTGTTCATCAGGAAAATTGTCTTTGATTTCTCTTTGAAGCTTGGTTTCTCCTTCTTCAACAATTCTGGAAAGATGATCAGCTACCTGATTTTCAATTCCCTTCTTGTCTTTGATCTCCAAATTGAACTCTTGAAGTAAAAGCACCCATCTGATAAGCCTTGGCTTTGCATCCTTCTTGTTAATGAGATACTTGATAGCTGCATGATCTGTGTATACCACCACCTTGGTGCCCACCAAATAGGGTCTGAATTTGTCAAAAGCAAATACAACTGCTAGCAACTCTTTTTCTGTAGTGGTGTAAAGGATTTGGGCATCAATGAGGGTTTTACTAGCATAATAAATAGTATGGAA
Organism: Ammopiptanthus mongolicus; assembly: GCA_039655645.1. Classification (NCBI taxonomy): domain Eukaryota; kingdom Viridiplantae; phylum Streptophyta; class Magnoliopsida; order Fabales; family Fabaceae; genus Ammopiptanthus; species Ammopiptanthus mongolicus. The sequence continues at coordinate 20,792,463 of CM077343.1, forward strand.
AACTTTGTTATGCCTTTGGCCTAGCATATCAAGTATATGACATCTACAGCTCTTGGCAAAGGCTTGGGCATCTCGAAACAGAGTGGGCCAGAAGTACCTGGATTGTAGGACTTTAGCAGCGGTTCTTTTTCCACCAAAGTGGCCTCCGTATGGGGCTGCATGGCAATCATTGAGAATATTATGCATTTCTTCATCAGCAACACATCTCCTCATAATCTGGTCTTGGCATTTTTTGTACAGAAAAGGTTCATCCCAGTCGAAATGTTTGACGTGATGGAAAAATATTCTTTGCTGTTGAGCATTCATTTCCAGAGGGATGACCTTACTGACAAGGAAATTTACAATGTTAGCGTACCAGGGTGCTGCAGCATTTTCAATCAGTAAAAGGTGTTCATCAGGAAAATTGTCTTTGATTTCTCTTTGAAGCTTGGTTTCTCCTTCTTCAACAATTCTGGAAAGATGATCAGCTACCTGATTTTCAATTCCCTTCTTGTCTTTGATCTCCAAATCGAACTCTTGAAGTAAAAGCACCCATCTGATAAGCCTTGGCTTTGCATCCTTCTTGTCAATGAGATACTTGATAGCTGCATGATCTGTGTATACCACCACCTTGGTGCCCACCAAATAGGGTCTGAATTTGTCAAAAGCAAATACAACTGCTAGCAACTCTTTTTCTGTAGTGGTGTAAAGGATTTGGGCATCAATGAGGGTTTTACTAGCATAATAAATAGTATGGAAAACTTTGTTATGCCTTTGGCCTAGCACAGCTCCCACTGCAAAATCACTTGCATCACACATCAACTCAAAATGTTGTCCCGAGTCTGGAGCCACTATTACAGGGGCAATGATCAACGCTCGCTTTAGAATTTCAAAAGCTGCTAAGCATTCATCTGTGAAGTCAAATACGCTACCCTGTTCCAGCAACTTGCACAATGGTTTGGATATTTTAGAGAAGTCCTTGATGAATCGCCTATAGAAGCCAGTATGTCCTAAGAAACTTCTGATGCCTTTAACAGAATTGGGTGGAGGGAGTTTGTCAATCACCTCAATTTTAGCTTTGTCCACCTCTAAGCCTCTCTTTGACACTTTGTGGCCTAACACAATACCCTCCTTAACCATGAAGTGACACTTCTCCCAATTTAAAACTAAATTGGTCTCTTCACATCTGTCCAACACTTGCTCTAAATTGGCCAAGCATCCCATGAATGAGTCTCCAAACACTGAGAAACCATCCATGAAAATTTCCGTAGTTTTCTCAATAAAATTAGAAAAAATGGCCATCATGCACCTTTGAAAGGTTGCTGGAGCATTGCAGAGCCCAAAAGGCATCCTTCTGAAAGCAAATGTTCCATATGGGCAAGTGAATGTGGTCTTCTGCTGATCTTCGGGTGCCACTGCTATCTGATTGTAACCTGAATAGCCATCTAGGAAACAGTAAAATTCTCTCCCAGACAACCTATCCAGCATCTTATCTAGGAATGGTAAGGGAAAATAGTCCTTTCTTGTTGCCTTGTTCAGTTTTCTGTAGTCCATACATATCCTCCACCCTGTGACTGTCCGTGTAGGAATCAGCTCATTCTTCTCATTTTTTACCACAGTGACTCCTCCTTTCTTTGGAACACATTGAACAGGACTTACCCACACGCTATCAGAAATAGGGTAAATAATTCCTGCATCTAGCCATTGATTATCTCTTTTTTCACCACTTCTTTTATTATCGGGTTCAGTCTTCTCTGGCCTTCAATATTGTTTCTAGCATCCTCCTCTAATAAGATTCTGTGCATGCAAAAACTAGGACTGATTCCTCTAATATCTGCCATTTGCCATCCTATAGTTTTCTTGTGCCTTTTTAAAATTGAAATGAGATGACCCTCTTGCTCGGAACTTAAGAAAGAAGAGATGATGATAGGAAGAGTTTCTTGTTCTCCAAGATAGGTATACTTCAGATGCGAAGGTAGTGGCTTCAATTCAAGGATGGGAGGTCTTTCAATAGAGGGAACATTCTCTTTGAAGGTGTCTGCCGATACATCTAAAGATTCATATTTTCTATTCCAAAATCTGTGTGGCAAATTCCCATCTACTCGAAGCTTCAACTCTTCATTTCCCAAATCTACTTCCTCATTCCATTCCAATTCCTGCCCTGAGACTACCATGTGCTCTTGCACCAGAGATTCAATACTGGTGAGAACGGAACAGCTTTCCATTTCCTCATCAGTGTAGTGTAATGCAATAAAAACATTGAAAGTCACTTGCTGATCATTCACCCTCATAGTGAGTTCTCCTTTTTGCACATCTATCAGTGTTCTCCCGGTTGCAAGGAAAGGTCTCCCAAGGATAATTGGGACTTCCTTGCTAGCCTCAAAGTCAAGGATAATGAAATCAACTGGAAATACAAATCTGTCCACCTTGATTAGAACATCCTCTATTTTTCCTTTTGGGTAAGCAATAGACCTGTCTGCAAGCTGCAAAGTAACAGTGGTAGGTCTGGCTTCACCAATCTTCAATTGCTTGAAAATGGACATAGGCATCAAATTAATGCTAGCCCCAAGATCACATAGCGCTTTTCCACAATAAGTATTCCCTATAGAACAAGGAATCGTGAAACTGCTTGGATCATTCATTTTCTGGGGAACCTTGTTCTGCAATAGCTGGCTGCATTCCTTTGTCATTGCTACTGTCTCAAATTCCCCCAATCTCTTTCTTTTTGTTAGGATATCCTTTATGAATTTGGTGTAATTGGGCATCTGCTGCAGGGCTTCAACCAAAGGTATATTTATATGCAATTGCTTCAGGATTTCCAGAAACTTACTAAATTGCTTTTCTTGGGCTGCCTTCCTCAACCTTTGTGGAAATGGAGGAGGTGGTATCTCTGGAGTCAATTTATTCTCTTTCTGCTTAAGGATAGTCTGCGTTTCATCTTCAGTTATTGGGATTACCTCAGGATTTTTCTTTCTTGTCTCAGCTGTCTCAGTTTTCTTTGTTGCTGGCTGCTTACATGCTATAGCATCTGGCAGCTCCTTACCACTTCTCAGATTTATGACCCTAATATGCTCTTGGCCTACTTCAGTGGACGAAGATGGGGTCTCTGTAGTTGCAGGAAGGGTACCAGCTGGCCTATTAGTGAGTGCAGTGGCCAACTGACCCACTTGATTTTCCAGATTCCTCATAGCTACTCCTTGGTTCTGAATTTGCGCCTTAGTTTCAGTCATGAAGGTCTTCAAAATGGCTTCGAGGGAAGGTTCTTTAATAGGGACTTTAGTGTGCTGCTGAGTGCCCTGCTGTGGAACTTGGCCAGAAGGTGGATTCAGAATGTTATTATGATTGCTATAACTGAAATTTGGGTGAGGATGCCTATATCCAGGGGTAAAATTGTTGGAATAATGACTTCCCCTATTTCCCACATAATTTACTGAAACTGGGTTGTGTGGACATTCTTCAAATAAATGCTTTTCACCGCAGAAAACACATGACACTGTCTCTACTGCGGCCACTGGTTCAGTCATGCTAGGTTCTTGGCTTGCATTTGCAGTAGTTAGGTTCTTCAACATATTTATAATCGTAGCTAACTGAGCAGACATCGTAGTTATTTCCTTAACTTCATGCATACCAGCTGCAGTTTTGGAAGAATTAGTCCTCACCGTAGGCCACTGATAGCTATTAGCAGCTATGCTTTCAATCAGCTCAAATGCTTCATTGTAAGATTTAGTCAACAGGGCACCTCTTGATGAAGCGTCTAACATTAGTTTTGAAGGAGGTACCAACCCATTGTAAAATGTCTCCAACTGAATGCAAGCTGGTATTCCATGGTGTGGGCATTTTCTCAGCAATCCTTTGAATCTCTCTCCCAAGTGTCATATAAAGTTTCATCGTTAGTTTGCCTATATGCAGTGATATCCCCCCGCATCTTTGCATTCTTGATGGGAGGAAAGTACTTAATCAAAAACTTCTCAGCTAGGGCATTCCACGAAGTAATGGAATTGGGTTCCAACGAATCCAACCAAATCTTAGCTCTATCCCTAAGAGAGTAAGGGAAGAGCCTCAACTTGAATGAATCCTTTGTCACTCCAGGGGTCCTGAAACTGCTAGCCACTTCCAGAAATTGCCTCAGATGTAAATGAGGGTCTTCAGTAGGTGCTCCACTGAACTGCCCAACAGTTTGGAGCATTTGAAACATCATGGGTTTAAATTCAAACTATTGAATGGTGATTTCTGGCCTCACTATGCTAGTGTTCATGGTCTGAGGATTAAACACAGCATAGCCCCTGATGGGCCTATCCCTATCATTAGCCATTTCAATCATTCCAGGTTGCTCATCCTCATTTGCTAGAATGTGAGCCATGAAGCCTAAATTAGAGTGTTGATCTCGAGCTCTCTGTTCTTTAGTTCTCTTCCTTAGCCTCTTAGCTGTTTTATCTATCTCAAGGTCAATTTGGAACTCAGGTGTACCTTTGCTGCGCATACAGATTTAGTACCTGTTGCTGAGCAAAGCACACAACACTTTTCAGCACAAGCGAAATAGAAAGAGTAAACTCAGAATTTAAATATTCAACACCATTGTCAGCCCCCGGCAACGGCGCCAAAAACTTGTTGTGGAAAATAGTGATATGTGCAAGTGTACACAATCGTAACAAGTAATAAAGAGTGAGTAAAGATCGTTCCCACGAGGATTTAAATGTTTCGAATACAAATTTTAAATTTACTTTTTCTCTTTAGCTTAATAAAATAAAGATTGATTGACAAAATGTAAATAAATGGAATGGTGAGGTATCAGAATAGTAAGTAAGAAACGCAGGGAAGTAATAAAAGCAACAGTTGGATGTTTTAAAACAGAGATAAAAACAGCTAGGATTCTAATCCTTTGTAATCTTAACTTCAGGGTAATTTATGCTTCAGGATGCTACAGCATTTAGTCCAGGAATTACGGTTTGCTTTCCAGCAGTAGAATTGAGTTCATTAAAAGCTTCTTATTCCTAAGTTCAAATTAATTTCCCTCAGCTATCAATTAAATACGTCCAGTTACTTAAAGATATGAAGGCTATTCCTAGCTCATTCAACACAATTAATTTTCCAATTAATAGCTCTATCTTTATCTTCTAATCAAGTCCACTAACTTGGTTTTTCCAAACTTAGTTAGCTAGTAAATTAGGTCAGTTGATCAGGCTAATCTAACATTAAACATAAAATCAGAATAGAAGAAATTGAATAACATCCATAACATTGAATTACCCTTCAGTATAATTACAAATTCATAGAATCCTAGCTAAAGGAAATTAGCTCATAATGAGCTTGAAGACAAAACAAGCTAAAGGAAGGGAAAAGAAAGGCATAAAGCGTAAAAAAATGAAATTACAGAGGGCACAATAGAGATGACGGCTGGCAGCAATCATACCAACCTCTCCCAAAGGATGTTGACCCCACACTATTTAACTAGTGCTCCCCAAATAGGTTTTCCTCCTTTCTCTCTCATGCACTTTTGGGCTTTTACAAAATTCAATAATAATAAAATAATCCTTGGCCCAATTCCCAAGTACATCCAACTGAAGTCTACATTTCTCTTTCTTCGTTTGGGTCAGCGCTGCAGGTTCTTTGCTCTGTAGTGAAGGTCTGCTGAGCTGGCAACTCTTTATTCTTGTAGTGATTCTGGTCTCAGAAGCTGCAGCATTCCATAGCAATTCCAGATCGGCTCTTTTCAACTCACATACCTGATTTCCTGCTCAACACTTCAACATCTTCGTAGTTATCAAATTACAAAATTAATAACCTTTTCAGCATTTGAACAATTCTTTCAACTATGATTTCATCCAATCACAACTTGACTTTAATTCTCAAAATTACTTAAAACAAGAACACTGATTTAGTTAAAAAAAAAGATAGTAATACCTCTTATTTCTAAGAGTTATCAATAAACTGGGTTTATTCATAAATCATTTTACCATCACACATAAGCTTTCCTGAAATTGTTTTTCGTACTGAAGTCCCATACCTTACAAAGGTTGTCAAAATCACTTATTCCGACTTTCTCAACTTAAACATTAAAAATCCTAAGAGCTGGTTTGATAAAAGAACTCTAAGGACAATAGAGCCTACTACCTAGCATATGTCGTGCAAATGAGACCGGGCCTCGTCGTAAACAGTCCACAGATCTTCGTCGTCGACATCAAGAAACACAAGCTACAGGGTCCCGAAGTGACCCAAAATGACTGTTGAGAAGCATCTGTACACGTATCCAAAAACACAACAGGGTGTCCAACATTTACGGGCAAGGGTGAGTAACCAATATATGGATTTAAACACGATAACTACATGCACGACACACAAAAAAGCATATGAACATATGTAGTATGAATACAACACAGTAGCAGAGGTATCACGGGATGACACACCAAGTAATAACATGCCTAATATACATACCATAAATCGCATTATATCATATTAATCAATTAGCAGCATGAGACATCTTCGAAAGCAGAATAGTGATGTACAATAAGTAAATGTAATCATCAACAGTCATGCAATGCAATGCGATGTACATGACTCAATGCCATATGCCACAAGGGTAAAACTCCAACCCCCACTCCATGGAGCTAACAAAAAGTCGGAGAGAGTGAATGGGAGGACATGTTTCGGTTAATGCCAGCCACGGGCAAGATGCTACAACAAATGTAACATGCACGTATTTGGCTTTATGGAAACACTCGACCAAACATGAAAAGTACGACAGCAAGTCAAAGATGTCACAGCAGTGCACGGAATACCACGACACAGAAGAATCACCAACTGATCACTTGTGGAATCTCCAACCTTGACATCCTCAAGACCATTTAAGATTGTCACCGTAAGATTCGCACCAGCATCTAGGTGTAAGCTCAACTCCTAGGCTCAAGGCCTTACAACTCATGCAATGAAATGCCAATGCTTACACAAAGTAGATGCGATAAAGAAATGTCTAGCCACCGGATAAACCTCAAGGTTCGCTAAGGTTCTCTACCTTAGGAACTATACCCGTTTTTGTATTATAAAACTTTTATCCACCAGATAAATCTCGTGATCCCTCCGGGATCGAGTCATCACAAGACTGAAACAATTGAACGAATTTTCTTGGATCCGGACCACCGGTCCGTTATCGAACTACTGTTTCAAAATCCAAAACGTTTCATGTTTGTGTTTGTGTCTGATGACATACATCTAAAGTCCTAAGCGTTATGAAGAAGGATTGAGAATCCTCTTAGATAAGTCTTTGATCCTTTCTAAGATATTAATTCCTTCAGTTTCAAATAATGAAATAAGTATTGATTCACTTAAGTCTTATGAAGTCATTGATGAACTAAGTCATCAATGGTATAGTGCATGGTCTTTTTCCACCATATACTATACTTAATTATCTCTTTTCTTTTACTCTAAGTTAATTACTTAACTTAGGTTTTCCATGCGTAAAACTTTACGATTTGAGTTGAAAATTCTCGATTTAAGACTTTGCAAGCCAAAACCCTTCTAGTTGAAAAATCATTTGATTTAAAAGAACTTTGTTACTTGCTTGAGGTAAAGTACCTTAACTAATTTGAAAAGGTTTTTCCTTACTAACTTAGTGTAAAACCGTGATCTAAGTTAGTGGAAAAGAAAATGGGATTTCATTAGTTTTTCGAACTATGATTCATTTAATTCTAAACTTTAGGATAAAGTCCTCTTTTAACTTGGTTTTTAGAAAGAATGTGACATTCTACTAAACCTAGATAACTTCATATTAAGTTTACTTTCATGAAATCACTTTCATCCTTTTATTTTTAAAACACTTATTTAATTGAATAACTGTGACTAAAGTAAAAAATATTTTCACCTTAGTTAAAAACACTTTAAAGGTCGAATCCCTAGTTGAACTTTGGATCAAAATCACTTCTTGTTTGTTTTTGAAATACAAATTACTAAAACACTTTCTAACTTTAAAAAACATTGAAGTTCAAGAACAAACTTATGTTCTTCCTTTTATAGTGGTCATGGCCGAATACTATACCATAAGGATGTGAAGATTTTGCTTCCCTAACTTGTCAAGTAATAGCTCAAAATGATCATAATATTGTGATGAATAATAATCATACATCATTCAACCATAAACAAGCATAAAAATCCTTACTTGAACTAGAGATCAAAGTATGGTTTTCAACATACATGAAAACATTTTCCATCCAAGCTTACATCATCATAACATATGCTAAAGCATACTAAAGCATGGACCATTATTACAATCACAACGAAGCTCAAACAGAGCTACATAGATCAATCACGGATAACATATAGTTATCGGGAAAATCCCTCAGGCAAACTCCCCTTACCTCTTGAAGTCAAGTAAGGTTCTTTCCACTTCCTTCTACACCAAATCACCAACTCCATCAAATCAAGTGAAGCTACCAAGTGGTGTTCACGGTCTTTGGTCTGAAACGATCCTCTGAAGCTCATCGAATTTCACGAATCATCCAACTACAACTACTCAACAAATCCTTCACCAAACAACATAGTACAAGTTAATCTTTGAAAAGAAACTTACTAATCCACTATGAAGTAGGTTCGGCCTTCATTAGTTAATTAGGCTAAGGATGTTGACATTTTACTAACTCTTGGATTAATGATCCTTAAGTATGACGAAGACATAATTACTAATCATTTCTCAAAGATTTGAATCAAAACTCACCCAACCAACAAGGTGAGGGTTTCGGCCATCATTAGAAAGAATATGAAGGAAATTTTAGTTTGATTTATGCTCTTGAATGACGAACATAGAGGTCTTGATGAGTTCATAGAAATTGATTTCATGATCATAGGATTTCTCTATGATTTTCTAGAGGTTTTTGAAGAAAGTTTCATGAAAGTGGATGATGATGATTCATTACATAATCTTACCAAATGAATGAAGAAGAGATCATGATTGATCATAGAGCGAAGAGATTACCTCTTGGTTAATGGACAGATTGCAAGAATCAAGCAAGCTGTGCTTCACAAATTTGCTTATGGATCACTTGAGAAACAAAACACATAATGTCAAGACAATGAAGCAAGGAACAAGTTTCCTAACTTGAGTCAAGAGAGTTTACCTCTTGATTGGTGGGAAAGTTGAGAGAAAGTGAAGAACACTCAAGAACACCAAGAACATTTGAGATAAAACCAAAAACTCTAACTTTGATCTTGTAAACCACAAAATAAGAAAGGTTTTGTATTTGTAGCCAATGAGAGGAAATGGAGGGTTAGTGAGGGCTTTAGGGGTGTGAGATCCAAAGGACAAAGGGATCCAAACTTTGTTCATTTAGGGACAAAAGAGTAATTTCACTTAGGGGCAAAATTGTCATTTAACAAAAGACTAGGGATATAATTGTCTTTTCCTCTATAAATATCTAGATATTTTTAGAAAGGTAATGATGACATCGGTAAGTCACAAGGCCAAGAATGTAATTTCAGAAATTCCCAGGGGCAAAAGAGTCATTTTACCTAGGGACAAAATTGGAAGGCTTAATTGCACTTTTGGTCCCCCAGGTATAATGATTGTGCAATTTTAGTCCCCCAGGTTTTAATTGCGCCAATTGGATCCCCAAGTATCACGATTGTGCAATTTTGGTCCCCCAGTTTTCAATTGCGCCAATTGGGTCCCCTAGGTATCACGATTGTTTAATTTTGATCCCCCAAGTATCACAATAGTGCAATTTTTAATATCAGTAGCCTACGTAGGGCACGTGGAACTGATTTGACACTTAGTGAAGTCAACTTGACAGTTTACGGGACATTCTTATAAGACATCAATGACATCTCACACAATTTAATGGTCAAATGCACATCATTAAGTGTCACATAAGAATGACACGTAAGCTACCAAACTAGTCTCATTAAGTGCCAAATCAGTCGCACATGTGCTTCGTAGGCTATTGATGTTAAAAGTTGCACAATCGTGATACTTGGAGGATCAAAATTGCATAATCGTGATACTTGAGGGACCAAAATTGCACAATCATGATACGTGGGGGACCCAATTGGTGCAATTGAAACTTGGGGGACCAAAATTGCACAATCGTGATATTTGGAGGACCCAATTGGCGCAATTAAAACCCAAGGGACCAAAATTGCACAATCGTGATACTTGAAGGACCAAAAGTGCAATTAAGCCAAATTGGAAATAAAGCAAAAGGTCAAGGGCATTTCAGTCTTTTCTCGCCCTAAATATCTTAGATATTTGTAGAATCCTAATGATGATGTGGTGACTCACCTAGGTGAGTTGTCAGTAAAGTGACTTCATGCTTATCCGTTAGCGGGTCCCTGAAATCTCGTATTTAGCTCCGTTGTTCACCCGGTTTAGGTTTTACGCCCGAATAATGTATAACGACTTATTTATTTTGAAAATTTTTAAAATAACCAATATCGTTGGAAATAAAATATAAAATCTAACTGTTTCGTTCACGAGTCAAAATTAGGTTTTCTGATCATTAAAATCTTACTGTCAGTGAAAATGTAGACCGGGCTCCACCTGAACTTTCAATCCAAAATTTAACCGTAGCTCCCTACGATAATGTAGAGTATGAATATGTCTTTGGTTTATCCAAAATCATTTTCTAAATCTCGAAAAAAAAAATATAAACTTATTTATATAAATTACCGATCTTAGAAAGCAGCGAAAATCGAAGTGTTACACAACGCGGCATATACTGGACCCGTCTGTACTCTTCATGGGAATACTGAGGTGGGACCTCAGGAGAGAGTGTACACTGTGGAGACCATTCAGATTCCACTGCCACTTATTTGGATGGTCCTACAGTACTTAGTGGATCAGGGGTCATTGCAGCACGAGATCTCAGCCGCTCAGCCCCTGCAGTAGCCGCCCTTGACTCCTCCCCCTCTGTTCGTCTTAGTGCCAGAGGGGCAGCAGGAGGAGTAGGAGGATGATCCTGAGGAGGATCCTGAGAAGGACTCTTAGGAGGCTCCTGAGTACCATCCTCAGGAGAATGGGGATGCTCCGACTATGGGAGCCGGGGTAGCGGGGATGATCAACGGGAATGTAGATTCCCCTTATCTATTTTCAGACGTTGACGTTGGACCCTCCTTTGGGGGACTATCCAACGGGTTTCGCTAGATGTAGACCAGCTTAGAGTGTTAGTTTTGAGGTAACGATTTTTGGGTAGTCTGTTATCAGCTACTGATGGCCATGAGTTTTAGAGATATGGTTTCCAGACTGTTGCTGCCTAGTTTTAGAGTTGATAGCATTTTCCTTTTCTGCTAGTTATCTCTTGAGCGTACATGTTGTCAAAAAATTTTTATGTACATGACTATCTGATGATGCATATAACAATTTGGTGAAATGTGACCAAATTTACAGCAAAAATGACTAGTGACTTTAGATCTCTTGTTATTACTAGAAGGTACAAAAACATTCTTATGATTCTCTTTCTTATTAAAAGAATTATATCCAGGTCCAGTTTTAATAAGAAGAGATTGTTGCTGCCCAAGTAAAGTGTTCAAGTTCCTTCTACCATTAGTAAACTTAGCAAGAGAATTCTTTAAGTCTAACTTTTCCTTTTCTAGATGCATACAATTATCACACTTTGAAGAACTAGGCAAATCTTGATTAGCACAATCATAAATTGTATACATTGTATCAAGTTCTATTTTAAGCTCATCTATGACCTTCATTAGTTTTAGAATTTCATCATTGTGTCTAAATATCATAGATTTTTGCCTATTCACTGTGTAATACCCGGTAATTTTAATAATTTTAAATTATAATTTAAATGATGTCATGCCCGATAAGTTTAAATTTATTTTTTTCTGCGTATAAAGGTTACATGATACTTTTTTTTTTATAAATATGTTTTTATATAATAAAGTATGTTAAAATCTATAAATGCTCTTCGATTTTCTTTAATGAACTAAATAAGGATTTGAAGGAATAAAAATAGTGAAGTGCATAACTTGAGATATCCTTAGTGAGTTAAAAAAATAAAAAAAATAAAAAATAACTAGCAAGATAATGTTAATTTATGGATCTCACTCATAATGTCCCTATGCTGAAGGGCATTATTGTTTTTCCTTTAAAAAGGGGAAACCCCTTCCCTTCTTCATTCTGGTCCCTATTTTCTTTAAAACCTAGACAGAAGAGTGGAGCTTGGAAGAAAAGAAGGGGCTTGAGGAGGAGCTTCAAGCCTTCATGGGTGGTTCTTCTCCTCTTTTTTCTTCTTTCATTTTCGTTCTTCTTTGGAGCTTCAAGATAAGGTCTGCAAGAGGTAATACTACAGAAAAGGTATTTACCAGTGTTTATTTTAGGCCTTCGCCAGCGCTTTCGGGTGCTGACTATTTATCCGCTAGCAAAAGCGGGGAAAAGTTCGCCGGCGATAAAGAAGCGCTGGTAAAGGTTGCAAATTGCCAACGTTTCCTTGAAGAAGCGCTGGTAAAGGTTATAAAATTGCCAGCGCTTCCTTGAAGAAGCGCTGGTAAAGGTTGCCAGCGCTTCCTAATGAAACGCTGGCAATTTTCAACCTTTACCAGCGCTTTTTCAAGGAAGCGCTGGCAATTTTATAACCTTTACCAGCGCTTCTTCAAGGAAACGCTGGCAATTTTGAACCTTTACCAACGCTTGTTCAAGGAAACGCTGGCAATTTTGAACCTTTACCAACGCTTGTTCAATGAAACGCTGGCAATGCCCTGTATATATATATATATATATATATATATATTTACTTTTCTTATCTATTTCCCCCTGTTTACCAATACAATTTGTAAGATCAACACAAGCAAAACCAACAATATATACAGATGATTCAAAACCAAACAGGTAATATATATATATATATATATATATATATATATATATATATATATATATATATATATATATATATATATATATATATATATATATATATATATATATATATTCATGTACAATATAGCAAAACCCCAACAATATGTTTATATATATACAAGAGCAAAAACCAAAATCCTAGCTAGCACTACTAGCTTGATTGAAGAAGCCCTTGATCAATTAATCCTTTGCTTTCCCTTCAACAAAATCCTTGCTCCCCTTCAATAATATCCAAATAAACATTGTTAAGTTCAAAATGGTATATAAACTCGAAATGTCAAGGACTACAATAGATCACACTTACATATATACCTTCATTCGATAAAATCAACAATATAACGGCACCACTCTTGCTTGAGTGCGGTAAGTTAATCATCAGAGTATACCGGACATTTACGTTCTGGATAGTACTGCGAAACGAAAATTAAATCAAGTTAATAATTAAAGTACATACATTTCAAATATGGTCAAATGTGAGAGTAATTAAATATATAAACTGTTGGGGAGAAGGGAAGAAGAAATCCACACACACTACTGAAAACAGAGAAGATTTAGAGAGAAAATATATATGCTGAATAATACTCAAAATTAACTCTTTATTGAATTCATATATCACTGTACTTACAGTACTTCGCACATTTATAGATCTGCTAGACCTCTAACTAATAAGTCTAACTAACTCATCTAACTCAAAGAGCTAACCACTTTTACTTTTATAACTGTCATCAACAGTTCATAACTACTAACCACTAACTGACTTTGAAATACTCTGTCAACACAACCACCTAATTCAAAGTTCACTCAACACACAAGATATGCTAATGCATCACTATGGAGTCTAACATCCCAACTAGGTTGGCTACTAGACTCCACCTATCATTTGCTGCACATCAAGTTTGAATCAATTCTCTTATTAATACAACTTTCAAAAAACTCCTTAGCTCTTTGAATCTCTCAATTTTCATAGGCTTGGTCATGATATTTACTTTATGAAATTCAGATCACCTGCAAAAGCACAATTGCAGTTTCCCTTTATTCACTAGATCACGCAAGAAGTGAAATTTGGTCTCAATATGTTTACTCCTGCAATGAGCCACTGGATTTCTTGCCAAACTGATTGCAGTTTTGTTATCACTGGATTTCTTGCAGATTTGTTACTAGGTCACAAGGAAAGAAAGATCATGAGCAATTTGTTTGTAGAAGAGGTAACAAATCTTTTTACATTGACAACAATATGTACACTTTAGCACATTTGTGTTGAGCAGCTTTTGATTGGTTTTGTAGGGTTATTTTATATATGGCCACTGGTCTATACTCTTTAGTAATGCATTGGTTTTCATTGCATTGGTTTTAATCAAGAAAAGCACATCCAAGGGCACACTTCAAAATCTGAGATTTACTTTGTTGAGCAAAGAAACTTGATTTTTTACTTAAACCGTAGTGAAACTTTGGCTAAACAACGGTACCAATATACATGCTATAAAATTATAAAATTTTAGATATAAATATTATTGCTTGTTATATTTTGAATGTCACCGGAATCATGCCATTTGGGTTCCTACAACCCGAGTTATGCGCATTGCAACCTAGGCTGTCCAGAACTAGCACAGCAGAAAAAACTTTTCTGCATAATGGCCTACTGGGAATTCGTTTGTTGACCAAAAAATATGAATTTTCTCCATCATAAATGTTTGCGTCTTAGCTTTAAATAGCCACTGGAATTAGGTTAAAAGGATTTCGGTAGCCCGAGATATGCATCTCGAAATTCAAGCTGTCGGGAATGGATTCTGCAGCACATGAGTCAACTTTGAAGTTTAAACTGTATCTATCCATAAGACTAAAAATTCTGAAATTTCCATGGAGTGAAGGTATTTGTCTTAGGTTTCTAATTTCTCTGACGGCACGCAATTTGAATTATTATACATAGAGTTATACATTTATAACTGTACACTGTTCAGAATCTTATTTCTGCATGATTCTGCAGAAATAGAACCGTTTTCAAAGAACTATTGAGAATGATACAATGATCCATAATTCTTGAAATTTTCACCAAATGTGGCCTTAGATCTTATATTTCAAATGACACTAACCTCATACCTATAGGAGGTCCCTACCCCGAGATATGCACAAATCTTCGCCTGCTGTTCTGCTAAGACAGTAGGGAGTTCATAGAGTTGATATTTGTGTTTTTTTTCTTCAAAAGCAGATGAGTTGATGAAATTCATCATGTCAGGGCTAGTCTATAGATTCTTAGTTGTGTTAGTGTTCAAATGCATGTAGAAGAATGATATACGATGGACTAGGGTGTTCAAACTCCTTATCATCCTTTTATGCATTATGAAGTTCAGTTGCAAAATTGTATTTTAGAATGGTACCATTGATTTGGTTATCTTTTTGTTGTTCTTACGGTTGAGGACACTATCAAATTCAATGATTTGGAAGTTATGGCTTGATGATAAATTTGTTGTTTGGAAAATGATTATGATGACAAGTTATGGAAAACTTACATGATGATGAGTAATGTAAACGGATTACACCTGAAATGGGTTTGTGAGGTGAATCATGATAAAAGGTTCTGAGCATCAACAGCATGGATTTGAACTTGAAAGGTTCTGTTCTGAGCAAGAGGAGCCTTCAGAATTCTTCTATTGTGAGCATCAAGAATCTCCATGTGTTCATGCTGCATGTGCATCGTGAATCCCTTTTCAAGCAACTAGCCATTACTGAGCACTTACACTTCACACATTTATAGATGTAGCCAGACCTCTAACTAAAGGTCTAACTAAATCATCTAACTAGCTCAAAGAGCTAACCACATTTACTGTTATAACTGTCATCAACAGTTCATAACTACTAACCACTAACTGACTTTGAAATACTCTTTCAAGATAAACTAGAACGAAAAGTACATACCAATGATGGGATTTGAGTTTGGTTCTCAACGACAATATCCTTCAAAAACTTCATTACATAGTAGCCACAGTCGATGTCGTTCGGTTGACGGGGGCACTATAAAACCAAAAATAATAAATTAATTGTTTTCAGTTTTTAATTTAAATAACTGCATATATAAGAGAGAACTTTTAATTTGTAAATACGTACATCCATAAATATCTAGTTAGTCTTGGATGATGAAGAAAATCGGGACTTGCCTCCTCTGCTCTGGGCATGATGAATTTGCAAACCCCTAAGTGCAAAATCAAACAATTCATTAAAGTATATAATTTGAATCATCATATATATTAAGATAAAAATAAATGTGTATACTTACTTATTGTATTGATCCATCATTGGTTTGCGATAGGTATAAGGGACATGCAACGTGTCAAAATAGTACACAATGTCTTCATGGGGATTGATTGCTAATAATACCCAATGTCCCCTACAAAAATGAACAGAGTTGGCAAATCCTAAGCCTAGATAATCACACTTCACAAAATTTATTGTCGTTAATTAAAATGACTCACCCTACGTTGCAAGGTGACAAAAACAATGACTCAACGCCAGGTTCAGCTAATGCTAAGCGATCGGCTATATATTGTTTTTGCCCAATTATTGACTTGTGCAAAGCTGTTTTATGTGGGCACAAAAACACGAACCTTCGAGTCTGTTCTTCTGGGATCAATATCTCATGATACAAGTACCTTAAATTAAAACATGTAAACAAATTAATGGATAAACAATAACCGTAGTTGAGATAGAAAAGATAAGTTTGATGTAATACCTGAGATATACCATAATAACAGTCTGAGATAGTATCTCATGACGAAGAACTTCCTTGATTTCGAAACGAAGGCCGAGAAACAAAGTGGTCTCATAACCCAGCATTTCTGGCTCCAATGGCACTGTAACATCTGGTGCATTCATATTCCCTAACATATAGGCTTCAAGATAAGCCATATAATCTGCACCATGAGCCGTAAGAGAACGGGAGGCCTGAGATTTGCTCTGGGGCTGAGATTTGCTCCCGTTCTTCACTAGGGATGTTATTGACCCTTTTGTTTGCCCCTTGCCAACTATAGGAAGGGAAGGTCGGGATTTGTCAGTTGTGTGCTCCGACACTTTGCCCTTGCCATTGTCCTTGGCTTTGGATTTTGAGGGTACCTGGATATTTTGCATTGCAATACATTAATTAGTTAGTGAATGATTTTATGATAATAAATCATTCATGTTTATTAACTTATATCATGTTACTTACAACTACGAGGCTGATTGGCCATGCCACATAGGTGCCTATTGCATCTTCCACAGTCAACACATCTGCCTCCTCAAGTGGTACGGGCAATGATGCATTCCCCTCAACCGCATGGTCAACTCTAACTTTCACATGACCGGGAGGTAATGGTCGGTTGTGCAATAGTGTTTGAACCGTTTCGTTAAACATTATCCCCTTACCGACCATTCGACGAGTTGGGCTTGACAAATATAGGTTGCACGCAGAGGTGTCCTGAATAAATGATAAACAAAATATTAATATTTAAACTGTAAATGGATTAAATACGTTTAAGTAAAAACAACATATGAATTATTAATTACCTCGGGTGACAGCATAGTGCAACCATCTCTGGCGCTATATGGGGTAGGGGTAGGGAAAGCAGGCTCATGCGCCTCCACTGGATGCCTGTCTTGCTTGGTGCTTCGCAATTCACCTACTTCTTTCCGTAGACAGCATATCTCAAGCATCATCTCTTCCATTCTATCATTATTAGCACGCGTTTGTGGTCCGAAGAGAAGGCTCAAAGTGACACCAAATCCCGTACCCCTTAGGCGACCAGGGTACTCTTTCCTTGATAAGGCTCGGGCAAGGATGTCTTGACGACCATCACAATCTGTTATATCCCCTTGTCATACAGACTGTGATATGCTATCCTGAGACACAAATGAAAATGTTAAATATTATAATAAGAAAGTTAAAAAGGAAAACGCTTGTTAACTAATGCTTTCATACTTACAATTTGTTCAACCACTTGCCTAGTGGTGGGATCAACAATTTCTCCGTTCTCATCTTGACGACTTTCCATCCACAAAATATGGCGTTGAACCATTTTTTTTGTAACATCGTCCCCTGCCGCCAACAACTATACGTTTGAACAAACAAATATTACTAAACATTAGCAAATTATAACCCAATTATAAGGATATTGTACATACCAACTTTTCCTCAATGCCGGAATACCCCTGACTTCCACCTCTATAAGGGTATTCAGGATTTGATGCTCTCTGCCAATTCTCATTGCTAATCCTCTACACAGACACAGAAATATATATATCAATGCATGCATGGTTAATTAATGTCATATATACAAGTCATAAAGATATTGTACATACCAAAAATTCTTCATCTGTTGTGCGTCTAGCTACAAAAGCTCTCCAAGCATCCAGTGAAATGTACTCTGCATATGGCGCTGGAGGCTCAAGTCTGACATTCCCTTCCTCATCTCTCAGGTACTTCGTCGTCAATTCAAATCGGAATGATCGGTGCATATTTCCGGCCATCTGAATTAACATTTTCTGCCGACATTTATCAACATCAAAGGTCGTCTGCAAAATTAATGTCAGAGTATAAGTATGTTTACATAATTAAGAAACACTATAACTAATCAATGTTAATTAATTTACCTCTATATTATGCCAGATGTCTTCTTTGACACGGTGCAAAGAAGAATCCCTCCAATCATTACAGGTAATTGGGACCGACTGCCGCACTAAGGTCCCAATGTAACTCTTCATGTCTCTGCTGACTTTACCAACGAGCTGGCCTTTAACATTCCATTTAACCTGAAAAAATTGATTAAGTGTATAAATTTAGATAACAAACAATAAAATGAAACAGTTAATTATATTTTATATATATATATATATATATATATATATATATATATATATATATATATATATATATATATATATATATATATATATCTTACCAAAGGTCTCACTCCTTTACTCCTTTGTCGAATGACATTTTTCTTAACTGTCGGTCCGCGACGCCTCACATTTTTCTTCGCCTCCGCAGGACTATCATGAGATGGAGACGCCATTTCCCTGCAAAAAAAAAATTAGACACAGTTAAAAACATTATTTCATAATCATATATACAAAAATCGATGAATACAAATTTAATTAGCCTGGAACTTAAAAAAACACAATCACTAGCTATACTTACATATTTAAGTCAATCTTTTCCTTTTTCTCGTTGGATTGAGACTTGTGTGTCCCTTATTGGTACGAAATAATGGATTGACCCAAATTCCCTCATCATGATCATTTCTACTATACATATCCTCCTCTCTAGTTGGATTACCCTCAAGTGAATGTGATGTCCCAAAGAAAGGATCGTCCTTTATATTGGCATCTTCATGTGTTTGATGATCATCAATACCATTAACAACCATTTTGTTAGACAATAGAACAATGGACCAATTTGTATCAGCTGGATCGGTGACATAGAACACTTGTTGAGCTTGTGATGCTAAAATAAAAGGCTCATCTTTATACCCCACCTTATTGAAATCAACGCGCATGAACCCCAACTCATCCATCTGTACACCGTTATTATTGTCAACCCACTTACACAGGAACACAGGCACTAGAAACATTGTGCAATCCAACTCCCATATACCTTCGATGACCCCGAAGTATGACATATTCGCATATATGGGGTTTCTGTCTTTGGCACTTGAGATATGCATAGATTGAGCTATAAGAGTCACCCCACTATTTTGCACTGTACTTCGATCATCTTGTTCTTTTGTATAGAATGTGTACCCGTTCATCAAATAACTGGTGTAAGATAAAACATGTAGACTTGGACCTTTCGCTAACCATCTCAATCTTTCTGAAACTGAGGTAGGATTTAGAGCATACTCAACAGAAATGTGATCTTTTAGCCACGTTATAAAACACCAAATATGTTCTCTTTGTAACCAATTTTGATTCTTATTTGGGTACAAATTCTTAAGTATGTCCTTGTGTTTCACAACATATGACTCAACTTCATCGGCGTTGTGTAGAACATACAAGTGTGCTTGCTCCCATTCTGTTCTTGGTATAGTCAATATTTCAGTTCCAGAAATCCCTTGCCCTATGGTTCTTCCTGTGTGACGAGACTTTGGCATCCCTGTGGAATGTTTGACATTGGATAAGTGTTCGGTACAGAATTCAACAGCTTCTTCAACTATATACCGTTCAACAATACAACCCTCTGGTCGTGATCGGTTTTTCACATACCCTTTTAATATTTTCATGTAACGCTCAAACGGGTACATCCACGCTGCAAATTGCCTTGAAGAAGAAGCAAAGTTTAGTTAAGGTCTCTCGCACTTTGTTGGGCAAAATGGACCGTATACCGATAGGTAGCAAACTCTCCATAAGAACATGGCAATCGTGGGACTTTAGACCCTTCAACTTGAGATCTTTCATCGACACGAGGCTCTCAATGTTTGAAGAGTACCTTTCTGGAACCTTAACTCCATGAAGAAACTTACAAAAAGAAATTTTCTCTTTTCTAGATAGCGTATGAGCTACTGGTGGTAGATATGTACGTTTCCATTTCTTCACCGGTCCCAATTCTCGTCTCAATCCCATACTAACCAAGTCCAACCTTGCATTGATGCCATCTTTAGTCTTCCCTGGCACATTGAGTAAGGTAACAATGACACTATCAAAGATATTTTTTCAACATGCATCACATCAATGAAATGTCTTACATATAATGACTTTCAATACGGTAGCTCAAAGAAAATCGACTTTTTCTTCCACCCTCGTGTCACAAGCTCTCTGGCAAAAGGTTTCCCAAATTCAATACTCAAATTTTTTACCTTTTCAAACAGTTGCACACCCGTCAATGGCAAAGTAGCTCTACGTTCTTCTGTATTCCCATTGAATGCCTTTCTCCATAACCGATAATGATGACTTGAATGTAAAAATCTACGATTTCCAAGGAAGACATTCTTCTTACCATGTTCCAACCGCATCCAATCTGTACTATCTTCACATATAAGGCATGCACATTGACCTTTGGTACTGTATCCTGACAGATTACCGTATGCCGGAAAATCATTAATTGTGCCGAAGATCATAGACCTCAAGGTGAAAGTTTCTTCTTTATACCCATCGTACACCTCTACACCTGTCTCCCATATTTGCTTCAAGTCTTCAATTAAAGGAGCCAAGTATATGTCGATATCATTTCCTGGTTGTTTGGGCCCAGAAATTAACAGAGACAACATCATATATTTGCGCTTCATGCATAGCCATGGAGGTAGGTTATAAATCACCAAAATCACAGGCCATGTACTGTGAGAGCTACTCTGAACACCATGTGGGTTAAATCCATCAGTAGACAATGCAAGTCGGAGGTTTCTTGGTTCTTGCCCGAAATCAGGATAATCATGGTCAATTCTTTTCCACTGAGGAGAATCTGCCAGGTGCCGTAGCTTGCCATCTTTAATTCTTTCATCCTCATGCCATGTAAAGTGCTTTGAATCTTCTGAACTACTGTACATGCGCCTAAATCTAGGTATTATTGGGAAATACCACAAAACCTTCTCTGGAGCTGATTCTTTCTTCTTATATCGTGAGGCATTACATTTAGGACATATATTTAACGATGCATGTTCATTCCGAAATAAAATGCAATCGTTAGGACAAGCATGTATCCTCTCATAGTTAATGCAAATAGAGCGCAACATTTGTTTAGCCTCATATGTCCGACTAGGAAGCACATTATCCTCTGGTAACATAGATTTCAATAGTGTGAGTAAGTCATTAAAGCTCTTATCAGTCCATCCATTGCCCGATTTCAAGTTAAACAACTTTAAGATCGGCGACAATCTTGTGAATTTAGTACAACCCTCATACAACGGTTTCTCTGCATCACTTATCAACTTCTCAAACATTTGAGGACAATCACGAAGATCTTCTTCAACCACATTTGCCATCTCTTCAAAACGATCGCCCTCATATGTATTTGTATCGGCATCATTTGACGCATATCTCCCATTATTCCCCATATGACTAGATTCACCTCTGGTCTCACCATGCTTTGTCCAACAAGTATAACTTTGATCAATTCCATTGCATACTAAATGTCCTTCCAACTCAGGTACACTAACTCATCTTGTATAACAACAACCTAAACATGGACATATGATTCTACTAGGGTTTTCTGCGTGTCCAACTGCAAACCTAATAAAATCTTGCACTTCGTCCTTATATTCCTTCGCCAAACGATTGGCAGACATCCACTTTCGATCCATATTTTCCCGATCTACAGCAATTATTTTGAGTTTAAAGAGGTTGACATCTACATTCAATAGTACTACATGCATGCATGATGCATGTCTACTTCATACTAAAGGGTGGGGTCCTATCCTATCCAAGATTGTAAACTTCGCATTATATTATTGTATATATGTCTTAATTACTTCTTGTTCTAAGAAAATTTCGGCAGCATTTCCCCTTAGTTCTCCAAGCACACAACTTAATTCAGGTGGTATTACGACCCAAATTAGGTATGTACACAGAGAACAATGAGAAAATACAAACCAATGACATTCTTAGATCAAAAAGTGATTAAGACATACAGTAATATGGATTGAATGCGATTTTACATTCTTAGACTGTCCACTTTGGACAATTCAAGAACAACTTGTATATTGTGTCAAAAACAATATACAAATCGTTATTGAACAGGAAACTAAGGTTAATGCATGTGTACACCGATAAAAATAAACATGTCTAATGATTATACTGCTTACAAGAGATTAAAAAAAGATAAATACCTGGTAGGAGTGAGAAATCTGTGGCAGACAATAAGAAAATCAAGACATGACCAAAACTGCAGATTATCAAATGACAAAGATAAAGTAAAGGTAAAATTAGACAAAGAAGGCGAGACCAAAAGCAGAACCAAGGACAACATGAAAGAGAAGAAAACTAACCTATTTCGATATGTGAGAAATGGGATGTCCCTATCACTCCATGAATGAATTTCTTCTAAGTGATTCCCGCTTGGTAATGTGCTGCTTCAATTATCACATGTTAGAATATATAAATGAGAAACAGAAAATAAATGAATTTTCTGAAACCATTGAAGCTATTCCCACAAAACTAACTAACATGTAAGATTTTATTTTTCTTTTAGTTCCCACGTCTAAACCACCCTTTATTTTTTTAGATGACTAGTTCTTTAGATTATTGAAAGTTATAGGTCCTTTAAAGTTTTGGACAAATCAGATCTTAATAGAGTACTGAAACTTGTTATGTATTAACATGCCATTACGTACTTGTTAAAGTTAATCTTTTGACATAGCCATTTAGAGCTTCGAAAAACCTAGAAACAAATATATATTACCAGTCCAAACTCATGTGAAGACACTGCTTTGGAGGTTACATTGTTACTGCGTTCATAAATGCTGATGTATAAAAATAACAATATTGTATTAGATCAATAAATATTAGTTTAATTTTACTAAACATTATGAGCTTCTGCTACTTGTATTTAATATTTAAGGCAACATAGTTTTATTTGGTTTAAATGTCATATTTTACTGTTTCAGTACACTTAATATTCCTATACCGAATAAAACATCAATATGAAAAGAAAAAAAAAAAAAAAAAAGAGCCTATGTATAATCAATGGTTCTCACACCACACATTTCACCTTAGTATACAAGAGGAACATCCTAATTGACGTCTTACTTACTCATCATGGCAAAGAAGGAATTGAAACAACTAGATCTTAGGCAAAAATAGATGAAAAGAAAATAGGTCTGCAACCGCTAAAAAGAACACTGCTGCAAATGTTCACTTGATATAATTCAGCAACTTTTTTCAAGTCAAAGATGCAAGACTGAGGTGAAAATTTTATGATAAAGGAAGTTGGGATTCAAACCAACTATACAGGCAAAACAAAACAAGAAAAGAGCGGGTATTCTTTTTCAAATTCCATAAAATTTACTCCATGAAAAGTTTCTCTGAGAAATCCAATAAAGTTAGATTTAGATGTGAAAAATCACATGACAATGAGACAGGAATCTTATAAATTCAAATTGCATAACAACCACAAAGTCATGCAAAAGAGAAATTCCATTCCACTATCAATAAGTAGTTTCCATCACACAGAGAAGTTGAGAAAAAGCTCCACTGGAACTCAAGTGGAAATATTCAACAGTAGAAGCAGGATGATTTTGCCATACAACTCATCTACATGTGAAAGGACAATCTTTTAAATCATCCTTCAGACAAATAATAGTAGTAAGTTAATCATATATAGAGCCACTCATTACATTGATCTATAGCAATTTTATACTTATATCTCTTGTAGAATAGCTAATTTTTAATAAAACCTGAAACTTTCAATCTATATAATAATAAAAAGTGGCTTGCCAAAGCTAAAATCGGATGACATGAACAAGATATGGTTATAACCATGCAGATTGAATCAATGCGCTTTGAATGCAAAATTTTCAGCAACAACAAAACTTTCCCTCTATGCTACATATTGTAATTTATTGGAACACATTACAGATACATATTGAAGAGATAAACCTACATCATGACCTTTACCAATAGAAAGAAATTGAAGTTCATGATTCATGACTAAATGATTGTCAAGCAAAAAGATTCCTAAGCAGATCATAGATACAACTATCATGTTTATTTTTATAAAATGCTCATACATCACATAATCACCTCCACCTAAACATCTTTTGGTCACAAGCAATTGATATACCTCAAAATAAGATGATAAATGCATTACAATATAAAATTATTTAATTCTATTTTCCTTCAGTATATATCATCATGTCATGCACCTAAACAATGCCTAGACAATTTCATCATGGTAAGTAATTTTCTATGAGTGCCAATGCATGTGTACTTGTATCTTTTACAGAAAAAAAAACCTAATAGATTGGACAACAAAAGAAGAAAGCAATTAAGATTACAGGAAGAACAATTGATACGTAAAATGAGTAGAATTCATGAACTGAAGTAGCTACTTGAGCAAACTTGGAAGCAAAAAAAAAAAAAAAAAAAAAGGCAGATTTAGAATTATAGATTACACTAAAGTTGCTCACAACACATGGAAGGTGCAGGGTATTACCAAAGAGATAAAGGGTTGTACTTTACTCATTTGGAAGCTCAGTTCCTAACTTTAAGGACATTAAGAATTAAGAATGCTTAATATTTCAACAATAGTATTTTTATTTTCCTATGAAACCTAAGGGAACACAGTGTCTGAAAACTAACTAAACTAACCCATATCATACTGCCCTCTTGCTGCTATGTGGAATCAAAAGATTTCTCAAAGATCAAACTAGAATTACACCTTGGTGCTCTAAAGACTTAAAAGGAAAAAATGGAAGATGAAGAGAGGAAGAACACCACCACTTCCTCCTCTTGTCTCTTCTTTGCCTCAACTTTCTCTCACTTTCTATCTTTGCTAGGGTTTCCAAAGTTAAGAAAAATCAGGGAGCAGGGGAAAAATAATTTCCCTCTTATAATTTGAAACTAGGACAATAATGCCCTTGTGCCTAAGGGTAATATGGGAATGCCCACAACTAAGATTAATTTACCATGAAAGCTTATTATGATTATTAAGGGTATGCCAAGTTATAAAACTATTAGTGTCATACAATATTTATTTAATTCATTTATGAAAATAAAACAGTAATTTATAACATAATTTATTATTTTCATACGTATCCATAATTAATGAAATGAATGGGTATAACAGTAACTAATTTCAGTTATGCTTTAGTGCTACTATAAGTAGGAGCAATTCACTGTTATCATTGCAATCAGTATTCACATTAGTTGAGAATTCAAGAATAGAAAATACTCTTGTAAAACGCTTATCACAGAGAGGAAAAGAATCAACCAAATTCTTGAGTGTCTTTGGGTGTAAGTGGGATAAAGGGGAAAACACTGAGTGATACATTGTGATATACTGTGCAAACTGTAAATGTTCTTACGAATAATTTGGCAAAATAAGAACATCCGCAATCAAAAGATAAAATGGTTTTGGGTTGAAACAAGAATTTAAGAACAGTGCTTGATGACTTACCCAATTTGGTTCCAACTAGTACCACTGGGACACCAGGAGCAAAATGTTGGAGTTCAGGGATCCACTGCTAAGTGTATACAAAATTAGAAAAGCAAACTCGAAATCTGGAAGACATGTCAAAGTACAAAACACAGAAACACAAATATACCTTCTTCAACACATTCTCATAGCAAGAATATACCTCAAGGAAAATAAAAGAGAAAAGGAACCAGCAAGAATACCTAAAGGTCCTCGCGCTGTTGAGAAGCGGGTTTGAGGAGAGAACCGTGAGGTTTCGCGAAGGTGCTGAGCGTGAGTGCTTAGGTCGCGGTTGTGGAGGAGAGGGTTGTGGAAGACAATTGTGGAGGAGCGGATTGAGGGTTGCTGTGGTGGAGGAGAGGGGTTGAGTTCGCGGTTTTGGAGGAGAGGGTTGAGTTCACGGTTGTGAAGGAGATGAGGATGGTTGAGTTCGCGATTGTGAAGGAGATGAGGAGGGTTGAGTTCGCGGTGATGCTTAGGTCGCGAGAGTACTGTGTGAAGATTATTACTGAAAGCGCATGCGCGAAAGTGTAAGTGAAGATCGAGTAATCAGTAATATAAATAAAAAAATTATATTTATATAGAAAAGGACAATTGTCAGCGCTTTTCCAAATAAGCGCTGATAAAGGAGCAAAACATTTGCCAGCGCTTTCTTAGGAAAGCGCTAGAAATAGAAATGTTTTGTTCCTTTATCAGCGCTTATTTGGAAAAGCGCTGGTAATACTCCAGGTTAGAGCATTGCTTGCGCTTAATTAATAAAGCGCTGGTAAATCCCAATAATTTGCCAGCACTTATCAAAGAAAGCGCTAGTAATACTTCTCCGCCTCATATTTTCTAGCGTTTTACGAGAAAACGCTGGTGAAGGTTGCGTCAATTTTTCCCTATTTTGGCATAGTAGGGATTAGTAGTGTTCTAGAATATTATTGCATTTAGATGTTTATATAGACTGGGTACAATATTTGAGTGGCGGTATTGTCTTTATTTATGTATATATGTTTGCTTGCGGTGCCAATTTTTTTTTACCTGTGCATTTCACAATGCCATTCCACGATGGCTTTTGCGGTCCCCTGCGCACATAATGAAATGGCGCTGGAGTTGGGAATTGAGGTGGGGCTTTTAGTTTTGTTTATGTATATTATTATATCTATTGATAGCAAACTCCTGTGGCTTAGCTTTTGTTTAATAAGAAAAAAAAAATTTACAGATGGTTATAGTGTATGGTCCTGGACATTCAAGAATTGAAGAAGGGTACTGGATATTCACCATTTTTGGGTAATTTAAGAAATGAGATATGCGTGGTTAGTGTTGTACTAAGGAATCAGTTTTCTTTTAGTTATCTATTTAATGGGTACAGAGGAACCAAAGTAATTGAAAGATAAAAAGTTTTATGATGTCTACGTATTAGAATTGTTGATGTCATGTGTTTTGAAAAAGATATATTGGCTCTCTTTATTTATGGAATTATAGATATTTTTTTGATATTACGGTAAGTATTAGTCTTGTTTATTTTTTTTTATTATGTTGAAGGATGAGAGTCCCATGTGTATGTTCATATTACAAATGTTATTTGAAAATACTTGATGGAATGAATTGAAAAAGTGTTAAATTGTGAATCTTTGGGAATCCGACCGGAGGGGACGGTATCTCCGGGATATAAACTAAAACCGTCGAGGTTGGGGACCTTAGTGAATAAAGCCGGAGTTGAGGAGGGATGTTGTTGGCCGGAGGGGGCAATATCTCCGGGATACAAATCAAAACTGTCGAGGCGGGGGACCTTAGTGAGCAACCCCAAATCGAAACCCCAAAGACTCGATATGACTATATGATGTGTATCTCCTTATGAGCAGGACACGAGTTATGAGAAAAGAAAGTTAGTGCAAGCCATTCCACAAGTACCCTATTGAAGGACAAGATGTCCACGCGGTAATTTGTTTGCTTCTGGAATTTTTTTTTTATATGAATATATAGTTGTGACGTAAAGCTTTGAAATGATTAGTTATTTGTTTGAGGTAGAGTTTTGCGTGATGGTGTGACTTTATTTTGCACAGGATAATTGTGTGACTGCATGTGTTTGGGGGAAACTCCCTCACTGAGTCAATGGACTCATCTCATGCTTAACGTTTCAGTTGCAGGTTGAGAAATTTAGGGGCTATCTCTCTTGCTTGGAGCCTTGGATGCCATATGGGTAGTTTTTGATAGGTTTATACCCATAGCTTTTAATTTGTATCTGACGTAAGCAGGACTTTGTAATTTATGTTGTTAGCTACTCTGATGTATTATATTCCTTATGTTGGTACAGCATATAGTTGTTTACTTTGAATGAAACGAATTTATGTATGCTTTTGAGCTGCGAAAGGGAAAAAGAAGACTTTTTCTTTCGGCCGGTCATGGTTACGAAATTCGGGTCATGACACACTGTCCTAGCAAGTCCTAAATATTCTTCATGTAATTCTTCAAATGCATGCTGTAATTCATCATAATTAAAAGAAAGGTTAGAATCATTGTCACTAACCTCATCATCACTTTGGTGACTTGCAAGCAAACAAAGTTGGGTTAACTCGTTTTGTTCATTCTCACTTGAGGAAGTTTCTTCATTATCCTCCCAAGCTATGTATGCCCTTCTCCCTTTCTTCTCTTTCTTGTGCTTGTTATTTCCTTTGTTCTTGAGGAACTTGCCAAAAGTTCTTGCAAGAATGTTGATTTGATCATCATTTTGATCTTCATGATTGGAGTCTTCATTATGAATTTCATATTCATCTTTCTTGGAGGAGGAAGACATAAGAGTTATCCTTTTGTTCCTTCTATCCGACTCTTCATTATCCTCAAGCCTTGTGAGCTCCAACTCATGCTCTTTGAGTTTCCCAAACAAGGTGGCCAAGGTCATGTTTGATAAATCCTTTGACTCTGCAATAGCCGTCACCTTTGCTTGCCAAGATCTATTCAAACATCTCAAGACTTTGTTAAAAAGATCCTCATTAGAAAAGGTTTTACCCAAAGAAAATAATTGATTAACAATGAGTTGAAAATGTTTTTGCATTTCATTTATAGATTTACCTTGATGCATTCTAAATGATTCATATTCATGAGTCAAGGTGTTAACCCTTGATCTTTTCACTTCACCAGTTCCCTAATGGGTAACTTGTAAAGTATCCCAAATCACTTTTTCACTTGTGCATTTTTTGATTCTAAAGAATTCATCAACCGTTAAGGCAGTTGTGAGTATGTTTTTTGCCTCAAGGTTTAGTTAAACCTTTATTTTCTCTTCATCGGTCCATAAGATTCTTGGCTTATCTTTCTATTCATTCCTAATTCCTTGTTTGGGAACAAAAGGCCCTTTCTCAATGGCATCTCATAGATCTAAGCCTATGCCTTTAATGAAGATTTTCATCCTTGCTTTCCAATAAGGATAGCCTTTACCATCGAAAATAGGAGCAGTTGTTATAGAGATATGTTTATTGAGACAACTCGTTGTCCCATTAAAGAACTTAAGTATTAACTAACCTTAATCATGTTAGAAACGTTAGCGCGCTTTATTAAAGAAACGAAGCGAAGTGGAAAAGAAGAAAAACAAAAACGAAACTAAAGAACGTAAAACGATCAGAGTAAACACAGCTAAAGAAGATAAAATATGTACATATACACACATGAGTCACCCCATCAGTAGGGCTATAGTATAATATACAAACAGGGTACATCAAAAGGTGACCATAAAGCAAATACATCAAAAGACAACAGAAAAACTCTCAAACTGATAGCACTCTCCTAACCCCACTCAAAATACATCAAAAGTGCTCACGTCACACTCCTAATACAGACGTATTGGCGGATTTGCATCATCAACGACATTGATGCTCTGAGCTAACTTGTCCCTCACCGTGTGTGCGTCTATAAACTCGTAGAGGCACATACTTTGATGAGGAACTCGACATGACGATCATCTATCGTCGATAAGTCGCTCTGACCTCTGCCGCTGTCCGCGTAACGCAAAACCTTGTCTACTAGTGACACAAGATGACCGTAGCTCCGCCCAAATCTGCTCCTGTACACGTGGCAGGGTCAACCTACCAACCCCGATCATCATGGTAGATGATCTCGGTGTCTCGTAGCACCTAAGTCCTCGGTGCCATCGTCATAAAAGGGTGCAGTCTCCGGTCTATTAGTCTCCCGATGCTCGTCGTCTTCTCGGTGAAGAGCGATAAAACATACATAGAGAAATACAGGAGATAAGATAACATATATCATCACAGACAAGAAAGAAGCAGTAATATAGGATGCAAACATGAAGCATGCAACACATATAGAGCAAACAACACTCAAACAGTCATCTCTCGAGTCACATGTCACATCCATCTCAAAAACATTTACTCTTATATCAAACCTCTACGAGGGATACTAATCCCTATATGCATATCGGCCGATTTTATCACGTCTCCAATTGGACATCCCCGCCAGGACAAAAACATCACGTCATATCACGTACCCGATTGGACATTCCGCTTTGGGACAGGTAGAACATGTCACGTCCTCATTTGGACATCCCCCAATGGGATAGTTGGAACACATCTCATCACGTCCCCAATTGGACATCCTGCTTTGGGACAAGATAGAACATCATGATATGCTATACAACATCCATCATTCATGAGTTGATAACGGAACCTCACGCTTAAACACCCGTTAAATGGTGGGCAGAGGTTGACAAACTCATGAATTGTCAAGGTGGATGGTGGTCAGAGGTTGAAAAGCATGGACTAGTGTGATGGGATGAAGAAAAGCCACATTAAATGTTAACATAAATATGAAATTGACCGTGGAAGCTAATTTGATGTAAAAAATGACATAAATAACTAATTTAATGTGAAGTTTCAACATTAAAAAGCTAAGTTAATATATTTACTGTCACTAGGTGATCACAATATATCTTTAGAGAACTAAAATAAATGATTACTTATTAAGTAAAGAAAAATTACTAGATTCTCTAGACTGTAACTTCTCTCACTCACAATCAAGAAAGAAATTTGTCTAATTTTATTATTTGGACATACATGAGTAACTCATATTCCATCCTCCCCTTTTATTATATATATATATATTTCAAAAACTTTCAAAGATAGCATGGGTTTCTTTTTACCTTTATGATTTATCCTTATCAAGGGATTAATTAATATCATTAGTAATTAGAATATGATAAAATGGGAAATTATCTAAAACTAAAGCCTCCTCCTCCGTTGTTTGCATGTTTAGTATAAGAACCACCTAAGAAGGAGATGCCATTATCACTCTATCTAAACAAGTCGTAACCCACCAAAAAAATCCAAATCTCCTAAGTTTTTAACAAGGTGAATATAGTGTCCACTAAACAAGTGGTAATTGCTATCCGTTACAGGTGCATAGAGTCCACTAAAGAAGTTTTTAAAAACCTCAACCTGATCCAACTCGGTATGAAGGGCTGTTTTCATAACCACTTCTACAATGCTAAATTGATAATGTCGAAATGCAAGGTAGAAGAAGAAACTGACTTAATTGAGATTTCACATGTATTATTAAGCAATTTAAAACATAGGAGAGCCATCCCTAATAGGCTATCTACAACAAAATAGCCTAGGATAAAATTGGAAATGTTCTAAAACTAAAGCCTCCACCTCCGGTGTTTGCATGTTTAGTGTAAGAACCACCTAAGAAGGAGATGCCATCACTCTATCTAAACATGTTGTAACCCACCAATAAAATCCAAATCTTCGAAGATTTTAAAAAGGTGCATACAATTCGCTAAACAAGTTCTATCTGCTTTCTCGTTATTGGTGTATTGAGTCCGCTAAAGAAGTTTTGAAAAACCTCAACCGGACCCAACCCCGAATGAAGCCCATTTTCATAACCACTTCTACAATGCTAAATTGATAATGTCAATATGGGTAGAAGAAGAATCTGGCTTAATTGATATTTCATATGTATCAAGCAATTTAAAACATAGGAGAGCCAAAAAGGCTCCCTTAAAAGGCTATCTACAACAAAAGAGCCTATTAAAAGATTAAAAGTTGATCATTGGTAACATCTAACAAAATATAGCTAGTGCCAAAAAGAGAACAATAGGTTAGATCCTCTTTGCTTTGTTCAATACTTGGCAAACTTATCAACAACAACCCATCATCTTTCCTTTGAAGAAAAAACTTTCTTTTGTGAAGAACCAAGAAAAACATCTATTAATCCCAAAGTTGGTAAAACCTCAGAAATTTGCTGGGAGTACCCTTCTTCAAACTGATTGGTTTGCACTCTATGCACCTGTAAGGAAAAGCATAAAAAAGGATTTGTAATATTGATTTCAATGTGAGCATAAACCTTTATCACAATGTTTTCTCTACAGGTCTTTTGGAGCCCAAACTCTAACATATGGTCAATATATGTCCATCATAAGGGCCAAATTAAAACAAGTTCAATATAATGGACTTTGAATTTTAGAAAATATTGAATTTGAAACATGCATAACATGCATACAAAGATATGATAAATACATAAATGCTCTTGCTAAACTGCTTAGTGAGATATACAATCTATTGTGGAAGCAAAAATTATAGCAATGATGAGATAGGAGTTCATGTTGTTCTAGCCCAAAAATTTCATGTATCATGTGAAACCAAACAAATCAAAACAAACCTTGGTACAACAACAATCACAAGATTTTATGTGTATGCATTGGAAGTTTTTTTTGACGGTTTGGCTGTTGCGATTTTTTGAGTGCTTATGATATGAATTGGTTTGTTTTAGTTGCAAAAGTGGTCTTGCTGTTGATCATAAAAGTCAGGAGGAGGCTCAAGTCTGGGAGCACAAATTGGGTTGATGTAAGGGGGTGCCATTTTAATTTGTGGATAAAATAGTCTTCAACTTTTGTATGGGTTGTTTGGTGGCTGCTGAGTTATGTTTTGGTTTGCAGCCAACCTCTACTATTGTACTGTTGTTGTTGTGCTTCTCTTGGGCACATTTCTTGCGCTTAAGTTTAGCATTTGTTTCATTAATAAATCTTTTTAGCTTATAAAAAAAACAACAATCCCAAGGAAACTTACCCCACTAGGTGGGATCAGCTAGTGTGGGTTGAATCCCAAATAACTAGATATTAATTAGTTTTTTATGTGCTATAAAGCAATAAAATAGATCATTTATATTTTAGGTTGTTTTCATTTGAACTTAAGAGTAGAATGAAGTTGATTTAGGGAAAATCCTTTTAATTTGGACAACGTAATGTTTTTGCATGTACATATGTGTTGAAATTGATGCAAATCTTCTAGATGATTCTTGATTTTAGAAAAATACAGGCTATAACTATATGTAGAATTAGAAATAATAAAAAGTATAAGGCTAGAAGCCTCTAGTGCTTCAACTAAAGATAAAGAAATTACAAGTGAAATATTAAAATATCTAGAAAAGCTATCACTATCTCACCACTGCTGCATGTCGGTTAGCTTTCCTATAAATAGCCTATCATTGTGAAGTAGGAGGCTAATAAACTATAATCTATAAACTAGTAAGCAATTATTACTAGTCTTCTTGTTTGTACTACTTTCCCATGTAAGCCACTTTAAACATCAATGTTTCCCTTAATTTTCCAGTTAAAAACTAACAACGGGAAATCCCACTTCAGTTGTGAACCTTGAGCCAAATTATACAGTAGCTAAACATGATTCATATTTTCGAAATATTAAACTTTTTAACAATCCTCCTCGCCTCTTCCTCCTCTTCCCAGTTCCCAAATGTTCTCGTGTTTATTGTAGTCTTATAGACATCAGGGAGGCCACATTAAGAGAGTTTGATGATAAATATTCAACCAGATTTATGTGGAGATGACTTGTCAAATGTAATAGGTTCTTCTAAGCTACTTGACAGGCTAATGATTGTGCGAAGAAGATGCATCAACAAGCTTCTGAAGGGGTAAGTATGGCATATTCAAAATAATTTGGTAGAAATTCAACTTTAGATGTTATACTAAGCTTGTTTCGTTGGTATCATGAAAAAATAACTTCTAAACTGGTGATTTTTTGGGCACATTCACAAACCAAATTTAAAACAAAACCACTGAGAGCAAGGTCTTTATAATGATTTCTCAAAAAGTTTTAGTAGATCTTTTTCTTAGTTGACCAAATCAACTTAAGCTTTATATCACCGGTCCCAAGGGTAGATAAAATAAGAGGGTTCTGTTAGGACATTTATAACCAATATAAAACTTTGTCAAATATTTAATATCATGGATGAAATTGAACCTTCATAAAACGGAAAAAATAGAATCTTAGTTGGATCAATTACTTATCTAGGAGCTATCTTTAATACCACATGGTTCTGAATTTTCGCCTTTAAAGTAAGTTTGTTCAAAAAAAGGGACATTAGAATTCCCGTAATGCAATATCATAATGAATCAATGTGCCTATGTTCAACATTTATTATATGTGATAAAAGAATACTATAAAAGGTATACTATTGAAACATTCCATACCTTGCAATCGTTAGCAATCAAAACTAGGATCCACCAAATAAGTAGGTCATGACATTTGTAGGTACGGAAAAGGGGGAAGATCCATCCATGATTAACTCAAAAGTCTGCATTCTGGTGAAAGGAGAAGATCGGCCATCTAAGAGAGCAAAAAACCTAGACAGGACCTAAGAACTCAAAGAGGAACATGAATTTAGCTTTCAATTACAGTAAGCTAGCAACTATTGATGGTAATATCACACTCGACAAAGAAATCTACTTACTTGAATGATCCCAGTTGATAAGGAAACAAACTTTGCACTTCCCATTGCTTCAAACAATTCAATCAACTTTAGAGACAAATTAGTGGCCTTTGACTTCATCAGTTCTCTATAGAGCTCAAGACTACCCACGTCAATATCGACTTGCTCAACAAAGGGAAGGTTCGCCTCAATGGAAAAAACATAAAGATCCTCATCATCTTCATAGCTAAAAGATTGAAGCTTTGGTGTGAAAAGCTCAATCACACAATCCAAATCAAACTCTTCATCAAATCTTAAACACGATATGCTCAAGTCCATTAGCTCAGGAGCATAAATTTTAAACCTCTCAAATTTTCCATAGTATTGGCAACCATGTAGGACGAGACACCTCAAATTCGTGCAACCACTGAAAGGGTCGAGAATCTCTTCTTCCGGACACTCAAACTTGCAATCAACAAGATACAACTGTTGCAAGGAAACAAAATCAAACGTTGTAGTTTCAGTTGTAATGTTTGTTAGATTGAGGGTAGTCAAGGTTTGACAAGCAGAGAGTTGGGGTAGGTTCTGTACAACACAATCAGCACGGATGCTAAGAACCTCAATGCCCTTTGGTATAACGTAGTCAATGATGGAATCCACAATGTACCCATCATTGAGTTCATGGTTGCACTCAAACTTCAGCATGCAAACCTTTTTGTCATGATCTCTACGAAACAAGAAATTGTCCACGAAATCTTGGAAATTGAAAGGATCAGTGAAGGATCGATCATTGAAGTTAAGGACAGGGAGGGATTTCCAAAGGTTCGTCCAACGCTTGCTTAGCACACTGGTCTGAACCGCAGATGTTGCATCTACAAAGGAAAGGATGTGATGGGTTACATCATCTGGCAAGTTGCTGAGTTTGTCCTTCACTGTGCTATTTCCCTCTGCTTGAGTTGAACTCTTTTCAACCTCATTTGAAACATCCATCTTCTTTCCTTCAGACAATAGATTATGTTAAGAGAATACAATAACTTTTCTAACTCCACTTTTTTATTTAAGAAGACATCTTAAAAAATTGCTTCTCTTTCATTTAATAACTTCACAATATTCAATTAATGGTACAAAATTGATGTTTAATGAATTATTCTTTATCATTAACATTTTATCCTAAAAAGTTATTTTCATTGAATGATATCATTGAATTTATTTAAAGAATAATTTCTTTATATTTGGAAAATGGGTTGAATAGGTTGGCTCACCAAAAACTAAAAAAGAAAAAAGAAAAAATTGAAATAAAATTAGAAAAATCATATATGGAAAAGAACTCTTGCAATTACGAAAATTGAAAACTTAATATATTAAGTGAGTGAAATCTGGAAAATGAAATCTAAAAACTGAGACTAACAAATGAAATCTAAAATGTGAAAATTCAAATCTGAAATCTCAAAATTGTTCTTAAATCTCAATCTCATGTCTCTTTGAAAAATAAAGATAAGGTTAGGTCTGAAAATAGAGAAGAGGAAAGAAAAAGGAAGAGACATACGTGGATCCGGAGGCCGAGTTGAACACAAAAAAATAAGGAGGAGGAGTAGGAGGATCGGTTGCAAATGACCACTCAAAATTGTAGTGGTTAAACGTCGTATGTGAATAACCCAAGCTCGCTGGTGGTCTGTGGTTGAACGACTAAACTCGAATGTTGTCTCCTATGTCTTCAGCTTTGAGCGTTCTATCACAATATCTACTGATTTGTAAGTTGTGAAATGAGGTTGAGATCCCTAATCGAATCGGTCATACTAAGTTTTATAGGCAGTTACCCCCACGAGTAGAACATAGCCAACCTATTAACCCACTTACAAACAAGAAATTTTTTTTTTTGTGAAACTCACAAGCCAACCCGATTCGAAAACCCCCAATCCGACCCAACTCGATTGTTTGGTGATCCGGGTAAATTCAAGCCTGAAATCATTTATCACTAAAACCCAGACTCGCATAAGATTCCAACGAAGTGATTTTCTTTTATTTTCAACCACAAATCTTATGGCTGTGTTTGGACGAGGTGTAAAAGACTATAAGAGATAGGAGAAGTATATGAGCCTTGAGAAACGAAAAATGGATTCTTTTTAGTTTAAAAAAAAAATAAAAAAAGGATGTACAATTAATCATTCAAAGGTTGATACTTAATGAACTAATTTTTATAGTTAATATTTTATTCTAAAAATATATGGCCTTGTTTGGATGAGATGTAAAAAAAGTATAAGAGATAAGGATCACAAGTATAAGAGCCATGAAAATAGAAGTGAGTTCCCTCGTTTTAAAATAATTATTGGATCTGCAATTAATCATTCACACTACTAGAAAATTGCTGATTGGCGACCGGCATTGGCAACGAAAATCACTTATTACTAAAACTTACACCCCCCTTGTTTCGGTTCCAACAAAGTGATTTTATTTCGTTTTCATCCACAAATCATAGACTATGTTTGGATGAGGTGTAAAAGACTATTGTCAGGAAAAAAAGAAGTACAAGATGCTTGAGAAACAAAAAGAATGGAGTTTGAAAAAATATGGCTATGTATGGATGAGATGTTAAAAAACTATATGAGATAAGAACATGTGTAAGAGCCATGAGAAATAGACGTGGATTATCTTGTTTTTAAATATTTACCAGATCTACAATTAATCAATCAAAGGTAGAGATTTAATGAATTACTTTATATTTTCATTATTTAATCCTGAAAAAATTGATTTCCTTTTATAAATTTATGGATCTAAGAGCATTTTCAATTGGAGTTATTTAAGGGTTACATAAAGCTAAGCAACCATTACTTACATAATTGCACCATTGGATTGAGGTTAATTAGGTATGCAGGAGTTGCTTGTAAGGGTTGCTTCTATAAACAACCGGTTCTTATATAACAACCTCCAATAAAATAAAGAGAAAAAAAAATAGAGAGCTGCATTGATTATCTTCCCCCGGAATTTGAAATAACAATAGATGTAAATAAAGATGTAGGTAACTTGTGGGGCCCATTTGGAAAACTTTTTATAGTTGCACCATTGAAGTGGAGAGTTGCTTAAAGTAGTATAAAGTAAAAAGTTGTGAGATGGCATAATAGGACTTAAAAAAAGAGAAGTTAATCAACTCCGATGAGAGATACCATTGGAAATGCTCTAAATCAATATAAAATTTAATGATAAATATTAATGATAAATATAATTCATTAAATATCGACTTTTGAATTATTAACTGCACATCGTGCATTAAATTAAATTCTAGAGAATTCACTTTCGTTGTCTAGAAAAAGCCATAAATGTGTGTTTGGATGGAGTATTGTTAAAGAGAAAAGTATTTTTGAGAAAATGAAAGTGAATTCTCTAGAATTTAAATAATTACATGATGTGCAATTAGTAATTCAAAAGTCCAGCAAAAAAAAAAAAAAGTAACTCAAAAGTCAATATTTAATGCATTATTTACATCATTAATATTTTATCATAATTTTGTTATTGAGTGAGATCCTTGAATTTATAAAAGGAAATCAATTTTTTTAGGATTAAAAATTGCAGATATAAAGTAATTCATTAAATATCAATGTTTGAATGATTAATTGCAGATCTTATAATTATTTGAAGACAAGAGAATCCACTTCTATTTTCATGGCTCTTATACTTATAGTTTTTTTTACATCAAATGGTCATATATTTTTAGAACAAAAATTAACAATAAAAATTAATTCATTAAATATCAACCTTTGAATGAATATTTGTACATCCTGTATTTTTTTAAACTCAAAAGAATCCACATGTCGTTTCTCAAGGCTCTTATACTTCTCTTATCTCTTATATCTTTTACACCTCATCCAAACACAACCATAAGATCTGTGGATGAAAATGAAAGGAAACCACTTTGTTGGAAGTGTTAAGACAATTTCCTCTAGAACTTGAGTTTTAATGAGGCAAACTTTCTAAACAAAGGTTAAGAAACCTTAAGATCAATCCCCAAGTTAGTGAATAAATAAACTTTGACAAGAGTAGGGATAGAAAGATTCACACGAAAATATATCTTGGTTCACTCTTTACAAACCAAAGAGCTACATCCAGTCTCTTCTACTTGAAGGCTTTATCACAATAATTTTTCGCATAGTTATGAACATCTTTAAACAGTGAAGGCCAGAAGTAGCCAGTTTGTAGAACTTTTGCAGTTGTTCTCATTCCTCCAAAGTGACCCCCACAGAGTGAAGAATGACAGTGAAAGAGAATATTATGGGTCTCATCTTTAGCTGCACACCTTCTCAACAAGTGATCAACACATTACTAGCATAAATAAGGCTCATCCCAGTAGTACTGCTTAGCTTGCTGAAAAATTCTTTTTCATTGCTGTGAATTAAAATCTGTAAGGACAACATCACTTGCAAGATAATTCACCAGGTCAGCGTACCAGGGTGCTACAACATCATCCACCCATAACAAGTACTCATCTGGGAACTGCTCTAGGATCTCAGAGCTCCTTGTGACTTCATTCTCATCTTCCAATTTGGATAGATGATCAACTACTTGATTTTCTATTCCTTTTTTATCATGGATCTCCATATCAAATTCTTGCAATAGAAGGACTCACCTGATCAGCCTAGGTTTGGCATCCTTTTTGGCAATCAGGTATTTAATGGCTGGATGATCAGTATAAACAATCACCTTTGTTCCAACCAAATATGCTCTAAATTTGTCAAAGGCAAACACCATTGCTTGTAATTCCTTTTTAGGTGTGGTGTAGTTTAGTTGTGCATCTATCAATGTTTTACTAGCATAGTAAATGGAGTGAAATACCTAGTCACGCCTTTGCCTAAGCACAACTCCCATAGCATAATCACTTGCGTCACACATTAGTTCAAAAGGTTTAGACCAATCAAGGGCAATGATTACAGGGGCAGAAATAAGAGCTTTCTTCAAGATCTGGAAAACTTGCAAGCATTCTGAAGTAAAGTCAAATATTTTGTCTTGCTCCAGCAACTAGCATAGAGGTTTAGAAATCCTTGAGAAATCTTTTATAAATCTTCTATAAAAATCGGCATGGCCCAGAAAAATTCTCTCTCCTTTGACTGACTTTGGGGGAGGTAGCTTCTCAATGACTTCTATCTTGGCTTTGTCTACTTCCATACCTTTCTGAGAGACCTTATGACCCAAGATAATTCCTTCTTGCACCATAAAGTGACATTTTTCCCAGTTGAGAACCAAATTCGTCTCTTCACATCTATCCAGCACTTGCTCTAGATTACCAAGGCATCCCTGGAATGATTCCCCAAAGACCAAGAAATCATCCATAAAGATATCCATGGACTTTTCTATCATATTAGAAAATATTGCTATCATACATTGCTGGAAGGTTGCTGGAGCATTACATAGTCCAAAAAGCATATCCTTCTAAAGGCAAAGGTGTCATAAGGACATGTAAATGTTGTCTTCTCTTGATCTTCAGGTGCTACAGCAATTTGGTTGTAACCAGAATACCCATCTAAGAAACAGTAGAACTCCTTCCCCGAGAGTCTACCAAGCATTTGATCAATGAAAGGCAAGGGGAAGTGATCCTTCCTGGTAGCTTTGTTTAATTTTCTATAATCCATACAAATCCTTCACCCACTAACAGTTCTGGTGGGGATCAATTCATTCTTTTCATTTGAGACAACTGTGACTCCTCCTTTCTTAGGCACACATTGAACAGGACTGACCTACACGCTATCAGAAATAGGATAAATTATGCCCGCATCCAGCCACTTGATTATTTCTTTCTTCACCACTTCTTTCATAATAGGATTCAGTCTTCTCTGGCTCTCTATACTGTTTTTAGCATCTTGCTCCAGCAAATCCTATGCATACACAAGGTAGGGCTGATCCCTTTTATATTTGCAATCTGTCACCCAATTGCTCTTTTATGCCTCTTCAACGTTGCAACCAAGCTATTTTCCTATACAGTATTCAAAAGTGCAGAGATTATTACTGGTAAGGTCTCTAACTCCCCCAGATAGACATATTTCAAATGGACAGGGAGTTGCTTCAGCTCTAACACAGGTGGCTTTTCCAAGGATGACACACTGCTTTTAAAAGTTTCATCTGTTACCT
Organism: Ammopiptanthus mongolicus; assembly: GCA_039655645.1. Classification (NCBI taxonomy): domain Eukaryota; kingdom Viridiplantae; phylum Streptophyta; class Magnoliopsida; order Fabales; family Fabaceae; genus Ammopiptanthus; species Ammopiptanthus mongolicus. Next base: position 20,833,193 of record CM077343.1, read on the forward strand.
CCAATGACTCAAATCTTCTAGTCCATCTTGGCTGTTCTATCTTGTTCTCAATTACTTCTGCAATATCTTCATCAGAGGACTCATCAGTTTCACTCGTTGCTGCAACATCTTCCAAAGTATTTGTATCTTTTAGAAACTGATGCTGCACCAACATGTCAAATGATTGAACAAAAGAACATTCCTCCATCCCCTCATCTGGGTATTTAAGTGCATTAAAAACATTGAAGGTGACTTATTGGTCATTCACTCTTATAGTTAGCTCCCCTTTCTGAACATCAATCGGTGTATGACCAGTTGCAAAGAATGACCTACGCAATATGATAGGAACCTCTCTATCTGCCTCAAAATCCAGAATAATGAAGTCAGCAGGGAAAACAAACTTATCAACTTTTGTCAAGAAATCTTCAATTTTTCCTTCTAAGTGTGCTATGGACCTGCCTGCCAGTTGCAAAGTTATAGTAGTTGGTCTAGCTTCTCCAATTCCCAACTGCTTGAATATGGACATTGGCATTAGATTTATGCTTGCACCCAAGTCACAAAGTGCTTTTCCACAGTAAGTATCACCAATTGAACATGGAATTGTGAAGCTTCCCGGATCTTTCATCTTCTGAGGGACCTTGGTTTGTAAGATCATGTTTCATTCTTTAGTCATTGCAACTGTCTCAAATTCCCCCAATCATGGTGCATTATTTTAGTTAGCACATCCTTCATGAACTTAGCATGGTTAGGCATTTGCTACAGCGCTTCCACTAGAGGGATATTAATGTGCAACTGCTTGAGTATCTCTATAAACTTGCTAAATTGTTTATCCTGATGGACCTTCCTCAACCTTTGAGGAAAAGGAGGAGGATGTCTTTCAAGAGTAAGCTTAGGCAGAGATGCTGCAGCATTTCCAGTGTCAGTCCTCGCAGCAAGTTTGCCAGTATTAGCCTTCATCTGCTCTAGCACTTTTTCAACTTCAACTCTTTCTGTTTCAACTCTCTTTTTCTTCTCTGTCACAGCTGGTAATTCAGTCCCACTTCTCAATAGGATGGCTTTACATTGTACCTTTCCACCTGAAGTAGAGGTATTTGGAGTTCCAATAGAGGCTGGCAGAGTACCACTCTCCCTTGTGTTCAGAGCATTGGCCAGCTACCCCATCTAAGTCTCCAAGTTCCTCATGGAAACCCCTTGATTATGAAATTGTGCCTTGGTTTCTGACATGAAAGCTTTCAGTATAGCCTCTAAGGACATCTCCTGATTGGCTTGAGGAGCTTGCTGTTGTGTTACGAAACCAGGGGGTGCATTGTTTTTTCTTGGAGGAAAGTTTGAATTGGATGCTCCTGGTTACAACGTGTGATTATTGTTACTCCATTGAAAATTAGGATGCTTCCACCCTGAATTATTACCCCTATTGTTGTAATTCCCCATGTAGTTAACTGAAGCAGGGTTCCTAAAGTAGTTCTCGAATAAATGCTCTCCTCCACAGAACACAAATGATACAACACTAGTTTGAAACACTTGTTGTTCATTCCCCACTGGTTCACTTGTTGTAGCTTGATTCTGAGCAGTGGCTTGATTACACATAGCCAAAATTTTCACCATGTTTGTCAATGAGGCTAACTGAGCAGAGATAGCAGTTGCATTAGTCACTTCATGTCTTCTTATTGCAGCAACAATTTTGCTAGTACTTAGCCTTGCAGTTGGCCATTGATAGTTGTTGGCAGCTATGCTATCTATCAGTTCGTAAGCTTCATTATAGGACTTGTTTAACAAAGTACCACCAGCAGAAGCATCAAGCATCATTCTTGCTGAAGGCAGCACCCTATTATAAAAGTGTTCCATCTGAATGCATATAGGAATGCCGTGATGTGGGCACTTTTTCAGCAATTCTTTAAATCTCTCCCTGACATCATAAAGTGGTTCATCATCTTGCTGCCTAAAGGAGGTTATATCATTTCTCAGCCTTGCGTTCTTCATTGGAGGAAAGAATTTTGACAAATTTTTTTTCTGCCATCCTATTCCATGTATCAACTGAATTTGGCACCAGAGCAGTTAACCAGTTCTTAGCCTTGCCATTCAAAGAAAATGGAAACAATCTCAGTCTGAATGCATCATCGGTAAGCCCGGGATTCTTGAAATTGTTAGCCACGCTCAAGAACTGTTTTAAGTGCAAATGAGAGTCTTCAGTAGCAGCTCCACTGAACTGCCCCATTACTTGAAGCATTTGGAACATAACAGACTTGAATTCAAAGTGTCCAACAGTGATCTCAGGAACTACTATGCCCGTGTTCATTTTTTCTGGATCAAACGGGGCATAGCCTCTAACTGAGCTTGTCTGATCATTGGCCAGAGCCATTCTGTCAGGTTGCTCTTCGTTTGCCATTTGAAGAGTTTCAGCACTTTCAGAACCTTCAGTACTTTACGGAGAATAGAAATCAACCTCCCTAAGTCAACTACACCTTGATGTTCCCTTGTGGGTCATCTGAATGTTCTTTCAATCTCAGGTCCTAGTTGGAACTCAGGGGTGCTCTGCCTATGCATGCAAGGAAAGAACACCTGATGCTAGAGCAAAACACTGTAAATATCAGTTATTCTAACTAACAGAACTATCAATCTAAAACTTGTAAATTAAACACCATTACAATCCCCGGCAACGACGCCAAAAACTTGTTGGTTAAAAACGTGTTAATGTGCAAGTGTACACAGTCGTGACAAGTAATAAAATGATAAGAGAGATCGTTCCCACCAGGATTTAATGGTATTTAGTTTGCAAGATTAAACCAATCGCTCTAAGTAGTTAAGGTTTCAAAAAGGGTAACAATCAATTGTGGTATGCGTGTTCCAGCAACAAGATTAAAAGCAAAAATAAAGCAATTAAATAAGGTTGGTGAATAGATATGGTAAGACAACTATAGGTATGACTCCTTTGTAACTTCAAACTAGTTTTAGTTATGCTTCGAGTTATGCTGCAGCATCTGGCTCTAGGAAATAAAAGCTATAGTTTCCAAATAATAAAAATAAGGTTCATTAAATGCTCATATTCCCATGCTTATATTAATTACACCCTTTTCGGTTTAAGCATGTTCCAGCTAGCCCAAGGACTTGAAAGATCATTCCTAATTCATTCAATGTTACTAACTTTCCAATTAGCAACTTAATCCTTATCTTTTAATCAAGTCCACTTGCATTACCTTTGTGACACCCCCTTCTGGGACATCACATGGTAACCTATTGCGCTTAGTAAACATGCTGGTTACTTTCAGAAAATAAAATTTTCTAAGTATTTAACTTATTTCGAAATTTGGTGATACAATTTCTTCTTAATTTTGCGACATAACCAACGTAGTTAAACATACATTAGTATATGCATCCGATATTCCATACATACTAAGTCATTATCAGTTCATACATAGGGCCTTTATACTGACAGACCATTCTCAAAAGTCATGGCTCTCAGTAGCCAGAACGGACCGACGAAGTGACTACCCCAAAAAGAAAGGACTCATCCTACAGTTGGTCCCACCTCTAACATGCTTTTGACCTCCCGTACGGGGCCCGTGTAGTGGCGCTGCACTCCCCTGGGTTCATCCCCTATTCGTCGCCCTTCTCCACGCGCTCAAAAGTCAAGGAATGGATCCTCGAATGCTCCAGTGGCATCTTGAGTCCCATCTATACTTAAATATAAACATTTGCCACAAAAGAAGAACCAACCAGAAAATATGCCAGGGTGAGATACCGATATATGGATTCAAGCACGATAACTACATGTGCGACACACCAACAGCATATAAGCATATATAATCATGACGCATAAGATTCTACTAAATAAACAAGTAGTTTATCATAGGGTTTCATACCTGACAGTCATCATCATTTATAAAAATGCATGACACTTCAACATTCAACGTGGGAGATCCCAACATCGTATAAATGAGTTGATCAAACTCGATTGCCAAAAAGGCACACCGTTGTTGCCACAACACACTGTCCAACACAAGGCACAGTGATGACCGTTTTATGGTTTTCATTGTCCACCAAGGCACAATGACACATCGTCTTGAATATCCTGACCACCAAGATATCTAAATTAACACCGTAAGCACGTCTGCATGTAAAACGTTTCATGTCTTGTCACTTTTCTTTTTGTTCTTTCTTTCCTTGTCGAAGCTCAAAGGCTCTCGACCATTCGTGATTTACAACTTAATTTTTAAGATTTTTCATCATTAACGCAGGACACAACGTCCGAGTGCTCAATCACGAAGCCCTAGACCAATGCACCAGTTCTAGGTCCGTGGTGATAGAAAACAACATTCACCTTTAACCACGTTCCCCATAACGTGAAGAGGACACAAAGTCCACAGGACACAAAGTCCACAACACCGTAACACAGATCTCAGATCTACGTGTCATTATCACAGAACACTAGTATCCCGACGTCTCGTATACTAGGTTCACGTTTCAACATTTTCGTCGTTTTTCGTTCCGTGAAACACAAAACCAAAACAAAATCTCCGCAACTTATCCAAGTTGTCAGTTTTAACACCGTTGAGAAAAACTCGCTTACAGAAAATCCTTTCCGTTTGAAATTTATTTATAAACCGTCGATCTACCAATGAAAATTGTTTTCTTTTGGAAGTCTTTTCCAAAACTTCAGTTCTTGGAAGAAAACATTTGAGATCAAATCGCCGTTTCAAACAAATACTGCTATTGTTTTAAAATACCTTCCATAAACCTTTTTGAAACGAATCGTCGTTTAGCATTTTCAAAATGTTATAAGTTAAAATTGACTTTTCCTCTTAAATTAATTTCCTCAACATAATAATTAACTTATTTTTGAAAACTAACTTTTCTACTAACTTTACATTTAACTTTAGAGTTCCTTTCGTAAAACTAGCATCATTGAAAATTTCCAAACATTTCCCAATCAATCATTTGACGTTCCTTGTGAAGCTTTTGAAGGCTTTTATCTCTTTTAATTAATTGAGCACTGACCACTGTCAGGCTTCTCAATTAACAATCAATATCAATAAAATTGACATATCAACGTTATAACAGATAATACAGTTTATAACATGCATTAAAATACTATAACACATAACTGCATATAATAATCAACAGATAAAATAACAGCTAAAAATAAATTAAACAACCACCGCACAGTTCAAACCAATTTATACAAACCAAACGCCGATAACACATAGTTATCGAGAAATCCATCAAGCAATTCCCCTTTACCTCTTGAAGGTAAACCTCCGGATGAATGTTGTTCAATCAGTCCGCAAATTCTCCGATCAATTTCCTGACAAACTCACCAACAACCACCTTCACACAAACAACTCAAATCTTTAGCAAAAATATCAATACAATTCCTTTTCTCCTAGGACTAGGTTCAGCCATCAAGGCTTAAAATTAGCTAGGGATGTCTAAAAATTTCTAACTCTTGGATGAATGATCCTTAGGTATGTTAGAGACATAATCAATACCCCTTAATCAAAAATTTGAACCAAAACCCCTTAAACCAATTAGGTGGGGTTCGGCCAAGCTTGAGAACAAAAGGAAGGAAATTTATTTTCGGTTCATGCTTCTAGATGATTATTGTATACATCATGATAAGTTCATAGAAATTGGTTTCATGATCATAGGATTTTTCTACAATTTTCTAGAGATTTTTTAATCTAAATCCGTAGAATTGAAACATGTGATTTTGGTCTTGAATCAATAAAGTATAGGAAGAAATTAGAGCATATAGATCAAGGTGAGCGAAGTGCACCTCTTAAATGATGAAGACTTGCAAGGATTCAAGCTTCTTTTCCACCAATTTGGCCTACGTTCTTCTTTGAGAAAGTGAGAGAATGAAGAAGTTTGGATGAAGTAAAGAAAGAAATGGGTGAAGGACTTGGAGGAGGAGTTTTATGCGCGGGAGAGGTGAGGGAGAAAGTTGTCCAACTTGGTTAAATTTGAGGGATAGAAGAGTAATTTCACATAGGGATAAAATTGGAATTAAAATAAAAGATTAAGGATAAAATAGTCTTTTCACCTCTAACTTCATAAATATCTAGATATTTTCTAGAGGTAACGATGAGGGTGAGGGCAAAGGTGGCTTTTCATAAATTCCTAGGGGCAAAACGGTCTTTTCCTTTAGGGACAAAAATGTAATTTAGGAAAAAGACCAAGGGTATTTTGGTCTTTTCTCAATGTGAAAGCGTTCAGATATTTTCGTTTGTCATTATGATAGTGGCACACCTTCCTAGGTGATGTGACTTCAAGTTTATCCTTTAGCGGGTCCCGATAAATCCGTATTCAGCTCCGTTAATTACGGGATCTAAGATTTCGCCCGTATAACTTATGTTATTTCACTTTTTAGTACGAAAAACCAATTTTACCAAAGTTGTTGAAAATTCGATTCTAAACCTAACTGTTTCGTTCACGAGACAAAATTGGGTCTTCTGATCAGTAAAATCTTACTGTCAGTGAAAACGCAGATCGAGTTCCGTCTGAATTTTCAACCCAAAATTTAACCGTAACTTTCTACGATAACATAGAGTATGAATATGATCTTATATTATTCAAAATCATACCTCGGATAAAATATAAACTCATTTATATATATTATCAACCTTAAAAGCAGTGAAAAATCGGGGTGTTACAACCTTTCCAAGTTTCAGCAAGCTCAAGTTCTAAATAAGCTGATCAGACTTAAAGAGAGCACATACAAAACAAATTACAAGAAAATGCATCAGCACATCTTCAACATAACTTCAACTAGAAATTCATTACAAATGTATCATACCCATAGTTACAGCAAGTTTAGCTCATGATGAGCTTACAAAAACTAAGAGAAAAATATAAAATGGAGAATGAGTTCATTACAAAAGAAGATGACAAATTGGGAGACAAAAATGGAGGAGGCGCAGCTGCTATCCCTTGCAGTAAAGTTGTCTGATGATGAAGACAAGAGAATGTTCCCTTTTTAGAGTAAAATCTTCTTTCCTCTCTCATTCACTTTTGGGCCAACAAGGTTGGTACACTTTTGTCCTGGCCCAAATCCCTAGTACAGCAACGGTATAGTCGTAAGCCACATGTATAAGCTCGCTACTAGTCCTCTTAGGACACGTCATCAGAAGAGAGAAAATTTTAAGTTCATGTCTTTCAAGGGGCACCCTCTAACTAAGAATGATGCAGCATAGTCCGGAGCATTATTTCCATTTCAACACTTGTAACACCCCGAGTTTATTAATCTTTTTATTTAACTAGTATTTTAAGTAATTGTATTTTATTAGAGGGTCTAGAAAATTAAATAAATTATTTCGAGGCCATAGTCACGCTCTATGCTATCGTAGGAAGCTATGGTTAAGTTTTGGGTCGAAAACTCAGACGGAGCCCGGTCTATGTTTTTCCTTGATAGTAGTGCTTTATTACTATCGAGACCTAATTTGGACCGTGAACGAGACAGTTAGTCTTCGAATCACGTTTTCTATATTTTCGAAAAAGTTCATCCTGACGTTCGAAAATGAAAATAATATATTATATTCAGGCTGATAATCGTTCTAATAGATGATTCGAGCTGTCTTAGGGTTTTTTGAGAACCTTGAGCCAATGATTTTCATACCAGGGCTATCATAAATCATTTGGGGACTCCTACAAATGTCGTGAGGATTTTCAAATTATTGGGACGTGAATTGACCAAATTGCCCTTGGTTAGTTTTTACTAATTACCCACTATTACTTTCACCTTTCTTAAGCCTTAAGCCACCCATTTAATACCCCATTTCACCTTTTTCTCCCCCCTCACCTGCTGGCCCAGCTGCTGCTTCTTCTTCTTCTTCCTTCTTCTTCCTTCATTTTCAACTTCAATTTTCTCAAGCTTCCTCAAGCTTTTTCAAGAAAGTTTGTGAAGCAAAGTTGCTCCTCTCATCCTCCTCTATCACCTAGAAGGTATAGATTTCATCCTTGAGCTCTGAATCTTTATTTTCTCAATTTATTTTCATGAATTTCAATTCCTAGATCTAAACTTCAAAAATCTCTAGAAAATTGTAGAAAAATCATTTTGAGACCAAACCAATTCCTATGAGCTAGTGTCATCCCCTACTATCATAATCCAAGAGCTTGTGATGAAATAAAATCTCTAGCCTATTTACCTTTTAAGGGCCGAATGCATGGGTTTTTGGGGAAAATGGGTTTTTGTTCTTTGTTCTTGGTTCCACATGTTGCATCCCTTAATCATGTAATCCAAGTGATTAGGAGGCCAAATCAAACTCTCACCTATTTTTCATGGTGATGGCCGAAACCCTACCTTGTGAGTTTAAGGGGTTTTGGTTCAAATCTTTGATAATTGATCATTGATTATGCATTAGGTATGCTTAAGGATCATTGATCCAAGAGTTGGTAGAATTTCAATATCCCTAGCCTATTTAATTAATTAAGGGCAGTAGCTAATCCTAGAGATTAGGTAGTTTATGGTTTCATTATTTTAATTTCTGGTTGTGTTTTACTGTATAGAATCTGACAGGACACGAACGCTTGATCGCGCACTCGATTGACTGCTGCGGAGCCGCATTCGAAATCTCTCGGGAAAATCACTAAGGTGGGGGAAAGAACCACAATATCTTCAAGGAGGCAAGCTTTAAATAATATATATTGATATGCGTAGGGCGACCCAAACCCTACTAGAGGTCGTTTGACCGTTAGGTTGATTTTACTGCATATTGAGGTTGTTTGTGCTGTGATTAGATATTTGATATATAATATGTGATATGTGTATGATGTCTATGATATGCTATAATTGATTAAATGTTATTTATTTGTAAGTTGACTTTACTGTTGAATATATATTCTGACTGTTGTTGATGTCTGTTGTGACTGCTGATGTCTGAGTAGAACTAGGTATTGATTTCTGATAAATCGGGTGATGAATGTGTGGTGAGAAAGTCGAGGTTATATATATATATATATATGTCGTAGTGCTCAACCTAGTGATATAGTTGATCAATTTGTTGTTGTGATATGAGTTGATACCCGGTTAAGCCGGATGAAAGTTGGTCGTGGTTGTATATAAGTCGTGGTTGAGGCACTAAGTGTTGATCCTGAGATTAGTCGGTGAGATTCATTTTGCATAGTTGTTATTCATCAATGTGTTGGCATATGGGCGATTTCGATCTTACCTGCGGGGAGATGGTCGTACCGATTAGTTTGGCGTAGGGGCGATTTTGATCTTACCTACGATGAGGTGGTCGTACCCGTTAGTCGAATTGTAGACGGACGGGCGCATATCTAGACCTAGCCTGCGGGCGAGGGGATATGTTGTTACCGAAAGTTGAGTTGTTAACGAACGGGCGAATGCTCCGACCCAGCCTGCGGGCGGGGGAACATGTCATTACCGTAAGTTGCGTTGTTGACGGGCGAATATTCTGACCTGGCCTGCGGGCGGGGGAATATGTCGTATCCATGAGACGATTTGGGCCTGCGGGCTTTAGACCGAACCCTACTTTATGGGGTGGCATAGTGATGATTGGGACACCTTGATCCGTTGGGGATGTCGCATCGTGATCGCGTCTATATAGTCGTTAGTTGCATGAGTGTGAGGGACAGTATTAAGGGAAAAATTATTCGGAAGTCGTTTGGTTGTAACTGTCGTGTTTGTGAGTGTGCCATCTATATAGATTATTTATATCGTTGTTTTTCCCATGTGTGACATATTACTGTTTCTTATCCCCTGTACTTTTCTATGTTGTATTTCTTTGCTCTCGACTGTACGAGAAGACCCTGATGAGGAGTTTCCAGAGGAGATTGACGGAATACCTATTGAGCCCGATGCCGGCGGGAGAGCCTCGGATCCCAATGCTGGGAGGCCATAAGCGCCAAGAGAGGAAGTCGGAGTGCATTTTGTTCTGATGCTATGTTTTTAGTTTTTATTTATTTCGTACTCCGAAGTATTTTATATTTGGGATCAGTGTTATAGGCTCTACTGATGGAGCTAGTACTATTACGTATATATACTTTTATTATGGTATCAGTATGTATTATATGTTTTTAATATTTCCGCAAATTTTATACTGCTACGCTATGCTATAACGCTAATAATTATAAGTCGGGTCACCAATGAGACATTCTAGGAAGGGGCTGTCTCATTTTATGGTATCAGAGCAGTTCGATTCTAATATCGGACTGTGTGGTTTGGGAAGTATACTAGCATTGACGGTTATGTCCGCATTGGGTACTAACTGTGTTAGGAAAAGGGTAGTGTGTCCGATGCGTATGTTATCGAGAGTGATAACTATTCTGTTCGTAGGCCAAATGATATATATGTCGGTTGATTTATATTGAATGTTGCTTTATTCTTGTTGGGAATAACTGAGGATCTGGGGAATTTCGCTAAGCGAAATTAATCTTGCTATGCGAAATATTTTGTCGCTAAGCGAATTTTGCCTTGCTGAGGGATCCAGATAAGTTCCAATCACTGTCTCAATTTTGCTAAGCGAAATTGATCTCGTTGAGCGATCCCGAGAGGTTTCAAATGGTGCATCGCTGTCTCAATTACGCCAAGCAAATGGATCCTCGCTAAGCGAAATTCATACAGTTTCGCTAAGCGAATTGAGTCTCGCTGAGCGAAATTCATTCTATTTCGCTAAGCGAATGGAGTCTCGCTAAGCGAGACCTTGTTTTTGCCTTTTTTCCTTGTTTTGTTTCTTTTTCTGAAAAGCTGAATAAGCCGCAAGCTTATCATATGTCTTATGAATCGAAGCTAATATTTTTCCTTGCCAGGAAGAAATGGTTCGCGGAAGACCTAGAGGACGTGGCGGAAGGGCCACAGCGAGTGCCGCTGAGCTCGGAATTGGATACGAAGCAAGTTCCCACGCTGTCGATGGGATAGAATCAACTAAAACCCTGAGGACAGTTAGGGAACTGGCAACGGCAATGCTGCACCAAACGCAGCAGAACGCTCAACTGCTACAGTTGACCATGCAACAACAACAGAGACAAAATCAGCAAGGTGAAGTTGTGAGGGAAGACACTGGGCTGAATATATTTTTGAAGGGGAAGCCGCCGCAATGCAATGGCGACTTCAACCCAGAGGGAGCTGAACTCTGGATACAAGAGTTGGAGAAAATCTTTGCGGCGATTCACTGCCGTGAGGACAGAAAGGTAACATATGCATCCTTCATGCTGATAGGAGGTGCAGAACTGTGGTGGAAAGACAAGCAGAGGATGCTTGAAGCTGAAGACAGACTCATCAACTAGGGACTGTTTCGGGAATGCTTTCTGGAGAAGTACTTCCCCGGGATGATTAGGAGAGAAAAAGAGAAAGAGTTTATGGGTCTGAAGCAAGGGACCATGTCTGTTGGGGAGTACTCTGCAAGATTTGAGGCGCTGCTCAAATTTTCTGAATTCTACCAAAGGTTCCTTGATGAAGAATGGGTTTGCAGACGCTTTGAAGACGGCCTGAAATATGAATTGCAACGGGTGATTGCACCACTGAACATCATCCGACTGCCTGTGATGTTGGAGAGATGTTCTGTCATCGAGAACATTGACAAGAAGCGAGAGCTGCAGCAAGGTAGAACTGGAGGACCTACTCGGAGGTTTGACCAGAGAGGTCGAGGCGGAAAGGGAAGATTCCAGACGAGACAGAGGCCTTATGACTGTCAGGCCGCAAGACAGACTGAAGGACAACTCCAACCAAGTGGCTACTTCAAGTGTTGAGGAACACATACAATTCGGGACTATCCGATAAAGGAGACTCGCCAGTGTTTCCGATCTGGCCAAGTGGGTCACATAGCGCCAGAATGTACACAAGGAGCGAGGTACAATACAGGCGGGCAGGGCCCAGTGACCAGGACTCAAGGAACTGGACAGCAAGACCACAAGCCATCGGAAGGTTGTTTACCATACGAGGAGATGAATCCTCCCAATCCCCTGATCTGATACAAGGTATGTGCCTAGTGTTAGGTAAACTCTTATCTGTATTGTTTGACTCGGGAGCTACTCGTTCTTTCATATCCCAAGAGTGTGTGGATCATTTGAAGTTGCCTGTCTCTTTACTTCCCTATGACTTAACTGTTTCTACTCCTACCAATAATTCTTTGACAACCATAACTGTCTGTTTAAATTGTCTTATTGTCATTGAGAATCGAGATTTTTCTGTTGATCTCATTTGCTTACCTATGCATCAACTTGATATAATTTTAGGCATGGATTGGCTTTCGGCTAACCATGTAGTGTTAGACTGTTCTAAAAAGACCATATCTTTTCCTAAGCAATCTTGATTAATGCCTGCCAAGGATAGTAAGCTAGGTAGTAAATCTCAGAGACACGTGTTGCTACTCTCCGTGGAAGCTAAGGAATCTCCTACGTTGGATTCGTTGCCTGTAGTGCGGGAATTTTAGGAAATTTTCCCTGATGACGTTCCGGGCTTACCACCTGAGAGAGAAATAAAGTTCGCTATAGATCTGGTACCGAGAACTGGACCGATTTCGATAGCACCTTATCGAATGGCTCCAGCGGAGTTAGTGAAGCTGAAAAAGCAATTAGACGACATGTTGGTTAAGGAGTTTATAAGACCGAGTGCCTCACCTTGGGGAGCATCGGTGCTGTTCGTCAAAAAGAAGGACGGAAGTTTGAGGCTGTGTGTGAATTATCGACAGCTGAACAAGGCGACAGTTAAGAATAAGTATCTGTTGCCTAGGATTGACGATTTGATGGACCAGCTGAAAGGAGCGCTAATATTTTCGAAGATTGACTTAAGATCTGGTTATCACCAGATTCGAGTCAAGAGGGAGGATATATCGAAGACGAGTTCAGGAGCCGATATGGACACTACGAGTACCTGGTTATGCCTTTTGGCGTAACTAATGCTCCAGCAGTGTTCATGGATTACATGAACCGGGTTTTCCGACCATTCTTAGATAAGTTTGTTGTTGTGTTTATCGACGACATTCTTATTTATTCCTTTGATCGAGAAGAACATTAGGAACATCTTAGGATTGTGCTTCAAGTGTTAAAGGACCGACAACTTTATGCAAAGTTGACCAAGTGTGAATTCTGGTTAGAAGAAGTACAATTCTTAGGTCATGTGATTAATCGTGATGGGATAGCTGTAGACCCAGCAAAGGTTGAAGCTGTAGTGCAGCCCTAAGTCGGTGAGTGAAATACGAAGTTTTCTGGGCTTGGCTGGTTATTACCGAAGGTTCATCGAAGGATTCTCGAAAATCGCGTTGTCAATGATGCAGTTAACAAGGAAGGGAATACCCTTTGATTGGACGGATGAATGTGAGAGGAGTTTTCAGGATCTGAAATGGAGGCTGACTACGTCACCAGTATTGACGTTACCGGATTCTTCAGGACAGTTTGACGTGTACTGCGATGTATCATATCAAGGACTGGGTTGTGTCTTAATGCAAGACCGGAGAGTGGTAGCATATGCGTCGCGGCAGCTAAGAACTCATGAGAGAAATTATCCGACTCATGATTTGGAGCTAGCGGCCATAGTGTTTGCTTTAAAGATATGGCGACACTATTTATATGGAGCTAAGTTTATAGTGTACAGTGACCATAAGAGTTTAAGGTATCTATTTGATCAGAAAGAGTTAACCATGAGGCAAAGGAGATGGATGGAATTCATAAAGGATTATGAATTCGATCTCTAATACCATCCAAGAAAAGCGAATGTAGTAGCGGATGCGTTAAGTAGGAAATCCTTGCACGTATCTGCCATGATGGTGAAAGAACTGGAACTGGTTGAACAGTTTAGAGATTTGAATCTAGGCATGGAATTATCTAGGGATAAGATACACCTAGGAATGGTCACAGTAACGAGTGACTTTTTGAACACAATCAGGGAGAAGCAGGAGGTTGATCAGTATCTTCAGAAAGTAAAGGAACAAGTGATAGAAGGCAGAACTTTTGAGTTTAGGATTAATCAAGATGGAGTCTTGAGGTATGGTAATAGGATTTGTGTGCCAATGGATATAGAACTAAGAAGAATGATCTTAGAGGAAGGGCACAAGAGTAGGTTGAGTTTTCATCCAGGAGCTACCAAGATGTACCAAGACTTAAAGAAAATGTTTTGGTGGCCTGGAATGAAGAAGGAGGTAGCCGAGTATATGTTGGCTTGCTTGGTGTGTCAAAAGGCGAAGATAGAACACCAAAAGCCAGCAGGACTGCTACAATCTTTAGATATCCCAGAATGGAAATGGGATGGAATATCTATGGATTTCGTGGTTGGTTTGCCGAGGACTAACAAGAGGCATGATGCAATTTGGGTAATCGTTGATAGGTTGACGAAGTGTGCTCACTTCTTACCTATTGGCGAAAGTTATACATTAGAAAAGTTAACCCAAATCTACATCAAGGAAGTAGTAAGGTTGCACGGAGTGCCTTCTAGTATTGTTTCAGACAGAGATCCTAGATTTACATCTAGATTCTGGAAGCAATTACATGAGGCTTTGGGAACTAAGTTAAGGTTGAGTTCTGCTTATCATCCTCAGATGGATGGTCAGTCAGAACAAACGATTCAATCGCTGGAAGATCTCTTAAGAGCTTGTGTTTTGGAACACACGGGAAGTTGGGAGGAGTTCTTACCATTGATTGAGTTCACCTATAACCATAGTTTTCATTCAAGTATAGGTATGGCACCTTACGAAGCATTGTACGGCAGGAAGTGTAGAACGCCATTTTTTTGGTATGAGAATGGAGAAAGTCAAGTGTTAGGACTGGAGGTAGTGCAGCAGATGACGGAACAGATCAAGAGGATACGGGAAAAGATGAAAATCGCAAAGGACAGGCAGAAGAGTTACAGCGATAAGAGGAGAAGACCGTTAGAATTCCAGGAAGGAGACCATGTTTTTTTGAGAGTGACTCCGAGAACTGGCATTGGCAGGGCAATAAAATCTAGAAAGCTTACTCCTAGGTTCATTGGATCTTTTCAAATTCTTCGCCGAATTGGTCCTGTGGCCTATCACATCGCTTTACCCCCAAACTTATCCAACCTTCATGACGTCTTTTATGTCTCTCAGTTGAGAAAGTACTACCCTGATCCATCACACATCTTAGAACCAGAGTCAATACAATTAAGAGATAATCTTGAGTACGAAGCTCTACCAGTTAGGATCGCGGATAGAAGGATAAAGGAGCTCCGAGGTAAAAACATTCCGTTGGTCAAGATCATATGGAATGAAGCTACCGAAGATGCTACCTGGGAACGTGAAGAGGACATGCAACAGCAATATCCGAGCCTATTTTAAAAAGGTACGTCGAATTTCGGGACGAAATTCTTTTCAAGGGGAGTAGTAATGTAACACCCCGATTTTATTAATCTTTTTATTTAACTAGTATTTTAAGTAATTGTATTTTATTATTATTAGAGGGTCTAGAAAATTAAATAAATTATTCCAAGGCCATAGTCACGCTCTACGCTATCGTAGGAAGCTATGGTTAAGTTTTGGGTCGAAAACTCAGACGGAGCCCGGTCTGCGTTTTTCCTTGACAGTAGTGCTTTATTGCTATCGAGACCTAATTTGGACCCGTGAACGAGACAGTTAGCCTTAGAATCACGTTTTTTATATTTTCGAAAAAGTTCGTCCTGGCGTTCGAAAATGAAAATAATATATTATATTCAGACTGATAATCGTTCTAATAGACGATTCGAGCTGTCTTAGGGTTTTTCGAGAACCTTGAGCCAATGGATTTCATACCAGGGCTATGATAAATCATTTGGGGACTCCTACAAATGTCGTGAGGATTTTCAAATTATCGGGACGTGAATTGACCAAATTACCCTTGGTTAGTTTTTACTAATTACCCACTATTACTTTCACCTTTCTTAAGCCTTAAGTCACCCATATAATACCCCATTTCACCTTTTTCTCCCCCCTCACCCGCTGGCCCAGCTGCTGCTTCTTCTTCATCTTCCTTCTTCTGCTTTCTTCTTCCTTCTTCTTCCTCCATTTTCAACTTCAATTTTCTCAAGCTTCCTCAAGCTTTGTCAAGAAAGTTTGTGAAGCAAAGTTGCTCCTCTCATCCTCCTCTATCACCTAGAAGGTATAGATTTCATCCTTGAGCTCTCAATCTTTATTTTCTCCATTTATTTTCATGAATTTCAATTCCTAGATCTAAACTTCAAAAATCTCTAGAAAATTGTAGAAAAATCATTTTGAGACCAAACCAATTCCTATGAGCTAGTATCATCCCCTACTATCATAATCCAAGAGGTTGTGATGAAATAAAATCTCTAGCCTATTTATCTTTTTAAGGGCCGAATGTATGGGTTTTTAGGGGAAAATGGGTTTTTGTTCTTTGTTCTTGATTCCACATGTTGCATCCCTTAATCATGTAATCCAAGTGATTAAGAGGCCAAATCAAACTCTCACCTATTTTTCATGGTGATGGCCGAAACCCTACCTTGTGAGTTTAAGGGGTTTTGGTTCAAATCTTTGATAATTGATCATTTATTATGCATTAGGTATGCTTAAGGATCATTGATCCAAGAGTTGGTAGAATTTCAATATCCCTAGCCTATTTAATTAATTAAGGGCAGTAGCTAATCCTAGAGATTAGGTATTTTATGGTTTCATTATTTTAATTTCTGGTTGTGTTTTATTGTATAGAATCTGACAGGACTCAAACGCTCGATCGCGCACTCGATTGACTGCTGCGGAGCCGCATTCGGAATCTCTCGGGAAAATCACTAAGGTGGGGGAAAGAACCACAATATCGTCGGGGAGCCAAGCTTTAAAAAATATATATTGATATGGGTAGGGCGACCCAAACCCTACGAGAGGTCGTTTGACCGTTAGGTTGATTTTACTGCATATTGAGGTTGTCTATGCTGTGATTGGATATTTGATATATTATATATGATATGTGTATGATGTCTATTATATGCTATAATTGATTAAATGTTATTTATTTGTAAGTTGACTTTACTGTTGAATATATGTTCTTACTGTTGTTGATGTCTGTTGTGACTGCTGATGTCTGAGTAGAACTAGGCATTGATTCCTGATAAATCGGGTGATGAATGTGTGGTGAGAAAGTCGAGGTTATATATATATATATATATTCAACCTAATAATATAGTTGATCAGTTTGTTGTTGTGATGTGAGTTGATACCCGGTTAAGCCGGATGAAAGTTGGCCGTGGTTGTATATAAGTCGTGGTTGAGGCACTAAGTGTTGATCCTGAGATGAGTCGGTGAGATTCATGTTGCATAGTTGTTATTCATCACTGTGTTGGTATACGGGCGATTTCGATCTTACCTGCGGGGAGATGGTCGTACCGATTAGTTTGGCGTAGGGGCGATTTCGATTTTACCTGCGGGGAGGTGGTCGTACCCGTTAGTCGAATTGTAGACGGACGGGCACATATCTCGACCTAGCCTGTGGGCGGGGGGATATGTCGTTACCGAAAGTTGAGTTGTTAACGAACAGGCGAATGCTTCGACCTAGCCTGCGGGCGGGGGAACATGTCGTTACCGTAAGTTGCGTTGTTGACAGGCGAATATTATGACCTGGCCTGCGGGCGGGGCAATATGTCGTATCCATGAGACCATTTGGGCCTGCGGGCTTTAGACCGAACCCTTTTTTCTGGGGGTGGCATAGTGATGATTAGGACACCTTGATCCGTTGGGGATGTCGCGTCGTGATCGTGTCCATACAGTCGTTAGTTGCATGAGTGTGAGGGATAGTAGTTAAGGAAAAAATTATTCGGAAGTCGTTTGGTTGTAACTGTCGTGTTTGTGAGTGTGCCATCTATATAGATTATTTATATCGTTGTTTTTCCCATGTATGACATATTACTGTTTCTTATCCCCTGTACTTTTCTATGTTGTATTTCTTTGCTCTCGACTGTACGAGAAGACCCTGACGAGGAATTTCCAGAGGCGATTGACGGAATACCTGTTGAGCCCGATGCCGGTCGGAGAGCCTCGGATCCTAATGCTGGGAGGCCTTGAGCGCCAAGAGAGGAAGTCGGAGTGCATTTTGTTCTGATGCTATGTTTTTTGTTTTTATTTATTTCGTACTCTGAAGTATTTTATATTTGGTATCAGTGTTGTAGGCTCTACTGATGGAGTCGGTACTATTACGTATATATACTTTTATTATGGTATCAGTATGTATTGTAGGTTTTTAATATTTCTGCAAATTTTATACTGCTACGCTATGCTATAACGCTAATAATTATAAGTGGGGTCACTAATAGGACCTCCTAGGAAGGGGTTGTCTCAACACTCAGTAAGCCAGAACCTGTTGTGCACCAGAGACACACTTTTAAGCTCCAAAACAATTCAAAATAATAAATTTATCCTGATGGCATATAGAAACTCTAAACTACTCAAAAACACGTAAAACCTAAACACAAAACACTCAAAGACAACCAAAATTCAAGCTAGGAAAGCATAGATAACTCTCATTTCTAAGAGTTATCAAGAGTTATCTAGAGCCAAATTTACAAGTAATTAAAACAATAGAAATCAAATCGAAAGCAATTGAAATCAATAAAAGGAAAGACGCTATATTTATTCACATAAGCATGTCTTGGGCATAGCCTTAATTCCTAGAAATAAAAAGACTACTCAAGCATTGCTATAAGTATGACAAGCTTAAAAGAAAAAAACATAATTAAAAATAAAAAAAAGGGAAGAAAAGAAATCCTAGTTTCTAAACCCAAAACACCAATTAAAACCATTGTATGGCAACCAAACACCCTATTTATAAATTGGGACATCATTGAGACCCAATCAAATACAAACTGATCACAAATCTTATCAAAAATTCCCAAAATATCGTTGATGCTACTTATCTCCTTCTTCAATTGGATTCTAATTCTTCTATTTGTAATTGAATTCAAGTGTGGGTCGCTGACCTCCTTATCTTCTTTTCAATTCAATTATCAATTGAATCCTGGTAGGACGGCGACACTTCTTGTTAACTTTCTTCCCTGAGGCTTCAATTGCAATTGACATTTTCTTCTTTTCCCTGTAGCTTCACGTGACTTGCAATTTGAACTTTACCATAATATATCAATTGGTCGTGGGGCCTAATTGATATCATCTCTCAAATTATGATTGAAAACCAAGAGAACTCCAATTGATAGAACGCAAACCTCCTTGCACTGAATCCATGTAATTAAGGTGCTTTGACACCTTTATTTTACATGCGGTCCCACTGTCTTTTCTTAATTGTCAAAGCCAAGTTAATGCAATTTCTCTTAACCTCTGAACGTAAAGGGTGCTTTATATCAAATTACGAAAAGCTTCATTTCAACTCTTCCGAGCCTCAATTAGCATCAAATCTGCATCAAAACACACAAACCACCGTAGTAATCCACTGTAAAAGAAAAACTAATAAGATATTAAATAAAATACCTAAACTAACATGAAAATGCATGCAAAATAATAATGAAATATGATGAGAAATCACACTCATCAGTACTCAACTTGGTGGCTTTATTGATATGGTTTGTGATGATTAAGGAGTAATCTTCATGGTAGAGGGTGTTAATCCTTAGTGTGTATAGGATATGGGGTTGAGGTATTAAGCCACTGATCAGGAGATGGGTCGTGAGGGTCATACTAGACTGCATTTGTCGTCGTTATATTCACAGCAGTGTAGATCTGGGATTACACGAGGTCAGAGTATGAGTGCGGGTATGGATTATGACAGGACAAGTGCTTGGTAGGCCTTGAGGATGCAACTGGGTACCACAAGCTCCACAAGAGACCTGTAGTATGGCCCCTATTATGTCGTGGTGTTGGAGCAGCCTGAATATCTTGACACGTATTGCATATTCCAAAGTCCTTATCTAGGGGTAAGCTTTCTAGATTTTTGGGCTCTGTTGATTCCAGTTCTTGGTGTAGCTCTCAAGAAAATATGATCTCAATCTTGGAATTCTAAGAGTCTTCTCCTTTTATTACTATAGCTTCGTTGCCTATCTTGTGCGCCTGCATCTTTTCCTTATCAGATTAACTTGTTCCGTTGTTTGTTGTACCACCTCAGGTCCTAAGATTTGATTCTCTCCTGTCTCGTATCAACACAACGGAGTTCTACACTTTCTGTCATACAAAGCCCCATAAGATGTCATACCAATACTTGAATGGAAACTATTGTTATAGATGAATTCAATTAGTGGCAAGAACTTGTCCCAACTTCCTGTCTATTCCAAAACACAAGTCTTTAACAAATCTTCCAATGATTGAATTGTTTGTTCAGACTGACCGTTTATTTGAGAATGATAAGTTCAACTTAACCTTAACTTAACTCCCAAAGCTATTAGAATTGAGTATTTAAAAATTTCTTGAAAAATACGCTTCTTTTTCAAATGATGTAAGATTAAGGATGTCAAATCTTAATTTCTTGAAAAGAGTGAATATGCCAAAACAAAAGGAAGAAGTATAGAAGAAGAGGGTTATAGAACAATACTTATAATAAAAAAATTATATCAAACAACAAAGCAATTAAAATAAAAATTGAGCCAATATAGTAATAATTGCAAAATGTAAAGAGCTGAGGGAAGAAGAAAATCACATAAGGATTTTATACTGGTTAGATCACAACCTGAGTGATCTACATCTAGTCCCCAAGCCAAGCTTGAGTGTTTCCACTATACCAAAAGTTTGTACAACCTATAGATACCTCACTCTACATACAAACCTCAACCTTCACGGGAAACCCACTAGTGCACGAAGCACTTTTAACGTTTGTTAAAAGTGACTTTTGTAACACCCCGATTTCATGCTTTCTAATATCAGTAAATTATATATATGAGTTTATATTTTTATCTGAAATTTAGAAAATGAATTAAAATAAACTGAGACCATAGTCACGTTCTACGCTATCGTAGGAAGTTACGGTTAAATTTTGGGTCGAAAACTCAGATGGAGCCCGGTCTGCGTTTTCACGGACAGTAGTGTTTTATTACTCAAAAGACCTAATTTTGATTCGTGAACGAGACATTTAGTCTTATAATCACATTTCCAACATTTTTGCTAAAATTGGTTTTGAGCCCTAAAAAGTGGAATAATAATAAACTATTCAGGCGAAAACTTGAATCGGGAGACAAACGAAGCTGCAAATGGATTTATCGGGATCCGCTAACGGATAATCATGAAGTCACATTAGGTCACATCACCTTGGGATGTGTGCCAATATCATGATGGATTTTCAAAATATCTGGACGCGAAAAGACCAAAACGCCCCTGACCTTTTTAACAATTACAACTTCGTCCTTGTGTAAAATGACCATAATGCCCTTAAGTGAGATTTTTTGGACAATCCTACCCTCCCATTCGGCCACTTCCCTTCATAATCCCTCCATTGCCTTTGTTCTTCATTTCTTCTTCATTTCTCCATTTTTCTCCTTACTTTCTCCATTTTTCTTAAACAATCCTTAAAGAAATTTGTGAAGCAAAGTTGATAACCTTGCTCACCTTCATCATCTAGGAGGTATGGACTTCTTCCTTGGTCTCTTAATCTCCATATTCTCCATTGAATCTTGGGGTTTTCTCTATGATCAAGTTTATGATCCAAAACTTCAAAAATCTCTAGAAAATTGTAGAAAAATCCTTTTAATGTCAAACCAATTTCTATGATTTAGTTTCATTCTCTTCTCTCCCAACACAAGAGCTTGTAACCAAGAGAGCTCTCTAACCCATATGGGTATGAGAGGCTGAACCTACTAAATTTTGGGGGAAATGGGTTTTTTGTTCAATTTTTGTGAAATGATTCTTGATTTCACCTTTCTCATTCTATGATCATGGAATCCAAGTGATTAGAAAATCAATTCAAACTCTAAACTATTTTTATCCATGATGGCCAAACCCTAACTTGATTGGTTGGATGGGTTTTGGTTCAAATCTTTGATAATTAATCATAGATTATGTCTTAATTATGCATAAGGATCATTGATCCAAGAGTTGGTAGAATTTCAACACCTCTAGCCTATTTAAATAAATAGGGGCAGAACCCTAGTCATAAGGATTAGGGAAGTTTTGATTGAACTGTATTTATTTCTAGTTGTGGTTTGTTATGAAGGATCCGATGGTGTTCGTACATACGAAAGCACGCACGATTGACAATTGCAAAGCCGTAGTCGGAGTTGCACGGGAACATTGTTCAGGTGGGGGAAAGAACTACAATATCGTCGGGGAGGCAAGATTTAAAATAATATATATATTAATATGCGTAGGGCGACCTAAACCCTACTAGAGGTCGTTTGACCGATAAGTTGATTTTATCGTATATTGAGGATGTATGTTCTGTGATGGGATGTTTCATATAATATATGTAATATGTATGTTGTGTCTATTATATGTTTATGGTTACTTAATTATTTATCTGTGAGTTGATTTTTAGTATTGAACTTGTTTCTGGTTGTTTTATGACGTGATGTTGTGATTGCTGATGTCTGAGTAAAGATAGTCAGTAAATTCTGATAAGTTGGGAGATGAATGTGTGGTGAGAAAGTTGAGGATATATATGTTATAGTGCTCAACTTAAAGATCCAGTTGATCTGTTTGCGTTGTGATTTAAAGTTGATACCTGGTTAAGCCGGAGAAAGTCGGTCGTGGTTGTTATAAGTCGTAGTTGAGACACTAAGTGTTGATCCGAGATGAATCGGTGAGGTTCATGTTGCATAGTTGTTGTTCATCACTGTGTTGGCGTACGGGCGATCGATCTTGCCTACGGGGAGATTATTGTACCCATTAGTTGTGAACGGGCGAATATCCCTACCTGGCTTGCGGGCGGGGGGATATGTCATTACCGTAAGTTGCGTCGTTGACGGGCGAATATTCCGACCTGGCCTGCGGGCGGAGGAATATGTCGTACCCATGAGGTGAGTTGAGCCTGCGGGCTGGTTGCTGAACCTTGCATTACGGGGGGTGGCACAAAGATGAACGAGACATCTTGATCTGTTGGGGATGTCGCGTCGTGATCGCGTCCATATAGTCGTTAGTTGCATGAGTGTAAGAGACAATAGTTAAGAGAGAATGGCTTGGGAGATGATTGACTGACACTGCTGTGTTGTTAAGCGTTGGTATCTATATAAATTATTTTATAGTTGTTTTCCCATTTATGATGAGTTGCTGTTTCTTATCACCTATATTTTCTCTATGTCGTATTTTATTTATTCTCGATCGCAGGAGAAGATCCTGCGGAGGAGTTGCCAGAGGAGATCGATGGCATACCTGTTGAACCAGATGCTAGCGGGAGAGCCCCGGATCCTAGCACAGGTGGACTGTAGAGCTTGGGGGTTTTCACTACCCTTGTCATAGTCGTATGGGGATTAGTAGTCCTAGTTGTTATGACCAGTACATGGGTTTGAACAAAATGTATTTTTGGGGCCAGGAGAGGAAGTCGCTTGTATTTTATTTTGCTACCATGCTTTCATTTTATTTACTAGTTGGGTACTTTGAGACTTTTTAATGCCGGTTGTTGTTTTCAGTATAAATTATTACGGTATCAGTGTATGAATTGTTTTAATATTTTCGCATTTTTATATTACCATGCTGCGCTGTAACGTTAAGAATTTGAGTTTGGGTCACCAATGGGACCTCCGAGGAAGGGATTGTCTCAACTTTTAATGTCAGTTTAAGACCAGACGTTAATACAGATGACATTAAAAGTGTGACCTTTAACGTCCGTTCTCAACCGACGTTAAATATATACCTTTAATGTCTGTTGCCTAGACAACCGACGTTAAAAGTGTATATTTTCTTTAATGTTGGTTATTCATTATATATCCCTTTCCCAGCTCCTTGCAAAATTCTACAAAATCAGTACACTCATACAATCAGAATTCTAACAAGTCCAGAATACAAAATTTGCAATATTATTTACTCAACAAGTCCAACTGCAATTCGGAATTCTCTATACATGCAAAATTCCACAACAAGCTAGTATATATATATAAACTAATCAATAACTTCTAAGTATGCAGGAGCTATTTTTTCTACTCTTTTCTCTACAGCATACTTAAAAAAGAAGGTTGCAAAGCGCACCCTCAAGTCTTTGAATTCTTGTTTAGTGAGAGGAGACTGATCGTTGAAAGCCTGCACAAGTTCAAATAAACTCAACATTAAATTAAGTTATCAACAAAATCAAAATATAATCAATTAACTTGAAAATTAATTACCTTCGTCCATCCGTCGGTAATAGACACTGAGACAATGTTCAACATATGAAACATCACATAGAAATCACACTTCCAACTGTGTAATTGTCTACGAGACTACAAATGAATATGAAATTGGAAATAAAGTTAATGTATATATAGTAATGATAATAATAATAATTACTATTAATAAACTACTTACCTTTAGGATATACCAATCAGGATTTGATTTTGACTTGGAAGACTTACTTTTCTCATTTGCACAAGAAATGCTACATGCCTTCATAGCTCTATGATAAACAAATTATTCATGTCAATTATATATTTATAAAATAAAAGCAAATGTTACAAATTAAATTAAATAAAATTTTATGTACGTATTGATTGAGACCACCACCTCCTTCATTGGATCATAGTGACACGAGCAGAAGATGACGACAGTATGCTTGCTAGGAATAAGTAGGTGCAACTACCAATGGCTATTCCTTACGAATGGTGCTATATATATATATATATATATATATATATATATATATATGTTTCCCATTTCTTTCCATTAGGGTCTGCATGTATGTACCGACTTTAGTGTGATCAGTCATGAAATTACCAAGAATGAGGGTCGGGTCTAAGAATCCATAAACAGTATCGCTGCCCCTCTTAAGTAATTGGCGATGCATATACCTAAGATTTGCAATAAGTTGATGTTAATTACATAATATATTGAAATAAATTATAAAATTGTAATACCTAATTTAAGATGCAATAGAAGGTCACAAAATGTACTTACTTGCATCAGATACTTAGAATTGTGTTGGCTATCCATTCACCATCAGTGCAAAATTGACCAATATCGTCACCAGTGATGCTAAGATGAGGTTCTCCCACATAGCCATCATATTCCAATGGAATTTCAAAAATATCATTAGGATAATCCACACCAAATGCAAACAGACAAGCTAACGGAGACTGATAATGCGTTATCGGCTTTGGCTTCAGCTTCAATTGTAAATAAAGAAAACATAAGTAATTGAGAATAATTATGAATACCTGGGACAACTCCAACTCCCGCTGCGACAACTCCAACTCCCGCTTTTCCAACTCCAACTCCCGCTTCGACAGCTCAACCTCCATATGTGAAGGTTGGACAACTTCTTGAGATTGCATGGATGAAAACTCCTTCAAAAGCGTTTGCATGAAGGTGGGGTCCATTAGAAGCGAAAACATAAGCTCTTGTCTAAAAGATGGGTCGGAAATAACGTCCTATTTAACCTCTTCTTTGAGCTCCTCCTTATTGATCTCCTGCTCGACCTGCCTACGTCACCCGCGTGTTCCATGAAATTTCTTAATGCCCATCATCCCTGGAACACCATGAACACAACCAGGGTGGTCGTCTTTCCCTAGAGCAACAGCCAAGATATCCGAACATCCCTGTGGAATGAAGGATCCTTGAGAGCTTTGTTCCTTCAGCTTCTCCTACAAAGACAAAATTTAAATAAATGTGTAAGACAATGTGTTTCAATTACAAGTAGAAATGTAGTATGTTTAATTTGTTACTTACAATCTTTTCAGCAACAACGCGTGTGGCTTCAACTTTAAAATTTCTAGATTTAGTCTCTCGACCTTCCACCCATGTGTCCTCGCGTGGGGGTGGAGACGGAGGATCAACAATTTCACATACTTCTTCTCCTGCTTCTACCCGCTCTTTCAACTTCTCCTTCCTCTTTCTCAACTTCTCCTCCATCAACTTCTTGTCCACCAATCTATACCCACCTTGAGACATGGTGTGGGAGTGGACATTCTTCGCCTGACTCGCCTTACCCTTTTCCCTTTTAACCAGAAACTCAAGACTGGCTCAGCTCAAAACAAATCTATCCCACGTATCCTTATTAAGTAAGGAGTAAACATCAAGAGGAGATTCATCGATATTCTCTCCAAATATGTACATACTACCTAGAAAAGACTTAAACCCCGTCCAATGCTTAGCCACAAGTTGAAGCCATTTTGTCTGATGTTCAGGAGTATTCGACACGGTCCATGTGATCTACATTAATTACATAACAAGAAGGAGGAATTAGTAATGGATCATAATATGCTTAAATAATGTAAATACAAACAAAGAGATCATTGGAAAATACCGTGATTGACTCCCAAATCTGATCCTTCATGTTTTGCGGTACGTGATCCTAATCATCAAACAGAATGCTAGTATGAGTTTTAGCTTCCAAAGCCACAAAACTAGTGAATTTCTTATCAAGGGGTCCCATGGGCTCCAGGTGACTATCAAACTCGATCTCAAGCCTCTGGTTATTAATCCTGGATCTAGACAAACTTTTCAAAGTTATGGCTTTCCTACCCTTTTTTTTTGGCAAGTCGACTACCCGACACTACTGAATCAGCCCAATGTGATGACTGTTTAGACAAAAAAATAATAATAAATTAACCTTAGCTTAACATGGATAAATAAAAATATAATTAGCCTACTTAATTAACATTATATGTATAAACAAAACTTACACTATCAGTGAGCGAAGCCGTGTCCGACTCGTCCTGTGAATGAGAGATGTCTGCTGAATTAGCCATGTGTATACCTATTTAGACAAAAAAGTAATAAATTAGGTTAGTATAACATGTATAAATAAAAATACCCTAAAAATTAGGTTAGTAATAAACATGTATTGATGAATAAAAATATAACCCTAAAAAAACAAAACTCACACCATGGATAAACGTAACTTACACTATGGTCAATTTTAATTTAGCTAGATCAATATCCCTTCATGATGATCATCACAGGTGGCATGTACATTGTCCACCTCATTTTCCTCAATGAAAGTGGGCATGTATATTGAGAAAGAAAGAGTCTCAGGAATATCAAGAGTTGAATCTTGATTTTCATCACTACCATTATGCATGCTTTTTCCTTAGAGAACCACTGACCACCTTTTGTTAGAAGGATCATTGATACAAAACACTTGTTTTGCTTGGGAAGCCATGATGAAAGGCTCTTCCATATGACCTACCTTGCCAAGATCTACCAATGTAAATCCTAATTCATCAATTTGTACACCACTTTTACTGTCAACCCACTGACATCTAAAAACAGGCACCGTAAACTTAGTGTAATCGACCAACCAGATCTCTTCAATGAATCCAAAGTAAGGAATCGGTGCCATAATGGGGTTTGTATCTTTTGAACTAGAGAAGTGCATGGCCTCAGCCACTATCATAACCCCACTATTTTGGATGGTACTCTTGTTATCTTGTTCCTTTGTATAAAAGGAAAACATATTGATGTCGTATCTGCTCCAAAATATAATATTAAAGCTAGGCCCACGTGCTAGCCGTTCTAATGTATCAGAAGCAGTACTATCATTCTTCAAAATTTCTTCCTTAAACAATTTTAAGAAAGTCTTGTTATGCATGTTCAACAACCACTTTTCGCTCAATCAAGGGTTTCTTTCGTTGACGTCTCTTTTGTGATCACATAAGTAAGGTTGAACTTTATAAATGTTATTCAATATATACAAATGTGCTTGAAGCACTTCCTCCCGACCCTTGCTCTTAACCATTACACCATGTGTACCCTTGCCTTCACATCTTGCCTCATCATGATGAGGCTTAGGAACCCCTATATCCTTCACTGTACATTTCCTTAAATTCAAACATTTGACACAAGGACAACAAAACTTTCCATCACTATCAGGAAGATTTCTTTGAGAAAATTCTATAAACTCTTCCACTCCCTTCAAATACTCATCACTTGTACGTTTACTAACCATCCAACTAAGATCCATAACTAGAGAGGTTCTGTATATATATACACACATATATCCAGTATAAGCACAATAGGGAAGATTGGAAAAGCACTAGTATTTGAAATCCTAACAACCATATGTACCTTATAACCTAACATATCCAAATAGTGCACAAAATTGAGAAACTATAAGTGCATTCAATTTCCAACACCCTATACCCTCTAATACCTTCAGCATCATATACCCTATATATACCCTCTAATACTTTCAGCATCTTAACCTGATAGCTATACAACTTGCAATACTATAAGAGAGCATGCCAAAGAACCAGAAAAATAATCTAGACAAAGTATCACAAGCAACAACAGAGACCCAAGTAGTGGGAAAACCTAATGAGAGGAACAACAAGGTAAAGAAAATGATAATGGAGTAGGGGTTACCTGTTGGAGGAGCAGCGACTTGAGGAAGAGAAAGGAGGAGCCCAATGGGTGGTGGTGCGATGGTGCAGTGGGAAACCTAATGAGAGGAGAAGCTTAATGAGAAAGGGAGAAGAGAAAGGGAGAAGAAGCATACCTAGGGCACGACGGTGGTGGTGCGACGGAGAAGAGACAGACTAAGACAAGAATTGTTCAAACGGAGAAGAGAAACTATAGTAAGTGCGTGCATAACTGATACCTAGGGTGCGGCTTAACGTTAAAAAAATTTGAGTAAAACTTTAACGTCGGTTGTTCGAACAACAGACGTTAAAATCCACCTTTTAACGTCGGTTCTTGAAACAACCGACGTTAAAAGGTGACTTTTAACGTCTGTTGTTTGAACAAACGACGTTAAAACTTTTACTCCAAATTTTAACGTCATGTATTCAAACAACCAACGTTAAAGATGATTAATTATTTACCATTCTGCCGCCGCGTCTTTTTTAACGTCCAGTTTTATTTAATCGATGTTAAAGCTGGTCGTAAAATCCATATTTTCGACTAGTGACCTCTCCCACAAATGAACCTTCTTCTTCAAGAGATACCTCACTATTGAGTCTATTGGGATACCTCACCCAAACTTCTTCTTCCTTCAAGAGATGTCTCACTCTTGAAACCTTTGAAATTCCTCACCCAAAGCAAAATCATAAATCAATAGAGCAGAATAGAAATTCCTAACGCAATCAATTACACAATTATGGCTATAATTTCCCAAAAAGATGTAATTGCAAAGCTTATAATGTGTTATTAATTTGGCAGCATAACCGTGATTTTCAAAATGTTGCTAATTTATACAGAAAAAGATTTAGAAAGTGAAACTTAAGAATTTAAAGTTCTGTTACTAAAATCTTGAAGTAGTCGACTACTTTAAGAAATTAGTCGATTACTTTGTTCAAGAAACTTCACTTTTCTTTATCAGACCAAAAGCAGTAGATTGCTTTGACCAAGTAATTGATTACTTTGACAAAACAAAATCTCAAGATTCAAGATCGTATGAAAGTAGTCGATTCCTTTGACCAAGTAGTCGATTACTTTGACCAACAGAATCTTGAATAACCTTTCTAAACCTTTTCCTTTGTAACACAAACACTTACATGAGCTTAAATACTAACTTATGGAAATTTACACAATTATTCCTAATTAAACCATGTTCTTCAACTTGGAGTTCCTTTGTGCATTTTCTAGTCTTCATCAAAACAATGGAATGTTGTATGAGCAACTTCAGTCTCCCCTTTTTTTATGATGACAAAGGTTTTTATCCTTTTTGTAGCTTTATGAGCTCCTAGTTGTTAAGTTTTAATATTTGGAATGCTCCCCCTCAAAACTTGCATTAAAATCTGAAACATTAAACAAACTACCTTTCTCCCTCTTTGTCATTATAAAAAATAATAAAAAGAAAGTCCATATAATAAAAGAGGAAAAAGAAGATTAATTATTTAATAGCAAGGATGAATACGAAAGATACAAAAAAACTTAATCATCTACAACTTCGGTTATAAAACATGAGTTTGATATTTGGACCCTTGAAAATTTTAATATTAGAGTATGGTCCAAAAACAAAGCATTAGTCTTGATGACAATCAAATTTCATGATCAAAATGAGAATTGCGTAATAGAGTCACTATTATTGCATAACAACGCGTAATAAATGCCAAATAAAACAATGCTCATTTAAGGACAAAGATCATTGAGGTCAAAGTTGAATCATTTGACTCAATCATAATTTTGAAAGTAAAGTCCTTTATAAAGCAGCATAATAAGATGCCAAAAAAAAAAAAATGATAGTATCACAATGAGAAACTTGGACAGTTTATGCAACATACGAAAACTGATCATTTAGGTGTGAAAATAATGAGTATAAAATAGAATAATCACCTAATATCAGTCTAGAAATATCAGCTTATGTACCAGAATATATGATGTGATAAAACAAATTGAAGGATTTACACTAAATCCTATAAACCTGGAATCAATTATATACTCAAAATTATAGCATATTAAACACATCCATAGAGAAATAGATCAATAATGTGTACCTTGCATGATCCCGCAATCCATTGTTGTTTAGCACCGAAAAGACAAAGGAGATCCGTGTGTGAGAGAATAACTTCCCTCTACCTGGTAAGTTTCTGTCAGTAATCAACTGCTTAATGGGGAACAATTCTATTTCTTTACCAGATGAGAGTAGGGACCTCTCAACAGGCTAACATTGAATTACCCAATCCATCACGAGCCACTCACAACAAAAAGCCCAATTACAATATTCATAAATTGACCAAGTAGTATATCATAAACCATAATAACCAAATTGATATATTAATGATTTAACAATATTTTTGTTGTTGATTAATGCTAATCCACATAGGATATATATTTGAATTAAAATTAAAAAATTCTCCTACTTGGATAGCATTAGTCAACCGTTGTAAATACAAGAATCATTAAGACTAGAATATCAATTATGGGCAAAGCACACATCAATCGACATTCTAAGAAACATGAGCTTTAACGCTGCAGAAATAGTATCCGATAGGGAAGTAAATCATGCATGTTAAAAACTCTTATTTCACATAAAGAATAATGAATACGGAAAACATAATTAATTAAAACAAATATGCAATCCAATAATGGTCCAAACATCTGAAAGTGCTATAAGAGATATGATAATAAAAGTGACGTCATCATACATATCTCATAAGAATCACTAAGTAAATATATAATTTTAGACTCCCACTAACCCAAAACATCAAGACTTAACTAAACCCATATGAGCTACATGATTCTGAAAGGCTCCAACAGTTAAGCCTTTAGTTAGTGGATCTGCTAACATGTTCTTTGTAGCAAGATGCTCAATACGAGTCTGAAACTCCAGAATTTTCTCTCTAACAAACAGATATTTAATGTCAAAGTGCTTTGAGCGAGAAGAACTTCTGTTGTTATGAGAGAAATGCACAACAACGGTATTGTCGTAATATATCACAAGTGGCTTAGATATGCTTTCAACAATATGAAAGCCAGAGATTAAGTTTTTTAGCCACATGGCTTGACAAGTAGCCTCATAGCAAGCGACATACTCTACCTCCATGGTAGAAGTAGCTGTAAGAATTTGTTTAACACTCTTCCAAGAAATAGCTGCTCCTGCCATCATAAAAATAGAGCCGGAAGTAGACTTTTGGTCGTTAGGGCAACCTGCTAAATCAGAATCAGAATAACCAATGACCTAAAGTTGATCAGACTTCTTATAAGTCAACATATTATTCTTGGTTCCCTGCAAATATCTCAAGACAAATGGACTGATCAAAGGCACTTTCCTCGAAGCCAAAAGAAGTGACAACCTAATCAAATTTCAAATACCATTGCCTGGATGCCTGTTTTAGTCCATAAATGGACTTTTTAAGTCTGCAAACCAAATGCTCCTTACCTAATTCAATAAAACCAACAGGCTTAACCTTATATACATCCTCAGCTAGATCTCCATTCAAAAAAGCCATCTTCACGTCCATCTGGTGAAGTTCTAAATCAAAGTGAGCTACCAAGGCCATAACAATTCGAAAAGCATCTTTTGTAGAGACTGGTGAGAAAGTCTCCTTATAATCAATGCCTTCTCTTTGACTATAGTCTTTAGCTACTAGTCTAGCTTTGTACCTCTTAACTTTACCACCTGGACTATGCTTGGTTTTGAAAACCCATTTGCACCCAACGGGTTTGTAACCAACTGGAAACTCCACGAGATCCCAAACAGAATTACGAGACATAGAAGACAATTCATCATGCATAACATTTAGCCAATCAGAAACATGAGAACTAGAGATTGCCTCCTCAAAAGTGATAGGATCGTCATCATCATAGAGATCAAACTCGTGCTCATGAAGATATACAACATAATCATCTGTTATAGAAGGCTTGCGTGCTCTCTGAGATCATCTTAATGGGACTACTTCAGTAATGTCATCAGGTTCTTGTTCATCAGCTGGTGGTGCCACTACATCATTTTCTCCTTGAAGAGCCTGATCATCATTATGAGTATATGGAACCATGATATCTGCAGGAAGAGAAAGAGCTGGTACATGGACTATGGTTTGATCTTCTTTAAGAGTGGCTGGTTATGGTGTATGGCTCCCACTATCCAAATCATCCTCAAAGAATATCACTCGGTTAGACTCGATGACTCTCATGGAGCGAGATGGACAATAGAATCTATAACCTTGGAGCCCACACAGTAGCCAATGAAGATACCGCTAACGGTCTTAAGGTCAAGCTTCTTATGTTGAGGATTATAATGTCTAACTTATGCCTTACAACCCCACACATGAAAGTGTTTCAAACTCGGCTTCTTTGCAGTCATCAGCTCATAGGGAGTTTTTGGCACAGACTTGCTGGGTACTTGATTAAGAATGTACACAGCAGTCTTCAAAGTGTCTCCCCAAAGAAAATCTGGCAATGACGAATGACTTAACATGCATCTCACCATATCCATAAGTGTGCAGTTACGTCTCTCTGCAACTCCATTCTGCTGAGGAGTACCAGGCATAGTATATTGAGCTTCAATTCCACATTCATCGAGAAATCTAGCAAACAGCCCTGGGTTTCTTCCAGTTTCATCATATCTGTCGTAATACTCACCTTCTCTATCAGACCTCACACATTTTATCTTCTTCCCTGTCTTCAATTCAATAGCAATCTTGAATGATCTGAAGGTATCCAAAGAACTAGATTTTTCCTGAAGAAGATCTATCCAACCGAATATGGAGAAGTCATCTATGAATGTAATAAAATATCAATATCCACCCATGGCAGTGGGTGTAATAGGTCCACATATGTCAGTGTGAATCAGCTGCAACACATCATCACACCTGTTTGCACTTTTATTCCTTGTTTTGGCAGTGAACTTGCCTTTAACACAATCAACACAGGTGTCAAAATCAGAGAAGTCAAGGTCATGAAGAATAACTTCCCTAACCAGTCTTTCAATCCGGGGCCTAGAGATGTGCCCCAAGCGTCTATGCCAAATCATAGAAGAACTCTCATCAGTCCCGCTATGCTTATTTTCGACAACAGAGTTAACAAACATATCATTCAAATTCAACATATATAGCCCATCACACAAAACTCCTGAACCAACGACAACACAATTAAAACAAACAACTTTTCCATTACCAAATTCAAAATTGTAGCCACATCTATCCAAAGTTGAAATTGAAATCAAATTCCTTCTCATGGAAGGTACATAAACACCATCTTTCAATAATAAAGTATGACCAGAAGATAAATACAAGGTAACTACTCCTATTTATTCCACTGATACTCTGGCTCCATCTCCCACAATAATCTTGGATTCAGAATTACTTGGCTTCCTCAGGCTTGTGAACCCTTTTAAAGAGTTCACAACGTGAATGGTTGCACCTGCATCAAACCACCAAGTATTGGGAGCAATATCAATCAGATTTGATTCAAAACAAGCTAAAGCTAGGAGTGTACCTTGCTTCTCATGTTTCTTCTTCAGAAAGTAACAATCATCCAACTTATGGCCAAACTTCTTGAAATACTTGCAGCTTCCCTTGAAGAAATTCTTCTTACGCTCCAGGTGCTGAGATACTTTTCCTCCTTTCTTCTTGTTATGTTGAAACTTGCCTTTGTGACCTTTCTTTTTCTCATATTTTGTACCAGAACTAGAAGCAACAAACTGAACACTGAGTGATTTCCCTTTCTTTATAGACTCTTCTTCGTGGGTAACAATAGCAATCATTTCATCAACTGTCCATTCATTTTTTTCGAGTGTTATAAGAGGCCTTCAGAACATCAAATTGAGAAAGGAGTGACTCCAGAACCTGCCAGATTAGATAACTCTCACCAAGATCAACCTTGAGAGACTTCAGTTTATTAAAATAGTGTACTAACTTCATGATGTGCCCACGAACTCCACTAACACCATGATATTTAGTTTTCTCAATCAAAGAAAGATACTGGCCTTTCTTAGCTTTTTCAAAAGTCGTGAATTTATCACCAACAGATTTTAGAAACTTCTTAGCCTTCTTGCTCTCTGGAATGCTTTGTCTAATTGACTTCTCCATGGTGTACTTCATCACCAAAAGACACACCCTGTTTGAATGCTCCCATTTTTCATTAGGAGCCTTGTTAGCAGCAATGGACTCAGTAGTAAGAACAGTAGGCTCTTCTTCTCTAAAAGCCAAGTCCATATTAGTGATAGCCAAATACAGATCCAAAGATTATTTCCAATCCTCAAAGTTTGTCCCATTCAAAGTCTTGACATAAGTTAATTGCATACGCAAAGAGGCTGGCATCATAACAGCAAAGGAAATATTTAATATGCACAATGTTGTCATGCAATAAGAGAATTAAATGATTCCGTATGCACAGCCAAAAAAAATGCCCATTAGAAAAATTTCTTACTTACCATGGTTCCGCCTAAGGGTCCCGAACCATAATAAATAAGAAATATCATAATACAATGCACAAATCTTATATCACCAAAATTTCTAATACCGATAGGGTACCCGAAAACATAATTGACATAGGCATAAAAACAAAAAGCACGTTGTACAACAAATTACATTAATAACAACATACCGATAGGGTATAATCATTATTAATGCAATAAAAATGATTAAAAAAATAATCATTCAACTCACAAAATTTGCATAATTGTACCCACGATAGGTGAGCTCACAATTATATAAATCATCAGCAATTATACTCAATAGAATAGAATATAATAAATACATATCATGCATAATAAAATATTCAATTCACATATAGACCAAAAATAATTCCATGACTATGACACATTAACAAGGAAAGTATCATATATCAAAGTGCAAATAGTAAAGAAAGGAATAGTCACAAAAAATTGTAGGCCAAATAACTGAGAGTATAATATTTTAAGATACAAATTATTTTTTGATTTAGCATTATAAATATTTATGGGTGTCCAAAAAAACCCAAAAATTACCAAAATGCCAGAAATAATAAATAAATATTTTTATATCAAAAAATAAAAAAAATTTGCTTTGGAGGTGGGCAAACGTGCCCCACGCGCTGGGCCCCGCGAATGGGCTTCGTGAGGAAGATCATCTTCCTCGCCCAACATCTGTAAAACGGGTCACGATGACCCGAAAAAAAAAAAAAAAAACCTGGTTCGATCTGCTCATTCCGGCCACCAAATTATTTGAATTTTCAGTATGTTATTTGCATGATGATAACTAAGAGAAGCCCTTAATTAATTTCGTAAAACGTTCGCATGTCCAAGAACAACAAGGTTCGAAAATCTTCGGCCCAAAACGGTGAAATTTTGGCCATAAAACAGTGCGATTTTTCAGTATATGGTTTGCGTGATAATAAGAAGCCCCAAATCAATTTTAAGATCAATCAGACAAAAAATTCAACCGAAATTAGGGTTCATCAACGAATGGGTACACGAAATTTCTGATTTAATCATGTAAGGAAAAAAAATAATAGCCATAATCTGTATCTATTTGGCTCTGATACCAATT
The DNA here is from genome assembly GCA_039655645.1 of Ammopiptanthus mongolicus. Taxonomy (NCBI): domain Eukaryota; kingdom Viridiplantae; phylum Streptophyta; class Magnoliopsida; order Fabales; family Fabaceae; genus Ammopiptanthus; species Ammopiptanthus mongolicus. The sequence continues at coordinate 20,869,023 of CM077343.1, forward strand.
GAATGATTTAAACTAAATCCTATAAACCTAGAATCAATTATAGACACAAAATTATAGCATATTAAACACATCCATAGAGAAATAGATCAAGAATGTGTACCTTGCATGATCCCGCAATCCATTGTTGTTCAGCACCGAAAAGACAAAGGAGATCCGTGTGTGAGAGAATAACTTCCCCTCTACCCGGTAAGTTTCTATCAGTAATCAACTGCTTAATGGGGAACAATTTTAATTCTTTACTAGATGAGAGTAGGGACCTTTCAACAGGCTAACAGTGAATAACCCAACCCATCATGGGCCACTCATAACAAAAGCCCAATTACAATATTCATAAATTGACCAAGTGCTATATCATAAACCATAATAACAAAATTGATATATTAATGATTTAACAATACTTTAATTATTGATTAATGCTAATCCATATAAGATATATATATTTGAATTAAAATTCAACACAAATCTCATAGAGTATATATTCAAATGAATAGATCTTAATTTATCACATAAGATCATGATGTGCAGTATCAAATCCATGGTGCATATATTAGTAAGAACAAACACGTAATACAAAATGAATGATGATCATGATATGTGCAACTTCAGTAAAATGTGTGCCAAAGGTTAAGCCTTAGTGGTATCACCATAGGTTGCATGACCATTATGTTTTGGGGAGAGATAAGTGAATTTCGTAATATTCCTGGTCATGTGCTTGGAGCATCCTTCCATCAATATACAATTGTTTTTCATGGGTCTTCAAGCATTCCTACAAAACAAGATTTAAGCTTTTGGTACCCAATTTGGTTTTGGGTTCATGAGAATTAGTATGGAAAATTCTTTTATGAACCTAAATTACCTTTATATAGAAAAATATGAAAAAGAAAAATGAGATTTGAACTCATTTTTCAGAAGTAATCGGTTACTTTCTAGAACTAGTTGATTACTCTGATGAAACAGAATGCATGCGTTTCTTTCTGGAAAAACAGAGGTAATCAACCACTACAAGGGAGTAATTGATTACTCATTCAAAAACATCAAAATTTTCACATGTTAATCAAAGTAAACATATCAATTACTAGTCTAATCATGCATTCACATATAAGTAGAAATACATGTAAGCACAAAACCTTGCGAAGCATACATATAATCAACAAGATTAAACAAGAAATATTATCACGTAAAAAATATATCAATTTTCACATAATAAAAATAATTCTTGTTTCAATTTTATTTACTTAAACATCAAGTACTTTGAAAAACCTTTTTCAAAATGCTCATTAACAAATATTGTTTTTCAAGCACACATGGTAAATAAATCACTATATTCTTTTAGGAACCCAAAATTTCTTGGGTTCTAAATGATTTGTATTAGATGTCATTTTTGGTATCGTAACACCCCGATTTTTTTATGCTTTCTAAGGATAATAAACTCTATTTATGAGTTTATATTTTTATCTTTGTTTTAGAAAATGATTTTCGGAAAACTAAAATCATATTCATGCTTTGTACGATCGTAGGAACCTACGGTTAAATTTTGGGTCGAAAATTTAGACGGAGTCCGATCTACGTTTTTTTGGATAGTACAATAAAGACCTAATTTTGACTCGCGGACGAGGTCATTAGTCTTAGAATTCGATTCTCTACAAATTTGCTAAAATCAATTCTTGACGTTAAAAAGTGAAAATAATATAAAATATTCGGACGAATACTTGAACCGGGAGACGATTGGAGCTGTAGAAGGATTTAACGAGACCCGCTAAAAGATAATCTTGATGTCACATCAGGTCAAGTCACCTAGGGACTCGTGCCAGTGTCATGATGATTTTCAAAATATCTGGATGCGAAATGACCAAAATGCCCTTGGTCTTTTAAGGAAATTACCAAATTGTTCTAAGGTGAAATTACCAACTTACCCTTAATGAGAAAATATCCCACTTTCACTCCCTTACCCATGGGCCATTCGGCCACTTCTTCTTTCTTCTTCTCTCTCACTTTGTTCTTTATTTCTTCTAAGTTCTTCAAGAGTTCTTCATCCTTTAGCCTTGAAAACTTACAGATTTTTGGATGATTCAAGCTAATTTCTCTTAAGAAATTGCATCAAGGAGGTATAGATTCTCTCCTTACTCTCTTAATCTCTCTTTTCATCTCTTAAATTTCAAGATTCATGGAGGTTAGGGTTTTGACCCATAATCTTCAAAAATCCATGAAAAATTGTAGAAAAATCCTTTTAATACCAAACCAATTTCTTGGATCTAGGTTCGTGGTATTCTTTCAAAATCCAAGAGTTGAAAACCAAAGGAGCCCTCTAGCTCCAATGGTATATAAGGCCGAACCTACCCACTTTGTGGGTTAGTAGGATTTTGGTTGATTTTGATGTTTCAAGCTTGAATCTAGGTTTATCACACTTAGTTAATGTAGAATCCATGAGATGGGAATTTTTGGAGCTCTCTAGCTATTTTAATATCTTAAGGCCGAAACCTAGAGGAAGAGGAATAGGTGAGATTTTTGTGTTTTGTGTTAATACATTGCTTGATTGTATATGTGTAATGATTGTCGGGTAATCGAGTGAGAGATCGGACGAAGTTCGGGTCAATCGGAAGATTTGTCACTGCACTAGTAACTCCGAGAGGTAAGGGGAGATTACATGAGGAATTCCAAATTCCGACAGCTATATTCTATATTTGTGTATCTGAAGTGTAATTATTTATTTGTGCTCGATTGTTTGTGGAGTGATTTAATTTACCTGCCGATAATTGCCTATGCCTGAAATGTCTGTTTATGCCTGAAATACCTGCTTATATTTGATTATATGGTATGGCATTGAAATTGGTGTATGGATGTATTATATGCCTCTCATGGTGATTCTTGCATTAATAGATCTAACACCGGTTAGGATCCAATATCGTGTAATATAAAAGCTTCAAAAAACTTGGGACGTGAAATAAAGAAAATAATAATTTTAAAGTTTTCAAGGAACTTTGAGAGAAAAAAGAAATAAATTGGCTTTTGTGAATAAATAAAAACAAATATTTATTTTATTAAGGATAGGTTGACTGAAAGGGTAAAATGGAGAAAAATTGGTTTTAATGGAGAAAAATAAGGTTTTGAGGTGAAAAGTGTTTTTTGGAGACTTTGATAGTTTTAAAGTAATAAAGGGAATTTTTTTTTTTTTTTTAGAAATAGACTAGGGATGCCTAGCTATAGATTTACATAATTCTTTACATGGGTTAGGTTTTATGTCCCCCATGCTCTATTGTAATTCTTTTTTCTCTATTTTTAATAAAATAGGTATCTGGAGCACTCTTTTTCCTTATTGATGTTTTTTCCCTAAGGAGGGTTTTGCATCAAAAGGTTTTAACGAGACTCCTTTTACTTTTATTTTAAAAAAAAAAAATTAATATAGGGAACCTTTTTGAGCAAAAGTGCTTTTGGAAGGGTGGTTTCAAAAACAAATTGTTTTATCCAAGAAAAAGGGTTTTTATGAACCGTATTTCAAAGTTTGTGTTTTATCGAAAAACTACGAAAGAGAAAAAGGTGGTCATTAGACCAAGTTTTTTTTTTTTTTTTTTTTTTTTTTTTTTATGAAAAACCGATCCTGAAGACTTTGTATAAGCTTCGAAGATTTGGGTTTTGGTTTTTAGGTTTCAAAAGAGAAAAATGTGGTTGTTGGTTTGGAACCTAGAAACCATGATGTCGGGGTTCTAGGGTTCTGCAGAACACGTGGATCAAGGATCCGTGTTAGTGTGTTGGTCCTATAAGCTTGTGGACAATCTTTGTGGTTCGGTAAGCTTGCGGACGTTTTTATGCTTTTGAATCCAAAGTCCGAGACTGGTGCATTGGTTAGGGATTTTTGGGTTCGAGCTGCTTTGGATTGAGTGTCCTATTTTGAGAAAAATGTTGTAAAAGCTTAAAGAGTATAAGACATTATGGTGGTTGATATCGTTGATGCTTCAACAAGGAAATATTGATACGACAAAGATAAACTGACGAAACAAATGGTTTTCTCATGTATATGATTTTTGGCAGACGTGCCGTGAAATGAGGGGACCATGATGGCAAGAAAACCTGGGGATGACTTATGTCATCATGTAACATTGTGCCTTGTTGGACAATGATGTCATATGTGCTGTGTGTTCGTATTGTGCCTTGAGTTGGACAATATAGTATGACTGATTACATCGTAAGTACCTCTGATATGCACGCCCATGTACGATTTCCTGGGATTCATGTACTTATGTTTATAACAATTTGGTGCTAGTCATTGTTGCCTGTAGGTCAATGATTTTGGAGCCTGATCAACTCGTTTTGAATGGTGATGGGATTTCCGAAAATTAAGAACTGAACGTTATTTAATATATGTGGAAGTGTTCATGTATACGTTTTTGAAAATAACGTTGACTGTTGGGCACGAAGCCATTGTGATTTACTTTAGTACTGTGATATGTTGTACTACGTTATGCATGATGATGATTATGTGAGGTATGCTTATATGAATCTGCTATCTGTGTTTGGGTATATAGTTGTCGGTTTTGGGATTCATATATTGGCTTTTCACCCTTGCTATTTTTCCTGGACCGTTCTGTTTCCTGTTGGATATATATATATATATATATATATATATATATATATATATACAGATGGACTTGGGGAGCGAGGGACCGGCTCACTCGGGAGTTTCACCTTTGAGCACAAAGAGGACCCGGGGGCGTGGTTCATCCACCTGGGTGCCAGTAGTGCGGCCTACACTGGAGCTGCTTGCACCTTGTGAGGGAATACGGAGGTGGGACCTCAGGAGAGAGTGCACACCGTGGAGACCATCCAGTTCCCGCTGCCACCGATCTGGATGATTCTGCAGTACCTAGTTGATCAGGGGTCGTTGCAGCACGAGATCTCGGCAGCTCAGCCCCTGCAACATGTAACACCCCGATTTTCAAGTTTTTTTAAAATTAAACAGTATTTATGAATTTGTATTTTATTGGAGGGTCTAGAGAGTAAAATAAAATAAACTGTGACCATAGTCAAGCTCGAAGCTATCGTAGGAAGCCATGATTAAATTTTGGGTCAAAAACTAAGACGGAGCCCGGTCTGCGTTTTTCATTGGCAATAGTGTTTTACTATTACCAAGACCCAATTTGGACTGGTGAACGAGACAGTTAGTCTTATAATCAAGTTTCTTACATTTTTGTTAAAATTGGTTTTTGACCATCAAAAATGAAAATAATATAAACTATTAGGATGTAATTCAAACCGGGAGACAAACGAAGCTGCGTATGGGTTTACCGGGACTCGCTAATGGATAAACTTGATGTCACATCAAGTCACATCACATTGGGATGCGTGCCAGTGTCATGATGACGTAAGAAAATATCTGAACGCGTTCACACTGCAAAAAGACCATAATGCCCTTGATCTTTTTCCTAAAGGACATTTGTATCTCTAAAATATCTAAAAAGTTGGATGACTCACCTCCCTCTCTCTCTCTCTCTCTCTCCAACTTCTGCTGTCTCTCTTTCTCTCCCCCTCCCCCCCCATCTTCTTCTTCTTCCTTTCTTTTTCTTCTTCTTCCTCCATTCTCCATTTTCTTCCTTACTTTTCCTCCATTTTTCTCAAGCTTCCACAAGGATTTTCAAGAAATTTTGTGAAGTAAAGTTGATCACCTCATCCTCCTCTATCATCTAAGAGGTATAAACTTCACTCTTGAGCTGTCAGTCTTCATTTTTCTCCATTGAAAGTTCATGGTTTCAAGGTTGTACTTCAAACTTCAAAAATCTCTAGAAAATTGTAGAAAAATCCTTTTAATGCCAAACCATTTTCTATAATCTAGTTTCATCTTCTACTATCGTAATCCAAGAGCATGAAATCAAATAATCTTCCTAGCTTATTTAACTAAGAGGAACCGAACCTATACATTTTGGGGGGGGGGGGGGGAATGGGATTTGTTCAATTTGTGTGAAATGATTCTTGATTGCACCTATTTCATTCCCTAATCATGTAATCCAAGTGATTTGGAAGCCAAATCAAACTCTCACCTATTTTTAGAGGTGATGGCCGAAACCCTATGTTTTTGGTTGAAGGGGTTTTGGTTCAAATCTTTGACAATTGATCATGGATTATGTCTTAGGTATGCTTGAGGATCATTGATCCAAGAGGATCTGGTTGTGTTTTGTTGGAAAGGATCGGACAGGATTCGAACGTTCGACAGCGCACCCGATTGACAGTTGCAGAGCCACAGCCAGATTCGCACGAGAACATCACTAAGGTGGGGGAAAGAACCACAATATCGTCGGGGAGGCAAGATTTAAAATAATATATATTGATATGCGTAGGGCGACCCAAATCCTACTAGAGGTCGTTTGACCGATAGGTTGATATTTACTGTATGTCGAGGATGTATGTTCTGTGATGGGATGTTTTATATATTATATGTGATATATGTATTACGCCTATTATATTTTTATGATTACTTGATTATTTATCGGTGAGTTGATATTATTATTATTGAATCTGTTTCTGGTTGTTATTGATGTGCTGTTGTGACTGCTGATGCCTGAGTAGAGATAGGTAGTAAATTCTGATGAGTGGGGAGATGAATGTGTGGTGAGAAATTCGAGGATATATATATATATATATATATATATATATATATATATATATATATATATATATATATATATATATATGTTGTAGTGCTCAACCTAGAGATACAATTAATTTGTTGATGTTGTGATATAAAGTCGATACCCGATTAAGCCGGAGGAAAGTTGGTCGTGGTTGTTATAAGTCGTGGTTAAGACACTAAGTGTTGATCCGAGATGAGTCGGTGAGGTTCATGTTGCATAGTTGTTGTTCATCATTATGTTGGCGTATGGGCGATTCCGATCTTGCTTGCGAGGAGATGATCGTACCCATTAGTTGTTAACGGACGGACGAATATCCCGACCTGGCCTGCAGGTGGGGGGATATGTCGGTACCGTAAGTTACGTTGTTGACGGGCGAATATTCCGACTTGGCCTGCGGGCGGAGGAATATGTCGTACACATGAGACAAGTTTAGCCTGCGGGCTGTTGATCGAACCATGCATTATGGGGGGTGGCACAGAGATGAACGAGACATCTTGATCTGTCGGGGATGTCGCGTCGTAATCGCGTCCATATAGTCGTTAGTTGCATGAGTGTGAGAGACAGTAGTTAAGAGAGAATTATCTGGGAGTTGATTGGTTGACTCTGTTGTATTGTTGAGTGTTGCTATCTATATAAATTATTTTATATAGCTGTTTTCCCATTTATGATGAATTGCTGTCACTTATCCCCTATATTTTTCTATGTCATATTTTATTATTTCTCGATCGTACGAGAATATCTTGTTGAGGAATTGCCGGAGGAAATTGATGGCATACCCGTAGAACCAGATGCTAGCGGGAGAGTCTTGGATCCTGGTGCTGGAGGACTTTAGATATTGGGGGTTAGTAGTTGTCGTTGTTATGGCCAGTGTAACACCCCAATTTTCGTTTATACGTGTGTTAATATATGTTTACATGTTGATTTATATTCTTAGTTTAATGTTGGATGTTTAAGCATTTGATTTAGGTGACTTAGCCTTGAAAGGGAGGCATATACTATCAAACTAGACCATAATCGATTATATGATTATGAGAAATAGTAAAACGAAGTCAGAACACTCATAATCGATTACGGTAATCGATTATGAATAATAGCGAAATAAGCCAGAGCAGACGTAATCGATTATGATTTTAGAAAAACAAGTTAGAGAAGCCATAATCGATTATCGATTATGGGTATTCGAGAACGCTGAATGTCTAGTCAGAACAGTAATCAATTATGACTGCATTTTTCTACAGAAACGGGTTTTAAATCCTTATTTCGGCCCGTTTCATCTTAAACCTTTTATAACCCTTTAAGCACGAAATAAACCCTAGTTAGCAGCATATAAACCTCTGCAAACCTCCTTCCTTAATCTCTTAGGATTCCCTCTTAATCCTTTTGAGATTCGTCAAAAACGTAAACCGTTTTACCCTCTTTCGTTTGAAAATTGCCGTAGCTGATACGAAACCTTTGTGCAGCCGTTCTTCCCTGTTCTTGTTAAACTTAATGGGTTAAGATTGAGGTAAATTCGTGTACCCTTGTCTGTTCTCCAATTCTCCTTGAGTTTTCTTGATTTGGGGACTGATTATGAACGTTTTTGGGTCCTATTTGGCACCCTCATACAGCAATTGTATTGAACCAAGGATAAGGCAACTATTCCTCTCCCTTGTTCTAGTTTGAGTCTTCTAGTTGTACTCACGGTAAGATAACCAACGCTAGAGTTTGTTCTTTTTTCTTTAATTTCTATGGGATTAGGAATTGAATCTATTCCTTTTGTTATGTTGTATTGTGATCAAGCGCTTGAGCTCTGAGATGGAGCCAAGAACGAATCTGCACTCTCTTCTCCCTCGAATTTCGTTTTGTCATACCAGGTATGGGGGGAGAAGGTCGATATGAATATAGGTGTAGGGGTAGCGTAAGATAAAGGGTTAACCCATGACCCTAATAATATGTTGATGTATGATGTATGATTTTTGAGATATTATCTATGTATTCATGTATGTCTAGGGATATTGTTAACTGACTATATGTGATATTCTTGATTCCAATGATTATTGAATGTGATTTATCACTGTTATGACATGATTATGTGTGTTGATTGCATGTTTCATGTTGATGATGATGAACTATGATGGATGGATACGTTGTTTAAGCCTTGAAAGTAGACGTTAAATTAATCTTAAGTCATAGATTAACTTATAGGTCCATGAGAATTCATAATAAATGGAGTTAGTATGAGAGGTGAGGATGATAGACAAGGACTTTTAGTTCAAACATATAGGTGTTGATCTGTGAGTGTTAAAAATATTCAAGGTTAGAAATACACTTAAAACTAGGTATGATAGCTGCTGTAACAGGGTGATAATCAATTACTACGCAGTAATAATCGATTATCAGGTTAGCAATAATCGACTACCAGGTTGGTAGTATTTAACATAATGGGAAATAGTTGATTGTTGGATATGAGTGAAACCACATGATCTTGCATATTTAAATAAAGGAAGTAAGTGAAGAATGTGATAATCTAAAGAATATATTTGAGGATAGTAATGAAATTAAGATGAGAAAATTAATGAGAATAATAGTAAGAAAAATAGAGATAGAAGCTTAGTTAACTCAGATAATACTTAATAAAGATAAAGATGCTAGTAGTAAGGATGTGTTACTATTAGTGGTCTTGATAAAGACGGTAACGATGAGTTATCGCCAAATGTTGATTGTGATCATCGTTGATGGTCAAGGTTATTAATCATTGTGAATGATTGCGATGAAGGATGGTTGGACATGTGATTGCATGTTTGTTCGACATTGCATGCATCATTGCATAGAAGATGTTTGATGGGTGGAAAGCAAACGATGAATCGCGATGGTGGATGCCACGATGGATGTTATCTCGGCCTTGAGGGTAGAGTCGATTAAGGAGGTTCTACATGGCATGGACTTGCAACCCAAGGCTGGAGCGTCCTATTGACAACCCGACTATCCTGACGAGCCATTGTACGTTTTCAGGAGTAGTGAGAGCATCTGTGGCAATCATCTGGTATGGTGATGCGTCCTTGTTGGTTTAACAGATATGTACTCCTAGTCGCCTTTCCAGAGTTCAATTTAATGGATCCACATGTGCATGGAGTAGTGACGTTGCATAGCATTGCACGCATTCGTTAACATGACATATTATGTTTATATGACTGTGTGTTTGATATGATCCAAGTTGGAATCATCAAGTTTTAAGGATCTATCCAAGAGCTTGTTCTTAGTTCTTATGTTAAAAAGATGAAAAGAATTGGGGGAAGAAGAAGGCGCGGTTGTCACCCGAATATGATTAACAAAAGGAAACAACTAAAGAAAGGAAATAACTAAACAAGAAACTTAACCAAACAAAGAATTAAAGTGCAACAACTAAAAACAGAATGTAAATGACGCAAATGTAAAGAAGAACATAAAATAAATTAAGAAAATGGAAGAGGAAGAAGATGAAAGGGAAGGCGCCACAATATTCCAATGGATTTGGAAGATTGATAAGCCAAGGAGGATTCGCCACAAAGAGATAGAACTCTTTGATAAGAATCAAGCAAGTTCTAATCCAAGAACTTGAAGAGGAGGAGCCAATGCTCAACTCACAAAAATACCCAAATAGGATAAATTCTAATTTCATTCAAAGTTATCTAAATGAGGTCATACAAGTCCTATTTATAGAAGCTAAGGAACATTCTAGGTTAAGGTGGCTGAGTAATTTCGTGGCCCATATAGCCCAAAATATAATTAAAGATCAAAACCAATTACAAGCCTAAAAATGCCTAATTAAGTCAAATCCGTCCAGAACAGCGTTCCCAACTTCTAGTCCGGTTTTCATCATGATAGAGTCCGAATCAAGTTTTTAACTTCAAATGAAACTTGTAGCTAGTTCTCTTATCTTTCCAACGCATCAATAATCACATCAATCGGATATCTAGAACGCAAAATATGACCAAAACCGTGAAGAAGGTTTTCTTTGGACTTGAATGGATTAAGTCAAACTCGTCCAGAACAGCGTTCCCAACTTCTAGTCCGATTTTCATCATGATAGAGGCCGAATGAGGTCTTTATGCTTGAGATAACATTTATAGATAATTCAGTGATATTTCCAACGCATTAAATATCACTGCATTCGGATATCCATAACTCAAGATATACCCAAAACATTAAAGAGGGTCACTTGGACTTAAAGAGTTTGAATTGGACTTGAATGGATTGACCTCCTCCTGTTGCAAAGTTCACTTGCCCCTCCTTTGCCTCCATCATTCCCCTCTTCTTAGAGGAAATTCGACCTCGAATTTATTATCTCCATACCTACATCAAGAGAAAGAACTAAGTTTAGGGAAACTGAAAGTAAATCAAACATTGGATTTCCTTGAGTAGGAATCCTTTTATTTTTTTAATGTGCACACTCCCAATCCTCCGGGGTCAAACACCAATTTAAAGAACTCATCACATGTGGCAAATATGTTAGGAAATTTTTCATTATGCCCATACAACACCTTAAGATTGGTGAGGTCTAGAAATTGAAGTTCAAGGCGAGTAGGAAAGTTATACCTTTGAGAATTTGTATTGACCACCATATTTACCTCTCTAGGCTTGGGCATGATGACATTTGAGAGTATTGCATCCTTTTTGGAATGCTTCAAATTATTCTCATAGGTGGAATATTCAAGTTTGGACCCATTGTACTTTTTACCCAAATAAACAATTGGTGGTCCTTTTTGAAGTAAAACAGCCCCCATGATCACATTAGATGCATCACATTCAATTCGAAAGGACTTTGGAAGAACAGGTAAAGCAAGAATGGATGCACTAGTGAGCCTATCAAACAAGTCCACATGCAATTCTTGAGAACTTATATTAAACCCAAGAAGGCTAACATGATTTGTGCAAGATGAATTTTTATCAAAATGAGCATAAAAATTCCGTACCCTCATATCATGATACCCACTTTTCAAATCAAACTTAGAAAGATGGAAATAGTCATGCAATTCATTAAGCAAGTAATCAAACCTATTTAATGTAGGAAAGTAGCAAGACCCATGCAATTTACCAAGCATGTTATCAAATATAGGGGTAGAATGTTCATGATTTTGGGGAGCCATGCAAGTAAGCAAACCGTGGGGTGTTTCCTTTGGACACACTTCTTTAAGTGCATTGGTTGTCTTGTAAGCTTCCTTTGAAGGCACATACCCAATTCTCTCATTTTCTTTTGCCTCTTTTTCTTTAGCATCACTCTCTTTTGCTTTCATCTCCCTCTCAAGTTTTCTCTCAACATGGACCTCACTCTCTTGTTCTAATTTCTCTCCCTCTTTCTTTTCTTCATCTCTTTTCAATCTCAAATTTGTCTCTTGAATTTTGTCTTGAGACATTTTCTTCCAATATGCTTCAAAATTATCAATCTTTCTTTTCAATCTCTCCTCTTTTCTCTCAATATTTTTTTCACTCTTTTCCTTCCCATTTGGGCATTGATAATCCAAATGCCCCCATCCAAAACACACTAGGCACCTCATATCTCTACTTCTAAGTTTAAGAGTTGGAGTAGAAGGAACATTACAATATATTTTGTGCCTTTTTCTTTTGAGTTGTTGCTCGACCTTCATGGATTGGTGCACTAAGTCATCAAGCTCCACATAGTGTTTAAGCCCAACAATGTCTTGGATGTCTTGGTTTAGGCCATGGAGAAACCGAGCCATTGTTGCCTTTCTTCCTTCATCAATATTGGCTCTAATCAAGGTCATCTCCATTTCTTTGTAATACTCATCCACACTCTTAGTGCCTTGTGTTAACTTTTGCAATTGGTTGCGAAGATCCCTTTGATAGTGGCATGAAACATGTCTCTTCCTTATCACAGCTTTCATCTCCCTCCAATTAGCAATAGGTTGCTCATTATATCTCCTCCTTTCCCTTTGGAATTGATCCCACCATATCAAGGCATAATCAACAAACCCAAGAGATGCTATCTTCATCATCTTTTGTTCACTATAGTGGTGACAAGAGAAGATTCGTTCTATTTTCATCTCCCATTCTAAGTAGGCTTCAGGATCATTTCTTCCTTGGAAAGTAGGTATTTTCACTCCCTCAATCCTATCTAAAGGTCTCACCATTTTCCTCACTAAGTGTTTCACTCAAATTGGCTTTTTCCACACCATTGGTTTGTTTTGCACTCTTGCCTTTTCTCACTCAAAGTCCTCTTTCAATACCCTTGGAAAAGAACTATACTAATTCAAGAATGTAAACAAGTACCAAATCTTTGTGAAAAATCCAAACTAGCAATCAATCAAGAAGTTCAAGAAAAGAAAACTACTAAGACAAAACTTAGAAATTTAAAGACAAGCAAGAAAAGCTAAAAAGGAAAGAAAGCACACTCTAATGGAGAAGTAAGAAGACAAAGACTCAAGAACTAGTGTTTAGGAATAGAATTTGAGCCAAAAATATGTCCAAAACATCAAGTAATATCAATTTTAAGGCTATAAACACTTAGAATAGGGGTTTTGTGGCCTAATTTGAATTCTGCCAAATTTTTTTTTTACTTTTTATAATTGCAGATTGGTCCCTTTGTATTTTTCTGATTTTTTTTTTTTTTACTTTTTTGGGATCCTTACTTTTGCAAAATAACTTTGGCCACAAAATTTTTCATAAAATTACAGAAAAGAACGCCCCAAACAGAATTTAAGTGAATCACAAAGATCAAATAGCCTTTTGAAACATGAACATGATGAACAAGCGGTTGTTCTTGGGAAGTGTGCCTAGAAATTAAATTCCCCCAAATTGATGTCTAGTTCATGCTTTAAGCTTAAAATTGATTGGTATACTTGATTCCACTTGTAAAGACCTTTCAATCAAGGTGTAGATTAACACTCTAACACCAATTCTTGAAATTCATAAAGATCAAAGTGGCTCAAACTCCAAGAACAAGATGAAGAATTCAAAAAAATTCAAAAATCTAAAACATGGAATATGAGGAAAGGAAGCAACTTGAGCTATGAAACATCTTTTGGATGCTATGAATTACAAACCCCAATGGTCTAACAACTCATTACAATACCACAAATGATCAAAATTGATGATCGAAATATGGGGTTGGGCATGGGTTTCAAGGTTAAAAAAAATAGCTCAAAAATTGCAAAAATTTCAACACAATCCAACTAGCAAAACCCAAACTAAAAACGAAATTAAGCTCAAAAAAGCTAGCTCTAGATGCCACATGATATGATCCAAGTTGTAATCATCAAGTTTTAAGGATCTATCCAAGAGCTTGTTCTTAGTTCTTATGTTAAAAAGATGAAAAGAATTGGGGTAAGAAGAAGGCGCGGTTGTCACCCGAATATGATTAACAAAAGGAAACAACTAAAGAAAGGAAATAAATAAACAAGAAACTTAACCAAACAAAGAATTAAAGTGCAACAACTAAAAACAAAATGTAAATGGCGCAAATGTAAAGAAGAACATAAAATAAATTAAGAAAATGGAAGAGGAAGAAGATGAAAGGGAAGGCGCCACAATATTCCAATGGATTTGGAAGATTGATAAGCCAAGGAGGATTCGCCACAAAGAGATAGAACTCTTTGATAAGAATCAAGCAAGTTCTAATCCAAGAACTTGAAGAGGAGGAGCCAATGCTCAACTCACAAAAATACCCAAATAGGATAAATTCTAATTTCATTCAAAGTTATCTAAATGAGGTCATACAAGTCCTATTTATAGAAGCTAAGGAACATTCTAGGTTAAGGTGGCTGATTAATTTCGTGGCCCATATAGCCCAAAACATAATTAAAGACCAAAACCAATTACAAGCCTAAAAATGCCTAATTAAGTCAAATCCGTCCAGAACAATGTTCCCAACTTCTAGTCCAGTTTTCATCATGATAGAGTCCGAATCAGGTTTTGAACTTCAAATGAAACTTGTATCTAGTTCTCTTATCTTTCCAACGCATCAAGAATCACATCAATCAGATATCTAGAACGCAAGATATGACCAAAACCGTGAAGAAGGTTTTCTTTGGACTTGAATGGATTAAGTCAAATTCGTCCAGAACAGCGTTCCCAACTTCTAGTCCGATTTTCATCATGATAGAGGCCGAATGAGGTCTTTATGCTTGAGATAACATTTATAGACAATTCAGTGATATTTCCAACGCATTAAATATCACTGCATTCGGATATCCATAACTCAAGATATACCCAAAACATTAAAGAGGGTCACTTGGACTTAAAGAATTTGAATTGGACTTGAATGGATTGACCTCCTGGTGTTGCAAAGTTCACTTGCCCCTCCTTTGCCTCCATCAGTGTTGTATGCTTATCTCATTAACTACTCTGTTACCGTTTATATATATATATATATATATATATATATATATATATATATATATATATATATATATATATATATATATATGACTTCTCACTCCCTACTTTTGTTGTTCTATGCATGTACCTTATGTATGCAGAGGAGGGTGAGCCAGCTACTGAGGAGTGATCCCGAGGAGATTGCTGCTCATAGTTAGGTTGTTAGTTTGTTAGTTGGTTTTTAGTTTTTATCTGATGTATTATCGGTATCTTGTATACCAGCTCTGATATGTGACATCGGGTTTCAGGTTTAGTTATTTCCACAGTTAATGTATGTTAAATGTTTAAAACTTATTTGGTTTATACGGTTAATTGTTTTGGATAATGTGACATATGCTACTCTTTAACCAAGTTTTTATTTTAACACGTTTTTAATTTAAAGACTTGTATGATCTTTTGTATAAATTATCATGAATGGGGTAGTGGGTGTCACAGCCATTATATGGGTTGAGTGACATGTATTTTTGGGGCCAGGAGAGGAAGTCGTACGCACTTTTATCTTTGCTGCTATGTTTTCGTTTTATTTACTAGTTGCACTCTGAGACTTGTATATTGGATGTTAGTCGCTGTAGGCTCTACTACTAGAGCTTGTATTCTTATTTTTGTAATAATCATTATGGTATCAGTATGCGTCATTTGTTTTAAATATTTTCACTATTTATATTGCTACGCTACACTGTAACGCTAAGAATACGAGTTCGGTTTATCAATGGGACCTCCGAGGAAGGGGTTGTCTCATTTTATGGTATCAGAGCAGTTTGATTCTTAATCAAGGATTGCTTGGGTTAGGTTGTAATTTCTAGCCGTGTCTAGTTGAACCCGCATTAGGTATTGACTATGCTTAGAAGTTGGGCAGAGTGTCCGATACGCGAGTTATCGTAAGAGGTAACTGTTTCGAGCATTTGTAAAGCATATGATGCATGTATATGATAATATAGTGTTGTATGTCTTGCAAATGTGAGCTGGTGATTTTTTCTACGGGAAATTAAATGGGCCACGGATGAGGCAGAGGACGTCGCGGAAAGGCTACAGAGGGCGCCGCTGAATCTGGAAACGGTAACGTAGAAAATTCCCACGTTGGAGGTAGGATAGAGTCAACTGAAGCCCTAAGGACAGTTTGGGAGCTGGCAACAATAATGCTGCAACAGACGCAACAGGACGCTCAACTGTTGCAAGTGACCATACAGCAGCAGCAAAGGCAGAATTAGAGAGGTCAAGTACTTTTCTAAAAAGGGAGCTACCAAAAGAGTGTTTATCATCTGAGGAACTGAATCCTCTCAATCCCCTGATCTTATACAAGGTATATGTCTAATATCAAGTAAACTCTTAACAGTATTGTTTGACTCGGGAGCTACGCATTCGTTCGTATCCCAAGAGTGTGTGGATAATTTGAAATTGCCTGTTTTTTTGCTTCCTCATGACTTAACTGTTTCTACTCCTACCAGTAATTATTTGACAACCGTAACTGTTTGTTTAAATTGTTTTGTTATCATTGAGAATCGAACTTTTCTTGTTGACCTTATTTGTTTACCTATGCAACAACTCGATATAATTTTAGGCATGGATTGGCTTTCGGCTAACCATATAGTGTTAGACAGTTCAAAAAAAAAAAAAAACCTTGTCATTGCCTGAGCAATCTAGATTGGTGCCTGCCAATGATAGTAAGCTAGGTAGTAAATCTCAGAAACATGTGTTGCTACTCTCTATGGAAGCTAAGGAATCTCCTAAGTTGGATTCATTGCCTATAGTGTGAGAGTTTCCGGAAGTTTTCCCTGATGATGTTCCAGGTTTACCACGGGAGAGAGAGATAGAGTTCGCTATAGGTCTCGTACCGAGAACTAGACCGATTTCGATAGCACCTTATCGAATGGCTCCAGCGGAGTTAGCGGAGCTGAAAAAGCAGTTGAATGACAGGTTGGATAAGGAGTTTATAAGACCGAGTGCTTCACCTTGGGGAGCGTTGGTGCTGTTCGTTAAGAAAAAGGACGGAAGTTCAAGGCTGTGAGTGGATTATCGACAGCTAAACAAGGCGAGAGTCAAGAATAAGTATCTGTTGCCTAGAATTGACGATTTGATGGACCAGTTGAAATGAGCGGTAGTGTTTTCAAAAATTGACTTAAGATCTGGTTATCACCAGATTCGAGTCAAAAGGGAGGATATACCGAAGATGGCGTTTAGGAGTCGGTATGGACACTACGAGTATCTAGTTATGTCCTTTTGGGTAACTAATGCTCCAGCAACTTTTATGGATTACATGAACCGGATTTTCCGACCATTCTTAGATAAGTTTGTAGTCGTGTTTATCGACAACATTCTCATTTATTCCCTTAACCGAGAAGAACATCAATAAAATCTTAGGATTGTGCTTCAAGTGTTAAAGGACCGACAACTTTATGCAAAGTTGTCTAAGTGTGAATTCTGGTTGGAAAAAGTGCAATTCTTAGGTCATGTGATTAATCGTGATGGGATAGCAATGGACCCAGCAAAAGTTGAAGCTGTGGTACAATGGGAAAGTCCTAAGGCGGTAAGTGAAATACAAAGTTTTCTGGGCCTAGCTGGATATTACCGAAGGTTCATCGAAGGATTCTCTAAGATCGCGTTGCCGATGACACAGCTAACAAGGAAGTGCATATCCTTTGTATAGACAGAGGAGTGTGAGAAAAGTTTTCAAGAGCTGAAAAGGAGGTTGACTAAATCACCAGTATTAACGTTACCAAATTCTTTAGGACAATTTGACGTATACTGTGATGCTTTATACCAAAGGTTGGGCTGTGTCCTAATGCAAGAAAGGAGAGTGGTAGCGTATGCTTCGCGGCAGTTAAGAGTTCATGAGAGGAATTATCCGACTCATGATTTGGAATTAGTAGCTATAGTGTTTGCTTTAAAGATTTGGTGACACTATTTATATGGAGCTAGGCTTACGGTGTATAGTGACCATAAGAGTTTGAGGTACCTGTTTGATCAAAAAGAGTTAAATATGAGGCAAAGGAGGTGGATGGAATTCATAAAGGATTATGAATTCGATCTACAATACCATCCAGGAAAGACGAATGTAGTAGCGGATGCGTTAAGTAGGAAATCCTTACACGTATCTGCTATGATGGTGAAAGAGCTGGAATTGATTGAACAGTTTAGAGATCTGAATCTAGGTATGGAATTATTTAGAGGTAAGGTACACCTAGGAATGGTCACAGTAACGAGTGACTTCTTGAAGACGATAAAGGAAAAGCAAGAAGTTGATCAGTACCTTCAGAAGGTGAAAGAACAAGTAATGGAAGATAGAACACCAAAAGCCAGCAGGATTGTTAAAATCTTTAGATATCCCAGAATATAAATGGGATGGAATATCTATGGATTTTGTGGTTGGGTTACAAAGGACTAACAAGAGGCATGATGCCATTTGGGTAATCGTTGATAGGTTGACGAATTGTGCTCACTTCTTACCTATTGGCAAAAGTTATACGTTGGAGAAGTTAACCTAAATCTACATCAAGGAAATAGTAAGGTTACACGGAGTGCCTTCTAGTATTGTTTCCGATAGAGACCCTAGATTTACATCTAGATTCTGGAAGCAGTTACATAGGGCTTTGGGAATTAAGTTGATGTTGAGTTCTGCTTATCATCCTCAAACGGATGGTCAGTTGGAACGAACGATTCAATCATTGGAAGATCTCTTAAGAGCTTGTGTTTTGGAAGACACGGGAAGTTGGGATGAGTTCTTAACGTTGATTGAGTTCACCTATAACAACAGTTTTCATTCAAGTATAGGTATGGCACCTTACAAAGCGTTGTACGACAGAAAGTGTAGGACACCATTGTGTTGACATGAGACGAGAGAAAGTCAAGTGTTAGGACCGGAGGTAGTACAACAGATGACGGAACAAATCAAGAGGATAAGGGAAATGGTGAAAATCGCACAGGATAGACAAAAGAGTTACAACGATAAAAGGAAAAGACCTTTAGAATTCCAGGAAGAAGACCATGTATTTCTGAGAGTAACTCAGAGAACTGGAATCGGCAGAGCAATAAAATCTAGAAATCTTACCTCTAGATTCATTGGACTATTTCAAATTCTTCGCCTAATTGGTCCTGTAGCCTATCATATCGCTTTACCACCAAACCTATCTAATCTTCATGATGTCTTTCATGTTTCTCAGTTGAGAAAATATTACCCCGATCCATCACACATCTTAGAACCAGAGTCAATACAATTGAGAGAGAACCTTGAGTATGAAGCTTTACCTGTAAGAACATTCCATTGGTTAAAGTCATACGGGATGAAGTTACGGAAGATGCTATCTGGGAACGCGAAGAGGACATGCGGCAGCAATATCCGAGTCTATTTTAAAAAGGTACGTCGAATTTCGAGGACCAAATTCTTTTTAAGGGGGTAGTAATGTAACACCCTGATTTTCAAGTTTTTTTTTTTTTTTTAAATTAAACAGTATTTATGAATTTGTATATTATTGGATGGTCTAGAGAGTAAAATAAAATAAACTAAGACCATAGTCAAGCTCTATGCTATCGTAGGAAGCTATGATTAAATTTTGGGTCGCAAACTAAGACGAAGCCCGGTTTGCATTTTTCACTGACAGTAGTGTTTTACTACTACCAAGACCAAATTTGGACTCGTGAACGAACAGTTAGTCTTATAATCATGTTTCCTACATTTTTGTTAAAATTGGTTTTTGACCTTCAAAAATGAAAATAATATAAACTATTCGGGTGCAATTCAAACCGGGAGACAAACGGAGCTGCGTATGGGTTTACCGAGACCCGCTAACGGATAAAATTGATTTCACATCCAGTCACATCACATTGGGATGCATGCCGGTGTCATGATGACGTTAGAAAATATCTGAACGCGTTCACACTACGAAAAGACCAAAATGCCCTTAGTCTTTTTCCTAAAGGACATTTGTGTCCCTAAAATATCTAAAAAGTTGGATGGCTCACCTCCCTCTCTCTCTCTCTTCAACTTAGGCTGTCTTTCTTTCTCTCCCCCTCCATCTTCTTCTTCCTCCTTTCTTTTTCTTCTTCTTCTTCCATTCTCCATTTTCTTCCTTACTTTTCCTCCATTTTTCTCAAGCTTCCACAAGGACTTTCAAGAAACTTTGTGAAGCAAAGTTGATCACCTCATCATCCTCTGTCATCTAAGAGGTATAAGCTTCACTCTTGAGATCTCACTCTTCATTATTCTCCATTGAAAGTTCATGGTTTCAAGGTTGTTCTTCAAACTTCAAAAATCTCTACGAAATTGTAGAAAAATCCTTTTAATGCCAAACCAATTTCTATAATCTAGTTTCATTCTCTACTATCATAATCCAAGAGTATGAAATAAAATAATCTTCCTAGATTATTTAACAAAGAGGAACTGAACCTACACATTTTGGGGGGGGGGGGAAATGGGTTTTGTTCAATTTGTGTGAAATGATTCTTGATTTCACCTATTTCATTCCCTAATCATATAATCCAAGTGATTAGGAAGCCAAATCAAACTCTTACCTATTATTAGAGGTGATGGCCGAAGCCCTATATTTTTGGTTGAAGGGGCTTTGGTTCAAATCTTTGATTATTGATCAAGGATTATTGCTTAGGTATGCTTAAGGATCACTGATCCAAGAGTTGGTAGAATTTTAACATCCCTAGCCTATTTAATTAAATAGGGGAAGAACCCTGGTCATTTGGACTAGGGGGTTTGTGATTCAACTGTATTAATTTTCGGTTGTGCTTTGTTGTAAAGGATCGGACATGATTCAAACGTTCGACAGCGCATCCGATTGACAGTTGCTGAGCTGCAGCTAGAGTCGCACGGGAACATCACTAAGGTGGGGGAAAGAACCACAATATCGTCGGGGAGGCAAGATTTAAAATAATATATATTGATATGCGTAGGGCGACCCAAACCATACTAGAGGTCGTTTGACCGATAGGTTGATATTTACTGTATGTTGAGGATGTATGCTTTGTAATGGGATGTTTAATATATTATATGCGATATGTGTATTATGCCTATTATATGTTTATGATTACTTGATTATTTATCTGTGAGTTGATATTATTATTGAATCTGTTTCTGGTTGTTATTGATGTGCTGTTGTGACTGCTGACGCCTGAGTAGAGATAGACAGTAAATTCTGATGAGTGGGGAGATAAATGTGTGGTGAGAAAGTCGAGGATATATATATATATATATATATATAATATGTCTTAGTGCTCAACCTAGAGATACAGCTGATTTGTTGATGTTGTGATATAAGTCGATACCCGGTTAAGCCGGAGGAAAGTTGGTCGTGGTTGTTATAAGTCGTAGTTAAGACACTAAGTGTTGATCTGAGATGAGTCGGTGAGGTTCATGTTACATAGTTTTTGTTCATCACTGTGTTGGCGTATGGACGATTCCGATCTTGCCTGCGGGGAGATGATCGTATCCATTAGTTGTTAACGGACGGGCGAATGTCTCGATCTGGCCTGCTAGCGGGGGGATATGTCGTTACCGTAAGTTACGTCGTTGACAAGTGAATATTCCGACTTGACCTGCGGGCAGGGGAATATGTCGTACCCATGAGATGAGTTCAGCCGACAGGCCGTTAACCGAACCTTGCATTACGGGAGGTGGCACAAAGATGAACGAGACATCTTGATCTGTTGCGGATGTCGTGTCCATATAGTCGTTAGTTGCATGAGGGTGAGAGACAGTAGTTAGGAGAGAATTATCTGGGAGTTGATTGGTTGACTCTGTTGTGCTGTTGAGTGTTGCTATCTATATAAATTATTTTATATAGTTGTTTTCCTATATTTTTCTATGTCATATTTTATTATTTCTCGATCGTACGAGAAGATCCTGTTGAGGAATTGCCAGAGGAAATTGATGGCAAACCCGTAGAACTAGATGCTAGTGGGAGAGCCCTGGATGCCGGTGCTGGAGGACTTTAGATTTTGGGGTTAGTGGTTGTAGTTGTTATGGCCAGTATATGGGTTGAGTGACATGTATTTTTAGGGCCAGGAGAGGAAGTCGTAGGAACTTTTATCTCTGCTGCTATGATTTTATTTTATTTACTAGTTGCACTCTGAGACTTGTATATTGTATGTTAGTCGCTGTAGGCTCTACTGATAGAGCTAGTATTCTTATGTCTGTAATAATCATTATGCTATCAGTATGCGTTGTTTGTTTTAAATATTTCCGCTATTTATATCGCTACGCTATGCTATAACGCTAAGAATACGAGTTCGGGTTACCAATGGGACCTCCAAGGAAGGGGTTGTCTCATAGCAGCAGCCGCCTTTGCCCCCTTCCCCTCGGTTTATTTTGGTGCCCGTGGGGCCGGGGGAGGAGCATGTGGAGGAACCCTAGGAGGAGGAGCTTCTGGAGACACCAGAGTACCATCCTTTAGAGAATAGGGTCTCCGGTTGGAGGAGCCGGAGGTGCAGGGATGATCGATGGAGATGTAGGTTCCCCTGATCACTCTTCTGATGGGAACGTTGGGCCCTCCTTTGGAGGACTGTCCAACGGGTTCCACTAGTCTCCGACCAGCGTAGGATGAAGACTTTCTTTTTGGGGCAGCGATTTTTGGGTAGTTTGTTGTCGGCTACTAATGGCCATGAGTTTTAGTGATATGGTTTCCCGGCTATCGCTACGTAGTTTTTTTGAGTTTTAGTATTTTACTTCTATTAGTTTCTTTTGAAGGGACATGTTGTCCGCTGCTCGTTTTTATATCTTTAACTGTTGATGTGTGTGTGTGTATATATATATATATATACGAGTCTTCTGTTATTGATCTGAGTCCTTAATGTTTGTTGCTGAAATAAGAAAAAATTTTATCACGATTTTTGGGACTTAATAAGATATATTTAAATAAACTATTTTTCCGAAAGTAAACCAGCAAGTTTTTATTTAGCGTTTTGTATGTGTTTTGGGTGACAAATGTGATGCCGGATTGAGAGTGTCACTGGTACCCAATTCATTTTGGCATCTGCAAGACCAATCTTTTTAATAAAACAATTTGGTGAAATGTGACCAAATTTACAGCAAATGACAAGTGTCTTTAGATCTCTTGTTATTACTAGAAGGTACAAAAACAGTCTTATGATTCTCTTTCTTATTAAAAGAATTATATCCAAATCTAGTTTTAATAAGAAGAGATTGTTGCTGCCCAAGTAAAGTGTTCAAGTTCCTTCTACCATTAGTAAACTTAGCAAGAGAATTCTTTAAGTATAACTTTTCATTTTCTAGATGCATACAATTATCACACTTTGAAGAACTAGGCAAATCTTGATTAGCACAATCATAGATTGTATACATTGTATCAGCATTAGTGGAAAATACACTTTTCACGTTAGGGATTTAACATTTGTTAATGATAAATAGATGTTAAAAATGGATGCGGTGGCAAACTTGTAAATAAATTGTGCATGGAAAACACTTTTAATATCGATTTCCTAACAATCGAGGTCAAAGGTGGAAACACGGTGGCAAACCTGTAAATAACTGGGGGAGGGAAGAAACTTTTAATATCTTTTGTAAAGAAACCGCTGTTAAAAGTCAATTTTAACATCTATTTATTTATAACCGATGTTAAAAGTTTCTACCCTCCACTAGCTATTTATAGGATTGCCACCGCGTCCTAACTTTTTAACAACCATTGTTTTACAACCGATGTTAAAAGTCATTAAAATGTAAAACGTTAACATTCTCATTCAATCTCAGTCCCGCGCCCTAAACATTTCAATGTTAACAGTGTTCTCAATCCCGCATCGACCTAGCTTCTTCTCTTCACTTTCCTCATTCTCCTCCGTTCGTGAGCCACCGTAGAACCACCACCACCACTTACTCTGGCACAAAGGTAACTCTCTCTTCCCTGTTTTTATTTGCTAAAGCCCTAAATCCCTATTTGCTAAATACTTTTTTGGCTACATTGCTCAAAACCACCGCAACTGAACCACCCCAAATCCCTCTCTTCTGCAACTGAACCACCGTGCCCCCTATTCTACTTGGTAAGTGCTCTCCTTCATTTCCTTTCTACTTGGTAATCCTTCTCTGTTAGTTAATGTTTAGCATTGTCTCTGTTTAGTTATTTGAATATTTTATGAAAGAATGAAATGAGGTGATGAATGTATATTTCTGACCAACAAAATAAAAAATATTTAATAAGTTGCTTACTCTCCAGTAAAGAAACTAGTGAAATTATTAGGTTCTGTTTGACAAAAATAACTGATAAGCTAGCTGAAAGTAGGATGTACAACTATGCATTTTGAGTTTTATGTAAACTTAAACACTCTTGAGCTTACAAATTGAGCAAATACTTTTAGGCTTTGCTTGTAAAATCTCAATAGTCGAGGGGTGTAGATTCTATTATAGGACTAATGGTTTAGGCCTACAATTTCAAGTACTGCTTTTCCAGTCTCCCCTCTTGTGCTCATATTGTGGATATGGATTGTAGTTGGATGGTTAGTAGACGCACAAGTGATGAGTATCGGAAGGGAGTGGAAGAGTTTCTAGAATTTGTTCAAAGAAATCTTCCTCATAGTAATGGAAGGTTTAATTGTCCTTGTGTCAGATGCTTGAATATGAGGAAATGTGAAGTTAAGTAAATACGTGATCATCTTATTTGTGAAGGGATTTGCAAGAGTTATACAAGATGGATATCGCATGATGATAACTTGTTAAACATGCCAAGTGAGTCTTAAAGTGAGGAAGTTGACGTAGATATGGAGGACGATCGACTAGAGGACATAATCCGTGATATGAGAAAAGAGTCATTTCAACGAGCACGTGTGTATGATACTTTGTGCAGTGATGCGGATAAGCCTTTGTATCTGGGGTGCACTACTTATACACGGTTGTTAGCAGTGTTAAAATTGTTCAGTGTGAACGAGAAATGAGTGAAGTAATAAAAACGTCACCGAATTGCTTGAGTTGTTGAACAGCATGCTTCCAGAAGGAAACACATTGCCGGACCGTAACTATGAGGCGAAGAAGGTACTCTATCCGATGGGTATGGAGTATAAGAAGATACACGCATGCCCTAATGATTGCATACTATAGAGGGGTGTGTATGAAGGGATGCACG
Organism: Ammopiptanthus mongolicus; assembly: GCA_039655645.1. Classification (NCBI taxonomy): domain Eukaryota; kingdom Viridiplantae; phylum Streptophyta; class Magnoliopsida; order Fabales; family Fabaceae; genus Ammopiptanthus; species Ammopiptanthus mongolicus. The sequence goes on from CM077343.1 coordinate 20,894,065, forward strand.
AATGCCCCAAGTGTGGGGTATAACGGTACAAAGTGAAGGATGGTGATTCTGGTTGTGATGTGATCACAAAGGATCCTCCTGCGAATGTGTTGTGGTATCTTCCAATAATTCCAAGGTTTAAGCGATTGTTCGCTAATGTAAATGATGCTAAGAACATTAGATGGCATGCAGATGAGAGGAAACGTGATGGAATGCTTCGCCATCCGGCTGATTCTGTGCAATGGGAGAGAATTGATAGTTTGTTTCTGGATTTCGGAAATGAGCCAAGAAATCTTAGGCTTGGACTTGCTACAGATGGAATGAATCCATATGGTACCTTAAGTAGTATCCATAGTTCATGGCTTGTTCTCCTCGTAATTTACAATCTACCTCCTTGGTTGTGCATGAAGCCCAAATACATGATGTTATCTATGATGATTTCGGGCCAAAACAGCCAAGAAATGACTTAGATGTTTATCTAAGTCCCTTGATTGAAGACTTGAGAAAGTTGTGGGTGGAAGGCGTTGATGTGTTTGACGGCCATTACAAAGAGACTTTCAAGATGCGTGTCATGCTATTTTGCACCATCAATGACTTTTCAGCATATGAGAACTTGTCCCGATATAGTGGTTACTGACAAGTGACTTCAAACACAAGAGGGGGGTGAATTGTGTGTGATATGTGTTTTTGAAAAACTTTTTGCAATTACGGCGCTTGAAGATAAATGACTGAAATTAGAAGCGCTATAAAGTAAATTGCTTGAATAATAAATTCTAGAAAGTAAATAGCAATAAAATAAATCGCTTAAATTAAATTGCAATAAAGTAAATGCGATAAATTAAATTGCAATAAAATAAATTGCGATAAATTAAATTGCAATAAAATAAATGCGATAAATTAAATTGCTGTAAGGTAGAAGACAATAATGAAAGGATAGAGAGAGAGAGCCGCAGATTTATCCTGGTTCGGCCACTAAATACCCTGTGGCCTACGTCCAGTCCCCAAGGTCAAACACCAAGGGTTTTCACTTAATAACTAGCTTTTAAATCAGGTGCAGCTAGAAACCTTTACAAACCAAGAGCACTCTCCACACAAAATAATGGGATATCACCTCCCTTTGTGCAAGAGTCTCAAGTTCAAGAGATATTGTTTCTCTTTAAAGAAAAAGGGATTTACACCCAAGAACAAGAAGAAGTAGAAGAAGAATGTAGCACTCAAGTAGTGCAGATAAAGATTACAAATTGAAGCTCAAAGTACAATTCAAACTATATGATATGTAAAGCTCTCTATTCAAAAAATAATCAAAAGTGAATATGTGAGAGTAAGTAATAAAATAAACAGAGTTTCAGAGCGCAATAGGATTCGTGTGTTTTAGAGTTGCCTTGGCATTCCTACTTATAGAAAAACTTTTAAGCCCATAGGAATTAGGTTAAGCCCATTTAAAAACAAGGCAGTCGCTTCATAATCGATTATGGTATGTCCATAATCGATTATCCCTTGAGAAAAAACGCGCTGATTTACTTTCGCAGCATAATCGATTAGGATAATCGATTATGACTTCTCTGTTTTGAGTGTAATCGATTATGACATATTCATAATCGATTATGACTTCCCTGATTTGAGTGTAATCGATTATGACATATGCACAATCGATTATGTACATTATTTTGTTTGAAAACTTAACGGCAATAATGAAATTTCTATTATTTTTAGTAAAAGCCTTTTAAGTTAACGTAATGTGTGTGTGTGATTGATTTTAAATATGAGAGCTTTAGAACCATTTACAAAAAGATCCTAATAAACATCGATTACAAGAAATAAAAATTCCCATAACCCAGTCTTGAAGCACTTGATCTCCTTGATCTTCTTTTCCACTTTTTGTATACTTGACTTTCCGGTTCCTTTTGTCAATCATCAAAAACTAGATTAATCCTGTCAAGGCATATATTCACATTCTCCCCCTTTTTGATGATGACAAACATCTCAAGGAGGGATTTGCTCTAGAGACGAGAAATCAGAGTTAATGCACAGATAAAATACTCTACACCTTATTTTTATGCAAAATTTAAAAATAGCAACTCCCCCTAAAGCATGCAAACTCTCCCTGAACTATGCAATCATATAACTCTCCCCCTTTTGGCATTATAAAAAAAACGGGAAAAGTGCAAACAAGAGCAAGGCATATATTCAAGAAAGTTAGAAACAGTCCAAAATGACCAAAATGAACGTTACTGACCTTTTAATCGGTTTCTTAATCGATTATGTAAGTGAGCATAATCGATTATGTCTTACCGTGTTGGCTCTTGATTCGCTCATCCATGACCCATAATCGATTATTGAGTGCCTCATAATCGATTATTCCTTTAGTGGCAGACTTTTGATATTCGCGAAATCGATTATGTAATCGATTATAGTCTGGGTCTTTGAATAATCGATTATCTAATCGGTTATTTGAGATTGTTGAGATGAATATATAATCGATTATGTAATCGATTCTCCTTCCTTGTTCTTTCATTTATAATCGATTAGCCTAATCGATTATGGTTTGTCTGACTTTTGTTCTTTTCTCCCCCTTTCAATTGTAATCGATTACTATAATCGATTCCTGGTCCTCTGACTTGTGAATAATCGATTATGCCTATGCTATAATCGATTATGGCTAAAAAAATTTGAATTTTAGCACATAGAGCATGTATCCTGTTTACACACTTCAACACACAAGTTAGGGATAACAAGGGAAAAAATAGTATGATGCACATAAGATATTTCATTCAATGCATGATTCATTAAGAATACCTAATTCCGTTCTTATGAAGAAGAAATTTTCTTTAGGCAATGGTTTAGTAAAAATGTTTGCGAGTTGCTTAGATGTTTCCACAAACTCAATCATTCAATCACCTTTTTGTACATGATCTCTTATGAAGTGATGCCTAATTTCAATGTGCTTGGTTCGAGAGTGATAAACCGGATTTTTAGTGAGGTTTATGGCACTTGTGTTGTCACATTTAATTGGAACAGTTCTAAGATTTATTCCATAGTCATTTAACTGTTGCTTCATCCAAATTATTTGTGCACAACAACTACCTGCCGCTACGTATTCCGCTTCGGCAGTGGACAAAGCCACACTGGCTTGCTTCTTACTATGCCAAGAAACTAATGCGTTTCCTAACAAGTGACAAGTCCCACTGGTGCTTTTTCGATCCATTTTGCATCCCGCAAAATCTGAATCCGAGTACCCAATTAAAGTGCAATCAGCACCTTTAGGGTACCATAAACCCATATTTTGTGTGCCAATGAGATATCTCATAATGCGTTTTACCGCTGTGAGATGTGATTCCTTAGGGTTAGATTGAAAACGTGCACACATGCAAACACTAAACATTATATCAGGGCGACTTGCTGTAAGATAAAGAAGTGAACCTATCATACCTCCATACTTACTTACTTCAACCGACGTACTTTCCTCATATTTATCAAGGTAGCAAGAGGTGCTCATTGGTGTGGATATTTCTTTGGCATTGTTCATTCCAAATTTCTTGAGTAGCTCCTTGCAATATTTTGCTTGATTTATGAATATTCCTTCTTTTGATTGCTTGATTTGAAGCCCAAGGAAGTAGTTAAACTCGCCCATCATTGACATTTCAAACTCATTTTGCATTATGTTAGAAAAGTCCTTACACAAAGATTCATTAGTTGCACCAAATATAATATCGTCCACATAAATTTGAACAAGTAAAATGTCATGCTTTTTATTTTTGATAAAAAGAGTGGTGTCCACTTTTCCTCTTTCAAAATCATTTTCAAGTAAAAACTTGCTTAGACGATCATACCAAGCTCTAGGAGCTTGTTTCAAATCATATAGAGCTTTTTTTAATTTGAAGACATGATAAGGAAATTCAAAATTTGAAAAACCAGGGGGTTGGTCCACATAGACTTCTTCTTGAATATAACCATTAAGAAAAGCACTTTTTACATCCATTTGAAAGAGTTTGAAATCCATAATGCATGCAAATGCAAGAAGCATGCGGATGGCTTCTAATCTAGCCAATGGAGCATAGGTTTCATCGAAATCTATGCCCTCTTGTTGATTATATCTTTTAGCGACAAGCCTAGCTTTATTCCTAACAATTATACCGTTTTCACCAAGCTTGTTACGAAAGACCCATTTAGTCCCAATGACTAACTGATCCTTAGGTTTGGGAACAAGTTCCCAAACATTGTTTCTTTCAAATTGGTTCAACTCTTCTTGCATGGCAAGAGTCCAATGTTCATCAATGATAGCATCATCAATATCTTTAGGTTCAATTTGAGATACGAAAGCCATGTAATGACATGCATGTTTAAGAGAGTTTCGAGTTGTTACCCCTTTTGAAATATCACCTATTATGTTGTCAAGAGGATGGTGTCTTGATGTTCTCCATTCTCTTGGAAGATTTGAGTGAGGTGAATCATCGATACTAAGAGGTGGTTGATCTTCATCCTTTTTCTCTTGACTTATTTGTTCCTCAAGGTGGTTATTTCCCAAAAGTTCTGCAAGATCATCAACACTTTCTTCTACCATAGATTTTGGGTTAATCTCATCAAAAGAAACATGCACAGATTCTTCTATGGTCATAGTTCTTTTATTATAAATTCTAAAAGATTTACTAGAAACTGAGTATCCAAGAAAGATACCTTCATCAGCTTTAGCATCGAATTTGCCAAGGTTATCTTTACCATTATTTAAAACAAAGCATTTACATCCGAATACGTGAAGGTGAGAGATGTTGGGCTTCCTTCCCTTGTAAATTTCATAGGGCGTTCGTTTTAGAATAGGTCTTATAAGGACTCTATTCATGACATAGCATGCGGTACTTACCGCGTCTGCCCAGAAATACTTGGGAAGGTTGGTCTCATTGAGCATCGTCCTCGCTAGCTCTTCGAGAGACCGATTTTTCCTTTCCACCACTCCATTTTGTTGTGGAGTTCTTGGTGCTGAAAAATTATGCTCAATTCTATTTTCAGTACAAAAGGCCTCAAATGCCTCATTTTGGAACTCACCACCATGATCACTTCGGATAGATACAATGTTTAAACCTTTTTCATTTTGAATAACCTTAGCAAGTTTCCGAAAGGCAGCAAAAGCGTCATTTTTATGAGAAATAAACACTGTCCATGTATAGCGAGAGTAGTCATCCACAATAACAAGCGCATAGTAATTACCATCAAAGCTCATAGTTCTAGATGGACCAAACAAGTCCATATGTAAAAGCTGTAAAGGCCGATTTGTTGAAACAACGTTTTTAGATTTGAAAGAGGCCTTTACTTGTTTTCCTTTTTGACAAGCGTCACACAACTTATCCTTTTCAAAACGAATCTTTGGTAGACCAATTACTAAGTCCTTGCGAACCAACTTATTTAGATGATCCATGTGAATGTGAGCTATTCTCCTATGCCATAACCATGTTTCATCCTCTTTGCTAATAAGACAGCATGCATCATTTGAAGGTAATTCATCCACGTTAACCATGTAGATATTTCCAATTCTTTGTCCAATTAATTTAGTTTGTTTGTTATGAGAATCCATGACCATACATTTAGACGAATTGAACACTACCTCAAAACCTTTATCACAAAGTTGGCTTATGCTTAGTAAATTATGTTTTAGGCCATCGACATACAAAACATTTTCTATGATGGGATTAGGACTTCTACCAATAGTACCAATACCAAGAATTCTACCTTTATTGTTGTCACCATAGAAAACATAGCCACCCTTTTTGGAAGATATAGAGGAGAACTTGTTTTTGTCTCCCGTCATGTGCTTTGAACAACCACTGTCAAGATACCAATTAGTGTTCTTGGCCTTCAAGCACACCTACAACACAGAATCAAGTTTTAACCTTTGGTACCCAAATCATTTTGGGTCCTTGAGAGTTAACTTTGGGTAATATGCCCTTTGGATGCCATTCACTTCTTTATTTTTCCTAACATTGCAAATAGAAGCAGTGTGTCCTTTCCTACCACAGTGAAAACATTTGACAAAGGGGCTACTTGATGTGTTGTTTGGACAAAAGAATTTTTTGAAAGATTTTTCATGAATTTTCGGGCGAAAGCCCAAACCAGCTTTGTCATAAGTACCTTTTTGATTTCCTAAAAGAACATTTAGATTATCTCTTCCCATAGTAAATTTTGCAAGCGTGATGTATAAATCCTCGATTTTATTTTTCAAAACGCTGCATTCATCACACTTAAAAACTTCATTCTTTTTGTTTTCACAAGAAGTGCATGGGGAGGTTTCGATTGGAACGACTTGTTTTTCTTTAAGAGCTTCCATTTCGTTGTTCAAAATACTTATTTTTGTTTCAAAGAAAGAAATGTTTTTCTTAGATGAAGAAATGCTTTTGCGCAGTCTAACATTTTCATCATTTAACTCCTCACAGGCAATAAGTAAATCATCATAAGTTAAATCAGTTGCAAGCTCAAAATTGTTTACCTCATCTTCCTCATGGTTGGCCATGAGACATAAATTTGCTTCTTCATTATCCGATTCGTCGGAGGAGTCCATGTCGTTCTCATCCCACGCAATATAAGCTCTTCTTGCTTTTCTATCCTTCTGTGGCCTTTTATCTGATTTTTCATGTTTCTTTTGGCCTTGAGGACAGTCGGGTTTAATATGACCCTTTTTGCCACAGTTGTAGCATGTTGGATTGAAGGAAGTTCCTTCCCCCTCATTTTTTTTTTGAGGATTGAAGAATTGTTTTGCCTTGCCTTTCTGTCTCATGAATTTTTTGAACCTTCGAACCATTAGGCTCATATTTTCCTCGTTTTCATCGAGGCTATCACATTCATCAAGGTCGTCTTCTTCTTCTGTTTTATTGATACTTGCTTTGAGAGCAATACTTTTCTTTTTCTTATCGGTTTCCTCATTATCAATGAGTCGATTTAGTTCGAGCTCATGTTCCTGCAATTTTCCAAACAGAGTTGCCAAAGACATAGAAGATAGATCTCTAGATTCAGATATAGCTGTAACTTTAGGTTGCCAACTTCTATTTAAACATCTAAGAACCTTATTAATTAAATCTTCATTATTGAAGGACTTCCCAAGAGTTCTAAGATGATTAATTATATGGGTAAATCATTTTTGCATATCATGTATGCTTTCACCCTGTTTCATCCTAAATAGCTCATACTCATGGGTTAATGTGTTCATTCGAGCCCTTTTGACCTCGGTAGTACCTTCATGGGTCAATTGAAGGGTGTCCCACATTTCCTTGGCGGTCTTACAATTTGAGACCCTATAGAACTCATCGTAGCTTAGAGCTGCAGTGATGATGTTCCTAGCTTTCAAATTATATTGAACCTTTTTCTTTTCCTCGTCGGTCCAAAGATTTCTTGGTTTTATTCACCACTGCATCATTAATTGAATGAGTGGGAACAAATGGACCATTTTCCACAGCGTCCCAAACATCGAGGTCTACTGCCTCAAGAAAGATTTGCATCCTTTCCTTCCAATAACCATACCCTTCACCATTGAACAATGGGGGTCTGTTTGTGGAATTGCCCTCATTTTTAAAACCGTTTGAAGTCATGTTACCTCTTGAGGCGATTTAGCCTGTTAGACAAGAGTTAAGCTCTGATGCCACTTGTTGACAAGTGACTTCAAACACAAGAGGGGGGTGAATTGTGTGTGATATGTGTTTTTGAAAAACTTTTTGCAATTACGGCGCTTGAAGATAAATGACTGAAATTAGAAGTGCTATAAAGTAAATTGCTTGAATAATAAATTCTAGAAAGTAAATAGCAATAAAATAAATCGCTTAAATTAAATTGCAATAAAGTAAATGCGATAAATTAAATTGCAATAAAATAAATTGCGATAAATTAAATTGCAATAAAATAAATGCGATAAATTAAATTACTGTAAGGTAGAAGACAATAATGAAAGGATAGAGAGAGAGAGCCGCAGATTTATCCTGGTTCGGCCACTAAATACCCTGTGGCCTACGTCCAGTCCCCAAGGTCGAACACCAAGGGTTTTCACTCAATAACTAGCTTTTAAATCAGGTGCAGCTAGAAACCTTTACAAACCAAGAGCACTCTCCACACAAAATAATGGGATATCACCTCCCTTTGTGCAAGAGTCTCAAGTTCAAGAGATATTGTTTCTCTTTAAAGAAAAAGGGATTTACAACCAAGAACAAGAAGAAGTAGAAGAAGAATGTAGCACTCAAGTAGTGCAGATAAAGATTACAAATTGAAGCTCAAAGTACAATTCAAACTATATGATATGTAAAGCTCTCTATTCAAAAAATAATCAAAAGTGAATATGTGCGAGTAAGTAATAAAATAAACAGAGTTTCAGAGCGCAATAGGATTCGTGTGTTTTAGAGTTGCCTTGGCATTCCTATTTATAGAAAAACTTTTAAGCCCATAGGAATTAGGTTAAGCCCATTTAAAAAACAAGGCAGTCGCTTCATAATCGATTATGGTATGTCCATAATCGATTATCCCTTGAGAAAAAACGCGCTGATTTACTTTCGCAGCATAATCGATTATGACTTCTCTGTTTTGAGTGTAATCGATTATGACATATTCATAATCGATTATGACTTCCCTGATTTGAGTGTAATCGATTATGACATATGCATAATCGATTATGTACATTATTTTGTTTGAAAACTTAACGGCTATAATGAAATTTCTATTATTTTTAGTAAAAGCCTTTTAAGTTAACGTAATGTGTGTGTGTGATTGATTTTAAATATGAGAGCTTTAGAACCTTTTACAAAAAAGATCCTAATAAACACCGATTACAAGAAATAAAAATTCCCATAACCCAGTCTTGAAGCACTTGATCTCCTTGATCTTCTTTTCCGCTTTTTGTATACTTGACTTTCCGGTTCCTTTTGTCAATCATCAAAAACTAGATTAATCCTGTCAAGGCATATATTCACAGTGGTAAGGGGCATAAAGCATGCCCTATATGTGAAGAAGGCACATGCTTCACTCAATTGTAACATGGAAGGAAGACAGTTTACCTTGGGCATCATAGATTTCTCAGACGTGATCACCCATATCGTAGATTGAAAAAAGCTTTGTTCATCTAGTGAGGGAGATTAGATTTTGTGGCCCAGTTTATTTAAGGTGGATGTACCCGGTTGAGCAATACATGAAGATCTTGAAAGGGTATGTGAAGAATCCACACCGTCCTGAAGCATCTATTGTTCAAAGGTATGTTGCGGAAGAAGCTATTGAGTTTTGGCAAGACTACCTTTCAGAAGTAGAGGCTATAGGGATTCCTAAGCGTCGTCATGAGGGAAGATGTGCCGGTAAGGGTACACGGGGTTTAAAGGTTAATAGTAAGGCTCGAGAGGAAGTGTTTCAAGCCCATTTGCATATATTGAATAACACTGATGAGGTTGCACCTTACTTATCTACTCACAAACAAAAGTTCAAGGAAGAAAACCCTAGAAGGAACGAAAAATGGTTGTTGAACCATCATAACAAGACTTTCATAGCCTGGGTTAAAGAACAAATTATGAATGATCATACTGCTTCCGATACATTACAATGGTTAGCACAGGGGCCACGTCTTGAAGTCATATGTTTGAATGGATATTGTAACACCTCGATTTTCACTGTCTTTATAAATCAATAAATTATATAATTAAGATTATATTTTATTCGAGGACTTAGAAAATGAAATAAAATAAATCGACACCATATTCATGCTCAACGCTATCGTACGAAGCTACGATTAAATTTTGAGTCGAAAACTCAAACGGAGACCGGTCTGCATTTTTGCACTGTTAGTAAGGTTTTACTGCTCCAGAGACCTCAAATGGACCCGTGAACGAGACAGCAAGTCATAGAGTTTGATTTCCTACGTTTTTGTTAAATTTCAAAAAAATCACTTACTGACCTTTTTTCGAGCGAAATCTTCAATCGGGTGATGAACGGAGCTACATATGGACTTACCGGGACCCGCCAACGGATAATCTTGATGCCACATCATGTCAAATCACTTGGGAGAGCATGGCAGAGTCGTCATGACGTTCGGAAATATCTGGACGCGAAATGACCAAAATACCCCTAGCCTTTTCTTTAATGACATTTTGGTCCTTGAAGGAAATGACCAAAATGCCCTTAAGTGAATTGTTTTAAGGGCTGGTCAGCCCCTCATTCACGCCCCCAACCTGCACTTGAGAGCCTTCTTCACACTTCATCTCCTTCCTTGAAAAAAACTCCATTTTTCCTTAGAGAAAAACTTGAAACCTTGAGATAAAAGCTTGAATCCTTGATCAATCTTCATCATTCTTTAGGTAAGATCACTTCTATGATCTATAAGCTTCATGACTATCTTCCTATTTCAAGTTTGAAATCTTGATTTCATAGTTTTCAAGTTTATGATCCAAAACTTCAAAACTTCATTAGAAATTGTAGAAAAATCCTTTTAATGGGAAACCAATTTCTTTGAGCTAGCTTCATCATCCTCTACCTAAACCCAAGAGCATATGATCAAACTCTCATCCTAGCCTATTCTTCTAAAAGTGTCCGAACCCTATGGAAGATGAATGAATAGTGTTTTTGTTCAATTTTTGATTTCTAACTCTTGATTCCATCCTTGCCTTTCCTATTGTCTTTGAATCCAAGTGATGGAAAACCAAATCAATCCCTAGCCAAGTTTTTCTCCTTATGGCCGAGACCTTCAAAGAGTAGAACCTTGAGTTTTGTTTCAAATTTTTGGGTATTAGGACTTGTATTAGTGTTAACCAAGCTTATGAACCAACCATCCAAAAGTTTGGAGCCAAATGTGATCCCTAACCCTTTTTACCTTTGTGGCCGAACCTTGGACCTTTTAGGAGGAGAAAATTTATGTTTTGATGTTGTTTTCTTGTGTTGATTGTTCTTGAGAATTGAATTGTGTTTGATTGTTTTAGGCGACGCGGACGAAACCGGAATCGGAGCTGAGAACCGTTCGGGAATTTGACTAGAAACTTAGATAGGTAAAGGAAGGTATTTCATATGAGTTTGATAGCTTCGTGGTATTTGATTTGTTATATGAGATGCGGTAGTGTTGATTGATGATTTGAAGATATGTTTTGAATGGAATATGAAATTGTTTTACTTGAGGAAGTTTGTACTTGAGCATTTGATTATGATTTGTGGCATTGATGCCTTGGATGAAATTTTGTTGTGATATTGGGCCATTTTGATATATATATATATATATATATATGCCTTTGACTCGATAAAGAATTAAAATACTCGAAAACTGAAATCGAAGTTTAAAACCGGGTTTTGAAATCAAAAAGGTTTTTGGCAAAACGTGTTGTTTTTTCAAGAAAAGTTATCTTCCTTTTTTGAAAAGTTATGTTCTTTTGAAAAGCAAAAAGTTGTTTGAGGAAAGTCATTTCAAAGCGTGTTTGGTTTCAGAAAAATGTTTAAAAAAGAGTTTGAACCTTTAGAAAACGGTTTTGTTCACGAAAAAGTGTTTTCCCCGAAAAAAATTTTTCTTTGAAAAGGAAATGTCTTAGTCAAGAACAATAAAAGTGTGTTTTGTTTGACAAAATTGTTTTGAGAAAAATAAGACCGAAAGCAAAACGATGAATCTTTTGAGACGAATGCAAACCTAGTGACCGAGACGTCAGACTAGTGTTTTGTGGATTGAGCACTTGGACTTCGTGTCCTGTGTTTAGAATGAACGGGCTTAACGTCCTTTAAAACGAGTCGTGAGCTATATGCCTCGACAAAAGAAAGAATGAACGAAAAAGAAAGCAGAAACTTCCTATGTGCATGCATGAACCGGCAGACGTGCCACATGAAAACGAGCTACAACTTACGTAGTTGAGAATATGAGCCAGTTAATACCACTAGGTCTATAGGGGCATTCTGTGTTCGAAACTCCACAAGTGGCCGGTGGCGTAGCAACCCCATGCCGTGGTAAATCGATTGCCAAACATGAATGAACTCAATCAGAGACTGGACTATTCAGGATATGGTTATGACGTGGTACCCCGGAACAATTGGAGCTCGGACCTAAATTGAGAGGCCGACTCGTGAGAACAATTGTGTTACAGGTGTTACTGCGGTCTATCGCTCGATGAAAGGAAGTAAGAATCTCCGGAGTACATGAATTAGAAAAACGATATTGGAGTCTCATGCATTATTATAACTCATGATAGTGTTTGAGATATTGTGTTATATTAATAACTGTTTTTATAACTGTATTTATATGTGATTGTATCTGTTGTTTGTCGCTTGTGCGGCTATCTTGATAAACTTATAAAATGAGTATCTCACCTTTGCCTGTACATGTTGGACACCTTGTTGTGTTTCTGGAACACATGTACAGATGTTGATCATAGGTCCCCACGGACACGTGAGGACTCAGATGATGGAGATCTTTGAAGAAGCTGCAAAGAGGACCCCTCCGAATTCCTTTGGGAATCGGAGCTGACTTTGGGGTTGTATCCTAATGGCTACTTTTAGCCCGACCAGCATAGGAGTCTTATTTTTTTAGGCAGTTATATTTTATTTGCTGTGTGTATGTTGACTATATGTCTTTAAGTCTGTAATATATACCTATACCAGACTTGAACTTATGTTATGATCATGTCTTTATGAACATTGAATATCGATGCATGTGTTATAAGGTTTAATCTTTTGTTTGGAGCTTGAGCTGCTTGATATATGGAGAAAATTTTTAGAACCACGTTTTTGAACATAGCTAATTAATTACAGTATTTTCCGAAAGCAACCAGCGTTTTATTTTGTTATGTTTTCCGCAATCGAGTTCAAGTATGTAGCACCCGAGGGGGGTGTTACAGATATGATATCAATATGTTTTCCTGTTGGGGTTTCAAGAGGTATAATTTTTAAAAAACAATTTATAAAAACCTCTTGAGCGAAAAAAAAAACCCCTTTACTAGAGGACCACGTATTGCACATGAATCAAAGGGATATTGTGTTTACCTCTTGAAGCGTAGCTTTACCACGAACACTGTGAGCACGTCAGCAGCACTGGTAAATCACGAACACTGCTACGATGTGAATGACAACTTGATCAACACAGCTACAAAGTAGCAGATCCGAGGAACACCGCTGCTATCACCACAAAGGGAGAGGCTCTTCTCTATCACCAGTATTGCAAAGTAACACTACCTGTACTGAGTCCACGCGAGCAAACCAACGTCAAAGATAGCGTAGTGCTAGCTATCTGGATTGGAAGAGGCGCAGCACACAGAGAGAGAAAGGAGGCGTGGCTATCAATAGAGTACAGCGGCCGTTATGAGTACTCTGTATTGTGTCTGGCTTAAGTGACGTGCACACCTTACTAATAGCCGTCACTCACTTAACCTAACCCACTTGGGCTACTATACGCTACCGGCCTAATGTCTAATTATTAATTAAATCATATTTAATTAATCAATTAAATCAATCCCATTCATCATAAGGGCACCGCGGATGCCGGTGCTGGGACACCTTGAGATAATCTACCACGATGAGAGGGGATGGCAGGTGGACTCTTCGACCTTTTTGGCCGTATATACCGGACCTATTAGCTTGATCTTCCGGAGCGGCACTCCGCCATATGCAGACATCATCGGACCTTATCGAGTGTACAGTTTTCTTCCTTTCCTCGGATGTGGCACCCTCCGAGGCAGAGATCGGGACTACTTGTGGGCGGCACCCCAGTCTTCCGTAGTATCCAGCAGGAGAGGTTTTGTGCACCGAGGACAGCACAGGCGCTCGGAGCGGTACTTGTGGGCAGCCCAGAGGCGCAGGATTGTAGTGTCGAGTTCCTCGTCCGAGTATGAGCCTATGCAGGTTTATAGGCGCACTAATGGAGAGGGTATTTCAGGGCATCCTCACCATTGAGGGTGAGAGCCAGCCAGTGCGTCCCTAGGATTGTGTGGAGAGGTTTTGATGTATTCGAGAGTGGGTTGGGGCTGTGCTGGTGAGCCTGAGAGCTTCTTCCTTTTGAGGTCCTAGGTTGTACTTTATTTATGTTCTACTTTTTTTATGTAATTTATGCATTTTCATCTATATTGTTACTTAGCCCTACTGATGGGGCCATCAGGTATATATGTTAGTACTGCATGTGTTTCTTATAACCTGTTGTGCTTACTCTGATATTATGCCCTTTTAGATGGATTACATGTTATCATTGTTTTTAATAAGCGCGTAACCGTTAGGTTTTAATTAACAGTATATTGGGTTCTAAATAATGGGACTTCCTCGAGTGGGACTTGGGGACGTCACATACGCTACAGGCACAATGTCTAATTATTAATTAAATCATATTTAATTAATCAATTAAACTAATTCTCTAAACATTTGCTCTATGCGTGTGACCCTATAGGTTCTCAATTAATTGACAATAATACTAACTATTATTAATCATATTAATAATCAATTAATATTATAAACAATGAGCGGCATCTATCAATACATCATTGCTACCCAATTAATTAGAATATTGGTGATACAATTAAAACGATATTGTAACCATATATAATGTGAAGTCAATGTCCTTTCGTCACAATGTCTTAATTGAACACAAGGCATAAATGTGCCATCCTTGTTTAAGTCCAATTATTTATTTCTTGATCTAGTAATTGACGTACAATTATGTGGGCCCAATATCTAATATTATCCCATCTTAGCATGGCCATGCATTTCTACGTCGCATACCATCAAGAGGCCTATAGACATTACTCTTGTTATGTAAGATGGATGAATCCTATCTACATCATTCACATTCCTTAACATGTTTCATTGCAGGCCCAATAACTATCTTTATAGTTGTTTTGTTACAGACAACGTTTAATAGTATTAAAGCCTACAACTACATATGTCAGGAATCGTAGTGACTTCAGTCGAAGGATTACTTCACTATGGTCACCATGAGAATCGCTTATGACACTTACATAACTATTATGCAGCGTTCTCATAGCGGGTCACTCCAGTATAAATATTCAACTAATATTTATATCTATGTGAAGACTTGATATCTTATATCTATGACCCGTGAGATGTGGTCATCAGTACACTCACATAATAGTCTCAATGAATTATTATTGTCCTTATTAATAATAATACTTAACTATGGATATTTAAGAATAGTGTTCTATAATTTAATGGCATCTCACGTTCAAGTCATACTTGACGTTCCATTAAATGAACTACCTATTTTAAGGACTTTATTATGCTATAAATATGATCATCAAATACAACATAATAAATAAATGCCTCATATATAAAATATAGAATAAAGTCATGATACAATATATATAAATCATAAATATATATTGGCCACTAGGGCTTACACCAACAATCTCCCACTAGCACTTGTGCCAATTAGGCATAAATCTAATACCCATCGACCTATTATGAGCGTCATGCTTCTGCTGAGCAAGAGGCTTGGTAAGCGGGTCTATAACATTGTCTAGTGTATCAACTCTGCATATCTTCACATCTCCTCTATCGATAATCTCTCGAATGAGAAGGAACCGCCTGAGTATGTGTTTGGA
The DNA here is from genome assembly GCA_039655645.1 of Ammopiptanthus mongolicus. Classification (NCBI taxonomy): domain Eukaryota; kingdom Viridiplantae; phylum Streptophyta; class Magnoliopsida; order Fabales; family Fabaceae; genus Ammopiptanthus; species Ammopiptanthus mongolicus. The sequence goes on from CM077343.1 coordinate 20,909,562, forward strand.
TCTCTAGTGAGATCTGGGTTCCTTGGCTTGCGCAATTGCTCTATTGTTATCGCAATAGAGGTCAATCGGGTCCGCAATGCTAGGAACAGTACCAAGTTCAGAGATGAACTTCTTGATCCAAACAGCCTCCTTTGCAGCATTGGATGCAGCAATATACTCGGCCTCCGTTGTATAATCGACAATTGTTTCCTGCTTTGAGCTTTTCCAGCTCACAGCGCCTCCATTAAGGCAAAACACGAATCTTGACTGCGATCTGGAGTCATCCTTATCAGTTTGGAAGCTAGCATCAATGTAACCTCTTACAATGAGCTCTTCCTCACCTTCAAAGACCAAGAATGTGTCCTTAGTTCTTCTCAAGTACATGAGGATATTCTTGACAGCTTTCCAGTGACTCTCACCAAGATCAGATTGGTACCTGCTCGTCATGCTCATGGCATACGAGACATCTGGTCTAGTACATATCATAGCATACATGATAGATCCAATTGCCGATGCATATGGAACCTTATTCATGTGTTCCCTCTCATCAGATGTAGTAGGGCACTGTCCCTTGGACAAGTTTATGCCATGTGACATAGGCAAGAGACCCTTCTTGGAATCATGTATATTGAAGCGCCTAAGCACCTTGTCAATATATGTATTTTGACTAAGGCCTAATAATTTCAGCGATCTATCCCTATAGATCCTGATTCCCAATACATAGGAAGCTTCGCCTAAGTCCTTCATCGAGAAACAATTCCCCAACCATGTCTTTACATTTTGTAGTGTAGGAATGTCATTTTCGATGAGTAGTATATCATCCACATACAATACGAGAAAAGCAATCATGCTCCCACTAACCTTCTTGTACACACAAGGTTCATCTTCATTCTTTATGAATCCAAACTATCTTACAGCTTCATCAAAACGAAGATTCCAGCTTCTGGAAGCTTGCTTGAGTCCATAGATGGACCTCTGCAATGTGCATACCTTTCTAGCATCCTTTGAATCGACAACACCCTCAGGTTGTGTCATGTACACATCCTCGAGAAGATTCCCGTTAAGGAATGCAGTTTTGACATCCATCTGCTAGATTTCATAATCATGGTATGCAGCAATAGCAAGTAGGGTCCGAACAGATTTGATCGTTGCAACTAGAGAGAAAGTTTCATCATAGTCTACACCATGAACTTACTTGAAACCTTTTGCAACCAGTCGCGCTTTGAAGGTATTAACCTTTCCATCCATGTCAATCTTCTTTTTGAAGACCCACTTGCACCCTATGGGTTTTATCCCTTCGAGTGGCTCCACCAAGGTCCAAACATGGTTTATGTACATGGATTCCATTTCGGATCCCATGGCTTCTAGCCACTTCTCAGATTCAGGGCCAGCTATGACCTCCCGGTAGGTAACAGGCTCATCTTGATCCATGAGCAGTACATCGCCTTCTTGAGTTAGGAGAAGTCCAAATGTCTCAGGCTGTGTACTTGATCTATTTGACCTACGCGGCTCTTGTGTTACTTGAACCGATTCTTGAACCACAACATCTTGTGGATTCAGTTCTTGTTCCATTGTAGACGAGTCAGTATTCTGTGGTGCTTGGATTTCTCCAAGTTCTACTGTCCTCGCACTGTCTATTTTAGAGATGTATTCCTTTTCAAGGAACACTCCAGTCCTGGTGACAAACACTTTGTCATCAGAGGGGTTATAGAAATAGTATCCTTTTGTTTCTTTGGGATACCCCACAAAAGTATATTTATCTGATTTCGGTTCCAGTTTGTTTATGATTAAACTTTTGACATAGACATGACAACCCAAATCTTCATAAAAGACAAACTAGGCTTTCGCCCCTTCCACATCTCATGTGGTGTTTGTTCTACCGCCTTTGTTGGAACACGGTTAATTGTGAAAGCTGCTGCAAGCAATGCTTAACCCCAAAAATAGTCTGAAAGATCTGAGTGACTCATCATCGATCTTACCATGTTCAACAAGGTGCGATTCCTCCTCTCGGACACGCCATTCCATTGTGGGGTTCCAGGAGGAGTGAGTTAGGATACTATCCCACACTATTTCAGATAGTCATCAAATTCCTGGCTCAGGTATTCACCACCACGATCTGATCGTATGGCTTTAATACTCTTGCCCAGTTGGTTTTCTACTTCATTCTTGAACTTTGTGAACTTTTCAAAATTTTCAGATTTGTGTTTCATTAGATACACATATCCATATCTACTGAAGTCATCATTAAATGTGACAAAGTAGGAAAAACCACCTCTAGCAGGTTTGTTCAGTGGCCCACATACATCACTATGTATCAAGCCCAAAAGATCACTGGCCCTTTCACTATTACCAATAAATGGGGCCTTAGTCATCTTTCCCAATAAACAAGATTTGCACATATCAAATGATTCATAATCAAAAGAGTTCAATAATCCATCTTTATGGAGTTTGGAGATGCGTTTCTCGTTAATATAGCCTAAACGATAATGCCAAAGGTATGAAGGATTCAAACCATTGGGTTTGATCCTTTTCATATTTATGTTATATATGGGCACATCGAGATCAAGAATATAAAGTCCATTACTCAAAGGTGCATTAACAAACAAAACATTATCTTAATAAAGAGAACAACATTTGTCCTTAACAATTAAATGATAACCCTTCTTGTCCAAACAAGAAACAGAAATAATGTTTTTGCCAATAACGGGAACATAATAACAATTATCAATTTCCAAAATAAGCCCATTAGGTAAAGTTAAAACATAAGTCCCTAAATCTAATGCATCAACTTTTGCTCCATTTCCGATGCGTAGCTCCACTTCACCTTTAGTCATTTTCCTCCTACTTCTTAGTCCCTATACATTATTACAAATGTGAGCACCACATCCAGTATCAAATACCTAAGATGCTGAAGTAGATAAATTAACATCAATAACATAAATACCTGAAGCGGAAGTCTCACTTCCCTTCTTTTTCTCTTCCAGGTATTTCTTGCAGTTCCTCTTCCAGTGGCCAAGTTGGCCACAATGGTGGCAATTACCTTCCTTAGCTACCCCGCCCACGAGCTTCAAACCAGAAGGCTTAAACTTTTTCTTGCCTTTGCCCTTCTGCTTGCTCCAGGGCTTCTTCTTAGTTTGCTTTCCAGAATCAACCATCATTATGGCTTTAACTTTTCCCTTATTAATTTTTTGTTCAGCAGTTATCAACATACCTAGCACTTCTCGTAGAGTTTTGTCAATGTCATTCATGTTGTAATTCATGATAAATTGACTGTAGCTTTCTGGCAACGATTGCAGAACTACATTTATAGCCAACTCTTGGCTCAGTGGAAAACCCAATCTTTCAAGGCTCTCAATGTACCCAATCAAAAGGAGTACATGAGGTCCAACTGGGCTTCCTTCTGCCAGCTTACAATTAAACAGCTCTGGAAACTTCAAAGCGCTCATGCCTCGCCTGCTCTTGGTAGAGCATTTTGAGACTTTCGATCATATCGAACGCCTCCATGTTCTCATGTTGCTTCTGAAGCTCAGAGCTCATGGTGGCAAGCATGAGGCAGCTAACATCCAGGGCATCATCCTGATACTTCTTGTAAGTATCTCTATCAGCCCTAGAAGCATCCTCAGGTAGTTCAGGAGCAGCCTCCTCAAGAACATACAACTTTTTCTCTTGCCTTAGGACAATCCTCAGGTTTTGGTACTAATCCAAAACATTACTTCCAGATAACTTATCTTTCTCAAGGACATATCACAATGATATATTATTAGTTGTGTTTGGTGCCATGGATATCTACATAAAATAAATATGCAAATTATAAGTATCATGATTTTAAAAACATATTTAATAGGTCTTTATTAAATATGCTCCCACTATTTTACTCAAATCAATGACCCTCATCATTGACTCGGAAAATCTCGTTGAAAGATTTTCTAGAGGGACCAAGATCCATATTTCATCTCGTTCAGAGTCAGCTGTGGCTGATCACTAAGAACTTAGCTATTTAGGTAGGAAACTCCTTTCCAATTACATCCAATGTAATTCTTGGACTAGTTGGGTGAATAACTCCTTATTCTAATCCATCATATGGATTAATGCCCAACCCCATGCCTCTAAGCCATTTCAATCCTATTGGATACACTTAGTTAAGTTCAACCTCATTGTTGGCAGTAGGTTATTTCACCTTTCGCGTCTCACCGGAATATATTAAGTTGCTCAGCTATAGCATGAGCCACACTTAAATGATTCTGGCCTTGACGAGTGCCACGCATTAGGAGGCATTTAATAACTTGATTTATTCAGGGAATTTAATAATTAAGTGATCTCATCTGTTTTTTTTATCATACAAACGTCTCTCATAGCATACAGGGCATACTAGCTTACATACATTCAAAACAAATTAAGCATACAATGATATACATGCTATCAAACAATTTAAATTCCAAATTTAAATCATACATCTCATACATTTCATGCATCACATACATAAATAGACAAGACATATAAAAGGTATAATGATTATGGCCTCCTAATGTGCAATAATTAAAACTAATTATTACAATCTTTGACCCTCGAGCAAACTTCCAAAGTTTCTCCCCCTGGCGTCATGATCTGGTGTTGCTTCCATGTCATCTCGAACAATTTACAAAATTTAAAATAAAATAAATAAAGTAAATGTCATGACATATTTATAAAATAAATACAATAAATCACGACACGTAGGCCGTATTTACTAACTAAAATTAAACACCAAAACTAGGGCCATAACCATATACCGCACATTTAAAAAACAATTTATAAATATGCAAAAAGGGATAAAATCACATTTTGTCCATCAGCACGGCCGTGCCAAACAGCGCAGCGCCGTGCCAAAAGCTCGCTGACGCTGTTCAAAAGTGGCACAGTCGTGCCAAACTGCGCACGGCCGTGCTAAACGTTCACTAACGCTAACTTAAACGTGCACGACCGTGCTATAAGGAGCACAGCCGTTCCAAACGGCACAGCAGGATTTTATGTCAAGAGCACAACCAAGCACACAAAACATGTTCAAAGAGATTTATATCACATACAAATCATACAAACATGCTTTTAAACACATAAATCATATTTAAAAGCAATAAACATGTTATCATACAATGGCAAACAATCCTAGGATACATGGCAAACTACAACTAGATGCTCTGATACCACTGTTGGAGTTTCAAGAGGAATAATTTTTAAAAAACAATTTATAAAAACCTCTTTAGCGAAAAAAACCCATTTACTAAAGGACCACGTATTGCACATGAATCACATGGATATTGTGTTTACCTCTTGAAGCGTAGCTTTACCATGAACACTGTGAGTACGTCAGCAACACTGGTAAATCACGAAGACTGCTACGGTGTGAATGACAACTTGATCTACACAGCTACAAAGCAGCAGATCAGAGGAACACTACTGCGATCACTACAAAGGGAGAGGTTCTTCTCTATCACTAGTATTGCAAAGTAGCAATACCTCTACTCAGTCCACGCGAGCAAACCAACGTCAGAGATAGCGTAGTGCTAGCTATCAGGATTAGAAGAGGGGTGGCACACAGAGAGAGAAAGGAGGCGCGGGTGTCAATAGAGTAAAACGGCCGTTATGAGTGCTCTGTGTTGTGTCTGGCTTAAGTGACGTACACAACTTACTAATAGCTGTCACTCACTTAACCTAACCCACTTGCGCTACTATACGCTGTAACATCCCAGTTTTCAGAAGCTGTAATTGGATAATTATATATCTCTTATAATTATTGTTGTGGTTTGAAAGTATGTTTAGAGGATATGCTAAGAGTAGAGATGCATAGAATAGCGGAAGGATATAGGACAAAGAAACAGGGGCAGAACGCTCAAGCGTGGACCCGTAGAACGCTCAAGCGTGCGGACGCTCTAGCGTGGAGGGCTTTGGACGCTCAAGCGTGGACCCTCTGACCAGTAACTGGCAGTGATGGGATGTAATGTGACATGTATCAGTTACGCGCGCAGCTGGCAATTGATGGGCGGTGCCTTAGCGGTGAGGAAACGTCAACGCTCAAGCGTTGATGAGGACAACGCTTTAGCGTTGGAACGCTAAAGCATGGAGAATGCCAACGCTAAAGCGTGGACAGCAGAATCTTTATCTATAAATACTTCATCATTTTCACCGAGAGTGAAATTTTGGAAACTCAGAATAAACAGAGAACGTGAGAGAGAGGTCCAGAGGTGAGGTTGAGGCTTTGATTCCATGTTGTGATTAGTTCGTTCGTCTGATTCCAATTTCGATTGTGTTTTCGTGATCAAAGTAACTCCTACTTCAATTTTACCAGTTTGCTTTCGAGATTTGTCAAGGGTAAGCCGAGGTTCCGTATCTACCTACATTGTACCTATACAATGTTGTCTTTTGGTTTAAGCTTCTTTTCACGGTTTTAACTTCGTATTAGGGTTAATGCTATGGTCTACGTGTTATTTCTTTGATTACGGCAAGTTTGGAAGCTGCTTGTGGAACCCTTGTGAGGCAAGGAGGCTGTGGCTGTGAGGCAAGGAGAGGAGCAAGGGAGTGCTCGTGGTGTTTGTGGTCATCACTATATTCGCTACCAGGTGGGGAGAAAGAGTTACACACGTCGGGGAGGCAAGAGTAGTCCATATAGTTGTATTGTATGTTTTATGTGTATAGGGAAACCTAAACCCTATGTGAGGTTGAGCCCTGACAAAGTATCTAAACCCTAGGTTTAGTCTAATTTGGGCTATCACCATTGTATTTGGTACCCTAGGTTAGCAGATTTGTGTTGCATTATAATATGTGATAATTGATGATATATGTGTACCTGCTAGTTATGATAACTGATAATTGCAAGAGATGCATGAGGTATTGTTGATAGTGATATAGTAGTATGTTATGCTATTTATTGCCTTATGGAGTATGTTGATAATTAATGAAATGTTGCATTATATCTTGAAATACATGTATGTATGAGATTCGGAGGTTTAGCATGATTAGGGCTTTGACCCCGTGTTGGATGTTTGAGCTGATAATTGAGATCTGAGGTATAGTGGAGCTTGGAGCTCGTATGTGTACCTATTGAGCTTGGAGCTCATGTTGCTAAGAGCAAGTTTGCATGTGTTGCGATATCAGCTTAAGAGAGATGGGTGACATGCATAGCATATGCATTTGATGCCAAGTGGCGAGCCGTATGCTGGGAGGCATACGAGGTTGGTGCACGAGTGTGGGTACGAAAAACGGAAGGGAAGGTTTGTGTGACCTCGGGGATATACTGGACACAGGTGTACCCACAAGAGACCGATGAGGTAGCTCCTATCGTGTCGTGGCGATCCTGGGCACGTCCTACTATCCCGACTTGAGCCCCGAGTCTTTCCAGTTGCCGGTGGATCTTCCGAGGAGACCCAGTTAACCCTTATTGTCTGGGACAGTTGAGTGGTGATGCACTCTTATGGGTCATGGCGAGCGGAACGGATTACCGGAACAAACCAACTTTGGTCCGTTGAGCGGACAAGCTGTTGCCCTTAGTACGGTGTTTAGTACCGGCTGACATGCATAAAAAGAGTATGTGTACATCTAGCTAGGGATAGATCGTGGCATCGTGATATTGAGAGATGATTGTGTTTGCTATATGTTCTACATTGCATCATCCCTGTTATAGATGTGTTGTATATCTTATCTCCCTGTATTTCTTTGTATGTGTACTTTCAGTTCTGCTGACAGACGACGAGTTAGTAGAGGAACAGAATGGACCCGAGGCTTCATCTATTCATCACAGGGTCACCGCGGATGCCGGTGCTGGGACACCTTGAGATAATCTACCACGATGAGAGGGGATGGCAGTTAGACCCCTCGACCTTTTTGGCCGTATATACCGGACCAGTCAGCTTGATCTTTCGGAGCGGCACTCCGCCATATGCAGACATCATTGGACCTTATCGAGTGTACCAGTTTCTTCCTTTCTCTCGAATGTGGCACCCTCCGAGGCAGAAAGAGCGGGACTACTTGTGGGCGGCACCCCAGTCTTCCGTAGTATCCAGCAGGAGAGGTTTTGTGCACCGAGGACAGCGCAGGTGCTCGGAGCGGTACTTGCGGGCAGCCCAGAGTCGCAGGATTGTATTGTCGAGTTCCTCGTCCGAGTATGAGCCTATGCAGGTTTATAGGCACACTCATGGAGAGAGACAAGGTAGTTCAGGGCATCCTCACCATTGAGGGTGAGAGCCATCCAGTGCGTCCCTAGGATTGTATGGAGAGGTTTTGATGTATTCAACAGTTGGTTGGGGGTGTGCTGGTGAGCCTGAGAGCTTCTTCCTTTTGAGGTCCTTGGTTGTACTTTATTTATGTTCTACTTTTTTTATGTACTTTATGTATTTTCGTCTATATTGTTACTTAGCCCTACTGATGGGGCCATCAGGTATATATATTAGTACTGCATGTGTTTCTTATAACCTGTTGTGTTTACTCTGATATCGTGCACTTTTAGATGGATTACATGTTATCATTGTTTTTAATAAGCGCGTAATCGTTAGGTTTTAATTAATAGTATATTGGGTTATAAATAATGGGACTTCCTCGAGTGGGACTTAGGGACGTCACATTAAGGTGGTATCAGAACAGTTTGGTCCTATCTGGACTATGGAAGTCGGCGACCAGAACTGTGAGGTATTAGGGAGTTGAACTGGCATAGTTATCGTCTCTGCAAGAGAGTACGACTGTGTCTAAAGGGGTCTAATACACGCTATTGACTGTTGTAATGTTTGTATAAATGATAAGTAGATGTATGTACTTATGTTGCTTATCATTTTTGTACCCTGAGCTAACGGTTACTTGAATCAGGAGCCAATGGCTCGAGGAAGAGGTAGAGGCAGGGGTAGGATCGGACCCAATGGAGGTCTAGAGGCTGCTGCTTCACATACAGGAAACGGGGCTGAATCTTTGGAAACCCTCAGGACTATGAGGGATATGGCTGCCGCTATGCTACAGCAAACACAGTAGAATGCCCAACTAATTCAACTGACCCGTGAAAATCAGCAACAACAGCAACGACAGAGGAATGTAAGGGATGATGGTGCAGGTTTAGATGCCTTCATGAGGCGACAACCTCCACAGTTTTACGGGGATTACAATCCCGAGGGGGTAGAGTTATGGATCCAAGAACTGGAGAAGATTTTTGTAGCAACACACTGTGATGAAGCTCAGAAGGTTTCTTATGCTTCTTTCATGCTGGTGGGAGAGCAGAGATGTGGTGGAAAGGGAAGCAGAGGCTGTTTACAGCTGAAGGAAGGGCTGTAACTTGGGGAATGTTCCGAGAATGTTTCCTTGAAAAGTATTTTCCTCGGATGACAAGGAGGGAAAAAGACAAAGAGTTTCAGAGTCTGAAGCAAGGCAACATGACAATTGGGGAATATGCAGCAAGATTTGGGGCGCAGCTTAAATTCTCAGTGTTTTATCAGTGGTACCCAGATGAAGATGGACTGAAATATGAGATTCAAAAGGCGATAGTACCGTTGGGGATTTATGTATTTCCCGACATACTGGATCGGTGTTCAGCAATTGAGAACATCGAAAGGAGAAGAGAGGTGGCGACCAGGAGCGGAGGACCCATTCGCAGTAACCAGAGAGGCAGAGGTGCAAAGTTTCAGAGTGGCTGGGGGCCACATCAGAGACCGGTACAGAGAACCGGAGATGCTGGACATCAAGGACTTAGTGCAGCACAGGGGTTGCAGGGATGTTTTAAGTGTGGAGGGCCACACATGGCCCGAGATTGTAGGAGTCAGGTGTCTGGGAGGACCATGACTTGTTACACTTGTGGGAAGCCAGGACACTTGGCTAAGGATTGCAGACAGGGAAATGCAAGACCGTTTGGAGTGACTGGACAGACGGCGAGACCACAAGGTGCAGGAAGGGTGTTTGTCGTGAGGGGAGCTGAATCCTCTCGATGCCCAGATCTGATCCAAGGTAAGTGTTTAGTTTCGGGTAAACTCTTATCTGTGTTGTTTGATTCGGGGGCTACTCATTCGTTTATTTCTATGGAGTGCATGGATCATTTAGGGTTACTAGTTTCATCTTTGCCCTATGACCTTACTGTTTCCACACCTACTGGTGATTCATTGACTACCCTGTTTATATGTTTGAAATGATCTATCATAATAGAAAACAGACATTTCATTATTGACCTAGTTTGTCTGCCTATGCAGCAGATTGATGTTATCTTAGGCATGGATTGGCTTTCGGCTAACCATGTGATTTTGGACTATTCTAATAAGACTCTTTGTTTCTCTGAGCAATCTGGATTGACGCCTGCTAATGAAAATATTCTGAAGGATGTACGATCTGGAGAGTGCGTGGTACTGTTCTCCTTGGAAGCAAAGGAAACTCCGAACATGGAAGCGCTGCCGGTTGTGCGGGAATTTTCGGAGGTGTTTCCGGATGATGTTCCCGGGTTACCACCGGAAAGGGAGATCGAGTTTACCATAGATCTTGTACCAGGAACTGGACCTATATCGATAACACCTTATCGAATGTCTCCAGCAGAGTTGGCAGAGTTGAAGAAACAGTTGGATGAAATGCTAGGCAAGGAGTTAATCAGACCTAGTGCATCGCCATGGGGAGCTCCGATACTATTCGTCAAGAAGAAGGATGGGAGTTCAAGGTTATGTGTGGACTATCGTCAGCTCAAGAAAGTGACGATAAAGAATAAGCATCAGTTGTCGAGGATAGATGAGTTGATGGATCAGTTGAAGGGAGCAACTGTGTTTTCTAAGATCGATTTGCGGTCTGGATACCATCAAATCAGAGTAAGGAAGGAGGATATACCGAAGATTGCTTTTCGAAGTCGGTATGGGCATTACAAGTATTTGGTTATGCCGTTTAGTGTGTCTAATGCTCCGGCTATGTTCATGGATTATATGAACAGGATTTTCCGACCGTTCCTAGACAAGTTTGTTGTCGAGTTTATTGACGACATCCTTATCTACTCTCCGAGTAGAGAGAAACATCAAGAGCACCTTTGAGTGGTGCTGCAAGTGTTAAAGGATAGGTAGTTATATGCCAAGTTATCCAAGTGTGAGTTCTGGTTGGAAGAAGTACAGTTTCTAGGACACGTGATTAACAAGGACGGAATTATGGTGGATCCTGCCAAGGTTGAAGCGATGGTCGAGTGCGAAAGCCCGAAGTCTATGAGCAAGGTTCGCAGTTTTCTTGGTTTGGCGGGCTACTACAGGCGGTTTATTGAGGGATTTTCTAAGATTGCGTTGCCCATGATGCAATTGACGAGAAAAGGAAAGACGTTCAAGTGGACGGAAGCTTGTGAGCAAAGTTTCGAAGAACTGCAACATCAGTTAACTACGTTGACGGTGTTGGTTTTGCCAGATCCGTTAGAACGTTTTGATGTATATTGTGATCCGTCATATCAAGGATTGGGCTGTGTCCTCATGCAAGAAGGAAAAGTGGTGGCGTATGCTTCCAGACAGTTGAGAGTGCATGAGCGAAACTACCCGACTCACGATTTGGAGCGAGTTGCGATAGTGTTTGCATTAAAGATATGGAGACATTATCTGTATGGTGCTAAATTTAGCGTATTTAGCGACCATAAGAGCCTAAAGTATTTGTTCGACCAGAAGGAGTTGAAGATGAGGAAGAGGAGGTCGATGGAATTCATAAAGGACTATGAATTCGACTTGCAATACCATCCAAAAAAGACGAATGTCGTAGCGGATGCGCTCAGTAGGAAGTCCCTACACGTATCTGCAATGATGGTGCGAGAGTTTGAGTTGTTAGAGCAGTTTAGGGATTTGAATCTGGACGTAGAAATCGTTGAAGATAAGATGAATCTTGGGATGATTGAGGTTACTAGCAATTTCTTGAATCTGCTTTGGAGAAGACAAGCTGAGGATGAATACCTTAAAAAGGTTAACCAATCGATCGAGGAAGGTGACACGTTTGAGTTTAAGAGAGGTTTAGATGGTCTTATCAGGTTTGACGATCGAATCTGTGTGCCTAAGGATAGTGAAGTTAAGAATATGATTTTGGAAGAAGCGCATAAAAGTAAGTTGAGTTTTCACCCAGGGGCTACTAAGATGTATCAGGACTTGAAAAAGTTATTCTAGTGGCCAGGGATGAAGAAAGATGTAGCGGCTTATGTTTTATCCTGTTTGGTGTGTCAAAAAGCAAAGGTTGAACACCAGAAGCCGGCAGGACTATTGCATTCGTTGGATGTTCCAGAATGGAAATGGGACAGTATTGCGATGGACTTTGTTTCTAGGTTACCAAGGACTCAGAAGAGATGCGATGCAATTTGGGTCATCACAGACAAGTTGACGAAATGTGCTCATTTTTTACCTATTAATCAGAATTATTCTCTGGAAAGATTGACTCAGATTTACATCAGGGAAGTGGTGAAGCTACATGGTGTACCTTCAAGTATTATATCGGACTGAGACCCGAGGTTTACTTCGAGATTCTGGAGAAACTTGAATGATGCGTTGGGAATTAAGTTAAGGTTGAGTTCTGCTTATCATCCCCAAACAGATGGTCAGTCAGAACAGACGATTCAATCGTTGGAAGATTTGCTAAGAGCATGTGTGTTGGAACACACAGGGAGTTCAGATGATTTTCTTCCTTTGATTGAATTTACCTATAACAACAGTTATCACTCGAGTATCGGGATGGCACCGTATGAAGCTTTATACGGAAGAAAGTGTAGGACTCCGTTGTGTTGGTTTGAGACTAGAGAAAATCAATTGTTAGGCCCTGAGTTGGTACAACAAACAACGGAACAAGTTAAAGTGATCTGAGAAAAGTTGAAGACCGCAGAGCTATGCTAACAAGAGGAGAAGACCTTTATAATTCCAGGAGGGTGATCATGTATTTATAAGAGTTACTCCAAGGACTGGTATTGGCAGGGCAATTCAATCCAGAAAGCCTACACCCAGATTTATTGGACCATTTCAAATTCTTCGCCGAATGGGTCCAGTAGCTTACCAGATAGCCTTCTCACCTAACTTGTCAAGACTTCATGATGTTTTTCATGTATCCCAGCTTAGAAAGTATTACCCTGATCCATCGCATGTGTTAGAGCCCGAATCAATCCTGTTAAGAGAGAACCTTGAATACGAGGCTTTACCTGCTCGGATAGTGGATAGAAGGATCAAGGAACTTCGTGGTAAACAAATTCCTTTGGTAAGAGTGGAATGGGACCCCGTAACCGGAGATTCAACATGGGAAAGAGAGGCTCAGATGCGCCAACAATATCCATCTTTGTTTATAGGTATGAACATGGAATTTTGGGGACAAAATTCTCTTTAAGGGGGGTCGCAATGTAATATCCCAGTTTTCAGAAGCTGTAATTGGATAATTATATATTTCTTATAATTATTGTTATCGTTTGAAAGTATGTTTAGAGGATATGCTAAGAGTAGAGATGCATAGGATAGGGGAAGGATATAGGACAAAGGAACAGGGGCAGAACGCTCAAGCGTGGACCCGTAGAACGCTCAAGCGTGCGGACGCTCTAGCGTGGAGGGCTTTGGATGCTCAAGCGTGGACCCTCTGACCAGCAACTGACAGTGATGGGACGTAAAGTGACACGTGTTAGTTACGCGTCGCGGCTGGCACGTGATGGGCGGTGCCTTAACGGTGAGGAAACGTCAACGCTCAAGCGTTGATGTGGACAACGCTCTAGCGTTGGAACGCTAAAGCATGGAGAATGCCAACGCTAAAGTGTGGACAGCAGAATCTTTCTCTATAAATACTTCATCATTTTCACCGAGAGTGAAATTTTGGAAACTCAGAATAAACAGAGAACATGAGAGAGAGGTCCAGAGGTGAGGTTGAGGTTTTGATTCCAAGTTATGATTAGTTAGTTAATCCGATTCCAATTCCGATCGTGTTTTCGTGATTAGCGCAACTCTTACTTCAATTCTACCAGTTTCCTTTCGTGATTTGTCAAGGGTAAGCCGAGGTTCCGTATCTACCTACATTGTACCTATACAATGTTGCTTTTTGGTTTAAGCTCCTTTTCACGGTTTTAACTTTGTATTAGGGTTAATGCTATGGTCTACGTGTTATTTCCGTGATTAGGGCAAGTTTGGAAGCTGCTTGCGGAACCCTTGTGAGGCAAGGAGGCTGCGGCTATGAGGCAGGGAGAGGAGCAAAGGAGTGCTCGTGGTGGTCATGGTCATCACTATATTCGCTACCAGGTGGGGAGAAAGAGTTACACACGTCGGGGAGGCAAGAGTAGTCCATATAGTTGTATTGTATGTTTTATGTGTATAGGGGAACCCTAAATCCTATGTGAGGTTGAGCCCTGACAAAGTATCTAAACCCTAGGTTTAGTCTAATTTGGGCTATCACCGTTGTATTTGGTACCTTACGTTAGCAGATTTGTGTTGCGTGATAATATGTGATAATTGATGATATATGTGTACCTGCTAGTTATGATAACTGATAATTGCAAGAGATGCATGAGGTATTGTAGATAGTGATATAGTAGTATGTTATGCTATTTATTGCCTTATGGAGTATGTTGATAATTAATGAAATGTTGCATTATATCTTGAAATACATGTATGTATGAGATTCGGAGGTTTAGCATGATTAGGGCTTTGACCCCATGTTGGATGTTTGTGCTGATAATTGAGATATGAGGTATAGTGGAGCTTGGAGCTCCTATGTGTACCTACGGAGCTTGGAGCTCATGTTGCTAAGAGCAAGTTTGCATGTGTTGCGATATTAGCTCAAGAGAGATGAATGACATGCATAGCATATGCATTTGATGCCATGTGGCGAGCCGTATGCTGGGAGGCATATGAGGTTGGTGCACCGAGTGCGGATGCAGAAAACTGAAGGGAAGGTTTGTGTGACCTCGGGGATTTACTGGTCACAGGTGTACCCACAAGAGACCGATGAGGTACCTCCTATCGTGTCGTGGCGATCCTGGGAACGTCCTACTATCCCTACTTAAGCCCTGAGTCTTTCCAATTGCCGGTGGATCTTCCGAGGAGAACCAGTTAACCCTCTTTGTCTGGGACAGTTAAGCGGTGATGCACTCTTATGGGTCACGGCAAGCGGAACGGATTACTGGAACAAACCAACTTTGGTCCATTGAGCGGATGAGATGTTGTCCTTAGTAGGGTGTTTAGTACCGGCCGACATGCATAGAAAGAGTATGTGTACATCTAGCTAGGGATCGATCGTGGCGTCGTGATATTGAGAGATGATTGTGTTTGTTATATGTTCTGCATTGCATCATCCCTATAATAAATGTGTTGTATATCTTATCCAACTGTATTTCTTTGTATGTGTACTTTCGGTTCTGCCGACAGGCGACGAGTTAGTAGAGGATCAGAATGGACCCGAGGCTTCACCCATTCATCACAGGGTCACCGCGGATTCTGGTGCTGGGACACCTTGAGATAGTCTACCACGATGAGAGGGGATGGCAGGTGGACCCCTCGACCTTTTTGGCCGTATATACCGGACCTGCCAGCTTGATCTTCCGGAGCGGCACTCCGCCATATGAGTTTACCGGTTTCTTCCTTTCTCTCCGATATGGCACCCTCCGAGGCAGAGAGCGGGACTACTTGTGGGCGACACCCCAGTCTTCTGTAGTATCCAGCAGGAGAGGTTTTGTGCACCGAGGACAGCGCAGGTGCTTAAAGCGGTACTTGTGGGCAGCCCAGAGGTGCAGGATTGTAATGTCGAGTTCCTCGTCCGAGTATGAGCCTATGCAGGATTATAGGCGCACTCATGGAGAAAGACAGGGTAGTTCAGGTCATCCTCACCATTGAGGGTGAGAGCCAGCCAGTGCGTCCCTAGGATTGTGTGGAGAGGTTTTGATGTATTCGAGAGTGGGTTGGGGTGTGCTGGTGAGCCTGAGAGCTTCTTCCTTTTGAGGTCCTTGGTTGTACTTTATTTATGTTCTAATTTTTTTATGTACTTTATGCATTTTCGTCTGTATTGTTACTTAGCTCTACTGATGGGGCCATCAGGTATATATATTAGTACAACATTTGTATCTTATAACCTGTTGTGCTTACTCTGATATTATGCGCTTTTAGATGGATTACATGTTATCATTGTTTTTAATAAGCACGTAATCGTTAGGTTTTAATTAATAGTATATTGGGTTCTAAATAATGGTACTTCCTCGAGTGGGACTTGGGGACGTCACATATGCTATAGGCCCAATGTCTAATTAATAATTAAAAAATATTTAATGAATCAATTAAATCAATCCTATTTAATTATTAATTAAATCATATTTAATTAATCAATTAAACTAATTCTATGAACATTTGCTCTATGCGTGTGACCCTATAGGTTCTCAATTAATTGGCAATAATATTAATTATTATTAATCATTAATAATCAATTAATATTATAAACAATGAGCGGCATCTATCAATACATCATTGCTACCCAATTAATTAGAATATTGGTGATACAATTAAAACCATATTGTAACCATATATAATGTGAAGTCAACGTCCTTTTGTCACAATGTCTTAATTGAACACAAGGCATAAATGTGTCATCCTTGTTTAAGTCTAATTATTTATTTCTTGCTCTAGTAATTGACATACGATTATGTGAGCCCAATATCTCATATTGTCCCATCTTAGCTTGGCCATGTATTTCTACGTCGTATACCTTCAAGAGGCCTATAGACATTACTCTTGTTATGTATTATGGACGAATCCTATCTACATCACTCACATTCCTTAACATGTTTCATTGCAGGCCCAATAACTATCTTTATAGTTGTCCGGTTACAGACAACGTTTAATAGTATTAAAGCCTACAATTACATATGTCAGGAATTGTAGTGACTTCAAGTCGAAGGACTACTTCACTATGGTCACCATGAGAATCACTATGACACTTACATAACTATTATGCAACGTTCTCATAGTGGGTCACTCCAGTATAAATATTCCACTAATATTTATATCTATGTGAAGACTTGATATCTTATATTTATGACCCGTGAGATGTGGTCATCAGTACAATCACATAATAGTCTCAATGTATTATTATTGTCCTTATTAATAATAATACTTGACTATGGATATTTAAGAGTAGTGTTCTATAATTTAATGGCATCTCATGGTCAAGTCATACTTGATGTTTCATTAAATAAACTACCTATTCTAAGAACTTTATTATGCTATAAATATGATCATCAAATACAACATAATAAATAAATGCCTCATCTATAAAATATAGAATAAAGTCATGATACAATATATATAAATCATAAATATATATATTGGCCACTAGGACTTACCTTCTATACAAAGGTACAAGATGATAAGAATACGATGCAAAACAGCGGGGTTATGGTCGTATCTGAGTCGATGCACTTCTTTACTTCAAAAGATACAAATCCCGTTATGGCATCGATATCTTACTTTGGAGTCAATGAAGAGATTTGGGAGGTCGATTACACTAAATTTCTAGTGCCTGTTTTTAAGTGTATGTGGGCTGATAGTAACAATTGTGTGCAAACCGATGAATTATGATTTATGTAACACCTCGATTTTTCTCAATCTTTTTAATTAATTAGTAATTAAGTAATTATATTTTATTGGAGGGTCTAGAAAATTTAATAAATTATTCCGAGGCCATAGTCACACTCTACATTATCATAGGAGGCTATGGTTAAGTTTTAGGCCAAAAACTCAAACGAAGCCTGATCTATGTTTTTCGGATGATAGTATTTTTCTAATATTAAGACCTCTTTTTGACTAACGGTCAGAACCATTAGTCTTAGAATTCAATCCTCTACCTTTTTGCTAAAATGTGTCCTGACGTCCGAAAATATAAATAATATTTTATATTCGAACCGAAAATCAATCGGGTAGACGATTTGAGCTGTCTTAGGGTTTTTCGAGAACCTTGAGCAGATGATTTTCATACCAGAGCTAGGTTAGGTCATCTAAGGACTCATACCAGTGTCGTGATAATTTCAAAATATCGGGACGCGAAATGACCAAATTGCCCTTGGTTCTTCTTTTTTCCAAATTACCTTTTTACCCTTTTTATCTTTATTAACTCTTAAGAAAAATTACGAAAATATCTTCACCATCTCTCTCTCATCCACCCATTTTCTCTGACTCTCTCTCTTCCCTCATCCTCATCTTCTACTTCTTCTTCTTTTTCTTTCCTTCTCCTTCCTCCATTTTCTCTTTTCTCCTTTTCTTCATCTTTCTTCATCATTTTCTCTTCATTCCTCTTAAGATCTTCAAAGAAGTTGTGAAGCAAAGTTGATCCTTTGGTCATCCTTAACATCAAGGAGGTATGAAATTCATCCTTGAGCTCTTAAACTTCATGTTTGTTCCCTTGATTCATGCATTTTCAAGCTTTTCCAACTTTGAAGCTTAAACTTCAAAAATCTCTAGAAAATTGTAGAAAAATCCTTTTAATGCCAAACCATTTTCTATGATCTAGTTTCATCCTCCTCTATCACATAAAAGGTATAGATTTCATCCTTGAGCTCTCAATCTTCATTTTCCTCCATTGAAGTTCATAGTTTCAAGTTTTTAGATCTAAACTTCAAAAATTCCTAGAAAATTGTAGAAAAACCTTTTAATGCCAAACCAATTTCTATGATCTAATATCATCCTCTACTATCATAATCCAAGAGCTTGAAATCAAATAAGCTCTCTAGACTATTTTTCTTAAAGAGGCCGAATGGGTGTATATTTGGGGGAAATGGGTTTTTACATTCTGGAGAAATTTAGCTTAGCGAAATCAAATCGCTTAGCGAATTTCTGACAGGTTTACTTCATTTCAATTTTCGCTTAGAGAAATCACATCGCTTAGCGGATTTCTGCCAGTTTTACTTCCGTTCTTAAATCATCTTCATTTCAACTTATACACAAAATACAGCGAGTTTATGATTTAATCGTATAAATTTCTGATTGTGCTTTGTGGTATAGAATCGGACAGGACTCGGACATTCGGTCGCACACCAGATTGAAAGTTGTAGAGCCGCATTCAGAATCTCTCGAGAACATCACTAATGTGGGGAGAAAGAACTAATATCGTCGGGAAGGCAAGCTTAGTATAGAGTTTATATATCTGTGTAGGGGAACCCTTAAACCTTACTAGAGGTTGAGCCCTGGATAAAGTGCCTGGACCTTGGGTGTAGGTACTTTTGGGCTATCACCACCAAGTTGATATCATGGATGATAAAACTGATTGAGGCTGATGTGTTGATTTATTTAATTGATTATCTATTTACCTCTTGTGTTAAACTGTTGGAGTGATTTATTGTTATCTGGCTTTATGGTGATGTTTATACTGGATAAATTACTGTTGTAATGTTATTGTGATTTGACTGGTGGTTGAGCTTTGATGAGAGTATGGTGAGTGATGATATTGTTCGGGTTGATATCGTTGTGGTCCCGACTGTGGAGCTGTGACTCGTAGACGCAAGGCGTCGTGATGCTGATGCTGATGTTGATGGTGATGTGATGTTGATGTTGATGATTGATGTTGATGTGATGCGATGTGTCGTGGTCGTGGACGAGTGCTTAGGCGTGAGGTCCCGATATCAACCTGCGATGGATGTTTGTTGCATTTTCATATCATTTCATACCACAGCATTTTGTCCCAAAGGGGGATGTCCAATTGGGGACGTTACTTGAAATCCCGAGGCGGGATATGATGTGATGTGATGTGATGTGATGTAATCCTGACAGGGATGTCCAACTAGGGACGTGATGTAGCGGCCGGCATGCATATAGGGAATTCATCATATACATAGGGATTAGTATCCCTCTTATAGGTTTATTTGAGAGAATGATGTTTGAGATGATTGTGATAGGTGACTTAAGAGATGGGTGATGTTGTGGAGTATATGTTATCTGTGTTGTGTGATATATATATATATATATATATATATATAGGGGGCATATCTAGTGAGAGGGGTTTTTTATATGAGAGTGAGAGGAGCAAATCTTGGCCATTAAAACCATACATGGATGGTCAAGATTAAAAGTTGGTTAGAGGTCATGTGACCACTTAAAAAAGTCATGTGACTTTATGTTCTAATCTTGACCATTCATGGTTTGATCTAAGATTTGCTCCTCTCACTCTCATATAAAAACACTCCTCTCACTTGATACATCTCCTATATATATATATATGCTGTACTGATGCCCCTCTCCCATATTTGATGATATGTGTTTCTTATCTCCCGTATTTTTTTCTGTATGTGTTACCTTTATTTTATGGGAAGATCCCGAGGAGGAACCAGTGGCTGAGGAGCTGGACGGCATTCCTTACGAGCCTGACGCCGGAGGACGTGCCACGGAGCCTAGTCTCGAGAGGTCGAGCAATGATTATGGTTAGCCGGAGGGTTGTTTCTCGGCCTACTTTTCATACTTTTATTTTGGTTTGTATTAAGATACTGTGTATGTACTACTTTATACTGTAGCCCTACTGATGGGGCAATGATATATGTGATATATTTCTTTATATTTTAAGCTGTGTACTCTGAAGCGTTGCGTGTCGTGTATTTGATTGCTTCTGTGCTCAATTTTCCGTTTCGCTTCGTATTTATAAGGCGCGCTGACGTTTATCATGTGATTAAGGTTAGTTAATATCTTAGGTTCTACTGATGGGACGACGGGTCGTCTCAATTTACATTAGTAGACCTTAACAAGGTAAGTCATACAGAAGAGCCTCTCATCATGGCTTCCCAAGGAAAACAAGTGTTTAATTTATATCAATGATCCTTCTAACAAAAGGTGGCCAGTTGTCCTCCAAGGAAAAAGCATGCATAATGGTATCCATGAAAATCAAGATTCAACTCTTAATATTCCAGAGACTCCTTCTTTCTCAACACGGATGCCTACTTTCATTGAGGAAAATGTAGTGAACGATGTACTTGCCACTCGTGATGATCATCATGAAGGGATATTGATCTAAACTTGATCATAGTGTAAGTTATGTTTAAATTAAAGTAGGCTTATTTTTATTTATCCACAATGTATGGTATGTTGTTTTATTTATCCATGTTAAAGTAGGCTTGTTTTTAGTTATCCATGTTATAGTAGGCTTGTTTTTATTTATCCATGTTATAGTAGGCTTATTTTTATTTATCCATTCTTACATACTAACCTAATTTATTATTATTTTGTCTAAATAGGCATACATGGCTGATCCAGCAGGCATTCCTCCTTCTCCTCCATATAGCGGGTCAGGTGGTGTACACCCCAAAAAAGGGGTAGATCAGCCACAAAGTTGCGATCGTTGGCCCTGAGTCGTTGTGGTGGTCAGTGGCTTCCTATTGAGTTTGATACATATGGGGGGCCATAGGGCTGAATGTTGACAAATTCACCGATTTTTTGGCCCTCGAAGCTCGAAACAGGGTTAGCATTCTCATTGAGGAATGGGCTCAGGTACCGAGTATCATGAAGGATCAAATTTGGTCTTCAATCTTGGTATTTTACTTTGATCCTCTTTATTTGTATCTATTAATGGTATTTACTCGTATTATTATCATACACTAATATTTTCTCCATTTTGTTTTGTAATGTAGCTAGCCTTTGATGTCTTGAATACTCCTGAATGTAAGAAGAAATGGCTTTCTTATGCTGCAAAGTGGTGGATGGGGTTCAAGAACTATTTGGGCAATAAATACATTTTTGCGAAGAAAGACGACAAATCTCCACTTGACACATACCCCTTCATTGATCAGGAGACGTGGAATAGGTTTGTTGTGACCCGACAAGACCCTGCCTTTCTGGTTAGTTCCCCGTTATATTTTTTTTTATAATAGGCCTATCTAATTTATTTATTTATTTAACTGAATTGAGTACGTGTTATTTGTAAGAGGAGAAAAGGGAAAAGGCTAAGGAAATCCAAAAGAAGAATATCTACCCCAGCCATATGTCTCGTGGTGGCTATCTTATGGCTCGGAAGAAGATTATGGAGGAGAAGCTGAAAAAGAGGCAAGAAGAGGCCAAAAAGAAGCAAGAAGAAGAAGGAACTGATGGAGAAGCTGGAGCTGATGGAGAAATAGTTGCTAATCCTCCATCTCCACCCCAACACCATGAATCATGGATGGAAGCCCAAAAGACAAAATCGGGACATTTTAAAGCTGAGCCCACATGCATTGTCGCCGAAAAGATTGTAATTAATTTATATTCAATTCTACTTGTAATTAATAAAGTTAAGTAAACACTATCTTCCACATATTTTGTGAATTTCGCCCTTGTAGACATCACTGGTAGAACAAAGCTCGCAAGGATCCTTCGTTCAACAGGGACGTAGGGATATCCTGAGCACAGCCCTAGATAACGACGACCACCCTGGCTTTGTAAAGGATGTTGGAGGGCTAGTGGGCATTCGACAATATCACGGACCATGAGTCCATGTTGGAAGCCAAATCAGCAGTGACGAGCGGGAGCTCATTAAGCAGGAGCATAAAAGAGAGATGTTTCAGGAGCATATGGAATCATTCATAAAGAAGATGCCATCTAGGGGGCTTACTTTTTCCCAACAAAGCCCAATGAGCCAACCTTCTCAGCATGTGAGCACAGTGGGGAGCTGTGAGGATGCACATAAGGTAGTTGAGGCACCTTTATCCCAAGTATTCATATTAATCATTCAATTACTTATGTTTTCTTTATTTACAAATGACATGACTTAACTAATGCTTTATCTTTGTTGCTTAGAACATTGATGATAATGCATGTCCTTCGAATGCCATGTTGAAGCCAAGATCGAATATAGGCCTTTTGGCCGCATTTGCTGCAGATGCGCTGTATAAAGAGTTTGCTATTCCCTTGGAACACAAAGGCGCTTGCGACTGGCCAACCTTTTTTTTCTCTGGGAAGGATATAGGTGACATATGCCTACCTGGTAATTGGCCAGCCAATACTGTTCTGAGTATGTGGTGCACGTAAGTATATTTTGTCATAGATCTTTAGGTATTTCAATATTATAATTTATTTCAATATCTTAGGTATTTAACATTAATTTATTTCAATATCTTAGGTATCTTCATCGCTTATGTATTGAAAGAGTTCTTAGACCCAAGCGTAATTCAGAGAAATTAATGCACTAATGGGATGCGATGAAGACATACATCCTGAAGCTACTTGGTCAAACAAAGAAAGATATTTATCTAGCACCAATACTTCGGGTTGGCCATTGGCAATTGCTGATACTTCATCCTAGCCAACATCGCGTCGTCTTCTTATGCTCATTACACTATAATCCGGCATCTGAATTGAAAGATGTGATTGACATGTAAGCTTTAATTTAATTTGTAATGCAAATTGCTTTTGCTTTATTACATGAACATAATTGAAATTATTATTATTTTAATCATAGAGCTATGGTTGCAAGTAACATGGCTTGTGCAGATGGCAAAAGTAGGCCATCCAAGTCAAAAAGAAAGTCTGAATGGATTATCCCACACGTAAGTAGTTTATTAGTTCTTACAAAAAAAAAAAATTATAACAGTAATTAGTATTATATAAGTGTACTTGATATTCAATTTCATATTGCCTTGTAGTCTCGTAGACATGAAGGCGGTTGGGAGTGTGGATACTACGTGATGAAACATATGTTGAACATGGTCTCCGCCACTATTATTGACGGATGGCATCAGGTAATAAATATAGAATTTTGCACAAGTTAAATTATACTTTGTTTTTGTTGATGAGTTAATGTTTAGTTTATTTGAACTTGTGCAGGCTTTTGACGATCAAACTCCACTCACTAAAGAGGAGATGAAAGACCTGAGGGATCGTTTTGCAAACTTCTTTCATGAGTATACTACGAAGCATAATATAGATTGTATATGATTTCTGCACTTGTACTGTTGTGTTTATAATATTGTAGATTCTGCATATAACAGTACTGTATGTATTGTGTATGATTAGTTTAGTTATTCTGGAATCGTTACACCCATTTTGGACATGTGTAACTGTAATTAGTTTATGTTTGAATCTGTTTCTGGATTTGTATTCTGTACTGAATTGTGGATGATATATACTGATTAATATGCAGGGGAGGGAAAAGAATTATGTAAACCACTAGTTTTTTTTTTAAAAAATTACTTTTAAGATCGGTTGTAACCATAACCGACGTTAAAAGGTCAATGTTAACATCAGTTGTGACAATAACCGATGTTAAAAGTTTGATGACCAGAGGGCATCTTTCAGACTTGCGGCCCTACTTTTAACATCGGTTCTTGTATTAACCAATGTTAAAAGGTTACTTTTAACATAAGTTGACAATCAATGTTAAAGATCGCACTTTTAACATCCCTTAAATTAACATCGCCTCCTTAACCGATGTTAAAAGTCTTTTTTAACCGATGTTAAAAGTGATTTATGCACTAGTGCAAGTTCTAATTTAAGCTCATCTATGACCTTCATTAGTTTTAGAATTTCATCATTGTGTCTATTTTGCCTATTCACCGTTCTAGCAAGTCCTAAATATTCTTCATTTAATTCTTCAAATGCATGTTGTAATTCATCATAATTAAAAAGAAAGGTTAGAATCATTGTCACTAACCTCATCATCACTATGGTGACTCGCAAGCAAACAAAGTTGGGCTACCTCGTTTTGTTCATTCTCACTTGAGGAAGTTTCTTCATTGTCCTCCCAAGCTATTTATGTCCTTCTCCCTTTCCTCTCTTTCTTGTGCTTGTTATTTCCTTTGTTCTTGAGGAACTTGCAAAAATTTCTTGCAAGATTGTTGATTTGATCATCATTTTGATCTTCAAGATTGGAGTCTTCATTATGAATTTCATATTCATCTTTAATTCTTAGAGGAGGAAGACATAAGAGTTATCCTTTTGTTCCTTCTATATGACTCTTCATTCTCCTCAAGCCTTGTGAGCTCCAACTCATGCTCTTTGAGTTTCCCAAACAAGGTGGCCAAGGTCATGTTTGATAAATCCTTTGACTCTGCACGCAATAGCTGTCACCTTTGGTTGCCAAGATCTATTCAAACATCTCAAGACTTTGTTAAAAAGATCCTCATTAGAAAAGGTTTTACCCAAAGAAAATAATTGATTAACAATAAGTTGAAAACGTTTTTGCATTTCATTTATAGATTTACCTTGATGCATTCTAAATGATTCATATTCATGAGTCAAGGTGTTAACCCTTGATCTTTTCACCTCACTAGTTCCCTAATGGGTAATTTGTAAAGTGTCCCAAATCACTTTTTCACTTGGGCAATTTTCGATTCTAAAGAACTCACCAACCGTTAAGGTAGTTGTGAGTATGTTCTTTGCCTCAAGGTTTAGTTGAACCTTTCTTTTCTCTTCATCGGTCCATAAGATTCTTGGCTTATCTTTCTCTTCATTCCCAATTGCTTGTTTGGGAAGAAAGGGACCTTTTTCATTGGCATCCCATAGATCTAAGCCTATGCCTTCAAAGAAGATTTTCATCCTTGCTTTCCAAAAAGGCGATAGCCTTTTCCATCGAAAATAGGAGCAATTATTATAGAGATATGTTTATTGAGACAACCTGTTGTCCCATGAAAGAACCTAAGTATTAACTAACCTTAATCGTGTTAGAAGCGTTAGCGCACTTTATTAAAGAAACGAAGCGAAGCGAAAAAGAAGAAAAATGAAAACGAAACTAAAGAACGTAAAACGATCAGAGTAAACACAGCTAAAGAAGATAAAATATGTACATATACACACATGAGTCACCCCATCAATAGGGCTATAGTATAATATACAAACAGGGTACATCAGAAGGTGACCATAAAACAAATACATCAAAAGACAACAGAAAAACTCTCAAACTGACAGCACTTTCCCAACCCCACTCAAAATACATCAAAAGTGCTCACGTCATACTCCTAATACAGACGCACTGGTGGAATCACGTCATCAGCGACACCGATGCCCTGAGCTACCTTGTCCTTCACCGTGTGTGCGCCTATAAACCCGTAGAGGCACATATTCTGATGAGAAAGTCGACACGACGATCATCTGCCATCGATAAGTCCTGAGACGTTGCTCTGACTTCCATCGCTGTCCGCGTAACACAAAACCTTGTCGATACGAGATGACTCTGGCTCCGCCCACATCTGCTCCTGTACACGTGGCAGGGCCAACCTGCCAACACCGATCATCATGGTAGATGATCTCAATGTCTCGTAGCACCTGAGTCCTTAGTGCCATCGTCACAAAGGGGTGCAGTCTCCAGTCCATGAGTCTCCCGATGCTTGCCGTCTGCTCGGTGAAGAGTGATAAAACATACATAGAGAAATACAAGAGATAAGAAAATGTATATCATCACAGACAAGAAAGAAGCAGTAATATAGGATGTAAACACGTAGCATGCAGCACATATAGAGCAAACAACACTCAAACAGTCATCTCTCGAGTCACAGGTCACATCCATGTCAAAAAGCATTTACTCTTAGATCAAACCTCTACGAGGGATACTAACCCCTATATGCATGTCGACCGATTTCATTACGTCTCCAATTGGACATCCCCACCAGGACAAAAACATCACATCATATCACGTACCCGATTGGACATCCCGCTTTGGGACAAGTAGAACATGTCACATCCCCATTTGGACATCCCCCACTTGGATAGGTGGAACACATCTCATCATGTCCCTAATTGGACACCCTGCTTTGGGACAAGATAGAACATCATGATATGCTATGCAACATCCATCATTCATGAGTTGATAACGGAACCTCACGCCTAAACACTTGGCCACAACCACGATGCATTGCATCCTCAGGAACATCATCACGACGCCTCGCGCCCACAAGCCACAGTTCAACAATCAGAACCATCACGGTATCAACCCAGTCACTCATCAACCTCACCCCACAGTTAAATCCACCAATTCAATAATGATAACAACATTGCAACATCAAGAATGCCAATATACATTTCATCATATAGACAAATAATCATGTAGTCAAGTAGGCAATTAAGCATGCACATCATAACAACCTCAACATCAACATCATCTAACCCAGGGTAAATTCTTAGCGGTGATAGCCCCAAAGATACCTAAACCTAGGGTTTAGACACATACAACACCCTAAATCATCCATAAGTACATCTATCAGAGTGCACAAACTAAGGGCACACATGACTATAAAATATCTGCTAAAGAACATATAAAGATACACAACACGCCATACTAAGAACAACTGAAGAAGAAAACTCTATCTCTCGTCCCAGCCCATCTCACCAAAATAGATCAAAATATAAAACTCAAAGTTCTCGCTATTGCTGAGATACATTGGCTTGACACCAATATCAATTAGGATGATATGGTAGTCGTTAGCTACCTTCCCCCTGGCCATATCTACGGCTATAGACACGAGGCACCAACTCAGACGAGGAACTACGTGAGATCAGCATGTGCTTCCTCGGCACATCTCCTGGTAATGCTCGTTGTAAGCGCGAGATCCTCAGTAGACAAAATCGCACCTACTACTGGCGTGTGACATCCTCGGCAAATACCATGGTGCATGGTGTCTGGGAGGTGGGTACCACATCTTGCCAAAGGGCAATAACTGTAGAACTCGCCACAGACCGATCAGGCTGGTCGTTGATGCACCAGCGAAACAGAGATGGACAAAGGTGATCCCGATATAGAAAGTGGTAAAAGTCGCCGAGTCTATCTGCCAACCTATACCATCGTCATCGAGATAAGAGATCTTAATATCCCAAAAGACGGGGATCCTCGATGGCTCTTTCAGCCATGGGTACCAGTCCTCCATCCTCCCCGGCTACAGAGTCTTCTCAACAATCTAGAAGAAAACATACCTGGAAATATAAGGAGATAAGGATCTACATAAACAACATATATGGGAAAGAAAACATATGATAGCATATACTAACAGCACGCATAGACCAGCAGGTATACAAACATTTCCATAAATCATACACCACAGTCATCTCCAAACCACATCACTCATAATCAACACCTACACTATATGTGTCCAAACTCTACATGCATATCGGTCGATGTCTCAAAACTCGTTCTTAAACTCGGAGAACTTCATTTAGTTTGTCCAATTAACTCATTCCAAATAGGGATGGCTACCTTGGCCGTATTGGAATGTCCATATGTGATGTGGCAAACTCAAGGTCCAGTCGGGATAGCAAAGAACCAACCCCCATGACATCAATTGAAGCTACCTATTGGTCACTTATGAAACAAGTTGAGCGTTGTTACATCCCCAAGGTTACATAGATCGTCCCTTCCGTAATCCGTACCCGCACTCAGGTACACTAACCTCGTGCGTCCCATACCACATGGTTCGCCACTTGGCAAATGATTATGCTATGCATGTCAACCATCATTGTGCCACCATTATTTTAACAATCATATCCTCTCAAAACTCATATTAATTTATTCACAATACAATAATATCCACCACTTTTTAACTCACACATGCATCATGGCACTTTCATTTTCTGTCAACATCATACATTATATCATGCAACATACTATCCATTATTTCAATATATCATCTTTAGCATATAATCACACGAATCACATGAAGCGTGCCAAGCACGTTAAGCATACCGGGCATATCAACCATCCATTGATAATAGTCCTCTAACCTAGGGTATATCATTCCAATGGTGATAAACCTACAACGCCTAAGCCTTAATTGGTACATACTTCACAGTAGTCCCTAATGTTGGTTAGGCATTGTTGGTTACTCAACCTCTAGTAGGGTTTGGGTTCCCCTACACAGGTTAATATATTCTATTCTACTCTTGCCTTCCCAACGAATCACGAACACCAAAAACACAATAACGAACGCTCCTCCCAGCTGCGAGCACGAATCTGCGCCCCAAACCTAAGAGCACGCGCAAAGCTCTGAAACTTGCCTTAATCACAAAAACAGCACGTACACTATACTGGATTCGACTTACCCTCGACATATCAAATAAATGATCAGGTAGAATTGAAGTAGAAGTCGACCTGGATTCGAAAACACGATCAAAACTGAAATCGGATGAACAGATTGAATGGAACTTGGATAAAAGCTCTCAACCCCATCTTTGTATCTCTCTCAAGCTCTCTGAACTCTGAAAGTTTTCAAACTTTGTGCAAGTGTGAAAATAGAAGGTATATATAGAGGTTGGATTCCGCTATAAATGCTTGAGCGTTGGGTGATCCCACGCTTGAGCGTTAGCGTATCTTCACGATAAGGGCACTGTCCCTGCATTTGACCCCATGCGTGACATCGTCACGTGTCATTGTACGTCCTATCACTGTCAGTCACCTAGTTGACTCACCACGCTTGAGTGTTGGTGTACTTCACACTTAAGCGTTCAAATGCTTAGACGTGGGTCTGGGCCACATTTAAGCGTGGTTCCCAGGATACAAATTCATCTTCTTTTTCCTTTCTCAAACAAACCCTAATTCTATACACACCAAACATACAACCAGACATATAATCATACATTACACATTCATCAATCATGATTAGAAAGATAGGATGTTACAACTAATCAAAAAACGTTATTCACGAGTAGTAAAGTCCTTCGACAATGGCAGACTCCTTCGCAAATGGCAGCTCCAGGACTTATAGTTCACCTTTGTTCCGTTGGGGAAACTTGCGAATTATGTACCATGATCCTCAAAGATTAAGACACACCTGAATACTGCCTCCCAAACAACTCTTGGATGCAATTGTTTATTCATTTACTTTACCAACTTAAACACTATAAAGGACATATTTACCCTTTTAGAAAAATCACAAACTTTGGGGACTAAATAAAAAATAATGGCAACTTCATATAACCTGTAAAAGTAACCTCCTACATTAGGTTAATGTTGGTGCTTCACTGTGCACTATCCATGGGGTAGTTCACCCTAGACATCAGCTATTATCAAATGGATTTTGATTTTGATTTGAAGCGTTTCAAATCATTAAGTTGACACAGCTAAAATGTCTTTTAAAAAAAAAAATATGAGATCAACAAACCATCGCGGCTAAATTAATCTAGGTATATTTTTAAAATGGATTTTGATTTTTATTTGAAGCATTTCAAGTCATTAAGTTGTCGCAGCTAAAATGGCTCCAATACAAAATTGGATCAACAAGTTGTTCCGACTAAATTAATCCTCTTAATACTTTAAAATCAGTTTTTATTTTATTTAAAACATTTCAAATCAGCAAGCTATTGCGGCTAAAATGACTTAAAAAGTTATGAGAGCAACAAGCCATCGTAGCTATATTGATCCCTTTAATAATTTTGAAGTGAATTTTGATTTGAAACATTTAAAATCATCAAGCCATCGCGACTAAAATGACTTGAAAAGTTACAAGATCAAGAAACCATCATGTTTAAATTAATCCATTTAATAAATTTTGATTTTATTTGAAACATTTCAAAATCATCAAGCCGTCATGACTAAGATGACTGAAAAAGTTATGACATCAGCAAGATGTCACGGCTAAATTGATTCCCTTTTTATTTTCTTAAAAAGATATTTTGATTATTTTATTTTCTATTTTTCGAAAGCAACAAAGTGGGCTACACTTCGTGACCTTCTTAGACCACCTAAAGCCAATAAACACGCTAAAACCAAAAGGGAATTGCTACCTATACCACCCTATTTACTCACCTACCATCACATCTTTATTTTAATTTCTTTATTCCCAAGACGCTCCTATCAGCACCATCCCATTCTGCACCAAAGAAATTGTGTTCTGGGAATTAATTGTCGGAATACAAAAATTGTGTTTCGAAATTTTTCAACTTTTTTGACGTGTCGGAATACAAAAAAATTGTGTTCTGGAACTTTTCAAGTTTTTTGACCTACCAGCAATTAGTTGCCGGAATACAAAAAATTTGTGTTCTGAAATTTTTCAAGTTTTTTGACTTACCGACAATTAGTTTCCGGAATACAAAAAAATTGTGTTCCGGCAATTAGTTGCCATAATACAAAAAAATTAGTGTTCTAGAATTTTTCAAGTTTTTTGACCTACCGGTATTTCATTTCTGGAATACAAAAAAAATGTGTTCCGGCAATTGGTTGTCAGAATACAAAAATTTGTGTTCTGACAATTAATTGCCGGAATTCAAATTTTTTTGTATATTCCGGCAAATAGTTGCTAGAACGAATAGCGTACGGGAGTGCGGGACTAAGAAGGGTAAAACCGACTTTTCACGCTCCAAATTAAAAACTGGGGTGGTGGATGAAGCATTTGCAGTGGTGCAGGTATTCCCAAACCCGAAAGGAAGATCTAACCCGAATTGGCACAACATTAACCACTCAATAAAAGCAAACCCCCAGTGCGCTCAACAATCGCACAATGGCCCAAAGCAAGCAAACCATCATGGCGTCTAGACGGCATAGGGAGACGAGTCACGATGGATGCAAGTGGAGCTGAGCGGCGACACCGTTTGGAGAAGCTAGGCTTATGGAGGTGGTGGCCTGCTGGTGCGTGGTGGAAGACCTGGATGGTGCTGCTATGACAGACTATAACTTTGTGCTCGGGTTGGAGGTGCACGACTTGGATGGCGGTTCTGAGTTTATGGTGGTTGAGTTGTGGTGGTGTGATGGAATATGGTTCATGGTTGCTGTGATCAGTGTTACAAAACTCGTACCAATTCGCGGTTCTTTTTCGTATTGGTTCCCCCAAATTTGAGACGTCCACTTGCATCATTAAAGAACCTAGTTAACTAATCCCGATTACGTTATAACAGTTAGTGCGCTTACCACACATACGAGGTTATTCAAAACGTTAAACACGCACACATACTGTATATATACTGTACACGTAACACATAATTAACAGAGTGCACAAACAATAAGGAGGAAAGCATGACATAAAGATATACAGATGACTTCCTTTCCACGCCCAAAATACATCAAAAGATAAAGACTCACTAGACATATACACTCAGTACACTAACATACTTTTCTACACTCTGAAGAACGGGTACTCCTCACTTGTATCCGTTGTACTGCCACTCAAAACCTCCCAAGATTGAGGTCTATAGCTCTTCCACCAACGTCGGGCTTGTACGGAGTGCCATCCAGCTCTTCGTCATCTGGCTCCACTACCGGGTCTTCTTACCGTGATAAGAGGACATACAATATGGAGATAACAGGGGATAAGAATTGCATCTCATCACAGATAGGGATAAAGGTAAAGCCGATACATTAATAGCACAACCACACACACAATCATCACCAACAACCATCCTCGGGGTTTATTGATCTTAGCTACTCATCTCACACTCTCATGCACCTAGACCTGACATGAAGATGCGGCCAGATTCCTATGTCACAACGTATACCCTACCAAGCAGGATACTCATCCCCTACCAAGCAGGATGAAAGTCAAACGTCATCTGAGCAACAGGTTCCGTTACACTCATGAGTACATTACATACCCTACCAAGCAGGGTGACACTATTCATCATTCCAGATAGGAATAGCTATCCCGGTGTCTATAACACCCCGATTTTCAAGTTTTCGTTAATTAAACAGTATTTACGTATTTGTATTTTATTGGAGGGTCTGGAAAGCGAAATAAAATAAACTAAGACCATGGTCAAGCTCTACGATATCGTAGGAAGCTATGGTTAATTTTTGGGTCGAAAACTCAGATAAAGCCCGGTCTGCGTTTTTCATTGACAGTAGTGTTTTACTACTATCAAGACCTAATTTGGACTCGTGAACAATACAGTTAGTCTTAGAATCATGTTTCCTACATTTTCGAAAAAATGGGTCACGACCTTCGAAAATGAAAATAATAATAAAATAGTCGGGCGAATACTCGAACCGGGAGACGATTGAGCTATAAAGGGATTTACCGTGATCCGCTAACGAGTAAACTTGATGTCGCATCAAGTCACATCACCTCGGGAAGCGTGCCATGACTCGACACTATCATAATGACAAACGAAAATATCTGGACGCGAAAAAACTAAAATATCCCTGGTCTTTTTCCTAAAGGACATCTATGTCCCTAAAATAACTAAAAAGTTGCATCAACCTCGCTCTCTCTCCTCATTTTCGAGCCACTTTCTCTCTTTCTCTCTGTCTTCCCCTCCATCTTCTTCTTCTTCCTTTCTTTCTTTCCTTTCTCCATTTTTCTCCATTTTCCTTCAAGCTTCACCTCCATTTTTCCTCAACTTCCACAAGGATTTTCAAGGGGATTTGTGAAGCAAAGTTGATCACCTCATCCTCCTCTATCACCTAAGAGGTATAGATTTAACTCTTGAGCTCTCAATCTTCATTTTATCCATTAAAATTCATGAGTTTCAAGTTTTAAGATCCAAACTTCAAAATCTCTAGAAAATTGTAGAAAAATCCTTTTAATGCCAAACCAATTTCTATGATCTAGTTTCATCCTCCTCTATCACTACCTAAGAGCATGAGATCAAATAATCTTCCTATCCTATTTATCTAAGAGGAACCGAATCTATGCTTATTTGGGGGAAAAGGGTTTTTGTCCAATTTTTGTGAAATGATTCTTGATTTCACCTATTTCATTCCTTAATCATGTAATCCAAGTGCTTAGGAAGCCAAATCAAACTCTCACCTATTTTTAGAGATGATGGCCGAAACCCTATGTTTTTGGCTTAAGGGGTTTTGGTTCAAATCTTTGATAATTGATCATGGATTATGTCTTAGGTATGCTTAAGGATCATTGATCCAAGAGTTGGTAGAATTTCAACATCCCTAGCCTATTTAATTAAATATGGGCATTAGCTAATCCTAATAATTAGGGGGTTTGTGATTTAACTGTTTTAATTTCTAGTTGTGTTTTGTTGTATAGAATCGGACAGGACTCAAACATTCGACCGCGCACCCGATTGACAGTTGCGGAGCCAGAGTCGGAATCTCTCAGGAACATCACTAAGGTGGGGGAAAGAAGCACAATATCGTCAGGGGGACAAGCTTTAAATAATATATATTGATATACGTAGGGAGACCCAAATCCTACTAGAGGTCGTTTGACCTATAGGATGATTTTACTGTATGTCGAGGTTGTTTGTTCTGTGATTGGATATTTAATATATTATATGTGATATTTGTATGAGGCCTATTATATGTTTATGATTGATTAAATATTATTTATCTGTAAGTTGATTTTACTATTAAATATATTCTGGTTGTTGTTTATGCACTGTTGTGACTGCTGATGTCTGAGTAGAGCTAGGAAGTGATTCATGATAAGTTGGGAGATGAATGTGTGATGAGAAAGTCGAGAATATATATATATGTCCTAGTGCTCAACCTAGAGATACAGTTGATCTGTTCATGTTCTGATGTAAGTTGATACCCGGTTAAGCCAGATGAAAGTTGGCCGTGGTTGTTCATAAGTTGTGGTTGAGACACTGAGTGTTGATCTTGAGATGAGTCGGTGAGATTCATGTTGCATAGTTGTTGTTCATCACTGTGTTGGCAAAGAAGCAATTCTGATCTTGCCTGCGGGGAGATGATCGTACCCATTAGTTGATTTGTAGGCGGACGGGCGAATGTTCTGACCTAGCCTGCAGGCGGGGGGATATGTCGTTGCCGTAAGCCAAGTTGTTAACAGACGGGCGAATGTTCCGACCTAGCCTGCGGGCGGAGGAACATGTCGTTACCGTAAGTTGCATTGTTAACGGGCGAATATTTCGACCTGGCCTGCAGGCGGGGGAATATGTCATACCCATGAGACGAGTTGAACCTCCGGGCTTTTGACCGAACCCTACCTTATGGGGGGTGGCATAGTGATGAATGGGAAACCTTGATCTGTTGGGGATGTCGCGTCATGATCGCGTCCATATAGTCGTCAGTTGCATGACTGTGAGAAAAAGTAGTTAAGAGAAAATTATCCGGGAGTTGTTTGGTTGTCACTGTTGTGATTCTGAGTGTTGCTATCTATATAAATTATTTTGTATACATGTTTTCTCAGTTATGACATATTACTGTTTCTTATCCCCTATATTTCTCTATGGTGTGTTTTATTTATTCTCGACTTTACGAGAAGATCCTGTTGAGAAATTGCCAGAGGAGATTGATGGCATACCGGTGGAACCTGATGCCGGCGGGAGAGCCTCGGATCCCAATGTTGGGGGAGCTTGAGCTGCTCTATGTACAGGACGACCGTAATGATCCACACATAGACGAGAGGTTCCATCTTTCTTCTTCACTAACTGCACAGGTGCTCCCCATGGTGACACACTGGGTCTAACGAACTGCTTCCCCAATAAGTCCACCAACTATTCCTTCAAAGTTTCCCACTCTGCAGGTGCCATACGATACGGTGCCATAGACACTGGTCCTGTTCCAGCCACAAGATCGATCGAAAACTCGATGTCTCGAACTGGCGATAAACCTGGTACATCTTCAGGAAAGACTTCCGGAAACTCGTTCACCACAAGTACGCGCTCTACGACTAGCTCGCTCTTGACCTCCAAAGAAGATAGTAACATGTATCCTTGAGCTCCTTCTCTCAAAGAAGCGTTTACTTGGTTAGCAGTCAAAAATCCAGAATTCTCACAACTAGGGAAAGCTAAGGTTTTATTTGCACAGTCTAACAGGATATGGTTAGAAGATAACCAATCCATTCCTAAGATTACATCCATTTGCGAAAGAGGCAAACAGATCAAGTCAATCAAAAACGTCTTATCTTTAACAGAAATAGAACAGTTCAAACAAACTTTAGCAGTTATAACAGGCTTTGCAGTAGGCGTAGAAATTACCAAATCAAAAGGTAAAGAAGACACAGGTAATCCTAACAGATTCACACAGTCATATAAAATAAAGGAATGCGTTGCGCCAAATCAAACAGTACAGTTAAGGTTTTACCTCCCATGACACACTGACCTTGGATTAAGTCTTCATTTTGAGAAGCTTCAGCGCCACTCACAGTGTAGACTCTGCCTTTTGCCTTAGGCCTCGCTGCCTGGACATTGTTGACAGAATGTTCCACTTTTGGTTGCAAACAGTCACGTGAAATATGTCCTGGCTTCCAACACTTGAAGCAGATAATTCCTCTGATTGAACAGTCCCTAGTGACATGATTACTCTTCCCACACTTCATGCACTTGTTTGGGGCATTTCCAAACTGACTGAAACCCCCACTGCTTCCTCCTACAGAACGTTGATCTTGCTGCTTCAAATATGGCTTCCTTCGAGATTTGTTGTCTCGACCACCGCTTCCTCTTTGAAACTTACTCGGTCCTGAACTCTGTGCCCGCTTGTCCTTGGGCTCCAAGCTCTCGATCAGACGACACTTCTCCATCAGCCTTGGAAAAACAGAAATTTCCAGAGGAACTACAGCTCTCTTTAAGTCGATCCTCAGACCCCCTTCAAACTTCCTGCATTTCCATTCTTCTCTTGGGTTATCCAGAAAATAATTCGAGAACTTTACCAGACTTTCAAATTTGGCCCCGTATTCAGCTCCAATCATTCCCCCTTGTCTCAGCTGGAGGAGCTCCATTTCTTTCTGGTGCCTCGCACTTGCAGGAAAATACTTTTCTAGGAACTTCTCGTTAAAAGCATCCCAGTCCACATCTTGTTGATCATGTACCAGCATCTGACAGGCTCCTTCCCACCAGTATTCAGCATCCTCCACCAGCATATAGGTTGCATAGACAACCTTGTCATTCTCGGTACACCTCATTGATCCAAAGATCTTCTCCAACGTCTGGATCCAATGCTCAGCTAACTCAGGATTGAATTCACCCTTAAATTGAGGTGGATTCCTACGAAGGAATTCATCCAGTCCTCTACCCCCAGCAGCTCTTTCGTACGTTGAACCATCGCAGCAGCCATCTCCCGTATGGCGTTCACAGCAGCATTCAGGTTTTGAGCAGCCATTGCTACCTTCAAAAACAGAATTGTCAAACTCAAAGGAATAAAGCAAACAACATTATCCTCCTTGCGGAGATAACAACAAAGAAACACACAGAGAACACAACACAAACACGACAGACCATAACCTACAAATGCCAAAAAGACTCGGCCAGCTATGATACCAAATAATGCAACACCCTTTCCCGAGTGTCACATTCCCGAACGTTTATAAGGCCAAAAATAATTTTAATGCGAAAAATACTGTTTTTTTTTTTTTTTTTTTTTCACAAAGACGTAATGGGATTTAGTAAAGGTAAGTAATACTAATAAATAAACTTAGGTTCACCATGCATTTCTAGAACATACTGTATTAGAAATACAAAGACAGAAAATAGAAATAATACTGTATACAGACATAGGTTCAATGCATAACCGACATAATAATATAATAAGAACTAGGAGTCACAACTCCCAAAAATGTACTACAGATACCGACACAGTCTGGCCAAAACAGAACTAAACAGCAGAAAGAGTCCACCTCCGAACTTAAAGAAACTGCTGAACTGAACCGTCATCACACCCATCTGCTCAAGCAGAAACAGCAATACCAGCAGAAAATATACAAATATGGGTGAGATCCCGATCATCAACACAACAAAGTAGCAGAAGTAAAAACGGGACGACTCACCAGTTAACAACGTACCCAACATGCTTACTATACATCTCAATATAATTCATGTTAAACAATTAATAGTTAACAGCATAATATAAGGCATTCAATTAAGGAAATAAGTGTTGATTCAGTTAAGTCTTATGAAGTATTTGATCTACTAAGTCATAATGGTATAGTACATGGTTTTGTTCCACCACATACCATACTTAATTTTCCCTTGTCTTCAACTCTAAGTTAATTAATTAACTTAGGTTTTTCACGCGTAAAACTTTACGATTTTGAGTTAAAAACTCCTTTGGTAAACCAAAACAACGTTTTCAATTGAAGAGAAACAAGGAAAAGACAAAAACAAGGTGCTCGCAATTTCGCTTAGCGAGACTCCACTCGCTTAGCGAAATTGAGTCAGTGATGCATCATTTGAAATTCCTCTGCATCGCTTAGCGAAATTGAATTCGCTTAGCGAAATCCCTCTGTATCGCTTAGCGAAACCGAATTCGCTTAGCGAAAGTGAGGCAGTAATGCCTAGGTTGGAATTTCTCTGTATCGCTTAGCGAAGTACACTTCGCTTAGCGAAATTTGCCTCAAGCAAAGCATCTTAACTAGATTTTGAAATAGTTTCTCCTTACTAGCTTAGTGTAAAACCATGTTCTAAGTTAATGGAAAGGAAATGTAATCTCATCTAACTTCCTTAACTATAATTCATTTTAATCAACTTAAGGATAAAAGGTCTTCATTGTGTTTAAAAAAAGGAACATGAACTTTGTTCTAAAATAAAGTTAATGCCTTATGAAACTATATTGATTCTTATGAAAACATTTCATTAATCCACTTTTAAATCACTTGGTTAACTAGATGAACTAATGATAAGGTAAAAGACATGTGTCACTTTGGTGATAACACTTAAAGATTGAAGCTTTATTTGATCTTTGGATCAAAGTCTCTTAAGGTTTTTCTTTAAAGCATAAGTCATTAAAACATTTTTCTTACTTCAAAGCTTTAATTGTTCAAGAACAACACATGTTCTTCCTTTTCTTTTTGTCATGGCTGAAAGCCTTACCAAAGCAAAAGTAAAGATTTTGCTTCACCAACTAACCAAGTTATGGCTCAAAATGCTTACATAATTATGACAAACAATAATCACACATCATTGCATCATAA
This sequence comes from Ammopiptanthus mongolicus, assembly GCA_039655645.1. Lineage (NCBI taxonomy): Eukaryota > Viridiplantae > Streptophyta > Magnoliopsida > Fabales > Fabaceae > Ammopiptanthus > Ammopiptanthus mongolicus. The sequence goes on from CM077343.1 coordinate 20,948,161, forward strand.
TCAAACATAAAAATCCATACTTGATCTAGAGATCAAAGTAGGTTTTTTCAACATACATGAAAAAGTTTTCTCATCCAACCAACATCATCAAAACATATGATAAAGCATACTAAAGCATAAACTACCATTATTACACTTTGCTCTCGAAGAGAACCAAATCAAATGGTGAACCCAAACCAAAGGGTTTCACCCATACATAAAGTAAACAACCATTCTCACCACCACCATTTTGGTGTGATGAGGTTCACCCCCCATACCTGTTGATGATCAGATTTCCAGATCAAAGTCGGTTGAGCAGTTTGTGAACCTCCTGGTACTCGTCACGAACTACAAACAACACAACAATTAAACATTAAACATCAAACAAAACAAATCTCATCTATTTCTATTCAAACAGGGTTCAGCTATTTTCGGGAAAAAGGGTTAGGAATTGATTTGGTTTTCCATCACTTGGATTCAAGGACAATAGGAAAGCTAAGGATGGAATCAAGAGTTAGAAATCAAAAATTTGATCAAAAACACTATTCATCATCTTGCTTAGTGTTCAGCCACTTTGGGGATTAAGAGCTAGGATGAGATTTTGATCATAAGATCTTGGGTTTAGGTAGAGAATGATGAAGTGAGTTCAAAGAAATTGGTTTCCCATTAAAAGGATTTTTCTACAATTTCCTATGAATTTTCAAAGTTTTGGATCATAAAATGGATTTTCATGAAAAAGGATTTTGATCTTGAGATTGAGAGAGATTCAAGAAGCTAGGAGATCATAGAAGTGATCTTACCTAAGAATGGATGAAGATTTATCAAAGATTCAAGGTTTTCTCACAAGATTTCAAGGATTTTCAAGAAGAAAAATGGAGTTTTCTCAAGGTTGAAGATGAGTGTTCTTGGAGGGCTGTTATGCGTGAATGAGGGGCTGAAGAGGGCTGTTCAGCCTTATAATAAACTCACTTATGGGCAAAATGGTCATTTGCTTCAAGGGTAAAATGGTAAAAGTGAAAAAGGTTATGGTTAGGGGTATTTTGGTCATTTCGCGACCAGATATTTCCGAACGTCATGACGACTCTGGCATGCTCTCCCAAAAGATTTGGCATGATGTGGTATCAAGATTATCCGTTGGCGAGTCCCGGTAAATCCATATGCGGCTCCGTTCGTCACCCGATTGAGAATTTCGCTCGAACGAAGGTCAGGAAATGATTTTTTTTTATTATTTTTGAAATTTAACCAAAACATAGAAAATTAAATCCTGAGACTTATTGGCTCGTTCACGAGTCCAAATTAAGTCTTGATAATAGAAAAAGGCTACTATCCGTGAAAAACGCAGACCGGGCTCCATTTGAGCTTTCACCTGAAACTTAACCATGGCTTCCTATGGTTGTATAGGACATTCCTATGTTCTTAGAATATTTTATTTCACCCTCTAAACCCTCTAATAAAATATAAATGTTTAAATACTGAAGAATTATAAAACCTGAAAATCGAGGCGTTACATTCCTACCCCTCTTAAAAGAATTTCATCCTCGAAATTTAACATACCTCTTAAAACAAACTCGGATACTGTTGTTGCATGTCTTCTTCTCTTTCCCAGGTAGCATCACCTGTAGTCTCGTTCCAGATAACTTTGACCAAAGCTATCTCCTTCCCTCGCAGTTTCTTTATCCTTCTGTCTTCGATCTTAACCGGCAGCGTTTCATAGGTCAGGTTATCCAAAAGCTGTAATGAATCAGACTCTATGACATGACTGGGATCATGAATATACTTTCGCAATTTCAAAACATGAAAAACATTGTGAAGGTTGGATAGAAAAGTCGGTAAAGCTATTTGGTAATCTAATGGACCTATCCGACGAAGAATTTGATAAGGTCCAATGAATTTCGGAGTGAGTTTTATGGACTTAAGGACCATGCCCACCCCAGTCAGTGGAGTGACTCTCAAAAACACATGATCCCCTTCCTCGAACTCAAGTGGCCCACGTCTTTTATCCGCATAACTCTTCTGAGTTGTCCTCATCTTCTCTTGAATCAGTTTCACCTTCTCAGTCATTTGTTGCACTAGTTTAGGTCCTAATGAAGCACTTTCTCCATCTAGATACCTACTTGTTCTTAATAGTAACCTTGTTCAACTGGCGATAATCCACACATAGACGAGAGGTTCCATCTTTTTTCTTCACTAACTGCACAGGTGCTCCCCATGGTGACACACTGGGTCTAACGAACTGCTTCCCCAATAAGTCCACCAACTATTCCTTCAAAGTTTCCAACTCTACAGGTGCCATACGATACGGTGCCAAAGACACTAGTCCTGTTCCAGCCACAAGATCGATCGAAAACTCGATGTCTCGATCTGGCGGTAAACCTGATACATCTTCAGGAAAGACTTCCGGAAACTCGTTCACGACAGGTACGCGCTCTAAGACTAGCTCGCTCATGATCTCCAAAAAAGATAGTAACATGTATCCTTAAGCTCCTTCTCTCAAAGAAGCGTTTACTTGGTTGGCAGTCAAAAATCCAGAATTCTCACAACTAGGGAAAACTAAGGTTTTATTTGCATAGTCTAACAGGATATGGTTAGAAGATAACCAATCCATTCCTAAGATTACATCCATCTGCGAAAGAGGCAAACAGATCAAATCAATAAAAAACGTCTTATCTTTAACAGAAATAGAACAATTCAAACAAACTTTAGCAGTTATAACAGGCTTTGCAGTAGGCATAGAAATTACCAAATCAAAAGGTAAAGCAGACACAGGTAATCCTAACAGATTCACACAGTCATATGCAATAAAGGAATGCATTGCGCCTGAATCAAACAATACAGTTAAGGTTTTACCTCCCATGACACACTGACCTTGGATTAAGTCTTCATTTTGAGAAGCTTCAGCGCCACTCATAGTGTAGACTTTGCCTTTTGCCTTAGGCCTCACTACCTAGACATTGTTGACGGAATGTTCCACTTTCAGTCACGTGAAATATGTCCTGGCTTCCCACACTTGAAGCAGATAATTCCTCTGATTGAACAGTCCCTAGTGACATGATTACTCTTCCCACACTTCATGCACTTGTTTGGGGCATTTCCAAACTGATTGAAACCCCCACTGCTTCCTCCTACAGAACGTTGATCTTGCTACTTCGAATATGGCTTCCATCGAGATTTGTTGTCTCGACCACCGCTTCCTCTTTGGAACTTACTTGGTCCAGAACTCTGTGTCCGCTTGTCCTTGGGCTCCAAGCTCTCGATCAGACGACACTTCTCCATCAACCTTGGAAAAACAGAAATTTCCAGAGGAACTACAGCTCTCTTTAAGTCGATCCTCAGATGCCCTTCGAACTTCCTACATTCCATTCTTCTCTTGGGTTGTCCAGAAAATAATTCGAGAACTTTGCCAGACTTTCAAATTTGGCCCCTTATTCAGTTACAGTCATTCCCCCTTGTCTCAGCTGGAGGAACTCCATTTCTTTCTCGTGCCTCGCACTTGCAGGAAAATACTTTTCCAGGAGCTTCCCCTTAAAAGCATTCCAGTCCACAACTTGTTGATCATGCACCAGCATCTGACAGGCTCCTTCCCACCAGTATTCAGCATCCTCCACCAGTATATAGGTTGCATAGACAAACTTGTCATTCTCGGTACACCTCATTGCTCCAAAGATCTTCTCCAACGTCTGGACCCAGTGCTCAGCTAACTCAGGATTGAATTCACCCTTGAATTGAGGTGGATTCCTATAAAGGAATTCATCCAATCCTCTACCCCCAGCAGCCATTACTACCTTCAAAAACAGAATTGTCAAACTCAAAGGAATAAAGCAAACAATATTATCCTCCTTGCAAAGATAACAACAGAGAAACACACAGAGAACACAACACAAACAAGACAGACCATAACATACAGACCCCAAAAAGACTCAGCCAGCTCTGATACCAAATAATGCAACACCCTTTCCCTAGTGTCACATTCCCGAACGTTCATAAGGCAGAAAATAATTTTAATGCGGAAAATACTGTTTTCTTTTTTTTTTTTTTCTTTTCACAAAGACATAATGGGATTTAGTAAAGGTAAGTAATACTAATAAATGAACTTATGTTCACCATGCATTTCTAGAACATACTGTATTAGAAATACAGATACAGAAAACATAAAACAGAAATAATACTGTATACAGACACAGGTTCAATACATAACCGACATAAAAATATAATAACAACTAGGAGTCACAGCTCCCAAAAAGGTACTGTAGATACCGACACAGTCTGGCCAAAACAAAACTAAACAGCAGAAAGAGTCCACCTCCGAACTCAAAGAAACTGCTGAACTGAACCGTCATCACATCCATCTGCTCAAGCAGAAACAGCAATACCAGCAGAAAATATACAAATATGAGTGAGATCCCGATCATCAACACATCAAAGTAGCAGAAGTAAAAACGGGACGACTCACCAGGTAACAGCATACCCAACATGCTTACTATACATCTCAATATAAATCATGTTAAACAATTAACAGTTAACAGCATAATATAAGGCATTCTTAAAAATAGAACAGCGATGTATAACAATAAATGTAAACATCAACATCCATGCAATGCAGTGTAATGTACATAACTCAATGCCAATGCCACTGGGTACTACTTTGACCCCTACTCCATGGAGCTAACAAAACATCGGAGAGAGTGAATGGGAGGACATGTTCCGTTTACTGCCAGCCATGAGTAAGATGCTACAATATTCGTAACGTGCACGTATCTGGCTTTACGGAAACACTCTGCACCAAACATGAAAAGTGCGGCATCTAGTCGAGGATATCAACGTATTGCTCGGATTCGCCACGACACAGAAGAGCTACCAACTGGTCACTGTAAACTATAAACTTAGCTCCGTATAAATAGTGTCGCCATATCTTTAAAGCAAACACTATAGCTGCCAGCTCCAAATCATGAGTTGGATAATTCCTCTCATGAACTCTTAGCTGTTGCGAAGCAGACGCTGCGACCTTCCGGTCTTGCATTAGGACATAGCCCAATCCTTGGTATGACGCATCACAGTATACGTCAAACTGTCCTAAAGAGTCCGGTAACGTCAACACTGGTGACATAGTCAACCTCCTTTTCATCTCTTGAAAACTCTTCTCACACTCATCCGTCCATACAAAGGATATTCCCTTCCTTGTTAGCTGCATCATCGGCAATGCGATCTTCGAGAATCCTTCGATGAACCTTCGGTAATATCCAGCTAGTCCTAGGAAACTCTGTATCTCACTTACCGACTTAGGACTTTCCCATTGTACCACAGCTTCAACCTTTGCTAGATCTACTGCTACCCCATCTCGATTAATCACATGACCTAAGAATTGCACTTCTTTTCACCAAAACTCACACTTGGACCACTTTGCATAAAGCTATCTGTCCTTTAACACTTGAAGCAGAATCCTTAGATGCTCCTGATGTTCTTCGCAATTAAGGGAATAGATAAGAACGTCGTCGATAAAGACAACTGCAAACTTATCCAAGAACGGTCGGAAAATCCGGTTCATGTAATCCATAAACACTATTGGAGCATTAGTCACACCAAAGGGCATAACTAGATACTCGTAATGTCTATTCCAACTCCTAAACGCCGTCTTCGGTACATCCTCCTTCTTGACTTGAATCTGATGATAACAGATCTTAAGTCAATCTTCGAAAACACTACTGCTCCTTTCAACTGGTCCATCAAGTCGTCAATCCTAGGTAACGGATACCTATTCTTGATCGTCACCTTGTTCAACGGCCGATAATCCACACACAGCCTTGAACTTCCATCCTTTTTCTTGACGACCAACATTGGCGCTCCCCAAGGTGAAGCACTTGGTCTTAAAAACTCTTTACTCAACATGTCATCCAACTACTTCTTTAGCTCTGCTAACTCTGCTGGAGACATTTGATAAGGTGCTATCGAAAATACGAGATCTATAGAGAACTCTATCTCTCTCCTCATCAATCTGGGGAAATATTTCTCTAAAAAGCATTTCTGAAATAGTTCCTTGTTAATCACTCTTCCTTCTGCTTTAAGCATTCTCTATTTGCTTCTCCACCATAGCTCTGCACTTCCCATCAGCATGAAGGATTCATAGGTCACATTCCTGTCCTCATGACAGTGCATTGTCGTGAAGATTTTCTCAAGCTCTTATATCCAGAGTTTTGCTCCCTCCGGATTGAAGTCACCATTAAACTGTGGCGGCTTCCCTTTCAGAAAAGTACTTCGTCCAACGTCTTCCGTCTCTATTTCACCTCTCTGATTCTGCCTCTGCTGCTGCTGCGACATAGTCACTTGCAACAGTTGAGCGTTTTGCTGCGTCTGTTGTAGCAATGCCGTTGCCAGCTCCCTAACTGTCCTTAGGGTTTCAGTTGATTCTGTCCCACCCCCAACGTGGGAATTCTCTCCATTACCATTCTTGGATTCAGCTACACCCTCAGTGGCTCTTCCACCACGTCCTCTACCTCATCCGCGAGCCATTTAATTTACCGTAGAAGAAATTATCAGCTCACATTTGTAAGACATACAAGACCATATTATCATATGCCTCAAAAATGTGCGAACTGTTACCCCTTATGGCAACTCGTGTATCGGACACTCTACCCAACTTCTAGGCATAGTCATTACACAATGCAGATTCGACTAGATACGGCCAGAAATCACAACTTAACCCAGGCCGTCCTTGATTAAGAATCAAATTGCTATGATACCACTAAAATGAGACAGCCCCTTCCTTGGAGGTCCCATTGGTAACCCGAACTCAAATTCTTAACATTGCAGCACAGCGTGGTAATATAAAAATGCGGAAATATTAAAACAATCTATACACTGATACCGTAATAATTTATACAGACATAAGAGTACTGGCTCCATCAGTAGAGCCTACAACAACCGGCATTAAAAAGTCTCAGAGTACGCAACTAGTAAATAAAATGAAAGCATGGTAGCAAAATAAAATACATGCGACCTCCTCTCCTGGGCCGAAAATACATTTCGTTCAACCCCATGTACTGGCCATAAAAACTAAGACTACTAATCCCCATACGACTATGACAAGGGTAGTGCATGAAAACCCCTAAGCTCTACAGTCCTCCAATGCTAGGATCCGGGGCTCTCCCGCCAGCATCCGGTTCAACAGGTATGCCATCGATCTCCTCTGGCAACTCCTCAGTAAGATCTTCTCGTGCGATCGAAAATAAATAAAATACGACATAGAGAAAATATAGGGGATAAGAAACATCAACTCATCATAAATGGGAAAACAGCTATAAAATAATTTATATAGGTAGCAACACTCCACAACACAGCACTGTAAATCAATCAGCTCCCAAATCGTTCTCTCTTAACTACTGTCTCTTACACTTATGCAACTAACAACTATATGGACACGATCACGACGCGACATCCCCAACAGATCAAGATGTCTCGTTCATCTCTGTGCCACCCCCCATAATGCAAGGTTCGGCCAACAACCTGCAGGCTCAACTCTTCTCATGGGTACGACATATTCCCCCGCCCGCAACCCAGGTCGGAATATTCGCCAGTCAAAAATGCAACTTACGGTAACGACATATCCCCCCGCCCGCAGGCCAGGTCGGGACATTCGCCTGTTCACAACTAATGGGTATGATCATCTCCCCTCAGGCAAGATCGATCGCCCGTACGCCAACACAGTGATGAACAACAACTATGCAACATGAACCTCACCGACTCATCTCGGATCAACACTTAGTGTCTCAACCACGACTTATAACAACCACGACCAACTTTCTTCGGCTTAACCGGGTATCAACTTTAAATCACAACGCAAACAGATCAACTGGATCTCTAGGTTGAGCACTATAACATATATATATCCTCGAACATCTCACCTCATATTCATCTCCCAACTTATCAAAATTTACTACCTATCTCTACTTAGACATCAGCAGTCACAACATCACATCATAAAGCAACTAGAAGCAAGTTGAATAATAAAATCAACTCACAGATAAATAATTAAGTAACCATAAACATATAATAGACACAACATACATATCACATATATTATATTAAACATCCAATCACAGAACATACATCCTCAATATACGATAAAATCAACCTACTGGTCAAACGACTTCTAGTAGGGTTTAGGTCACCCTACGAATATCAATATATATATTATTTTAAAACTTGCCTCCCCGACGATGTTGTGGTTCTTTCCCGCACCTGAACAATGTTCCCGTGCAACTCCGATTGTGGCCCCGCAACTGTCAATCATATGCGCTTTCGAACGATCGAATGTCCTTTGATCCTTCACAACAGATCACAACCAGAAATCAATACAGTTCAATCAAAACTTCCCTAATCCTTATGACTAGGGTTCTGCCCCTATTTATTTAAATAGGCTAGAGGTGTTGAAATTCTACCAACTCTTGGATCAATGATCCTTAAGCATGACTAACACATAATCTATGATTAATTGTCAAAGATTTGAACCAAAACCCCTTCAACCAACAAGTTAGGGTTTCGGCCATCAAGGGTGAAAATAGGTTAGAGTTTGATTTGATTTTGTAATCACTTGGATTACGTGATCATAGAATGAAAGAGGTGAAACCAAGAATCATTTCACAAAATTGAACCAAAAACCCATTTCCCCCAAAACTCTTAGGTTCGGCCACTTCTAGGTAAATTGGCTAGACATGTTATTTGGTTTCATGCTCTTAGATAGTGATAGAAGAGTATGGAACTAGATCATAGAAATTGGTTTGACATTAAAAGGATTTTTCTACAATTTTTCATGAATTTTTGAAGTTCAAAGCTCAATTTGAGAAAAGCTTGAAAATGGAAGAATCAATGGAGCAAACATGAAGTTTAAGAGCTCATGGATGAAGTTCATACCTCCTTGGTGATGAGGATGAGCAAAGGATCAACTTTGTTTTCACAAAAGCTTGAAGACTTAGAAGAAAAATGGAGAGAAATGATGGAGGAAACTTAGAGAAATGAAGAACAAGTGTGAGGAAGGGAGAAGAAGAAGAGTGGCCTAATGGCATAGGTGTGGGACAAGGTTGTCCACTATTTTTTTCATTAAGGGTAAAAAGGACATTTCACACTAGGTTTAAAGGCAAATTCATGAAAGTTCAAGGGTATTTTGGTCATTTTGCGTCCAGATATTTTGAAAATCATCATGACACTTGGCACGCATCCCAAGGTGATGTGACCTGATGTGACTGCATGATTATCCGTTCGCGGGTCCCGATAAATCAATACGCAGCTCCGTCTGTCCCCCGGTTTGAGATCTCGCCCGAATAACGCGTAGGAACATATTTTTTTCAAATTTAACGAAAATGTTGGAAATCCAATTCTAAGCCTAACTATTTGGTTGACGAGTCCAAATTAGGTCATCTGAGCAGTAAAATCATACTTTCAGTAAAAAAAAAAGGCAGATTGGGCTCCGTCTGAGTTTTCGACCCAAAATTTAACCATAACACCCTACGATAGCATAGAGCGTGACTATGGCCTCAATTTATTTTAATTCATTTTCAAAATCTCAGATAAAAATATAAAAGCAATTATATAATTTACTGATTTTAGAAAGCATGAAAATCGGGGTGTTACAGCTCCCCCTCCAAGCCCTTCACCAATTTCTTTTTTCACTTCATCCAAACTTCTTCATTTTCTCATTTTCTCAAAGAAGAACATTGGCCAAATTGGTGAAAAAGAAGCTTGAATCCTTGCAAGTCTTTATGATCCAAGAGGTGAACTTCACTCCCCTTGATCTATAAGCTCTAAGCTCTTCATATACTTTCTTGATTCAAGGCTAAAATCACATGTTTCAATTCTAGAGATTTAGATTAAAAAATCTCTAGAAAATTTTAGAAAAATCCTATGATCACGAAACCAATTTCTATGAGCTTACCATGATGTGTATAATGATCATCAAGAAGCATGAACCCAAAAGAAATTTCCTTCCTTTTTATCCCAAGCTTGGCCGAACCCCCACCTAATTGGTTTAAGGGGTTTTGGTTCAAATTTTTGATTAAGAAATATTGATTATGTTTCTACCACACTTAGGGATCATTAATCCAAGAGTTGGTTAAATTTTAACATCGTTAGCGTAATCTAATTGAGAAGGCCGAACCTATACCCTAGAGGATCAATAAGTTTTTTTTAAAGCTTGGCTTATGCTATGATTGTGTGATGAAGGATCTATAGAATAGTCATGAGTTGGTGATTCGCGAATTTCGATTGGACCACGGGAGTCGGTGATTCCCGGAGTAGAGGGAAGCCTAGAGAGATCGAAGGGCACAAAACCTTACTAGACTACAAAAGGTAAGGGGAGTTTTCCTAAGGGATTTCTCGATAAATATATGTTATCTATGAGTAGTCTGTATAAATTAATTTGAACTGCGTGGTGGGTGTTTAGATTAATTTCAGTTATTGTGCTACCCATTGATATTTAACTATTTTGATTGATTATCTGCAGTTATGCATTATGATGTTGTAATGCATGTTATAAACTGTATTATTTGCTGTAACATGGATGTGTAAATTTTATTGATGTTGATTGTTGATTGAGAAGTCTGACAGTGGTCAGTCCTCAATTAATGAACGAGATAAAAGCCTTAAAAAGCTTCACGAGAAACGACAAATATTTAATTGGGAAACGTTGGAAAGTCTTCAAGGATGTTAATTTTATGAAAGGAAATTTAAAATGAAGAATTAGTAGACAAAAAGGGCAATTTTCGAAAATAGTCAATGATTATAGTGAGAAAATTAATTTGAGGGAGAAAGCGAAATTTTAACTTGGACCGTTTTTAAAACGTTAAACGACAGTTAATTCTGAAAGGATTTACGAAAGATATTTTAAAAACAGCAGTTATATCGGGACGACGATCAAGTCTCAAATAACCCTCTTTTGGAGAACTGTAGCTTTGGGAAAAGACTTTCAAAGGAAAAATAAGTTTTATTGGTGATTCCACGGTCTTACAAATAAATTTTAAAGGAAAGGATGTTCTGTAAACAAGTTTTATTCAACGGTGTTAAATCCGAAAACTTGGATAAGTTCTGGGGATTTTGTTTTTGGATTTGTGTTTCACCGGACAAAAACGTTGAAATGTGAACCTAGTAAACGAGACGTCAGGATATTAGTGTTCTGTGAATGTTGTGGACTGTATGTCCTATGGACTTTGTGTCCTCTTCACGTTGTGATGAACGTGGTTAAAGGTGAATATTGTTTTCTATCACCACGAACCTAGGACTGGTGCATCAGTCTAAGGCTTCGTGATTGAGCAATCAGACGTTTTGTCCTGTGTTAATGATGAATAGTATCAAAACGTTGAAAATCACGAATGGTCGGGAGCCTTGAGCCTCGACAAGGAAAGAAAGAAAAAAAAGAAAAATGACTAGAAATGAAAGGTTTTCTCATGCATTCAAATTGGCAGATGTGCTTACTGTTTTAATCTGGATATCTTGGTGATCAGGATATTCAAGACGTTGTATCCTTATGCCTTGATGGACAATGAAAAATCCATATACGGTTATCCCTGTACATGTGTGGGACAGCATGATATGGTAAAAATCCATATAATGTGAAGCACTGTACCTTATGATGGACAGTGTGATATGGTAAATACGTTGTGCCTTATTTGGCAATCGAGCTTGATCCGCTCATTTATACGAAGTTGAGATCTCCAGAGATTAAGAAAAAATTAGACGTGAACTATTGAAGTGTCATGCATCTTTAAATGATGATGACTGTCGGGTATGAAACCTCATGATGAACTATTTGTTTGTTTAATAAGTACTGGTGATGTCATGATTATATATGTCTATATGTTGTTTGGTGTGTCTTGCATGTAGTTATCGCGTTTAAATCCATATATTGGTATCTCACCCTTGCATATTTTTGGTTGGTTCTTTTACGGAAAATGATTGTATCTGAGTATAGATGGACCCACAGATACCTCTGGAGCATTCCAGAGTTCGTTCCCTGACGTTTGACCAGGAAGAGAACGGTGGCACCTGGGCGATAAACCCAGGGGCTCAGAGCGATATCTACACGGGCCCCGTGCGAGAGATTACTGGCACGTTCAAGGGAGGACCATAGAGACGTATGTACACAGTAGAGTCTATTGAGGTGTCTTTTCCTCCGATGTGGCTCTTACTATAGTCTTTGGTTGACCATGGAGAGTTGGGGATTCATCATCCCTTAGTGCAGCCTTTACCAGCAGAGGTACCAGCACCACCTCTAGTGCCAGCTGTCTTGGATCCCATGATAGACGAGGTAGAGGAGGACTATCCAGAGGAGCTCATTGAGGTGGAGCCGGAGGACTATCCTATCGATGTTGATGATTACGTTCCTGACGAGGGAGTGAGTACTACGGTATCTTCATCTGATACACTTCCTGAGACCAGGGATGATCGTCAGGATATCCCGAATGGTTATTATTAGTAGTTGACCAGCTGTAGGATGAGTCTAGTTTTGGGTAGTGCATCCGTTAGTCTGTTTTGGCTACTGAGAGCCATGTTTTTTTTTTTTTTGGAGATGTGGTCCCAGACGAGTGCTATGTATATTATGTAGTTTACTTTCTTCACTTTGTACTTTTGAGAATGGCCTGTCTGTATAAAGGCCCTGTGTATATATGATGGTGATCTATTACGTATGAAATATTTGATGCATATATTAATGTATGTTCAACTATGTGGGTTGTATGGTGAAGTTAAGAGAAAAATTTTATCACTTAATTTCGAAATAAATGAATTACTTAGAAAATTTTATTTTCCGAAAGTAACCAGCAAGTTTACTAAAGTTTTATTTTTTGCAACGGTTTACCATGTGACGTCCTAGAGGGCGTGTCACATTCATAACCTTCAATCGTTGCCACGTTACAAGCCTCTAAAAGTCCACTTTGATCAATGAATGATTGTTGTTTTTTATCAACCTTAATTTTGAGACAAAACGTTTGTGTTTTCTGAGTTTTTAATTAGTTACTCCTAAACAAAGAAAAAAAAAGGAAAAAGAAAAAGCCCATTAGGCTGAAAACTCACAATGGCAACCTAAGGAAAAGTAAGGGCAAGATCGGTAAAGGTCCTACAGTGGGGAAAGACTTTGTTTGCAATCCCTATGCCAAGGCATTTCCATTCTCGAATTTCATTCTCAGATTCCCTACATTGGGGAAACTCCATTCTAACGTTTCATTTTCAGGTGCCTTACATTGGGGCAACTCCATTATCAAAGGTCTTACATTAAGGCAAGCCCATTCTCTCAAGTTCTGTAACATCCTCGAATTTTAAAATGCTAATCAAGCGATTAATTAATCAAAAAATTTATTGAGAGTTAGAATATTAAAATTAGGCTGCACTTGAGTACAATAGGTTCTTAGGAGTAGCCTAAAATAATTATATAAAATCACCCCAGCAATAGGTCATGCGGGAAAATGCGAAAGAAAACACTCGGGCGTGCTGATGGGGCAACACTGGCTACATGTGTCGCGACACCAAAGTGACACCTTGAATTCCACTAACCTAACCTATCATAAGACCATGACACTTGTACTCCACTAACTCTCCTAACTAAGCTATCCTAATGCCCCCTAAAGCACCTAACAAAGTGACACCTAATGCTAACTTAATCTAATCTAATGAAACAAAGGAAAACAAGAGTTACTTCATCTTCCCCTACGTTTTTCTTCTAGAAGAAAGTGAAGAGTGAGTTCTTAAAAGCAAATGAAAATAGTCATTGTTGGAAGCATTGGAGCTTGGTTGGGGTGTTACCAAAAGATCATCACCGGAGAGTCTTCGACCATTGGGTCGTGCTACAACTTGGTCATAAGGTTCCGGATGTGTTGTTATTTATTTTCATCATTCGGATTATAGGCTCAATTTCTGGAGTGTGAGATAGCCAGCTTTAACCATGGGCCTAGGGTGTGAGATAGTCATCCCGTTTATCCACCTATCTGTTATAGTCATATCGCTGCCAGAGATTCTAGCACCGTTAGATCGAGCTGAAACTTTGTAAGAGGGTTCAAGATGTGTAGGTTTTCGTTTTCACTGTTCGTATTTGTGATTCGAGGTCTGTACCTTGATATATGGGGCTCGCACAGTAGCCTGTTTTTGGTACCTTTTCCCTTAGGTTCTTGAACTCACTTTCGAATTTGACTTCACATTGTCCAGCCGCTGTTCTCGTAAGCTTTTCCTTCGATTTTGTGTCTTTATTCCATTCGGTTCATTGATTGGAACCCCATGTTGATTATGTTATTGTTTCTATGTTTCTGGCGATTTTTGGACCCTGTGCATATGCTCGGGGCTATTTTTGGTCTAATGCACGTGTCGGGGGTATCAATGTCAGATTTGAGGTGGTTTTTGGAAAGCGTGTCGAGGTTCGTACCGATAGCGTGGACGCTTTCGGGAGCTTTACGGGAAAATGTGCACTATCAGGTGGGAGAAAGGATCACATTCGTCGGGGTGGCAAGATTAGAGTAGAATACATTGATATGCATATGGGATCCTAAACCCTAATGGTGGTTGAGTAACTAACAACCCCTAAGTCTACATTGGCGAATACCGTAAAGTGGTACCAATGTAGGGTTAGGCATCGTAGGTTTATCACCATAGGTTAATATTATGTTGATCAAGGTCGTATGCTTAAAATGCTTATATGTCTGCCTTGATATGTTTATGAATATGTGTTTTACCATGATCGTGATAATAGGCTTTATTGCCTTATTGATGGTAAGATGATAACATTGTGCGATGATATGATAATGCATGTGTGATTGTTGGTATGCCTAGAGCTAAGAGATGATCATTATGAATTGTGTAATGTGTGAGGTAAGATCATTTGGTGGCATCGAACTACTGCACTCAACCTAACGAAATGATCGAGGGCTATGATTAGTCGTGACCACTCTGCTTGATAGGGAGTGTTGGTGCTCAGAGTGTCAAGTGACGAGGTTGAGTTACTAAGCCATAGATCGGTATGGGTCGTGAGGATTCATGCTACACTGAATTATGTGTGATGTCACAGCTACGTAGATCTGGGATTACACGAGGTCAGACCGGAATCACAGATAGATGCTTGATAGATCTACTGTGAGATTTTGAGATCGTTGATGCGCGTTTCCGACACCAGACAGCTACTCCTATCGGGAATGGGGAATAGTGTCACTCTGCTTGGTAGGGGGTGAGCATCCTGCTTGCTAGCAGATGTAATGTACTCATGAGTGTAACAGAATCTGCTGCTCGGACAACGTTCAACATTCATCCTGCTTGGTAGGGGATACATTGTGACGTAGAAAGGTGGTCGTGTCTTCATGTAGGTCTAGGTGCATGAGAGGGTGTGAGATAAATAGTTAAATCAAGTGAACCCTGAGGATGATTGATGTGATGATTGCGTGTGGTTGTGCTATCTATGTGTGCTGCTTTAATTTTATCCTTATTTTATGGTGAGATGTAATTCTTATCTCCTACTTCTCTATTGTGTATGTTTCTCTTATTTTGTTAGAAGACCCGATGAAGGAACCAACTGTCGAGGAGCTAGATGGCACTCCTTATGAGCATGATGACGGTGGGAGAGCTATGAACCCCAGTCTCGAGAGGCTTTGAGTTGCTGTACTAGAGGAGGATGCGAGGGGCGACAACAAGCATTGATCATGCCCTAGTTTGTGTTTCCATTTTGGTATATGGCCAATGAGTCTCAGAATTTGTAGTTTTGAGATGTTAGTAGTGGATGATTGTACCTTATATACAGATGTACCACTATTTCTGTGGTTGTTTTGCGTACTCTGATTAGCAGGATGAGGGAGATAGGAACATTCACACAAAATTACATGCTTAAAACATGCAATAATTAAGAAATTAAAACATGCAAAAGAAAAGAAAAAAGAAACCGGAGCGGAGGCAGAGCCTCACCAGGACCGGTGGAGGGAGAAGGGAGAATGCACTTATAAATAGGAGTTACAAACGCACTATTAAAACAGCGTGTGCTGTGTGTGCTGAGGATGTATCATATGCTATGTTATGTCTGTTATATCTGTGAGTCGTACCATTTTCCTTCACTGTAAGTTGCGTTGATTACGGGAAACTTACCTCCATTGCTCGGTTGGTTCGTTTTCTTTGTATGTGTGCTATCTTTAGAAGACGACGATGTCAAGACTTCATCCGATGCTTCGAACGGGTCTCTACATGGACTTCACTACGGTGCGAGTGTTTGGACGTCAGGCTTTTTGGATCGGTTGATGACGTAACCTCGTATGGGTCATGGTCACCATCGGCAAGAATCGCGGAGGAAGGAGTCGTATTCGCCTCATTTCTAATCTTCACTTATTTCGTCTTCCATGTGGTTATTATGAGTAGAACGTTAGGTGGACCTTTCCACCAATGTGTTCAGTGCCTCTTCTTAATTAAAAAGGTCTCTTATTAGTTGCATAGAGTTTGGGAAGCATCCTTCTGAGTGGTGTTCTTCGCTGTGGCCAACTTAGACTATTCTTACTATTGTTAAGTTTGTTCTTTGGGGGAGCTGCGTCTCCGAGTACCTTATCTTTCGGAGCTGCGTCTCCATGGCTTTACGTTTAAAGTTGTTGGGTTCTTATGTAAGTGTCTTTGGAACTTATGAACCAAATTATGAAGTATATATTGTCTTGTGAAAAGAAAAAATTGACCCCATTGTTGGATGAATAGCGATGTGTGCAAGCGTACACAATCGTAACAAGTAATAGAGAGTGAGTGAGATCGTTCCCACGAGGATTTAAATGTTTTGAATACAAATTTCAAATTTACTTTTTCTTTTTAGCTTAATAAAATAAAGATTGATTGACAATATGTAAATAAATGGAGTGACGAGGTTTCAGACAGTAAGTAAGAACTGCAAGGAAGTAATAAAAGCAACAGTTGGATGTTTTAACACAAAGATAAAAACAGCTAAGATTCTAATCCTTTGTAATTTTAACATCAGGGTAATTTATGCTTCAGGATGCTACAGCATTTAGCCCAGGAATTATGTTTTGCCTTCCAGCAGTAGAACTGAGTTCATTAAAAGCTTCTTATTCCTAAGTTCAAATTAATTTCCCTTAGCTATCAATTAAGCACGTCCAGCTGCTTAAAGATATGAACGCTATTCCTAGCTCATTCAACATAATTAATTTTCCAATTAGTAGCTCTATCTTTATCTTCTAATCAAGTCCACTAACTTGGTTTTTCCAAACTTAGTTAGCTAGGAAATCAGGTCAGTTGATCAAGCTAATCTAACATTAAACATAAAATCAGAATAGAAGAAAATGAATAACAACCATAACATTAAATTACCCTTCAGTATAATTACAAATTCATAAAATCCTAGCTTAAGAGATTTAGCTCATAATGAGCTTGAAGACAAACAAGCTAATTGACAGGAAAAAGCGTACAGAAAATAAAATTACAGAGGGGACAATAGAGGTGATGGCTGCTGCAATCGTACCGACACCAACCAAAGGATGCTGACCTCTCACTATTTATAGTAGTGCTCCCCAAATAGGTTTTCCTCCTTTCTCTCTCATGCACTTTTGGGCTTTTACAAAATTCAATAATAATAAAATAATCGTTGGCCCAATTCCCAAGTACACCCAGCTGATTTTTGCATTTCTCTTTCTTCGTTTGGGTCAGCGCTGCAGGTTCTTTGCTTTGTAATGACGATGTGCTGAGCTGGCAACTCTTTAGTCTTGTAGTGATTCTGGTCTCAGAAGCTGCAGCATTCCATAGCAATTTCAGATCAGCTCTTTTCAGCTCACATACCTGATTTCCTGCTCAACACTTCAACATCTTCATAGTTATCAAATTACAGAATTAATAACCTTTTCATCATTTGAACAATTCTTTCAACTATGATTTCATCCAATCAAAACTTGACTTTAATTCTCAAAATTACTTAAGACAAGAACACTGATTTAGTTAAAAGAAGTATTAATAACTCTTATTTCTAAGAGTTATCACACCCCCAAACTCGAACCATTGCTTGCCCTCAAGTAATGACATTCATCAATCCAGAACAAAATGTGAACAATGTAAGCAAATGGCAGTCCTCAGATGCATTCATAGACATGCTCAATACAAGATACCCTTAAATGTGCGTGTGTGCTCCCTAGACTGCAACACAGCTTCAGCAAGGGACTTCAACAAAATCACCTTTCAACCAAGTTTTAGGCTCATCTTCCAAATATCCTTTAGCTTAAGGGTGATTACTTACCAGATTATCTTCCTAAGAAGAGGGATTCAGCATAATCTTGGATTTGCCATAGCACTCAATTCACTCTTCTTTATGTTCTGTTTTGGTGTTTCACTCGATCTTCATTCACATGCAACTCTATCATAGGCTTGTCAAACTTCTAACAATCAAAAACACAGATACCATATGCACATAGCCAAAGGACTTACTGGCTTGTAATGGGGCTTAGGTTCAGGTTTGGTACATTTCGGTCCGGAGTTTAATTAGGTGGAGTTCAAGGTTTGTTGTCCACATCACCCCCCTTTCCCCCAAACTTGGGCATTTGCTATTGCTGCCCCCATTTCTGATGACAAAGAGGGATATTTTCTGGAGTGCTTTCTTGCCCCCATATTATTCATTTTTTTTTTTTGAAGATATGAACTAACAACTCAGATTTCCACTGTTGCTTTGATGTATTTAATCCCTCCTCCATTTGCTGCATATATACCCCCCCCAAACTGGTATCATTGGGTGTCCGCAACCAGGTATCATAGATTAGCTGGACAACAGTCCCCAAACCCCACCTAAAAAGGGATGACTTGCTTTTGCAGGAAGATAAGGCTGGTGATCTGGGGGAAACCAACAAAAAGGGCTCAGGCTCAAAGGGGGCACAAAGGGGAATAGGTCAGGGTGGGCCGTTTAAGCTAAGGAGTTAAAGCAACAAAAGCGCCTCAGGCCCATGTGTGTGCAGCAGTGATATAGGCAATCAATGACAGAATTAAGACAAGCCCTGCAGAGGAAACACATGAATGGAATATACAATGAATGAATCAGCTGAAGCCCAAAACCTCACAGGGTGGATGTTGTAGACGGTTGCAACATCATATGTAATCACACACACCTCCCCAAACCTAGGTTGAAATCTTAGGTAGCTTTCACCCTCAGTTCAGGGATATGGATGCATGCCACCCAGTGCCCCAATTGACGGAGGACATTGGTTGAAGTCCCGCTCGTGGATGGGGACATTGTGGTAGCAAAATATTGATGCAGGGTATCACAGTATTGGACATGCATGGTAAACATACAGAATTAACTGATCTTCCTCAGATGCACATGGACAGGCAAACAAAATTCAATCATGCAGCAACCATTTCGTGCAAGCATAAAACCTAAACTAAAAATAAAAAATAAACTAAAGACTGAAAATTAAAAAGAAAGTTCCTGTTCAAAAGATGCGGTAGCATGGCGCAGCAATTAGTGAGGGACGACAGCTCAAGGCTGAGCCAGTCTGGCACTGCTTCTGGTCTTGCCTCCTTTTGTCAACTGCTGCATTGTTGGCCGGCCAGGTGCTGGAATGGCTTTGGTGATCTCTACCTCATCAGTGAGGGCTTGAGTGGCAGGCCCAGCATCCCCTCTGCTCTGGGCGTGAGCTGAAACCTTTAAACCTTCCAGTTTTCTGCTCAGAGGGACAGCATCCTCCGAGCTGTGGCTAGGGCTTTCCGCAGCCCTCGCTGCTTCCCTCTCTTCTCTAGTCTTTCGCTTTCGAGGGGGAGCGGTGTGCTTGATCCTCCCTTTCTTTAGTGGGGGAGGAGCAAGGGGTTCAGTCTCAGCTAACGTCCTTTTGCCCTAGGCAATAGGCGATGTTTGAGCTGGTGCTGGGTCTCTGGGAGGGGCAGGAGGAGTCCAGTCAGAACTGATGTCATTGTTATTCACGGAATGCTCACTAACAGTGGGCTGCATCGGAGGATGGTCAGGCTCAGTGGCAGGCACATCAGGGTTGGTAGTGGGGATGGCAGAGTCGTTCTCCGGTACAGGAGAGGTAGCAGGCGGATGCTCCCTTGCAGGCTCAGTGGGTACTTGGTTAGAGGGAGAGGACTTAAAGGGTTCAAATAGGGCTTCAGGGAATTGGGGAGGAAAGCTGCCTTGTCTGAGCTTGTTAATGCCAAGGGACCGTTGAATCCACAAATGCTGCTCTTTTGAAAACTCCCAGAAGAGTTGTTGTTGCCGCAAATTATGCTGCAGCATTTGGTAGCAAAGATCCAATTTGGGGCTCACCTCAGCTGGGTGATCCTGCTGCCCAGATGGAGGAACCGACCCCTGTAACTTGGATGTGGATGCGCCGAATCGCTTGATAGCCAGCCAATCTATGGCTCCTTTATTGTCTTTGACTTCATCCTCTGGTAAGGCCTTCACTCCACATTTTTCGCACAAGGAAGTAATGAGGGAAGAGAAAAACAGCAAACCCTTCTTTTTAAAGGCACAGGAAATGATTTCCCTCTCGACCAACTGACCCACATCCACCCTCTTCTTTTTCAAAATATAATATAAGAGGACTAACCTTTCCTTATTTACTGTTTCCATGTGAGCAGTGGGTAGAATTTTGGTTCTGATGACATGGTACCAGACCTTGGCCAAGGGAGTAAGATCAGGTCTTGCTATTTTCTAGTTCTCATCATTTTGAATCCATTCTGCCCCCTCCATGGTTACTTCCCGCATCATATCATTCAGCTCGACCTCTTCCGCATTCTTCAACAAGTCGAGGTATTCATCTTGAACATCCCGTAAACCCCACCTTCTGTTCAGGTTAGGTGCAGAGAAGGAGACTTTACAACTTCTCACTATCACATGCTTCTGTTGGGGTGAAGTGAGATTCGCATAAAACTCCCTAACAAAAGGGAGGATGGGGTCCCTTGGATGAGCAGCGAACTTTTTCCAGTTGTGGAAGTCGATGAGCTCAGCGACCTCTTCTGTTAACCCATAGTGTGGAGAGTCGATGAGGAAGAAACCCTTTTCCAGATGAACATTTCGTTGCTTCACCTCTTTTTCATACTTTAGCCGGCCTTCCTCATCCACGAACCGTGTATCAGCCTCCTCACCAGAAGAGGAGGAGAGGGGAGTAACCGGCCGCTTGGACGATTTCGCTTGGGTTTTGCCCATGGTAGTGGATGTGACAGGGGAGGATTGAGTAGACGGTGATAGATAGAGATGGCTGAGGCAGACAGGGAGAGTTGGAAGGACTTTAATAGGCTGATGAGGAAATGACAGATGAATGGGAGAGGTGGAGAGAGTGGTAGCATTAAGTGCGTGGCTGCGGACCGGTCACATTCCTCATGTTTTTAATATATGTTTGGTTTTTTTTTTTAAATGAAACAAGCAAACGGATAAAAGCCTGGGCTGCCTCCCAGTAGAAATTGGTTTATTGTCCTCCAGCCTGACTCTGCACTGGTGGTTACGGGTCTGTGAGATGAATGGTGGCCTTGTTTCTTTCATAAGGCTCACCCCAATATTGTTTCACCCTCTGACCATTCACCTTGAACTCCCTTCCAGACTCTTCATCCAGCAAATCCACAGCTCCGTGAGGATATACCTTGATCAACTTGAAAGGTCCAGACCACCTCGATTTTAACTTCCCAGGGAATAGTTTTCGTCTAGAGTTGAACAGGAGCACTTTCATTCCTTCAATCAGCTCTCAGGGCTGAATTTTCTTATCGTGCCAGGCCTTTACTTTGCTCTTGTATGCAGCTGCATTTTCATACGCAAACAGCCGAAACTCTTCAAGCTCATTTAGCTGCAACAGTCGTGCCTCCCCAGCCGCTTGTGCATCAAAATTTAACTTCTTCATGGCCCAGAATGCCTTGTGTTTCAACTCGATTGGCAGATGACAAGCCTTTCCGTAAACCATTCTGTAGGGTGACATGCCAATAGGGGTCTTGAAAGCCGTTCTGTAAGCCCAGAGGGCATCATCTAAGTGCAAAGACCAGTCCTTTCTTGTGGGATTCACCATTTTTTCAAGTATCCTTTTTAGCTCCCTGTTGGATATTTCAGCTTGACCGCTTGTCTGAGGATGATACGCAGTGGCCACCTTGTGTTTCACGCCATATTTGGCTAGCAAATTTGCGAACAGCTTGTTGCAAAAATGGGAGCCTTCATCACTAATTATAGCTCGCGGGCTACCAAACCTGGTAAAGATGCTCCTGTGCAGAAATGTGGTGACTGCTCTGGCATCATTGGATGGCAAGGCTTTTGCTTCTACCCATTTAGATACATAATCAACTGCTACCAGGATGTAGGCATTTCCATATGAAACCAAGAATGGCCCCATGAAGTCTATCCCCTACACATCAAATAATTCAATATCCAAAATAGTGTTGAGTGGCATTTCCTGTTTATTGGAAGGATTCCCCAGCCTCTGACATCTATCACAACTCTTGGCAAAGGCTTGGGCATCTCGAAACAGAGTGGGCCAGAAGTACCCGGATTGTAGGACTTTAGCAGCGGTTCTTTTTCCACCAAAATGGCCTCCGTATAGGGCTGCATGGCAACCATTGAGAATATCATGCATTTCTTCTTCAGCAACACATCTCCTCATAATCTGGTCTTGGCATTTTTTGTACAGAAAAGGTTCATCCCAGTAGAAATGTTTGACGTGATGAAAAAATCTTCTTTACTGTTGAGCATTCATTTCCACAGGGATGACCTTACTGATCAGGAAATTTACAATGTCAGCGTACCAGGGTGCTGCAGCATCTTCAATCAGTAAAAGGTGTTCATCAGGAAAGTTGTCTTTGATTTCTCCTTGAAACTTGGTTTCTCCTTCTTCAACAATTCTGGGCAGATGATCAGCTACCTGATTTTCAATTCCCTTCTTGTCTTTGATCTCCAAATCAAACTCTTGAAGTAAAAGCACCCATCTGATAAGCCTTGGCTTTGCATCCTTCTTATCAATGAGATACTTGATAGCTGCATGATCTGTGTATACCACCACCTTGGTGCCCACCAAATAGGGTCTGAATTTGTCAAAAGCAAATACAACTGCTAGCAACTCTTTTTCTGTAGTGGTGTAGTGGATCTGGGCATCAATGAGGGTTTTACTAGCATAATAAATGTATGGAAAACTTTGTTATGCCTTTGGCCTAGCACAGCCCCCACTGCAAAATCACTTGCATCACACATCAATTCAAACGGTCGTCCCCAGTCTGGAGCCACTATTACAGGGGCAATGATCAAGCTTGCTTCAGAATTTCAAAAGCTATTAAGCATTCATCTGTGAAGTCAAATATGCTATCCTGTTCCAACAACTTGCACAATGGTTTGGATATTTTAGAGAAGTCCTTGATAAATCGCCTATAAAAGCCAGCATGTCCTAAGAAACTTCTGATGCCTTTAACAGAAGTGGGTGGGGGGAGTTTGTCAATCACCTCAATTTTAGCTTTGTCCACCTCTAAGCCTTTCTTTGATACTTTGTGGCCTAACACAATACCCTCCTTAACCATGAAGTGACACTTCTCCCAATTTAGAACTAAATTGGTCTCTTCACATCTGTCCAACACTTGCTCTAAATTGGCCAAGCATCCCATGAATGAGTCTCCAAACACTGAGAAATCATCCATGAAAATTTCCATAGTCTGCTCAATAAAATCAGAAAAAATGGCCATCATGCACCTTTGAAAAGTTGCTGGAGCATTGCAAAGACCAAAAGGCATCCTTCTGAAAGCAAATGTTCCATATGGGCAAGTGAATGTGGTCTTCTGCTGATCTTCGGGTGCCACTGCTATCAGATTGTAACCTGAATAGCCATCAAGGAAACAGTAAAATTCTCTCCCAGCCAACCTATCCAGCATCTGATCTAAGAATGGTAAGGGAAAATGGTCCTTTCTTGTTGCCTTGTTCAGTTTTCTGTAGTCCATACATATCCTCCACCCTGTGACTGTCCGCGTAAGAATCAACTCATTCTTCTCATTTTTTACCACAGTGACTCCTCCTTTCTTTGGAACACATTGTACAGGACTTACCCATATGCTATCAGAAATAGGGTAAATAATTCCTGCATCTAGCCATTTGATTATCTCTTTCTTCACCACTTCTTTCATTATCGGGTTCAGTCTTCTCTGACACTCAATACTATTCCTAGCTTCCTCCTCTAATAAGATTCTGTGCATACAAAAGCTAGGACTGATTCCTCTTATATCTGCCATTTGCCATCCTATAGCTTTCTTGTACCTTTTTTAAAACTGAAATGAGATGACCCTCTTACTCGGAACTTAAGAAAGTAGAGATGATGATAGGAAGAGTTTCTTGTTCTCCAAGATAGGCATACTTCAGATGCGAAGGTAGTGGCTTCAATTCAAGGATGGGAGGCCTTTCAATAGAGGGAACATTCTCTTTGAAGGTGTCGGCCGATACATCTAAAGATTCATATTTTCTATTCCAAAATCTGTGTGGAAAATTCCCATCTACTAGAAGCTTCAACTCTTCATTTCCCAAATCTGCTTCCTCATTCCATTCCAATTCCTGCCCTGAGACTACCATATGCTCTTGCACCAGAGATTCAATACTGTTGAGGACGGAACAGCTTTCCATTTCCTCATCAGGGTAGTGTAATGCATTAAAAACATTGAAAGTCACTTGCTGATCATTCACCCTCATAGTGAGTTCTCCCTTTTGCACATCTATCAATGTTCTCTCGGTTGCAAGGAAAGGTCTTCCAAGGATAATTGGGACTTCCTTGTCAGCCTCAAAGTCAAGGATAATGAAGTCAACTGGAAATACAAATCTGTCCACCTTGATTAGAACATCCTCTATTTTTCCTTCTGGGTAAGCAATAGACCTGTCTGCAAGCTGCAAGGTAACAGTGGTAGGTCTGGCTTCACCAATCTTCAATTGCTTGAAAATGGACATAGGCATCAAATTAATGCTAGCCCCAAGATCACACAGCGCTTTTCCACAATAAGTAGTCCCTATAGAACAAGGAATCGTGAAACTGCCCGGATCTTTCATTTTCTGGGGAACCTTGTTCTGCAATAGCTGGCTGCATTCCTTTGTCATTGCTACTATCTCAAATTCCCCCAATCTCTTTCTTTTTGTTAGGATATCCTTCACGAACTTAGTGTAATTGGGTATCTGGTGCAGGGCTTCAACCAAAGGTATATTTATATGCAATTGCTTGAGTATTTCCAGAAACTTACTAAATTGCTTCTTTTGGGCTGCCTTCCTCAACCTTTGTGGAAATGGAGGAGGTGGTATCTCTGGAGTCAATTTGTTCTCTTTCTGCTTAGGGATTGTCTACGTTTCATCTTCAGTTGTTGGGATTACCTCAGGATTTTTTTTTCTTGTCTCAGCTGTCTCAGTTTTCTTTGTTGCTAGCTGCTTACATGCTACAGCATCTGGCAGCTTCTTACCACTTCTCAGATTTATGACCTTAATATGCTCTTAGCCTACTTCAGTGGACGAAGATGGGGTCTCTGTAGTTGCAGGAAGGGTACCAGCTGGCCTATTAGTGAGTGCAGTGGCCAACTGACCCACTTGATTTTTCAGATTCCTCATAGCTACTCCTTGGTTCTGAATTTGTGTCTTAGTTTCAGTCATAAAGGCCTTCAAAATGGCTTCGAGGGAAGGTTCTTTAACAGGGACTTGAGTATGCTGCTGAGTGCCCTACCCTTGGTATTGATTCTGCTGTGGAACATGGCCAGAAGGTGGATTCAGAATGTTATTATGATTGCTGTAACTGAAATTTGGATGAGGATGCCTATATCCAGGGGTAAAATTGTTGGAATATTGATTTCCCCCATTTCCCACATAATTTACTGAAACAGGGTTGTGGGGACATTCTTCAAATAAATGCTTTTCACCGCAGAAAACACATGACACTGTCTCTACCGCGACCACTGGTTCAGTCATGCCAGGTTCTTGGCTTGCATTTGCAGTGGTTAGGTTCTTCAACATATTTGTAATCGTAGCTAGCTGAGCAGACATCGCAGTTATTTCCTTAACTTCATGCATACCAGCTGCAGTTTTGGAAGAATTAGTCCTCACCGTGGGCCACTGATAGCTATTAGCAGCTATGCTTTCAATCAGCTCAAATGCTTCATTGTAAGATTTAGTCAACAAGGCACCTCCTGATGAAGCGTCTAACATTAGTTTTGAAGGGGGTGCTAACCCATTGTAAAATGTTTCCAACTGAATGCAAGCTGGTATTCCATGGTGTGGGAATTTTCTCAGCAGACCTTTGAATCTCTCCCAAGTGTCGTATAAAGCTTCATCGTCAGTTTGTCTGTATGCAGTGATATCCCCCCCGCATCTTTGCATTCTTGATGGGAGGAAAGTACTTAATCAAAAACTTCTCAGCTAGGGCATTAGAAGTGATGGAATTGGGTTCCAGCGAATCCAACCAAGCCTTGGCTCTATCCCTAAGAGAGTAAGGGAAGAGCCTCAACTTGAATGAATCCTCTGTCACTCCAGGGGTCCTGAAATTGCTAGCCACTTCCAGAAATTGCCTTAGATGTAAATGAGGGTCTTCAGTAGGTGCTCCACTGAACTGCCCAACAGTTTGGAGCATTTGAAACATCATGGGTTTAAATTCAAACTGTTGAGTGGTGATTTCTGGCCTCACTATGCTAGTGTTCATGGTCTGCGGATCAAACACAGCATAGCCCCTAATGGGCCTATCCCTGTCATTGGCCATTTCAATCATTCCAGGTTGCTCATCCTCATTTGCTAGAATATGAGCCATGAAGCCTAAGTCAGAGTGTTGATCTCGAGCTCTTTGTTCTTTAGTTCTCTTCCTTAGCCTCTTAGCTGTTTTCTCTATCTCAAGGTCAATTTGGAACTCAGGTGTACCTTTGCTGCGCATACAGATTTAGTACCTGTTGCTGAGCACAGCACACAACACTTTTCAGCACTAGCTAAATAGAAAAAGTAACTCAGAATTTAAATATTCAACACCATTGTCAATCCCCGGCAACGGCGCCAAAAACTTGTTGGACGAAATAGCGATGGGTGCAAGCGTACACAATCGTAACAAGTAATAGACAATGAGTGAGATCGTTCCCACGAGGATTTAAATGTTTTGAATACAAATTTCAAATTTACTTTTTCTTTTTAGCTTAATAAAATAAAGATTGATTGACAATATGTAAATAAATGGAGTGATGAGGTTTCAGACAGTAAGTAAGAACTGCAAGGAAGTAATAAAAGCAACAGTTGGATGTTTTAACACAGAGATAAAAATAGCTAAGATTCTAATCCTTTGTAATTTTAACATCAGGGTAATTTATGCTTCAGGATGCTACAGCATTTAGCCCAGAAATTACATTTTGCCTTCCAGCAGTAGAACTGAGTTCATTAAAAGCTTCTTATTCCTAAGTTCAAATTAATTTCCCTCAGCTATCAATTAAGCACCTCCAGCTGCTTAAAGATATGAAGGCTATTCCTAGCTCATTCAACGCAATTAATTTTCCAATTAATAGCTCTATCTTTATCTTCTAATCAAGTCCACTAACTTGGTTTTTCCAAACTTAGTTAGCTAGGAAATCAGGTCAGTTGATCAAGCTAATCTGACATTAAACATAAAATCAGAATAGAAGAAAATGAATAACAAACATAACATTAAATTACCCTTCAATATAATTACAAATTCATAAAATCCTAGCTTAAGAGATTTAGCTCATAATGAGCTTGAAGACAAAACAAGCTAATTGACAGGAAAGGAAAGGCATAAAGCGTAAAGAAAATAAAATTACAGAGGGGACAATAGAGGTGATGGTTGCTGCAATCGTACCGACACCCACCAAAGGATGCTGACCTCTCACTATTTATTGTAGTGCTCCCCAAATAGGTTTTCCTCCTTTCTCCCTCATGCACTTTTGGGCTTTTACAAAATTCAATAATAATAAAATAATCGTTGGCCCAATTCCCAAGTACACCCAGCTGACTTTTGCATTTCTCTTTCTTCGTTTGGGTCAGCGCTGCAGGTTCTTTGCTTTGTAATGACGGTGTGCTGAGCTGGCAACTCTTTAGTCTTGCAGTGATTCTGGTCTCAGAAGCTGCAGCATTCCATAGCAATTTCAGATCAGCTCTTTTCAGCTCACATACCTGATTTCCTGCTCAACACTTCAACATCTTCATAGTTATCAAATTACAGAATTAATAACCTTTTCAGCATTTGAACAATTCTTTCAACTATGATTTCATCCAATCAAAACTTGACTTTAATTCTCAAAATTACTTAAGACAAGAACACTGATTTAGTTAAAAGAAGTATTAATAACTCTTATTTCTAAGAGTTATCACCCATCTTTTATAAACAATTTTAAATTAACCCGTTTTTTGGCCTTATAAATATTTATTTTCCACATTAGTGACACCCCCGGAAAATGGCTGTTACATTCTTGGTATCAGAGCTGGCCTAGTGTAACGCTCCCAAAACTTAACCTCACTCTCTCTGATACCTTAAAACACAGCCGGAAAAGTTCACTTCAAAAGTTAAGCAGGTAGGCACTTATTACTGTCCAAGATTACACATCAGAGTTTTGCCTGGAAGCCATGGCGTAAAATTACAACAAAGTACAAAACGGGCGCCCCACTGGCCGTGGTACTAACTTACAAGAGGCTAAACGATACCTCCGAGGTCCCTCTTCTTCTACTTGAGAAGCGCTAACGTCAACCTTGTTGCTCAAGATAGAACCCGCCTTGACTCGGCTTCACACGTTACAGTACTGCCGACAACCAACCAGCACCTCCGCCTTCGGATCACGACCCGAGTAACCACACACATGTAAAACACAGGGAAGCATGCACAGGAGGTAAGAAACTCTGCAATATCATGCAAAGGGAGATCACGTAGAATATAACACATCAACATGCACAACCAACTAGCACAACCATCTTCCGAACTCATCACAACAATCAATCTCCAGATCATCACAACAATCAACCTCCAAATTATCACAACTAGGGATCACTGCTTACTCTACATGTTCAATTGAGCCTACATGATTGGCAAATCTACAACATCACCATCCTTGCCTTTGGGAATGTTGTCCTCCAACTGTGATAGTAGCCATTTCCCAAGGTAGGAAGGTCACCCTCCAACTGTAAGGGCGTCAAGTCGGTAGTCCAGGTTACTGGTTTCCCTCGTTCCCAAGAAAGTGAAACAGTGGTTCCTCCAACTATGAGAAGCACTGCCTCCCCGAGCCCCTCCAGCTGTGAGAAAGCCCAAGAAATTCTCAAACTGTGAGAAAGCAGTTCCGTCCCTCCAACTGCAAGTTCGGTGATCTTTGTCACTCTGGAACGTCCACCTCGACCTCGTGTGATAGTTACTCAAACTGCTATTGCAACCGTTCACACGGCTCCCTGCACACAACCACTCAAACGGCTGTTACAGCTGTATACAGGTACCAACTTATATGATAGCCACTCAAACTGTTGTTGCAGCTATTCATATAGCCTCTTGTGGCAACCACTTAAACAGCTGGTGTAGTTGTCCACAAGTCCCGACCTCGCGTGAGAACTGCTCAAACGGCTATTGCAGTAAATCCCGCGGCTTTCCACCACAACAATGAAAATGCTATGATTACGCATCAATCACCTCAACGACGTCCTATAACAACTTAACCAACATCTCAAGGTCCACATCCTCTAACTGTGAGGATGTCACTCTCCAACTATGAGAATCACCTTCAACTTAGATCAGCTTTCTTATACTAGTAGTCAGATACCATCAATAATCATTATCCTATCATCCTAACAGCATACCAATCACAATCACGGCAACAAACCATAGCATGACAATATATTATCATTGCACACATATCGAATAACAACTACGCATACTAGAACATTTCATTTAGCATGTTATCACATATGACGCCATCTAAGCACATTATCAAACATAGTGTAACACCCCCTCTCGGTGTCACATTTCGTAACCCAGATATCTTTTTCCTTGTTAAACTAAAAACATTTTCGTAAATAACTCACTAGAGTAGTTACATAAATCTGATACCAAAGGAAATTTTTAACAGCCAGATGAAACAAATTGAAACTTATAGTCTATAAAAGTAATTCAACTTCGCCATAAGGCGTGTATCCTTTTCAATCTCTTAATACACAACATCCTTACCCACAGTCGAAAGACTTGACTTAACATTATAAATCCTAAGAGCTGGTCTGATAAATGAACTCTAAGGACAATAGGGCGAACTATCTAGCATACATCATACCAAAGGGACAGGGCCTCATCGTCAAAAGTCCACACATCTTCGGCGTCAACATCAAGAAGCTCAAGCTACAGAGTCCCGAAGTGACCCAGAGGACCGTTGGAAAGTATCTGTACACGTATCCAAAAACACAACAGGGTGTCCAACATGTACGGGCAAGGGTGAGAAACCAATATATGAACTTAAGATGCGACAACCACATACACAACCCACAAAACAGCAGATTCATGTATATCCAATACAACTCATAAGCATCATAAGTATAAAACAAGATATTATAATTCTAATAATATAGACAAAGCAAGGGTTTCACGCACAACAGTCATCGTCATTTTTTTTTAAATATATTCATGACACTTCCATATATATCATCTAGTACTTGATTCTTAATTTCCGGAAATCTCATCTTCTTTCAAAAGAGCGGATCAGGCTTGAGTACATTGGCCACCAGGCAACAATGCCTAGCACCAATGTGCTATTCAAAGGTACATGAACACCATGACATTACGCGATCACACATGGAATTGCATTCAGCGGTACTTGACAAATTGTAATTGGTCATACTATATTGTCGAACTCAAGGCACAATATGCTTCAGACGTATGACACCATTGTCCATCAAGGCACAAAATTACACGATGACTTAAAATCATCACAGGGTTCCCTGCCATCAAGGTCCCCCGTCTGATGGCACGTTTGCCAAAAAAACAAATGCATGAGAAAACCTTTGTTTTCGTAAATTTTTCTGTTTCGTAAAGTTATTCCCTTGTTGAAGCTCAAGGCTATCAACCATCATAACTTTTAGACTCTTAAGTCTTTTCAAAATTTAACCATAAAGGGCACACAGTCCAACAACTCAAACACAAAATCATAAACTAGTTTCGGGTTTTGGATTCTAGAGCATACAAATCGTCCACAAGTTTATAGGATCACTTCACTAACACGGATCCTCGATCCACATGTTCTTCAAAACACTAGCACCCCGACGTCTCGGTTTCTAGGTTCACTTTCAAATTAACTAGTTTTTTTTCTTGAAATACAAACAAAACCCACATATCCGAAGCTTACACACAAAGTCATCGGGATCGGTTTTCCATAGAATAAAAATCTTTATCAAAAACCACTTTTCTTTTGAAATACTTTAATAAATCATCAAAACTTTGAAATTCTACCTCCTTTAAATTTTCTAAATCTTTCGCCAAAGAAAACAACTTTTGAAATACCGCTCATGAAAACTCTTTTTCTCCAATGAAAAACCAACTTGTTTCTAAAACTTGATCTTTGAAAATCTTTTTTCTTGAAATAACTCATTTTATCATTTTGACTTCACTTATGACTTGTAAAAGAACTTTTCTTTTTAAAACTAGCTTTCTCTTCAATTAAAATTGTTTTACCAACTTCCTTGTTTATGTATTTTTATCTCCTTAGTAAAGTATGTTCCACTTTATTTTTCCCAAATTAAAGGGTCAAGACACTTTGTCTTCAAATCTTTTCTTAAAAATCTTTAAATCTTTTATCCGCTTAATATTATGTCTTAAGTTTTTTGAAGTTTTTACCTTTACTTAATTTTGAACACTAACCAATGTTAAGTTCCTTAACACAACATCAATCACCAATTCAATCAACATGTCATATCAAGCATAATCGAGGCAATTAACTAAAGCATAGATTAAAACACTCCACAACTCAAGACATTACGTCACAATTTACAATTTATAGTTTACACATATAGACAGTACATAGCCATCGGAAATTAAGTTCCTCAAGTCATCTTCCCTTACCTCTCGAAGGTAATTCTCTGGATGAACGTTGTCTGATTTGATCCGCTAATCCTCCGATTAACCGCCCGAACCACTCAACCACAATCACCTTCACACAATCAATTCAAAACTTTAACATTAACAAACTACACTCCCTTGCATGACAAGGTCTAGGTTCGGCCGTGGTGACTTAAAAAGGCTAGAGATGTCTAAAATTTTCTAACTCTTGGATGAATGATCCTCAAGCATACACAACACTAAATCAAGTTACATTATACAAAAAAATTGACGTAAAACTCTTAACTTTCAAGGATTAGGTTTCGGCCCCTCTTAGTAATTATAGCTAGACATGTCATTTGATCACATGCTTTTGCATAGTGATAGACGATGAGTAGACTAGATCATAGAAATTGATTTCACATTAAAAGGATTTTTCTATGATTTTCTAGAGATTTTTGAACATAGAACTTTAGAATTGAAACATCTTGATTATGGCTTTGAATCAAGAAGATAAATGAAGGACATATAGTTTATGGATCAAGGAGATTAAATTATACCTCTCGGATGATGAAAATGTGCAAGAATCCAAGAACTTCCTTCACAAATTTTGGTCTAAGCTTCACTTGAGAAATGAGAAAGTGTGAGAAAGTGATAAAGGTGTGAAGAAAAAAATCGGTGGATGTCCATCGAGATTTGATTTAGGCATGGGGTATGGAGGGATTTGGAGGTCCAAAATTTTTCATTTTAGGGGCAAAAGAGTTATTTCACCTAGGGACAAAATTGGAATTAAAACAAAAGATTAAGGTCATAATGGTCATTTCACCTCTTCATCATCATGACCTTGGTGAGTCACTTGCATGAATCATCTAGGTGAGTTGTACTTGATATGACCTCAATTTTATCCGATAGCGGGTCCCGTTAATCCCGTATTCAGCTCCGGTGTTCACCCGATTTAAGATTTCGCTCGAATAACCTATATTATTTCACTTTTTTGTGAAAAATTTCAAAATAACCAAAGTCGTTGGAAATTCAATTTAAAACCTAACTGTTCCGTTCACGAATCAAAAGTAGGTTTTCTTATCAGTAAAATTTTACTGTCAGTGAAAACGCAGACCGGGTTCCGTTTGAATTTTCAACCCAAAATTTAACCGTAACTCTCTACGATGATGTAGAGTATAAATATGATATTGGTTTATTCCAAATCATTTTCTAAATCTCGGATAAAAATATAAGTTTATTATATAAATTTCCGATCTTAGAAAGCAGCGAAAATCGAGGTGTTACACGTAGCATATAGGCACCCAACCTCGATCGACAATTATCATAGATTTTCTTGACGGCGATAAACCTACAATACCTAAAATTGTATTGGTACCACAATCCAGTAGTCCCTAATGTGAGTTAGGTATTGGCGGTTACTCAACCACTAGTAGGGTTTGAGGAGCCCTACACATGTTGACAATTATATCCTACGCCTACGTTTCCCAGAAATTTGTGGTTTCTTCCTCCTCATTTGGTAACGGATATATGTAAACTCCTAAACTAACAAACAGCCTTGACCCTCGATCACAGCTCCGCGACCAGCACAACCTCGACACGCTTTTTAACAATGCCACCAAGAGAACAGCGGCTGGACTTAGGCAAAGGCAGATTCGAAATTGAGCTCAAGGATCTAAGGAAAAAGGTACCAAACTGTATGGGCTCCATATCTCCTACTCCAGACCTCGAATCACTAATCTGAACGGTGAAGCTGAAGAACTACACGTCCTTAACTTGCTGACCGAGTTATAGCTCTATCCAACGATTAGCAAATCTCTGGCGATGATTTCATGCTGACAGGGTGGGTGGTATACGGGATGAGTTTGTCACACTCTAGGCTCATGGTGAGAGCTCAATAACTCACACTCAGAAGCTCGAAATGACAATCCGAACGGTGAAAATGAAGAACCACACGTTCAGAACCTCCTTACCAAGTTTGAGCATGATCGAACGGTTAACGAACTTCTAGCAACGATCTTACTGAGACTGCTTCAACTAAGCTTCAAAGCTTCCAACAATGGTTTCACTTTTGCTTTCACCTTGCCTTCTCTTCCTCCTAGCTCACGAAAATTTAGAAGATGAAGCTATTGTTTTTGTTTGATTCCATTATATTACTTCATTAGTTTTCAGTTAGCTTAAGTGTCCAATAGTTAGCTAATTAGGTGTCTTTTAGAGTCATTAGGTGTCATTGTTTAGGTGCATTAGGTGCCATTTAGAGTCATTAGGTTTCCTAGTCTAGGTGCTAGGTGTCATGTGTAGGTTTAGTTAGGTGTCCTTTAGTTAGGTTAGGTGGCATGATTCTAGGCTAGTTAGGTGTCCTTTAGTTAGGCGAGGTGGCATTAGGATAGTAGTTAAGAGAGTTAATGGAGGACAAGTGTCAACTTAATGTAGATAGTGGAATCCATGTGTCATGATCTTAGGCAAGGTTAGGTAAGTGGAATTCTAGGTGTCACTTTGGTGTCGCAACACATGCCACCGCATGTTGCCCCATCGGCACGCTCGAGTGTTTTCTTCAGCATTTTCCCGCGTAACCTACTGCCAAAATATCTTTTTGTATTATTTTTGGCTATCCCTACAAGCCTATTGTATTCATGTCCCATTCTAATTTTAATAGGCTAAACCTCCATTAATTAATTAATTAATCATTCGATTAGCATTTCTTCGAGGTTCGGGCCCGTTATTCCACGTTTTTGCACTTTCTGAACTCGTTCCAAGGCCAATTTGTCTCAAATTTGGACCATAATTTCCTCAAGCCATAAGGAACATTATCTAACATTTAAACATGCTTATCTTAGGCCTTAACCTTGTTCGAGAAAACGGGATGTTACACCGAGTCTTTTGGGGTTTGTAGGTTTTGGTCTGTCTTGTTTGTGTTATGTTTTCTATGATTGTTTTTGTGTTATTGTTTCTGAGAGGAAACAATGTTGGAAAGGATGACGACTTCGGTCTATCCTATTTAGTGTTGTCTGCTCTTTGAGCTTCTGTTTCTGAAGGGAAACAATGTTGTTTGATATTCTCTACATTATTGTTTCTGAAGAGAAACGATATTGGACGAAATTGTGTTATCTTCGCTTTCTCGTGGACATTAAATCGTCCTAAGCTTTAACAGAGAGTAGCTGCCTATTTTTCAGAGATTGGTGAACAGAGTCGTCTCTTGGGAAGTCTTCAGGAAGAATTTGTGCAGAAGTATCTTTTCATCGAGCACAAGATACGCTAAAAGGAATGAAGTTTCTACAGCTACGTCAACGAGGAATGTTTCTTGGGGAGTATGCGGATCGTTTTGGGATCACCGTTAACATCCTCACAATATTCCAAACTTCATCTCAATGAGAAGCGCAAGTACGTGATGTTTCGAAAAGGATTAATAGACGAGATCAAAGGAGCAGTGTTACCTATGAAGATCAGAGAGTTAATGTGTTGAACGATAAGTGCTAGCTTATTGAGGATCTAAAGGAGACTCGCAAAGAGATTCAATGTCAACTTGAACCATCTAGGTCTAAGAGGAAGATACAACACCAGATTTCAACAAAGACCGTGAAGTCTACAAGGAACCAGTGATAGCAACAACAATCTCATAAATAGAGTTATAAGGGAGTTCTTCATTCCATGGTATCTACACCAAAGTACGCTTACGAGAAGGGTCTTATAACATCCCTACTTTCTGAAACCATAAGTAAGGTGGATAACCTTGATCGGGTGCTTGTATGATTGCGTGATTGTTTATGTGTTATTTATAAGCTTAGTTGGAAGCTTAAGAATAGGCTTGAATCACGTTGTAAGTGTCTAAGTTGTAGAAGTCTGGAATCCTTTTCCCAGCTGAGCAACACACTCAAGCGTGGGAGAGGAGCACGCCAGAGCATGCCAACGCTTAGGCGTGGGCAAGTTGCACGCTCAAGCGTGTTGAGTGCGTTGTGCTAGCTGTTCTGAGTTTTGACGCGTATGGGACACGTGTCAGGGAGAAGGCAAAGTGGACGAGGTTCCACGCTCAAACGTGGGAAATCTGCATGCTTTAGCGTGTTCTCTGCTTACTTAAAATGTTTAGTTTTCCTTTTCATTTTACCTAAGTGTCAAAGCTTAACACAAAACTCGTGTTCTTATTTCAGAGAGAATCTAGAGACCTTTCCAAAGTTCCTTGAGTGATTCTACTTCGATCGTTCGTCGAAACCTTATTCCGACTACATGTTCGTGATCGTAGCTTCGGATTCTCCTAGGGTGCGACTTTGATTTCGAGCTTCGTTGAGGTAAGTCTAGGTGCCGACATCGTCGACCCTAAGTTCTTTTTGGTTTCTATCCTTTTATTCCTCCTACTCCAGCCTAATGTTGCTTTGCTAACACATTAGGGCTTTGCAGGTGTTTTTACCTGATTGATCATTCGAAGAGTCGTACGAGGGCTCGCGTTGGGCTTGAGGCTGCGAGAAACAGCCACTGTTTGGTGAGTTTTCCTCTCCAATTTTCGTGGTTCAATCCTTGATTCCCATGATTCGTTGTTATGCAATCATTCATCATTGTTTCCATTATCGTTTCTAAGTTTTTGGTTGTTTCTGGACCCCGTGCGTGTACTTAGGGCGATTGTTGGCCCAACGTGCATGCTGGGGGTATCTTGGTCAGTATGAGGAGCTGTGTGGTGAGCTCATGGAAAAGAGTGCAAGGTTGCCGGTTGCGGGGTTGCAGCTGAAGGTTGCACGGAAGTGCGCGCAGAATTGTTCAGGTGGGGAGAAAGAGTTACATACGTCGGGGAGGCAAGAGTAGTTTATATAATTGTGTTTGTATAATGATGTTGTGTAGCGGAACCCCAAACCCTACTTGAAGTTGAGCCCTCGTAAAGTACCTAAATCCTAGGTTTAGTCTACTTTACGCTATCACTGTTGTGTTTGGTACCCTAGGTTAGCAGATTATGATGTTTGGAAGTAGGTGCTATGTGAATAACTGCTAGCCGTGGTATGAAAGATGATATATATGCGTAGTATGCTAACTTTGATAGCATGTTGATCTAATTGTTATATTTACTGACTTATGAGCATGATATTTATGAACTGTTGTATTGTTTGGAAATGCGTGAATGCATGTGAAGTTGATGGTTTAGCATGATTAGGGCTGAGAACTCAAAGTTGTTTATTGAGCTGGTAATCGTGTGTTGAGGTTACGTTTAGAAGCCTGAGGTGCTTGGCACGTGATGATGAGTTGTGCTAGGCGCTTGGATTGAGGTTGCATGTGGTGTGATATCAATTCAAGAGGATGGATAACATGCATAGCATCTGCATATTTGGCCAAGCGGCGAGCTGTGTGACATGAGGCACACGAGGTTGGTGCACCGAATGCGGGTGCGGAAAACGGAAGGGAAGGTCTGAGAGACCTAAGGGATATATTAGACGCAGATATGCCCACATGAGACCAGTATGTCTTTCCAGTTGCTGGTGGATCTTCCGAGGAAGCCCAGACAGCCCTCTCTGTCGAGGACAGTTGAGTGGTGATGCACTCTTATGGGTCACGACAAGCGGAACGGATTACCAGAACAAACAAACTTGTCCGAAGAATGGACATATCTGATATCCTTGTCCAAGGGGGACGTTTAGTACCGGCCGATATTCATAGGAAGAGTATGTGTACATCTAGCTAGGAGATGACGGATATGTCAGACTATCGGTAGATGTTTGTGTTTGTTATATATGTTGCTTTGCACTATCCCTGTATATGATGTGTTGTATATTTTATCTCCGTGCTTTTCCTTGTATGCTATGTTGTTCGGTCTACGAGCAGACGACGAGCCAGAGGAGGACGGCTATGGACCCGAGGACAGATCCTTTCCTCCAAGCAGCACCGTAGATGTCGGTGCTGGGCGAGCTTGAGATCATCTACCACGATGATCGAGGATGGCAGGTGGACCCCTCTACGTTTTTGACCGTGTACACCGGACCTGTGAGCTTGCTGTTCCGGAGCGACACTCCACCTTTTGCAGACATCATTGGGTTGTACAGAGTGACACAGTTTCTCCCTTTCTCTCAGATGTGGCACCCACCTAGGCAGCATGAGCGAGATTTTATGTGGGCAGCCCCAGCATCATCTCACGTGACCAACCGGAGAGGCTTTGGGCTATGAGGACGTCGTAGGAGATCTAAACAGTATTTGAGGACCTATCGGCGTAGGCATGTCATCGTGTCTAGTTTCTCTTCTGATTACGTGCCCTTGTGGGTTTACAGGCGCACGTATGGAGAGGGATAGGGTAGCTCCGGACATCCACATCACTGAGGAGGTGATGTCGGCAGTGCGTCTGCTGTAGGATGTGAGGTGAGATCATTTTGATGTATTTTTGAGAAGGGTGGGGAGAGCATGCGAGTTGAGAGTTTGAGTCCCATGATGTATATGTTTTTATTTCCAGTTCATCTTGTACAGTTGTATGTATACCTTACTATAGTCCTACTGATGGGGCAACCAGGTATATATCGTATGTACAACTTTTCTTTTTCCTATTGCGCTTTACTTTGATGTACGTTTCTTATGTTCTTATGTTTGAACATTTTACTGCTTTGCTATGTTTGTTTTAATAAGCGCGTAATAATATCGTTAAACCATAGTTAATAAAGTAAGTGGGAACAATGTGATTTCCTTGAGTGGAACTTGGGGACGTCACATTTTGGTGGTATCAGAGCAGTTTGGTTCTAATAAGGACTGTGGAGCCTGCAACCATAACTGTGAGGTGTTAGGATGTTGAACCGGCTAAGTTTGTCGACTCTGTGAGAGAGTTCAACCGTGTCTAGAAGGGTAGAAGGAGTGCGACCGAACGTTGTTTGATTGCTGTATGAATGATAGATTTTTAATGTCTGACAGTGATGTGGCACTCCATTTAACATCAGAATCAGATGAAACGGAGTTAACGTTGGGGAACCAATGATGATCTATTTTGAAAACTGGAGGACCAAAAAAGTACGTTTTGAAAATGAGGGACTAAAAACCTATTTTCGCTATTTGAAAGGAACCAAAAACAT
Source organism: Ammopiptanthus mongolicus (assembly GCA_039655645.1). Taxonomy (NCBI): domain Eukaryota; kingdom Viridiplantae; phylum Streptophyta; class Magnoliopsida; order Fabales; family Fabaceae; genus Ammopiptanthus; species Ammopiptanthus mongolicus. Next base: position 20,987,099 of record CM077343.1, read on the forward strand.
ATTTAACCTTTATCTTTTTTATTTCGTTTCATTATTTTCTCAAGTATATGAACTAATAATTTACTCTCTCTATTAATTATTTTATTTTATTTTATTTTTCTTCTTATTAGAATTAGAATTCAGAAAATTTAAAACCAAAATAGTCCAACATTCTTATTTTAACTAATTTATCTTTGGGCCTAGGACATGTCCCGTGTCCTTGCATCAAACCTGTTTTTCCAGACTTACCAGAACTATTTTGCTCTTCTCACCAAGGAACCCTAGCGTAGCCTCCTCCCACCAAAGCACGAAAATTTCATGTCCTCCCAAATCCTAGAAAATCTCGCACACGACTTTGGATGCAAATGGAAAGAGCACGATTTATTTCCTTTCCTATCGTTGATGAGAATATCAATCCTTTCTGATCTTGCTTCCAAGTTACAGATTGTTGATGAGAATAAAAAGCCCAATCTCGTTGTTTTTGTTGATTTGCAGGTAGACAAAGTAAAAATGGGTCAAGGTAAAATGGGAAGAAAGGTGTTGGCATTTAAGATTCTGCATAAATTCTTCAACGACAATCTGAATAAGTAAAAGCATCAGCCATGGTTGAAAATGCTACTTACTGAAACTAGCCAATGGTTGATATAATCTGCTAAAGGCACTATTATGCACGATTTTCGAAATCATCCGAGTTCATGCCAAATGTCTCATTGAAGATGAATTTTTCCCGTATCTATTTATTCTGTTTACATTCAAGTTTTTTGAACTTCGGTATAAAAAAAATTTCAAGAGTTGTTTTTTAAACGGCCCATTATCATTAAGCACCTGTTTCCCAAACCCATCATTCCATTAAGAGTATCAGAGTCCAGTTCCAATTGTCATGAATTCAAGCATGCATCAGACAAGCTCCTACTTGCAAAATCTAGCAATTCCCTGTTAGTAATGCTTCAGCCTCGATCAACAATGTAGATAAAAAGAGTAGAGAAGAGTCTAACAAAAATTATATGCATTAACACAAGGTCTGCAAACTGAACAACCTCATAAACTGTACACCTACCAATCTTCTATGTCATCATCAGAATTCCCCCTTGCTTGGTCATCTAAACTCATTTTGTCAAAATCAACATCTTCCATATCCAAGTTCTGCACCGATTCCTGGTGCAGTCCATCATATCCACCACAGGCCCTATTTCCAAGCAATTTAAATATAGGCATGTACTCCGTGGCCATAACTGACATATGACAAGAACTCATGCCCTTACAAGCAGGGATTCTCAGCCTAAACATTTCATTCTGCAACGGAAGATCATGAACAGATGTCAAAATTTTAAGCGCGGCAAGGAACATAAAGGCTAAAGCAATTTGTCAGGTAGTTGTTAATTACGAAACCAGTTAACAATTGGTTCCAAATCTTTAGCTAAATAATCAAGGACAAGCTTGTAGATGAAATATTCCAATCTTCTAGTGAGAAAGCTACCTTGCTTACTTGACCTCACTAAGTAATTTAGACAGAAAAGTAATGGCATAAAAAGAGCTTTTATCAAAAAAAGTTATAACAAGTATATTCCATTCATGCTCGTTATAGTCCTTTGTTCTCTCCTAAGTTAAACTAGAATGTAATAACACATTGCAAACTAGCTACTTCAAATAGAAAATTGAAACATCGAAGGATAGTAAAATATAGAAGAGAGCAGCCATAATGAAACACCTTGTGGTAAAATGATGCTTTTTCAACCTGCCAGAGCTTTGGTGGACGAATTGCATGCCACCTGGAGGATAGTGGATGAGAATTTCCAAATAGCACCCCACGAACAGCAATGGAAGCAGCAGCAGACTGTAGAACATTCCCAACCTCATTATCACTAGATAGCATTCCCCGAAGTTTAGCAAGAAGAATGTCAGCATCACCTAGATAGGAAGACAATGTCCATGCATCATCTATTGCCTCATCATCCAAAAAATCTAGAACTGCAAGAAATTAGCAAGTGAGAATTAGAAAGCTACTGTATTTGGTTTAGAAAATAAATAAAAGAATAAACATCTTCACTGTAATCAATTTTTCACAAAAAACACCAAGAGCACGTTGAAAGTAATTACCATTTTCATGCAAAAAACCAGCAACGGGACCCGGTTGAGCATGGGCTTGACAAAGAATCTTCTCCGGGGCATCCATTTGTAATGGCAATCTTGAAAATCTTTCTCGTACAAGAAAACCATCTTGGTCTACCACATAAGAAAATGAACCAAAGTGAATAAGCTGCAACACAAAGATACCTAATGATTGAACTTAACCCATTATTGTGTCGTTGGCCCAGATAGAAAGACATGAAATTTAAATTGATATACCATATTCAATTGCAGCTCCAGTCTCTCTTTTATTGTGCAAAAATTTCCCCAAGGCATGAAATAAAGAAAGTGTCTCATCTCTGCCATAGTGAAAGTAATATCCATCATCTAATCTAACAGGTCTATTACTTTCCCCATTACTTTCCCCTTTCAATGCACCAGGCGCGTGAGTGAATAGAGACAAAGAATGCACTTGATTCGGTTTCAGACAGAAAAACTGTAAGGAAGTAATTGCATGTCTGATGTCACCTCCACTTGCTTTTGCTATAAGATCAACATGGTCAGCAGTCACACAACAGTGCTCCATTTGGCATATTCTGAAAAGTATCTTCTTAATAGAATTTGTTGTAATTGGATTGAATGCAACCTGAAAGTTTCCCTAATTAACTTTTGCATAAATATTTTCTTATAACATGACATCAAAAACCGCAAGAGAAATTTTCAAAGAAGTAACCTTACAAGCCCCAGAACTCTCAAGAGACAGCTGAAGATCTTCCAAGCCCCTAGCATTATAATCTGCTGAATCAGTAGTGCCATAGTCTGTGAACAATATTGCTGTGGGTATTTGAGTAGAGTTCACCAAAAGGTGCAAACAATCTTCAAGTCTTCCAAAAGCAGCTTTCCCATTTGTCATGGGAAGATCGTCTATTAAATGTACGATGGACGGCTTTTCCCCAGTAAAGGAAGTTGGCATTGATCCATATTTCCGTATTCTCTCAACAAAAGTTTCAAATTCATCCAACTTGGATGTGTATTGCGCCCCTGTCAATCAAGTTACGAATCAAGTCACAAATCAAGTTACAAATTTCAATCATATATAATTTTTTTCCCTTTCCCCTAATATAACGCATGCATTTTCCTATTTGGACTGTAAAACCAATACACATTGTCCTTTTAGCAATACATCCTCAAGGAACCTCACCGTTTAACAGTAAAAACAGATTATTCAACAAGAAAGTAGAGGGGATAAGTCGAGTTTTTCTCATACTAGCTCATCAAGAGCATACTTGCTTGACCCACCTGTACCAGAGTTATAAAGATGTTCTTGCCAAATTACAGGTGTAGGTGTGTTCCATCCACACACTATTGCTCCCAGGTGAGATGCAATTACATGAATAGCAGCCTACATAAGTGTTAAATGTCAATGTGGTATTCCTAACAAAGAAAACGTAACAAACTTCATAACGAAGTACATGAATAGCAACGTACATAAACTCTTCAATAGTTCAATGTCAATATGGTATTCCTAACAAACTACATTACGAAGTGGTCCCTCACAACAATCTTCTAACTAAACATTTTTATTAGACACAGTCACACAGGCACCGCACAGCAGAGTTTATAAAAGTGAAGTACAGAAATACAGTAATAGTTAAGTGTTAAAGTCACAAATAAGTTGAGTATATAAGTAAAGAACCATTTATAATAACTTGGGAAACCCCCATGAGCTAGTTTTTGGGGTAAAGTTAGAAACAATTACTCTAATTCTAATAATAATAATAATAAATGAGTTAAAATCGAATATATAAGAATCTAAATATAAAGAAACTAATCAAATCTAAATATAAAGAAACAAATCAAAATGCATACAAAAGAAAAGATTTTTTACACCAAGCCACATTTGCCTGTACCAAACATTGGCTCTTCTAAATTGTCCTGAGGCTAGTACAAGAAAAAGAAAGCAGCTACTTATGTGTTAACAAGAAAATGGAAGATCTACATACAGATTTTCCAACTCCAGCCTGCCCACTAATGACAAGAACATTATTTCTGCAGGCACCCTGCAAAATTCCCAAAAAAGAAAGTGAAGAAAAATGAAATTGACAATAAAAACAGATTACAAACAACAAAATACATATATAAAGATCAGAGAAAAATCTATAGTCACTTATATGAGTACAACTGTACTTGCGAAAGAATTTCTACAGAAATTTACGCTCCAGAACTAAACACTTTTCGAGGGAGAAATTACAAGAAAAGATTCAAAATAACCAAAAGCCAACAGATGATGCTGCTCTCTTTTTAAGCTAAGTAAAAATTCTCAATTCCACTTCCTGAATTCCTTTTTACACAATTAATATAATAATAAAATTACACTAAAGATCTGATAAATAAAATCTTCCTTAACTACCCAATCTGAAAGAGCCGAAGAAACCAAAAATTCTTAAAGCTTTGACAATTCGACATGTGATTTACCTTATCACCTTATCCTTAATACTCCATCTCTGTCTAGAAATTGTTTTGCAAGTTTACAATAAAAACACTTTCTACCAAGCTCTTTTCCTAGATTTACCTTTGAAGGTTTCAACCTTTCCTCAAACCACGTCTTAACTACTTCAACCTGAAAACGCAAGAAAAAGGGAAAATGAGCTGGCATTCATATCACCAAAATCAAGAACTTAGAAGTTTAGAGCTTTGACCTTTTTCTTGTGAACAGCAAGCTCTTCCAGTGAGTGGGGCTTGTATTTATCAACCCAAAGTTCCATTGTACTGCTCCTTTGAGTACCTGATGTATCCATTCAGCACATGAAAGAGGGGGAAAAGTATAGATTGAGAAGACACAATACAACAACAACAATCAAGCCTTTTCCCACTAGGTGGGGTCGGCTACATGGATCAAACGATGCCATAATGTTCTATAGTAGTAAATCAAGTATGTAAACAAACCATTGAACTCTAAATCCTTCTTAACGGTTTCGCCTATAGTTTTTCTCGCCCTCCCTCTACCTCTAGCAATTGGGCTACCCTCCATTTGATCTACTCTTCTTACTAGGGAATCTACAGGTCTTCTCTACACATGCCCAAACCACCTAAGGTGAGTTTCTACCATCTTTTCTACAACAGATGCTATCCCGACTCTCTCTAATGCAATCATTCCTAATCTTATCTTGTCTAGTATGTTCACTAATCCAACGCAATATTCTCATCTCAGCTACATTCTCAGTTCCATACAACATCGCAGTTCTTATAGTTGTGTAAATGTGTAATAGAATTTTCCCTTTAGCTTGAGTGCTACCTTTACCTTTTCATCACATATAACACCTAAGGCCCTCCTTCATTTCGTCCACCCTGCTTAAATAGTATGATGTACATCTCCCTCTAATTCTCTGTCATTTTATATGATGGAACCAAGATATTTAAACAGTGTGACTTGTAATATGGCATGGTCTCCAACTTGCAAACTAAAGCGTTCAAATAAAAAGCAAATAGAAGTAGATGCATTGGACTCGGGCCTGTTTCAAAAATTTATAGTGTTTCAAGTTTCAGCATAGTCCATATATTAGTAACAAAATTAAAAAGACACCACTGTAACATACTGCATAATGAAGTTCTAAGCTTCACAGTCAAAGCAAACAAAGGTGCAAATATCCATTCAAAATCAATTTAACAAAAACTACCATGTTAAATACAACACAGCGACAGCATACCAGCGGATACCTTTGACCCAGTAAACACTTCATTGAAGTCATCTCCAAGTAAGCTGATCTGCAATAACTCAGCCATCAGATTCTCACTTGGTCAAATAACAGACATTAAAAAAAATGCAATTAGAACTCAAGTACCACAAAGAAAGTTATCTGCCACATGATAGAAGTAATATCATACATCAATAATATCACTATAATCTCATACCCCAAAAATAATAATTATATATCTTTACTTATCATAACCTAGCAATAGCATACACATTTTTTTTTTCCAAAAATAGCTTAACTGTAGCAAGAATTGAGAAATTGATACCTCATGCAGCTTAGAGAAGCGAGGCCCAGAACTGGAAACTCGGGCCTTCTTTTTACCTCGGGAGCTTGTTGACCTAGACCTCAACTTGGGCTTTGTTATATAGCTACGGTTCGAACTCAGTGAACGATTACTAGAACCATCTTCATCGTCCGATGACAATATAACGACGCAGTTTCGCTTTGACATGAGAAAAACCCTGGTTTTTTAGGGATTTTAATTTAACAACACAAGGAAATACTTACTCACTCGGTTCGAGATTCTTGTTCTTAATAAGGTACATAAAACCTATCGACTGCTCAGAAACATTGACCGTGACACGAAATCAAAACTGCGCTTGAGCTCTTCGGAAACCCCACACATTGTGGATTTTGGAAGAAAAATGAAAAGATAATTTGAAGAGAGCATAAAATTAAAGGAGGTTTTCAAAGGGGTTTCGATAATACGCGAGTTATTATTATAAAGACAAATTTGGGATGGATTAGAGGAGAACCCTTCGGTATTGGCGGGAGGGAGAGGGACCTTGGATACCCTGGGCCTTATGGTAGTTGTTCGGTGCTTTGCTCCCTTCTCAAAAACGACATGGGCCTTAGTTGAGACATTCATGAAATGGATCGGGACAAGTTAATTTTAACGGAATTTGGTTCGATATTCTTTTGAAAAGTTGCTTTTTACAGCTTCTGTTTTTTCTAGTAGAATATCTTCCTTTTTTAAACTTTTTCCTATCTAAAATACCCCTTATTATTTTCAGAACTATCTCTTTATCCTATTTTCGGAATTTCCTCTCCACCTTCTTCTTAAACTACAATCACATTTTTTAATCATTATTCAGCTCAAACTTTAAAGATGATAAAGCACATAGATATATCTGTCAACCCAAAATGTTGCCAAGAATGCGTGATAGAAGCAGCCAAACTCATATCATCCTTGTGCACCATGGCAAAAGAAGCAATAATTGGTACCAAGTATGCTTTGTGCGCTACTCCAATCATTGTTTCTTCTCCACAGTGGAAGAAAGTCCTGAACTTTCCTTCATGAACGATCAGGATTATGTAGGTCAGGTTTGCCATTCAACGATATACTTTGGGATATGGTCAATGATTTGAGAACTAGGATAGCAAGTGCTTCTAATAAATTTGCTTACAAGTCAGTGAACATCACAGACAACCAAAAGCTACATGTTTGTGGAAGAAGGTTTAAGGAATAAAAAAAGGAAGGGTATTTTGGGTAAAAAAAATTTAAAAAAAAAAGAGGGGTTATATTAGAAAAATCAGGGACTTCAAAAAACAACTTTCTTCTTTTGTTAGGTCATTTACTTGGACTTGGATTCTATCGATTATGATTTGATAATGATCGGCCTGTAATTCGGTTGACTTAATATGTTGATATAATATATAAATTTAAATATTTTGTATAACTAAATTGGATGAGTCATTTGTTTTCAGGTATCCAATCACATTTTCCTATAATTACATTCCAAAAATTGTTATTCATTAGTATTTTGAAAAATATGTTTGCTTACCAACTTACCATTTATAATTTATGTGAATCTAAATCTAAAATTTCAAAAATAAATCATTCCTATATAAGAAAAGAAGGTTTTGATAGACACATGTTGCTCATTGGCAAAAAAAATTCTGCTCACACGTGTTAGCCTTGCAGCACCCGTGCGTTGCATGGGCTTTATACTAGCTTAGAATGAAAAAAGACGTCTTGCCCATATTTCCCCTATCTCATATTTTCTCGCCCTTTTTATGTGCAATCAGTCGGCTCATTGTATATGCAAGAAAAGCCATCAAGTAAAGTTTACTCCTTGAACTAGGAAGCAACGATGAATGCATCTCTCACAAAATAGTGATGTGGGCTGTAACATCCCGTTTTTTTTTTAAAAAAGCTTTCTAAAAGCTTTTTAATTTTAATTAATCAGTATTTGTATGTTTGTATTTTATTGAAGAGTCTAGAGAGTGCAATAAATTAATCTGAGATCATAGTCACACTCTACGCTATCGTAAGAAGCTATGGTTAAATTTTGGGTCGAAAATTCAGACAGAGCCCGGTCTGCGTTTTTCATTGACAGTAGTGTTTTACTACTATCAAGACCTAATTTGGACTCATGAACAAAACAGTTAATCTTAGAATCACGTTTCCTACATTTTCGAAAAAATTCGTCCCGACGTTCGAAAATGAAAATAATATAAAATATTCGGACGAAAACTCGAACCAGGAGGCGATTGAAGCTGTAAAGGGATTTATCAAGACCCGCTAACGGATAAACTTGATGTCACATCAAGTTACATCACCTCGGGAAGCGTGCCATGACTCGACATTGTCATAATGACAAACGAAAAAATCTGGACTCGAAAAGACCAAAATGCCCCTAGTCTTTTTCCTAAAGGACGTTTACGTATCTAAAATATCTAAAAAGTGACCTCACCCCCTCTTTCTCTCTCTTCATTTTCGAGCTCCCCCGTCTCTCTCTCTCCTCCATGTTCTTCTTCTTCTTCCTTGCTTTCTCCTTCTTCCTCCATTTTCTCTTTTCTTCCATAACTTCACCTCTATTTTTCTCAAGTTTCCACAAGGTTTTTCAAGAAAGTTTGTGAAGCAAAGTTGATCATCTCATCCTCCTCTATCACCTAAGAGGTATAGATTTCATCATTGAGCTCTCAATCTTTTTTTTTTCTTCATTGAAAGTTCATAGTTCAAGTTTATGCTTCAAACTTCAAAAATCCATAGAAAATTGTAGAAAAATCCTTTTAATGCCAAACCAATTTCTATGAGCTAGATTATTTACACTTTTTTTATAATCCAAGGGCTTGTAAACAAAAGATCTCTCTAGCTCACATGGGTAAAAAAGGGCTGAATCCTATGTGTGCGTAAAGCTTGAGTTTTTGATTCCATTTTTGAGTAAAAAGACTTACTCTAGTGTTGTGTATACTTAAGGATCATTGATCCAAGACTTAGTAATTTTTAGACATCTCTAGCCTATTTTAAAAATAGGGGCCGAACCTAGCTTGTGTGTGAGCTATGAGTTTTGCTTCAAGTTTTTGTGTAATAAGACTTACCCTAGTTTGTACATACTTGAGGATCATTCATCCAAGACTGGGTAGAATTTCGACACCCCTAACCTATTTAATTAAATAGGGGCAGTACCCTAACCATATGGATTAGGAAAGTTTTTGATTGAATTGTACTGATTTCTAGTTGTGTTTTGTAGTATAGAATCGGACAAGACTCGAACATTCGACCGCACACCCGACTGACCGTTGCGGAGTCGTAGCCAAAGCTGCACGTGAAAATTTCTAAGGTGGGGAGAAAGAACTGATATCGTCGGGAAGGTAAGCTTAGTATAGAGTATATATATGTGTGTAGGGGAACCCTTAAACCCTACTAGAGATTGAGCCCTGGATAAAGTGTCTGGACCCTAGGTGTAGATACTTTTGGGCTATCACCACTAAGTTGATAATATGGATGATCTGATTAATCGAGGTTGATCTGTTGATCTGTTTATTTAATTATCTGTTTACTTGTTATGTTGAACTGTATGTGTGATTTACTATTGTCTGGCTTTATGACGATATCTGTATTGGTGAAATTATTGTTGTAATACTCTATTGCGATTTGGCTGCTTGAGTGTTGATGAGAGTATGATGAGTGATGATGTTGTTCGGGTTGATACCGTTGTGGTCCTGACCATGGAGCTGTTGCTCGTAGACGCAAGGCGTCGTGATGCAAATGTTGATGCTGATGTTGATGTTGATGTTTTTGTTGATGTGGATGCGGTGTGTCGTGGTCGTGGTCGTGGTCGAGTGCTTAGGTGTGAGGTCCCGGTATCAACCTGCGATGGATGTTTGTTGCATAGCATATCATTTCATACCACAGCATTTTTGCCCCAAAGGGGGATGTCCAATTGGGGACGTGATACTTTAAATCCCGAGGCGGGATGTCCAATGGGGGACATGATGTGATGTGATGTTATCCCGACAGGGATGTCCAACTGGGGACGTGATGTATCGGCCGACATGTATATAGGGAAGTCAGCATATACCTAGGGACTAGTATCCCTCTTATAGGTTTATCTGAGAGAATGATTTTTGAGATAGTTGAGGCATATGACTTAAGAGATGGATGTCGATGTGTTGTATCTTTTATATGTGTTGTGTGATGCGTGCATATATATGCTATACGGATGCCCCTCTCCCATATTGATGGTACGTGTTTCTTATCTACCGAATTATTTTCCTGTATGTGTTACTTTTATTCTATGGGAAGACCCCAAGGAGGAACCAGTTGCTGAGGAGTTGGACGACATTCCTTACGAGCTTGACGCCGGAGGACGTGCCAAGGACCCTAGTCTCGAGAGGTTGGGCAAATCGTGGTTAGCCGGAGAATTATCTCTCGGCCTATTTTCATACTTTTATTTTGGTCTGTATTAATATAGTCGGTATGCATTACATTATTACTATAGCCCTACTGACGGGGCAAACGGTGTATGTGATATATTTCTTTATATTTTGAAAGTTGCACACTCTGAAGCGTCGCGTGCCGTATATTTGTTTTGCTTCCGCGCTTAATTTTTCGCTTCGCTTCGTATTAATAAGGGGCGCTAACGATTATAATGCGATTAAGGATAGTTAATATCTTAAGTTCTCCAATGGGACGGCGGGTCATCCCATTTATTGGTATCAGAGCAGTTCGATTCTAATATCGGACTGTGTGGTTTAGGAAGTATACCAGCATTGACAGTTATACTCGCTTAGCTCCAAGAATTTCGCTCAGCTGAAGCAGAATTCTTCAAGTTAAAGAAACTGCATTCGCTTAGCGCAGCATTTTAGCTTAAGCGAATCAGTTGCCAATCAAAACATGTGTTTCTGAGGGAAATTCGCTTAAGCGAATTTTCCATGCTTAAGCGAAAGAAACTTCATTCGCTTAGCACAGAATTTTAGCTTAAGCGAATCATTTGCCAATCAAATCATGTGTTTCTGAGGGAAATTCGCTTAAGCTAATTTTCCAAGCTTAAGCAAATTTGGCAAGCTTTGATTCCTTTCTTGATTTGTCTTAAATTCAACCTACACCAAATAACAGGATTTTTTTTTAGTGTGTCCGTTACGCGTTATCTTATGTGATAACTGTTCCGTTCATTCAAGGAGTGGTGGACCAACTCGCAGCAGCAATTCGAGAGGCTTCAGACTCCACAACAAGGCGGAAGATCTCTGGGTGCAGAAGTAAGACAGCAAGCGGCAAGTCAACCGAATAGGCCACATACTAGTGGAAGGATGTTTGCCGTGAAAGGATCTGAAACCTCTCAATGTCCCGATATGATGCAAGGTAAGTGCCTAGTTGGGGGGGACTCTTATCTGTTTTATTTGATTCGGGGGCAACACATTCCTTTATTTCTGTGGCATGTATGGATCATTTGAATTTGCTTGTTTCAACCTTACCATATGATTTGACTGTTTCTACACCTATGAGTGATTCTCTGACAACTCTATTTGTTTGTTTACAATGCCCGGTTATGTTAGAGAACCGATCTTTTCTTGCAGACCTAGTCTGTCTGCCTATGCAGCAGATTGATATTATCTTAGGCATAGACTGGCTTTCGCCCAACCATGTAGTACTAGACTGTTCAAATAAAACCCTCGGCTTTTCCGAGCAATCTGGATCATTGCCTGCCAGTGATGGTATGTCGGGAGGTGTACAATCAGGAGAGTGCATGGTGCTGTTTTCTTTGGAAGCCGAGGAGACTCCGAGTCTTGATGCTTTGCCGGTGGTGTGTGAGTTTCCAGATATTTTCCCGGATGATGTGCCAGGATTACCACCCAAGAGGGAGATAGAGTTCGCAATCGATCTTGCACCTGGATCCGGACCGATCTCGATAGCACCTTATCGGATGTCCTTAATAGAGTTGGCAGAGCTGAAGAAGCAACTGGACGATATGCTGCAGAAGCAGTTTATCAAACCGAGTGTTTCACCATGGGGAGCACCTGTGTTGTTCGTCAAGAAGAAAGACGGCAGTTCAAGGTTGTGTGTGGACAACCGATAGCTCAACAAAGCAACAATCAAGAATAAATACTCGTTGCCAAGGATTGACGATCTTATGGACCATTTGAAGGGAGCAACGGTATTCTCTAAGATTGATCTGAGATCCGGTTATCATCAGATAAGGGTGAAGGAAGATGATATACCGAAGACGACTTTCAGGAGTCGGTACGGGCACTATGAGTATCTAGTTATGCCTTTTGGTGTAACTAATGCTCTTGCAGTGTTCATGGATTATATAAACAGAATCTTCAGACCGTACCTTGATAAATTTGTTGTTGTTTTTATCGATGATATCCTTATCTACTCCTTAGACAAGGAAGAGCATCAAGAGCATTTGAGGGTTGTACTTCAAGTTCTTAAGGATAGATAACTCTATGCCAAGTTATCGAAGTGTGAGTTCTGGCTGGAGGAGGTACAATTCCTTGGACATGTGATCGACAAGGACGGTATAACAGTAGATCCTGCAAAAGTAGAAGCTGTGGTTAAGTGGGAAAGCTCTAAGACGGTAACCGAGATTAGAAGCTTTCTCGGATTAGCAGGATACTACAGGAGGTTCATCGAGGGATTCTCGAAGATTGCCTTACCTTTGACGCAATTAACGAGGAAAGGAAAAACGTATGAATGGACAGAAGAGTGCGAGGCTAGTTTCCAAGAGCTGAAGAGGAGGCTAGGTACATCTCTGGTGCTAGTCTTGCCAGATCCATCAACGTCATTCGATGTGTACTGTGACGCATCGTATCAAGGTTTAGGTTGTGTGCTCATGCAAGAAAGGAAAGTAGTGGTCTACGCTTCCAGACAGCTAAAGGTGTATGAATGGAATTACCCAACCCATGACCTAGAGTTGGCTGCAATAGTGTTTGCATTGAAGATATGGAGACACTATCTCTATGGCGCTAAATTCAGTGTGTTTAGCGACCATAAAAGTTTAAAGTATCTGTTCAACCAAAAGGAGTTGAACATGCGGCAGTGGAGGTGGATGGAATTCATAAAGGATTATGAATTTGATATACAGTACCACCTAGGAAAGGCCAACGTGGTGGCAGATGCATTGAGTCGGAAATCTTTGCATATGTCCGCTATGATAGTGAAAGAACTGGAACTGGTGGAACATTTCAGGAATCTGAATCTAGACGTGGAATTATCCAGAGATAAGATAAGTTTAGGAATGGTCACTATCACTAGCGACTTTCTGAACTTGATCTGGAAGAAGCAAGCAGAAGATCAGTACCTACAGGAAAGGAACCAGATGGTAGAAGAAGGAAAGACTTCAGAGTTCAAGAAAGGTACTGATGGAATCCTGAAGTTTGGGGACCGGATATGCGTGCCTAAGGATAGCGAAATTAGGAACATGATCTTAGAAGAGGCACACAAGATTAAGCTAAGTTTTGATCCCGGATCTACAAAGATGTACCAGGACCTAAAGGGAATGTTTTGGTGGCCTGGGATGGAGAAGGAAGTAGCAGAATATGGCCAATCCTCTCTGGTGTGCAAAAGGCAAAGATTGAACGCCAGAAACCAACAAGGTTATTGCAATCACTGGACGTCCCAGAATGGAAATGGGATAGCATTGCAATGGATTTTGTTTCCGGACTACCAAGGACGTAAAAGAAGTGCGATGCAATTTGGGTAATCGTTGGCAGGCTTACAAAATGTGCTCATTTCTTGCCGATCAGCCAAAGGTATTCTTTGGAAAGATTAACCCAGATTTATGTCAAGTAAGTAGTGAGATTACATGGAGTACCTTCGAGTATCATTTCGGACAGGGATCCGAGATTTACTTCTAGGTTTTGGCAGAGTTTAAATGGTGCATTGGGAACGAAGCTCAGAATGAGTTCAGCTTGTCATCCGCAGACGGATGGTCAGTCTGAAAGGTCGATTCAATCATTGAAGGATCTTTTAAGAGCATGTGTTTTAGAAAACACAGGAAGTTGGGACGAATTCCTTCCATTGATTGAGTTCACATACAACAATAGTTTCCACTCGAGTATTAGCATGGCGCCATACGAGGCGCTGTATGGACGAAAGTGCAGAACACCGCTCTGTTGGTATGAAACCGGGTAGAATCAGTTGATAGGACCAGAGATGGTGCAGTGAACGACTGAGCAAGTTAAGAAAATTCGGGAAAGGATGAAAGTCGCACGGGATCAGCAGAAAAGCTACAAGGACAAGAGGAGGAGACCTTTGGAATTCCAAGAAAGAAATCATGTCTTTATGAGAGTCACTCCAAGAACTGGAATCGGCAGGGTAATCAAATCCAGAAAGCTTACACCTAGATTCATTGGACCATTTCAAATTCTTCGCCGAATTGGTCCAGTTGCCTATCAAATTGCTTTACCTCCCAACCTATCCAATATTCATAATGTATTCCATGTATCCCAACTCAGAAAATACCATCCTGATCCATCACACGTGATAGAGGCTGAATCATTTTAGATAAGGGAGAACTTGGAATATAAAGCGCTGCCTGTACGGATTGAAGACACGAGGGTGAAAGAAATCCGCGGGAAGCAGATTCCCTTAGTCAAGGTCATATGGGATGCTACAACAGGAGATGCCACCTGAGAACGTGAAGAGGATATGCAGCAGCGATATCCATATCTATTCTAAGGTACGTCGAATTTCGAGGACGAAATTCTTTTTAAGGGGGGTAGTAATGTAACACCCCGTTTTTTTTTAAAGCTTTTTAAAAGCTTTTTGATTTTAATTAATCAGTATTTGTATGTTTGTATTTTATTGAAGGGTTGAAAGAGTGAAATAAATTAATCCGAGACCATAGTCACACTCTACGCTATTGCAGGAAACTATGGTTAAATTTTGGGTCGAAAACTCAGACGGAGCCCGGTCTACGTTTTTCATTGACAGTAGTGTTTTACTACTATCAATACCTAATTTGGACTCGTGAACGAGACAGTTAGTCTTAGAATCATGTTTCCCACATTTTCGAAAAATCCGTCCTGACGTTCGAAAATGAAAATAATATAAAATATTCGGACGAAAACTCGAACCGGGAGGCGATTGAAGCTGTAAAGGGATTTACCGGGACTCGCTAACGGAAAAACCTGATGTCACATCAAGTCAAATCACCTCGGGAAGTGTAACATCCTAAAAATAAAAATAATTAGAGATAATAACGTTAGAGAAATTAGATCATTTTTGGGAGGCTTAGACTGCATGTTTTGGGCCTTTGAATTAATTAGAAAGGATAAAAGATAATTAAAATCTGCAACAATAACAGAACTCTGTCTAGACTTTATCTAAAACTTAATTAATAACAAACTCTAACTACACTCTATCTAAAACTTATTCAAAGACTCTATCTAAAACTTAATTAAAAAATCAGTCTCTATGTCAGGATGCGTTAAAAATAGGTTTAAAAATAGGGAATCAGTGCAACACTATATATATACATTCTTATAACACCATAGTGCGGCTAGGAACCTTTTTTGCACCCTAAAACATCTTAGTAACGGCTGTGGAGCATCTTCATGCTTGGGAGATGGGGTTGCAACAAGCAATGAATTTGGAAGGAGAACAATAATAACAACAACAACAACAACAACAGGAAGAAGAAGAAGATGAAGAAGAAGGAGAAGGAGAAGGGGATTCAAGACTGAGGAAGGCGACATCTAGGATTCGCCATAGGGTACACTTGGAGATTCTTGGAGGTCTTCAAGAGGTAAGTAGAAATACTCTTTTTCACCCTTTCCATGGTGCAATTTGTCTTGGGATTTAGGTTATGCTTTAAAAATACGTTTTTTTGGAAAATAATCCTGATTTGGTCAAATTCTGATTTTCGAAATTTGGGGGTTTTCCTTCTAAGGTATTTCTGTTATCAATTAAATGTTTATTATTGTGATTGGTGACATGATATATATGATACATACGTGATCTGGTTGGATTGACATGCTATACATGCACTATTTGCTGATATTTGTGATATTGGCATGATACAGTAACTGTTGATATGTTGAATGTTGTCTGCTGCAATACCGCCTATGATAGGGGTATCGAAAGTAACACTGCCAATGAATTGGGGTGTCGAAATATGAAATACCGTCATGATGGAGTATCGAAAGTAACATCGCCACACGTTGGGATGTTGAAATGAGTAATACCACCAGTGTACAATGGTTGTTATCGAAATGAGTAATATCACTGAAGAGAAAGTGACATCGAAATACCTTCATGAGTAACGTAGGCAATGGGACGCCATTGTTATGTGCAGTTTGAAAGTCATATGACGTATGAGGATATTTGAGATTATTTGATATATGAGATCTTGTCATACTTGATTCATGATGTGCTAATGATGACTATTTGCTGCCAATAATAATTTATATTATTATTATTATTATTATTATTATTATTATTATTATTATTATTATTATTATTATTATTATTATTATTATTATTATTATTATTATTATTTTATTATACACTATTTTGAAATTAACGGGTACCATGGACAGTTTTTCCGGTCACCGCACTGGCTGAGAACAATGCTTTTGTTAAAACCTTTTAAAAATGTATTTATGTTCACTGGGATTTTATATCTCATTAATAGTATTATTTTCAGAGCCTGAGGACGTCCCTGTTGAGCAGCCAGACGTTTTGAAGACTATCTCTTTAGTTTTAAAGCTTGGTTAGTATTGTACGGCATATGCCAGGAGGACCTTTATTATCTTTTAGTTATTTTCTTATGCGAGATGTTATAAACTCCCTGTTTTGAGGTTTTGAAACTGATTATGTTATTTTAGTTTTGAATTAATGTAAACAATTATTTTGGATTAATATTATATTAAGTATTTATTCAGTATTTATTTAAGAAAATTTTTATTTTCCTGATTTTATTTAAATTATTAATTTGGGTTACTAATGTAACGAAGGGCGTTACAGGAAGCGTGCCATGACTCGACACTGTCATAATGACAAACGAAAATATCTGGACGCGAAAAGACCAAAATGCCCCTGGTCTTTTTCCTAAAGGACGTTTACGTCCCTAAAATATCTAAAAAGTGACATCACCCCCTCTTTCTCTCTCTTCATTTTTGAGCTCCCCCTTCTCTCTCTCTCTCTCTCCTCAATCTTCTTCTTCTTCTTCCTTGCTTTCTTTTTCTTCCTCCATTTTCTCTTTTCTTCCATGACTTCAACTCCATTTTTCTCAAGCTTCCACAAGGTTTTTCAAGAAAGTTTGTGAAGTAAAGTTGATCATCTCATCCTCCTCTATCACCTAAGAGGTATAGATTTCATCCTTGAGCTCTCAATCATTTTTTTTTCTTCATTGAAAGTTCATAGTTCAAGTTTATGCTTCAAACTTAAATATCCATAAAAAATTGTAGAAAAATCCTTTTAACACCAAACCAATTTCTATGAGCTAGATTCTTTACCCTCTTTCATAATCTAAGAGCTTGTAAGCAAAAGATCTCTCTATTTCATATGGGTAAAAAAGGGCTGAATCCTATGTGTGGATAAAGCTTGAGTTTTTGATTCCATTTTTGAGTAAAAAGACTTACTCTAGTGTTGTATATACTTAAGGATCATTGATCCTAGAGTTAGGATATTTAGACATCTCTAGCCTCTGTTAAAAATAGGGGCCGAACCTAGCTTGTGTGTGAGCTATGAGTTTTGCTTCAAGTTTTTGTGTAATAAGACTTACCCTAGTGTTGTACATACTTGATGATCATTCATCCAAGACTGGGTAGAATTTCGACACCTCTAACCTATTTAATTAAATAGAGGCAGTACCTTAACCATATGGATTAGGAAAGTTTTTGATTGAACTGTACTGATTTCGGGTTGTGTTTTGTGGTATAGAATCGAACATGACTCGAACATTCGACCGCGCACCCGACTGACCGTTACGGAGTCATAGCCGAAACTGCACGTGAACATTTCTAAGGTGGGGAGAAAGAACTGATATCGTCGGGAAGGCAAGCTTAGTTTAGAGTATATATATATATGTGTGTAGGGGAACCCGTAAACCCTACTAGAGGTTGAGCCCTAGATAAAGTGCCTGGACCCTTGGTGTAGGTACTTTTGGGCTATCACCACTAAGTTGATAATTTGGATGATGTGATTGATCAAGGTTGATGTGTTGATCTTTTATTTGATTATCTGTTTACTTGTTATGTTGAACTGTATGTGTGATTTACTATTGTCTGGCTTTATGACAATATCTGTACTGGTGAAATTATTGTTGTAATACTCTGTTGCGATTTGGCTGGTTGAGTGTTGATGAGAGTATGGTGAGCGATGATGTTGTTTGGGTTGATACCGTTGTGGTCCCGACCATGGAGCTGTTGCTCGCAGACGCAAGGCGTCGTGATGCTGATGTTGATGCTGATGTTGATGTGGATGCGGTGCGTCGTGGTCGTGGTCGAATGCTTAGGTGTGAGGTCCCGGTATCAACCTGCGATGGATGTTTGTTGCATAGCATATCATTTCATACCACAGCATTTTTGTCCCAAAGGGGGATATCCAATTGGGGACGTGATACTTTAAATCCCGTGGCGGGATGTCCAATGGGGGACTTGATGTGATGTGATGTTATCCCGACAGGGATGTCCAACTGGGGACGTGATGTATCGGCCGACATGCATATAGGGAAGTCAGCATATACGTAGGGACTAGTATCCCTCTTATAGGTTTATTTGAGAGAATGATTTTTGAGATGGTTGTGGCGTATGACTTAAGAGATGGATGTCGACGTGTTGTATCTTTTATCTGTGTTGTGTGATGCGTGTATATATATGCTATACTGATGCCCCTCTCCCATATTGATGATACGTGTTTCTTATCTCTTGCATTATTTTTCTGTATGTGTTACTTTTATTCTATGGGAAGACCCCGAGGAGGAACCAGTTGCTGAGGAGCTGGACGACATTCCTTACGAGCCTGACGCCGTAGGACGTGCCCTGGGCCCTAGCCTCGAAAGGTTGGGCAATGATCGTGGTTAGCCGGAGAATTATCTCTCGACCTATTTTCATACTTTTATTTTGATCTGTATTAATATACTCGGTATGCATTACATTATTACTGTAGCCCTACTGACGGGGCAAATGATGTATGTGATATATTTCTTTATATTTTCAAAGTTGCGCACTCTGAAGGCAAATGGTGTATGTGATATATTTCTTCATATTTTCATACTTCCGTGCTTAATTTTTCGCTTCGCTTCGTTTTAATAAGGCGCGCTAACGATTATAATGCGATTAAGGTTAGTTAATATTTTAAGTTCTCCAATGGGATGGTGGGTCGTCTCACGGGCACTGCCCACAAGATGAAAGACGATATATACCTTTTTGTTAAAAAATCAGGCTATGTTTGGTTTATTGTTTCAAACGTATGTTTGGGTCCAAACATATGTTTGCCCGAAAGGAACCCTATAGATACTTTGCTCCAAACATATGTTTACAATTTTCCAACTATAAACCAAACATGCACTCAATTCCTTTAGATCTTTATGTCTCATATCTTATCAGAAACAATTTTGATTCTCAAAGCTAAGTGGAAATACTTGGATGACAAAAAAAATTAATCATGGAGCGATAAGTGAGGGACCTAAATATGGTAATTTCAGTATTTTTGGTGTATACCAAGATATCCTCAGTTGGTAGCTGAAGACTAATCACTTTCAATACATAGAGATCTTCGAAGTGGGTTTTGTCTCTCCCAACAAAGTATTTTCTATACACGACAGGAATCGAACCCCTGACAGGATATTTAAGGAACTCAATTATTTACCAACTGTGATAGGCCTTGTTGGTGGTAATTTCAGTATTTTAAAACAATCATTTTATTCCCATGTGTTGGGAACTGTAACATCTCGGTTATTCTAGGCCTTAGTTAAGGATAATCAAGTGATTAATGAAGCTTATATATGTGTTATATGGTTAAAAGAAAGGTTGAAGAGGGCTTTGGATTGGTGCAGAAGTTGGAAGAAATCAAGAAACAAAATCCCAGCAGTAGGTTACATGGGAAAATGTAGAAGAAAACACCTGGGAGTGCTAATGGGGTAACATGCTGCGACACGTGGGAATGACACGTGCCACTTATGGACACGTGGGAATGACACATGTCACTTTTGGACACATGTCAAGGCTTGGTGGAGAGGTGGCATGCAACACTACACCTAAGCCACCATTGGCACCTAACCTATGCCACCAAGTGACACCCATCATTCCACTAAATCAACTAAAAGCCACCTAAATTCATCTAACTTAGTCTAATGAAAAGCAAAACAAGAGAACTTCATCTTCCTCCACGAATTCACGCACCAGAGGAAGGAAGTTGGAGAAACATTCTCAAAGTTAAGGCAAACTCTTATTCTAGAGTTGTTGGGAGCTTGGTTGAAGTGTCACCGGAAACATCGCTGCCGGAAAGTCGTCCACCGTTGGATCGTGTTGAAAATTGGTCAGAAGGTTTTGGGCGTGTGGTTCTTCATTTTCACTGTTCGGATTGTCGGTTAGAGCTCTAGAGTGTGAGATATTCAGCTCGCACAGTGGGCTTATAGTGTGAGAAACTCATCCCATATATCACCTATCCTGTCACCGTAAACTCGTCGTCGGAGATTCGTTCACCATTGGTCTTCGTTTTCACCGTTTGGATTGTTGATTCGAGGTTTGTAGCGGGAGATATAGAGCTCGAACAATATCCTGTTTTTGTACCTTTTCCCTAGATTCTTGAGCTCACTTTCGAATCTGTCTTCGCCTAAGTCCAGATGTTGTTCTCTTAAGTTTTTCCTTCGGTTTTGTGTCTTGATTCAATCCAGTTCATTGATTGAAACCCTATGTTGATTATGTTATTGTTTCTGTGTTTCTGGCTGTTTTTGGAGCCTGTGTGTGTACTCGGGGCAATTTTTGGTCTAATGCACATGTCAGCGGTATCGTTAGCAGTTTGGTGGCATTGTTGAAATGTGTGTCAAAATGGTACCGGTCACGGAGCTGTGATCGGGGAACTTGTGCATGTGATCAGTAGCGATCGAGAGTCAATGTTGTCCGTTAGTTCAAGAATTTACGTATATCTGTTACCAGGTGAGGAGGAAGAAACCTCAATTATCAGGAAAATGGACGTAAGATGGAACTATTGACATGTATAGGGATCCTTAAACTTAATAATGGTTGAGTAACCGGCAACACCTAACTTATATTGGTGAGTGTAGTGAAGTGGTACCAATCTATGGTTTAGGCATTGTAGGTTTGTCGTCGATAGGATAAACCAAGATATATGTTGATCAGAGACGTATGCCTATATGTTGTGGTTGCTAATTGATTATGTGATGTTGATAATATGTTGCTTGATAACATGCAAGGTGAAATGTTACAGTATGCTTGTTGTGGTAACATGCCTAGTTAATGCCTAGTATGATAATATGCTACTTGTTGTATATGATGATGGTGTGAATGTTCTGATCTTGGTTGATTTGGGAGACGATTGCTGATGGGTAGTTGAAGGGTGTGGATCTCCAGGGTGTTGACCGTGCTGTTGTTAAGCTATCATTGAGATAATATGTGCATGGATTGATGATGAATAAGTTGGTGATGGGTGCATGCTCATATCATTTGCATTGTTGTGGTGAAAAATCGGGTGAATAGTTGCAACATCCGTTTAAGCAGTTATCACGCGAGGTCGGGGCTTGTGCACAACTACAACAACAATTTGAGTGTTTGTCACAAGGGACTGTATGAATAGCTACAACAATAGTTTGAGTGGTTATCATACAAGTTGGTACCTGTATACAGCTACAACAGCCGTTTGAGTGGTTGTGTATAAAAAGCCGTGTGTATTGTTGTAACAGTAGTTTAAGCAATTGTCACACGAGGTTGAGGTGGACGTTCCGGAGTCACCAAGATAACTGAACTTACAGTTGGAGGGACGTAGGTGCTTGCTCACAGTTGGAGAACTTCTCGGGCTTTGTCACAGGTGGAGGAGCTCGGGGAGGCATTGGTTACTCACAGTTGGAGGAACCATTGTTTCACTTTCTTGGGAACAAGGGAATCAGTAACCTGGACTACTAACTCGATGTCCTTACAGTTGAAAGGTAACATTCATACCTTGGGAAATGACTACTCTCACAGTTGAAGGACAACATTCCCAAGGGTAAGGATGGTGTTGTAGATTAGCCAACATGCATGCCAAATCAGATGTGCATGTAGAGCGGGTGATGATCCCTAGTTTGTGTGAGTCCGAGGTTGAGTGTTGTGATGATCTTGAGATACGGTTGTGATTGTTGGGTGTGCATCTTGACGAGTTGTGTTCTACGTTGTTTCTGTTGGTGTTTCAAGAGAGATAATTTTTAAAAACAATTTATAAAATAAGTTTTATTAATATACACTGACAGTGTAAAACATTTTTATACAGACATCCAATCATAAGTTGTCACATCAGCAAAAAAAATTGACTCTCATCCTAACTACCTTAAAAGTCATCCATATCATGATTGATGATTGGTTGTCTGTGTAAAAATGTTTTACACTGTTAGTGCATAGCAATTAAACTCTTATAAAAATACTCTTGAGCAGAAAAAACCCCTTTACTAAAGGACCAAGTATTGCACATGAATCACAAGGATATTATGTTTACCTCTTGAAGCGTAGCTTTACCGCGAAGATTGTGAGCGCGCCAACAATACCGGTTAGCCAAAAACGCTGATACTTGCGATGCTCATAACTTTCGCTCCAGACCTCGTATCGCCAAACTGAACGGTGAAGATGTAGAACCACATGTCACGAACCTGCTATACAAAAATCAACCCGATCCAATGGTTAACGAATCTCGGATCGCGAGATTACGATAACTGTCCAGCCATAACCACCATAAGAAAAGGCTTCTCCATCACCAGTATTGCAAAGTAGCAATACCTCAACTCAGTCCACGCAAGCAAACCAACGTCAGAGATAGCGCAGTGCTAGCTATCAGGATTGGGAGAGGCACGACACACAGAGAGAAAAGAGGGTGCCTGTCAAAGGTGTACACCAGCAGTTATAAGTGCTCTCTGTTGTGTGTTGCTTAAGTGACGTACTCAACTTACTAATCGTCATCACTCACTTAACCTAACCCACTTGGGCCACAGTACGCTACAAGCCCAATGTTTAATTATTAATTAAATCATATTTAATTAATCAATTAAACTTATCCTTATTTAATTATTAATTAAATCATATTTAATTAATCAATTAAATCAATCTCATTTAATTATTAATTAAATCATGTTTAATTAATCAATTAAATTAATTCTCTGAACATTTGCTCTATGCGTGTGACCCTATAGGTTCTCAATTAATTGGCAATAATATTAATTATTATTAATCATATTAATAATCAATTAATATTATAAACAATGAGCGGCATCTAACAACACATCATTGCTACCCAATTAATTAGAATATTGGTGATACGATTAAAACCTTGTTGTAACCATATATAATGTGAAGTCAACGTCCTTTCTTCTCAATGCCTTAATTGAACACAAGGCATAAATGTGTCATCCTTGTTAAGTCCAATTATTTATTTTTTGATCTAGTAATTGACGTACGATCATGTGGGCCCAATATCTCATATTGTCTCACCTTAGCATGGTCATGCATTTCTACGTCGCATACCATCAAGAGGCCTATAGATATTACTCCTGTTATGTAGGAGGGACGAATCCTATCTACATCACTCACATTCCTCAACATGTTTCATTGCAGACCCAATAACTATCTTTATAGTTGTCCTGTTATAGACAACGTTTAATAGTATTAAAGCCTACAACTACATATGTTAG
Source organism: Ammopiptanthus mongolicus (assembly GCA_039655645.1). Classification (NCBI taxonomy): domain Eukaryota; kingdom Viridiplantae; phylum Streptophyta; class Magnoliopsida; order Fabales; family Fabaceae; genus Ammopiptanthus; species Ammopiptanthus mongolicus. The sequence continues at coordinate 21,010,968 of CM077343.1, forward strand.
GAATCGTAGTGACTTCAAGTCGATGGACTACTTCACTATGGTCATCATGAGAATCGCTTATGACACTTACATAACTATTATTCAGCGTTCTCATAGCGGGTCACTCCAGTATAAATATTTCACTAATATTTATACATATGTGAAGACTTGATATCTTATATCTATGACCCGTGAGATGTGGTCATCAGTACACTCACATAATAGTCTCAATGTATTATTGTTGTCCTTATTAATAATAATACTTGACTATGATTATTTAAGAATAGTGTTTTATAATTTAATGGCATCTTATGGTCAAGTCATACTTGACGTTCCATTAAATGAACTACCTATTCTAAGGACTTTATTATACTATATATATGATCATCAAATATAACATAATAAATAAATGCCTTATACATATATCAAATATATGATCAAAGTCATGATACAAATGATTATCTATTCAAAATAGATTGGCCACTAGGGCTTACCCCAACAGTTTCTTGCTATATGATAGTTGTAGAGTTTTTTACCTCTTCTATATATACATGTCTATGTTTCCTCTGTGGTTGCTCGGATCGTGATCCGAAGACGAAGATGCTGGTTGATCAACAAAGAAGTGGAAGATGTTGGTGTTGGTCGAAGTGGGAGTTATCTTTTGCAATGACGTTGATGTTGATGCTTCTAGAGTTGAGAGACCTGAAATATCATCGAGTCTCCTAGAGTGTCTGTACCACGACCAGTGAGGTGTCTTATATATAACTCTGATGTCGTATGTGTTTCCTAATATTTAAATATATGTTTAATTTTGAAATTTTCCTGTTGTGTTTTTTGTATCAGAGATGTGTGTTAAGGTTTGGGAGTGTCATAGGAACAACATTCCCACCCTCTTTTGTGCAAATAAAAATCTATCAAAACATATGAATGGTACTCACATGGTATTAATACCTAGAGAAAAAATTAAAACTAATAAATATAGGAATCCTTCATTCCCAAGTCCTTATAAAACTCAAACAAACACATCAATAGAATTAATTAAGTATAAAGAAGTAGAAATCTAAAACTAAGGTATATTTTATAATATAAATTTTAAAATAAACAATATCATTATAAATATATTATCATGCTATGCAAAAGGTTATTAATTAAAAATATATATATATATATAGGTTTTAAAAAAATGTGAGACATCAAACCAAGTTGAGATAACCTAAATTATAACCAAAACCCGAAAACAAATAGAATTTAATTTTTAAAAGACATAATGATTTTATATTTTCAATTCCATTCTTAAATTGGCATATGAATATCAATATGTGGTTGGTCTGAGTGGTAAGGGGTTCGGGCACCTTAAGCAAGTGGTGAAGGGTTCGAATCATAACTCTTATGTATGGAGAAAACCTGGTTGGGAGGGGGGAACTCACCTTGTGTACCTAACAGGTTTCCCGACGGAGATTAGTCACTTCTAACGGTGGTGGATACTCCGTACCAGTGGCGGAGCTTCACTAAAATTTCGAGGGGAGCCGCGACTAACTAAAATTTAGTTCTTGAAAAGTGAGTCAGTTTTGATTTTGGTCAATGTACCTTTTTTTCATTGGTTTTGATCCCTACAAGTTCCAAAATTTTGGTTTTGGTCCATGTCATCATTATCCATCTGCTAAGTGTGGACATGACTAACAGACCATTATGTCGGTACTGGGATTAAATATTAGTTTTTTTACATTTTTTAAAAATATTTGACGCCACAGAGGTATTCGGGAACCCTAAAAATGTTCATGAATATTGTTATTTCAATCTTTCATTCATTTAATAAAAGTTTAAAAAACAAATAATGACATTATAATAAAAATAAAATATTATAATAGCCTACATGGCAGTGCTGACGTGACGGTCTATTAGCCACGTTAGAACTTAACAGATAGATAGTGACGACAGGGATCAAAACCAAAGTTTTGGAACTTGTAAGGACCAAAACCAACGGCAAAAAAATGTAGGGACCAAAACCAAAACCGACTCACTTTTTAGGGACTAAAAACTTACTTAAACCTTTTTTTTTTATAAACTAAATATGTATATTAATAATAATGGTATTGAGTATATCATAAACCATTTACAATGAAGTCCCCCAAAAAAATGTGACATGCAGTAATTATCAAAATCAATTTTCATCCGATCTAAACTCTTAATGCCAAACTGCATTATACTTATAGCAAAAAATAATCTCCTACTATCAAGAACCTATATAACTATAGTAACAATTTAAAATTTTATCAACACAAAGTAACAGTATCACAAAGCAATATATAAAAGGGGGAAAAACCTGACAGGAGCCGGACTCCTCTCGATCCCTTTGATATTCCGCCAGTGCTCCGTACCTATAACATGGTTTACGAAAGAAAATTGACATATGAATCCCCATTTCCATTTTAAGCCATATTGAACCCAACATGAGAATTGACATCCCATTTGAATCTTCACTCCGGTTTTCATTCCTCATTCTCCTTCCATCATGGTCTTAAAATTTTACTCTGGTACTCATTCATCATTTCCATTTTTAGCCATATTGAACACAAAATGAAAATTGACATTCTATTCCACTTGAATTTTCACTTTGGTTCATATTCCTCTTTCTCATTTCAATATGGTCTTAAATTACACTTTAACCATAATTATAACTACAATATTACGGTCTATAGTCTCTGTAAATACCGGGCTAATGCAATTGTGACCACATTAATCACATTTTTTCATAATTATCCATAATTAAAATAAATGCAATCTAACCATAATTGTAAGCACACCTCAAAACAATGCCTCCTATAAAAACCTTTCCAAACATAGAGCCTGTTTGGCAAGGCACTTCAACGAGGTTATAGCGGATAGTTTATAGCGGATGAGAAAGTAGCTCCGTTTGGTTAGCGCATCTGTCACGAGCTTATAGCGTTTTTTCCAGACTCTACTTGAAATAGCGTTTGAGCTTATAACTTATAGCGTTTCATTTTTCTTTCCACTTTTATCCTTATTATCTTCATTTAATTTTACCTTTATTCTCTTCTCTCTCTTTTATGTAAAATCATTAATAAAGATATCCTTTTATGTCATTTTATATTTTTCAGCTAGTTCAACCGCTAGTTTTACCAAACACTTTCACAGAAAATAAGCTAGCTTATCCGCTTATCCGCCATCCGCTATCAGCTACCTCATCCGCTATCCGTTATCAGCTATCTTATCCGCTAACAGCTAATTTTACCAAACAGTCTCATAGTCGCTCAAAATGCTCAACTATCAAAATGAATTAAGTTTGGATGGGCCAAATTCGATTAAATATATGGATTAAATCAATTAAATGTCAATATAAATAGGAGTTTAATTTTAATACACGGTTAATATAACGTTTTTTATATTGTCAAACAATCTCATATACCACTTATATAACTTTTAAGATAATTATTGTAAGAGTCAATCACTTTTAGTAGTGTGACAATACATGATTGATTAATAGTATAAAAAAGACAAAACTTGGGTGTTGTTCTTTAACTGTTGTTATTTCTGTTGTTTTACAATGAGAATAATACATATGTAAAATTTGTTACACGTTATATTTTCATTTACAAACTATAACACGTCCTTTTTATAGGAAAAACAACACCACAAACACATAGAGAATTTCACCTAAATTTTATCCGTATAAAAAATCTCTGCATTCACGGTGTATCACAATTAAACAATGTTTTAAAAACAAGAGCGATCAATGATCTGGTGAAGGCACTGGTTCACGGTTCACTGGTCTAACTGCAGTCAACCGTGGTTAATCTGATTTTAATTAAATATATATTTTTAATTTTATATAATATATTCAATAATAAAACAATAAAATAACATATTAAGAAAATAGTTTACATAATGTTTATACCAATTAATCTCAAAAACATTTAGGCCACTGTGTAATGTTTAATGAAATCTCCAAAACAAGAACAGAGAATAATATGTGTAACTACTAATTAAACATGTCAATATCTCCAAAACAATGCTAATAGAAGGAATTGCAATGCTAATAGTCATAGACACACTTCGTAGTGGTTGCGCAAGTTTGCACAGTGAATATAGCGGAGGAGGAAGAGAACAAACCTTGTTCCGCGGAAAAGGAAGTGGAACAAGGAACAACTGCACGACTGAGATGGTGGAGAAACAAGGAAGACAAAGACTGCTTCCTTCGCGCGGCTAAGAAGGAGAAACGAAAAGGAGGAAAGAAATCGACCCATAAATAGTTCAAGTGAAACGATGCCGCTTCACATTTTTGTTTAAAAAAATGAATGTTTGGACAAATTGTTGGACCGTCGATATTTACCGATTCGGCCCCAATTTTGCCTTAGTTTGACTGGTTCTCCATCGCTTTTCAACACAAGCGAATCTTAGGGATGTCCGAACCAGTGTTAGGACCGGTTCACCAATTAAACCGATCGGTTCGGTCTGATTCTAACAACCATGCAATTAAATCCACATAAATAATAGTGTACTGCTTTGACTGTGAAACCCATATTTTCTGTTATCCACATGGATTCCCAAGCTTAAGGCCTAGTGTTTGAGATACTTTTCTAAAGGCAATGTGCGGGAAGATGGGTGGGTAAGGAAAAATAAATTTTAGTGCAAACCATAGAGTGGTCCATTTCTTTATGTGTAAGATTTAAAGAGAATAGTTCGTAAAAAAATAGAGAATATTGTGCACACATATAAGCAATGAGTTTAACAAATACTATGATAAGACCCAAGGTTAGAACTTTCAAAAAAGTCCTAATTGGATGGTTGCAAACTTTTTTTTATATATCGTGTGAACAAGAGAAGCTCTTCTTGCACGATTCTAATTTCTTTAAACAAAAATCTCTGAAAAATAAAATTGTTAAGCAATGACAGTATGCTTGGTTATTAAAGGTTAATTACTTTTGTTTAGTAACCTAACATTATTACGTGTTAGAAATAAAGCGTCCCCGCCCCTTTTATCGACTTTCGACCAAACGACAAAATATTATCCAGGGAAAGAATGAAACTGCTCCCACTAACACAAGAACAACCAAATGATAACTAAAAAACAACTTGAGCCCCCTCTGCACAGGCAAAGCAAGCATTATAGCGAAATACAAAATAATTTAGATATATATCTTCAAGCAAACAAGGTCGTCATCCTAACTGGGATATTCCAGTCTATTAATACATAAAACGTAGGTTAAGAAAAAGGTGGGAACCATGAAATGCAAATTTGACCATTAGAGTTCACAATAATTCCAAGAAAGCAAAGCATCAACCACCTTATGCTTCAAGGAGATCTTGAGTATGTCAGATGAACACCCACATAAAACCCCAACTTCTTCAACAGCAAAGGAATGATGAAAAGGAAGAAGGGGAGGGAAATACAAGTAGGACATGGCTGTCAAATGTTTAGACCTAGTGAATCACAATATTGAACAGGCCTTTTGTGCTTTACTCTTCTTTTTCTTCTGCTTCGGTGGTTGAAGGACAACTCTTATGGCTGCATCAAAGACTGCCTTCACGTTCTGCAGTAAAGCCAGAAATATATTTAAAACAACCTATGAAATTAACCATTGTGTAGAAGGAGAAAAATAAATAAAAGATTCAATTATGCACCTGCTGTGTTTTTGAACTGCATTCAATGTAAGCGGGTGCATTGATCAGCTTCCTAAGCTCTTCTCCCTTCAAGGGGAAATGCAAATTTCAGAGGTCACTTAAATAACTAAAATAGATTCCAAACATGCAGTAGAAGTGTAGAGCTATTATAGGAGCACCAGAAACAATATTCACCTGAGCAGTGGTAATGGGTACAGCACCAGGATGGTCTATGAAGAACTGTTTATCATCCCGAAGGTCTGTCTCATGTCAAATCACAAAATGGTAAAGGGCTAACACTTTAGATGAGAAAACAACTAATAGAATATGCACAGGGCAGGCACATTGCAACAAAATCATGTGCCCCCTAAATAGAACAAAACATGCTAAAAAAGTCATTCACAGATTATTTGAAAATATTAATAAATATCTGGAGAAAAGGCCAGGCTACCTACACACACTGCATCAATAAAAAAAAAAAAACTGAACTGTGGTGAATTTCAATTTCCAGTGCAAGCTCTTAGGCTACGACCTATGTTTGGTTTACCGTTTGACACCCCCAAGCCATGGTTTGGTGTAAAACATGTTTGGTAAATCAATTGCCAGTTATCTAAAACGGGGTTTGGTGCCAAATCCTTGGTCAAGAAGAAGTAACAAATTTTCACTTCTTCATTTAAGTGAAACCAATTATGGGTATTCAACTACTACTCCACAATAACCTTGCAAAGTTGAATGCATCCAAACAATATTCATGCTATCAAAACCACTTTTAAAAAAAAAGTATCCAAACATAAATCACTTTACTGCAAAGCTACTTTTAATCAAAACTAAGTCGGCAAAATCAATTCAAAACTCAGTTTTGCATACTATAATCCAAACACAAATAAAAACTTCATTAGATTAAGAAGAATGAAAGTGACACCACTAATTAATGCCAGATAATAACACATTTCCAATGAGATAGGGATGGAAGGCAGAAGCAAAACTCCAAATTAACAATTTTCAAGATGTACTTTAGCATTTGACAAATACTCCTAATACCCAAACTTCTCTAGAATTGCACTAGACTCCCCATCTGGTTGTTCACATAACAGGCAAAAGGTTCACATAACAGGCAAAAGGAGAAAACAAGAGAACGCACAATTCATTAAAAAGACATATTAAGTATTTAACAATGTTTAAAACTTCACTGACAATGAGTATGTCCTCAATAAGACCATTAATATGTAGCTAAAGAAGATATTCAACCCTCTCAACAACTATTACACTGTAAAAGTCAATGTAATTATACATAAAACACATGTGAAACATTCTGGAACATTGAGAAAAGAAAGAAGAGTAAATCCAACCAGAAACAGAAAAAATATCAACATAACTTCCGTAACAGGCACTGGAAGAATAAAAGGAGGTGAAAACTGAAGAAGAAAAAAACAAGTATAAAAAGCACTAACAATCCTCCCCCACTTTCTGGAACACAAAAGTTCCTTTTCAGCAGTTCATCACTCAAACTATGAACATCAAAACAGAATTATGAATTAACTACCTTTTTTATAATCAATGATGACAAAACCAGACCGGACCAGATTGGGCGGTTCAATCGGAAAACCGGTGGACCGGCCATCTGTCCGGTCCATTCAAACATCAAAATTAGTAATCAACAAAACAAGTGAAAACTGCCTGCACTGGTAAAATTCGGTGAAAACCATGACTTGCGGGTTAGGGAGGTTCTTCTAAAACTTCTTCTATTTCTATTTTTCCACATAGTGCTGCTGTCCATGGGAGGCCTTGTGGGCCAACTCAGCCACTTCGGAGAATAAAAGAATAGTGTTAGCCCATTAAGGCCCACGATATTTAATAATGGCAAGCATTTTGAAGTGTAGGTGGTCTCCTGCTTTTATAGGTGCTTGATACTTGGGTGTTTGAGTGATTTCCAATGTGGGACTTTTATTCATGTATACAACATTATAATAACAAAAAAATAAGAAGTTGCAAGAGGTGAGAATAGGAACCTGAGTGCATAAGATTATTTAGTCCCTAGGCTTACATTGTTATTTTTATTGATTCTTTTGGTAGTATGAACTGCATTTAATATTTAAAGATATATTCCGGTTCAACCACCGTTGGACCATGGAACCATGAACAAATTCTTTCATCGATTTAATGACCGGTTTGGTTTTTAAACATTGTTGATAACAGAAAGTTCCTCAGGCATATCTGAGGTCAACGTTCATGGATCATGTAATCCACAAAATTAAGTTTATATGATTTCATAATACAGTGGTTAATATTATAAATTAATATCATGGAAGGAAGCAACTATTAAATGTATGATATCTTAATATCAAATATCACATTGGACAGGAATAAACTTACCAAGCTTTGTGCCAACCAGAATTATTGGGACACCAGGTGCATAATGCTTCAACTCTGGAATCCACTGGAAAAGAAAACAACATATATGCAATTTAGCAGCAATTTTTAAATTTTAATAAAATATAAATAGTATATTGTTCATTCCAGTAAATATAGAAACCTAGTATTCATATTATAGGGAATACAAGGGACACCAGGAACATAAACTTTAAAACACACTGTAATAAAATACCTTTTTGGAAACATTTTCATAACTGGCCTTGCTTATGAGAGAGAAAGCCAGTATGAAAACATCGGCGCCACGATAACTCAAAGGTCGTAATCTGTTATAATCCTCTTGTCCTGTTACACAAAATAACACAATAAAAATCCAGAAAGAACTATCTACATCATAGATTTAACAGAAATAAAAATTGTAAATGCGCAACATTACCGGCTGTGTCCCACAAACCCAGATTAACAGTGCTTCCATTCACAACCACATTTGCACTGAAATTGTCGAAAACAGTTGGCACATAATCCTGTTTCCAAGCAAAGTGAAGAGTTACAAAAATGATAACTGTCTCTCTTTTCCAATAAGGGTACACGTGTGATATCTGGTATCAAAATACAATCCCAAAATCTAATGACAGCTCAGAGGATAAATTCAGCACCAAAATCTCATCACATCCTTTCCCACATTTAAATTGATATCCAATCCATCATTTCGTGTAATTCCCACACTCTCCAAATATCATAAAATAAAATTTTTACCAAAATAGAACCTACCACCAACCATTGAAAAATCAAATAAGAATACAAGTCTACATACATGACAATCAAAACAACGCATAGAAAACATTGATTTCTTTCTCTATACTTATGAAAACAAAATTTAAATTTTCATTGTGCAGTTATAAACAACAGGAGTTACAAAATCCCCTAATAAATTTCAAAAAAAATTCTTCCAGCCAATCAAAAAGGGAAAAAACTTTAGACAGACTCCATTTTATTAACCCAAATATCAAAGGGAGATATTTCCATTTTATCATGTTTTGTCAACCAAAATTTCCAAATAAACCAACGAGAACCTGCCAACCAATTAACCTCAGCTAAAAATATCAGTTTCTCCAGAAAAAGGAAATTCAAATTTCCTTAAACAACTTTTTCCCTCCGTTAACATTTATCTTATTTAGTAACCATGACACCAACAGAAAAATTATCAAAGCAGTAATTTTTACCTTAGTGGAACTAAACAGTTACCAGAACACCCCAAAAAAGTTAAAAATTTTAAAATTTTCATTTAAAAGGAAAAGGGTTCTGTTGTGTTGAGTATACATAAACAAACATGAGAGAAAAAAAAAATTAGAGAACACAGGAACAAAGAACTCACGGTGGGGAAGGTGTTGCTGGTGTAGGAGATTAGCAAACAAGTTTTTCCCACAGCTCCATCGCCAACAGTGACGCACTTGATGAACCTCGAAGCGCTCATCTTCTTCGATTACCCTTTTTCTCACCTCAGCCTCCCAATGAAAAACGAAAGCCCCAGATCTTCCACCTGAGGACCCCGATCACACTCACACACACCCCCTTCCCAACTTCTCCTCCTCAATTTTCCGCTTCAATTACGCATCTGTACAAGGTAAAACGACAAAATCCAGAAACTTCCATAAATCAAAATGAGAAATTTTAATAAATTCCCAAAGCGAATTGGAAACCCTAATTAGGAAATGAACAGGATATTAAAAAGTGGGATTTGGGAAGAAAATAATTAAAAAAATTAATAATAAAAAGATGGAGAATTTGAAGAAAAATGAGAAACCCTAACCCTTTTGGAGGAGATGAAAATTATGCGTGAGGAAATGGGAATTGTCGCAGATCGAGATCAAAGAGAGAGAGACGAACCCCTTTTGGCCCGGGAAATTTTGCCGTTGAAGCGTTCGTTGAGCTAACCAATCTTCGCCAACAAACTCGTCGCTTTGTGTTGTTATTATTATTATTATTATTATTATTTTTTAATTTTTACGATTATTAGATTCTTTTTATTTTTGCATTTTCTATAATTGTATGCTTTTACTTTTTTTGGGCAATTTCACTTGACGCGTTAATCGCAGGAAACTCGGATTCCTTGCATTAATATTAGGATCGTGACTCAATCAGGGGCACAAAATGGTTTATTTGTTTACACGTTTTTCCCTATTTTCTAAAAATTCTATTCTTAAAAAATTATTTGGACGGAAAATTGGGGAAAAGATTCGATAGGGGACCCAAAAAAAGGCGTTAGGTTACACTCGTTGCAAATGGATCTTTTTCTTTTCAAATAATAATGACCTTTTGTTTCCTTTTGTATCTATATTTATATTTATAATATATTTATATTTATATTTATGATCCTACAACAATCAACAATGTATAGTAATATTTGAGCTATTGTCTTATCAAGCAGTAGGTTGGAATGAATTTGTTTAAGATTATTTGATGATGAAAATCATTTTTAATGATTTTAATTGTGTTTGTTTAAGATTTTTTAAGAAATTATTTTTTTTAAAAAAATTATTTTTATGGCTAAAATGAGAAGCTATTCTCATTAGTTTCTCACTAAAATCTGATTTTATAGAATAGAGAGAAGATATGTTTGTTACAGATTATGAAAAAATTATTTTCATATAATCTCAAAATTATTTTATATGAAAATCATTTTTTCATAATTTGTAACAAACTGGTCAGCAATTGTAGAAGTCTATTTTCCTTTTAATAATAATTGCAATTACAATTATGAAAGAAATAATTATCTCCTTTTCCATACGGTAGCAACTTTATTCAAAAGTGATTGGTCGCATCGGAAGTGAACGGCTTTTCCGGACGAACTTTGCTTGTAAGATCAGATGTTCGATTCCTGAAGTTGTCACTTTAGAAAGGGTTTTACCTAACCACTTCTCTACTTGCTTGATGGTTAGTCTCATAGCTATGTCTATAAGGATAGCTAGGTCTAGACCAAAAATATGTTAGCAACTTTGTTTTTAAGATTAGGCTTAATTGTATTTTTCGTCCTTTAACTTTTTCAATTGTACGATTTTGATCCTTCAAACTTTTAATTGCACTTTTTGTCTTTCAACTTTTTCAATTGTGGGATTTTGATCCCTCAAAAATTTTAATTACACTTTTCATCCCTCAATTTTTTAAATTGTGCAATGAAAGCCTTTATTTTGGTCCCTAAAAGGACTAATTTTGCACAATTTCACAAAGTTGTGGAATGAACAATGCAACTAAATTTTGAGGGATCAAATGCGCACAATTGAAAAAGTTAAGGGACGAAAAGTGCAATTAAAATTTTTTAGGGATCAAAATCGCATAATTAAAAATGTTGGGGGACTAAAAGTGCAATTAAGCCTTAAGATTATAAGTTTGTTTCTTTTAAATAATATATGTGAAACTAATTTCTAATGGAATATAAAATTAAGGAAATTATATAATATTCTCAGAATTGTTTTCTTTTTATTCAAAATTGCATGGTCCTAAAAATAATGAAAGTAGTTCACCACCTGGGCCTTTCTATTAACAACCCCAAAGGAAGAGTTGTTATGTTGTAATTCTGATACAACCTCATAACCCCTCTTGGTATATGTTTGTTTCTACGCCGAAAAAATCACGTTTCACATTTTTACGATAAAAGTGACAGAATTATAAATATTTTAATCCAAATTTTGAAAGCTACAAATTATAGCTTTCATGACAGGTCCAGCAAACATGATTTTGTCTGCTATCACCGCCCTTCTAAACATACAATTAATTTTTTTTACACAATAAAAAAGGAAACCAAAAGACAAAAGCAGAGAAAAATCAAAAAGAAAAAACCAGCCCTAAACGGAGCCCTAATTAAAAAGAACATTAAAAAAGTATTTAAATCCTATTAAATAAGAATTAAACCTATTCAACAAGATGATCATGTTACATGTTTAGTAAAAGTATTTATATCCTTTTAAATATGAATTAAAGTTTGATATATTGTCAAATGTAAAGTTTTTGACATTATCACCCAATGATATATTAAAGTATGGATTTAATTGGTATGTACGGTCAGTATAAACATTTTTTAGATTATCAACAAATCATAAATTATCACATCATTAAAATTGTTTGACTCTTATCATAATTACCTTAAAAGTCACAGATATAATGATTTGTAATGGTGTTAGAATAATTTAGCCTATCTTCACTCCAAAAACTAGCTCATAGAGGGAGGATCGTCCAAATTATTATAAATGATTCTATGCTTATATATTCAATTGACTTGGGACTTTGACACTTAACAGATTGGTTGAACGTGTTGCAATTTTCGTCCCTCAATTTTTTTAAATGTGTGATTTTGGTCCCTCGAAAATTTTAATTGCACATTTAGTCTTCTAATTTGTTAAATTGTGCAAACTCAGTCTAAATAGACTAAAAAAGACTAAGTCTAAATAGTCCATAAAAGGCTGATTTTACAAAATTTAACAAATTAGAGGATCAAATATATAATTAAATTTGCGAGGGACCAAAATAGCATATTTTAAAAAGCTGACGGACGAAAAATGCAATTAAGCCAAAACTTTGTATTGACAGCTTATCAAAATTAAACTCTTAAATATTATTAAAAATTCAAACTTTTTAAGTAGTGGTTATTATGCATCAAAATTGATTCATTTTAAGCACCACCCCCCACCCCCCCCAAAAAAAAAACCAAGTTAAATTTTCAGTATTGTCAAATTATCATGTAATGATATAGTAGGGTATCATTTAAAAAAATAGGCTTTCTAGGTGGGAGACAGTTATGTTTTTTTCTATAATTCCACAATATATAATATATGATTAAACACTTATTCAATAAGCTTTTTTTAAATAAGATAAAAATAACTTATTTTAATAAGTTTCTCTAACAAACTTATTTCAATAAATTTCTAAAAAAAACTTATAGAGATATCATAAACTATTTTTATAAATTATTTGTATAACTTTATTTCCATAAACTATTCTCATATGCTCAAATAAGTTTTTTATAAGCTCTTCCAAACGCACCCTAAATAACGATGTAAAAATTTTACATTAAATTTTAACTTTATATTCTAATCAAATTTTGATGATATAAATAAAGTTGATTTCAATTATCAAGCAAATATTTTAAAAATATTGCAAATGAAAACTCATTTGATCACATTTAAATGAATAAGATCGAAGTGTATGCTTGGAAACCATTATCATTTTTTTCCATTTAGGCTTTTAGCCATATTAAGAACATCTCTCTAAAAACATTTCTCCTAATTGAATACACCCCCTTAATCAAAATTGAAAGAAAATATGTGTGAAACCTTTTACCCCCGAAAAAGTTTATTTAATAGCTTATGCAGAAGATAGGAATTCTCGTTGTGAAATAAAAGGTGGATTTCAAAATTCTCTTTCACATGGTAAAGAACATCACATGGTAACACAAAACTCCACATTTAAAAGAATTATCAAGTAATTTAAAATGTTAGCCTTCGAGACCTATCATGTTAGGAAATCATCATAGTCTTATACTTTCGAAAGCACAGTAACAACAATATCATTAAATATAACCTCGATCTCGATGTCAGATGATCAGAGCAATAATTCCTTTGTTTAAAACATCAGAAAATATCAATAATATACAAACGAGATCCTAGCTACTAGTGGAGTGATTCCCGGAGTGATCACTCCTCCGCTACAAGCGCATCCTCTACAGGCTCGTCCTCCTTTGCTCGTAAAAGAAACATGCACAATAAGATATAGAAAATGTATGGAGTGAAAGATCATATTCAAACTATATGTAAGGAAATATGACAGTAATTAAGACAGGTGTATACACATATATACATAGCCCGATAGCCATAACACACTCATATATGTGCACTTATAAGCACATCATACTGATATTGCATCATGATGAAGATGCATGACAATGCAATGCGATACTAACCTTCAACTACACCATATACATGTGGATCCATCTAACTCTAGAAAGACGAATGGGAGGACATATCAGGCTAACAACACGGGTGGCTCATCATCATCAATGACCCCCACTGAATACTCTTATCACTCACATCCTCAACAGGCTCGTCCTCCTCTGCTCGTAAGAGAAACATGCACAAGAAGACATAGAAAATATATGGAGTGAAAGATCATATTCAAACTATATGTAAGGAAATAGGACAATAATTAAGATAGGTGTATACACATATAAACATAGTCATAGCACACTCGTATATGTACACTTATAAGCACATCATACTCATATCACAACATGATGAAGATGCATGACAATGCAATGCAATACTAATCTCCAACTACATTTTATATATGTGGATCCATCTAACTCTGGAAAGACAAATGAGAGGACATATTCGGCTAACAACATGGGCGACTCATCATCATCGATGACCACCACTGAATACTCTCACCACTCCTGATAGCGTACAGTGGCTAGTCAGGGTAGTTAGGTTTGGTCGAAAGGACACTCCAGCCACGGATTTCAAGCCCATGCCATATTGGAACCTCCTTACTCGACTCGTGTACCCTCAAGGTCGAGATAACACCCATCGTGGCCTCCACCGTCGCATTTCGTCGTTTGATCATTAACAACAACCATGATGCATGAAACTCACATCAAGACAATCACATTTCCAGCCACCTACCAACATGATCAATAACATTGATCATTAACATCAATCATTAACAATGATCAATAACAAGGTACTATTTCGCTGCTCATCCAGTGAAGTTTCCCCCAACGTGGGTCTAGCCCACTAACAACAAAGAAGAAGAAGTGTCTCCAACTTAATCCCTAAGCGCAAATCCTACTCTAGAATTCTAAATATTACTAAAGCTATAAACTATAGAAAGATATTACAAAAGATGATAACAAATAGGATAGGATGTATAAGAATGGTATAGAGGGCCTCTATATATAGGAAAATATGAGAAAGGGCCCCAAAATTAGGTCTTCAGCGCCGCTAGCACGGGCGTGCTCTTTATTCAGCACGGTCGTGCTTCCTTTATGTCAGGCCGTGCTCAATTCTGCACGGGCATACCAACTTTATAGAATCAGCGTCATAGTGCATGGGCACCAACATGGGCGTGCTTGACTTCTGCACGGCCGTGCTTCCTCCATGTAAGGGCTTGCTTGAATAAATCAGGCCTTGCTTCTCTGAGTCAGGCCTTGCTTCACATTGGCACAGACGTGCTGGTGTTTGGCACGGTCGTGCTTCAACTTCAGAGGTCAGTTTTAAGTCATTTTTGTAAGGCCATATTTGGATGGTTGGACTGAGAGGCTTGCACGGGCGTGCTCTTCTTGTGCACAGTCGTGCTCGAGCTCTAGACTTCATTATTTTCTTCTTTTTAGCTCAAAACCCCCATCTTTCATCAAATGCTCATCAAGGTGTCTCTAAACATCAATTCTGTAAAAACTTAAGTAAAAGGGTGAAATACAATAATAATCATCAACACATGTATCAAAATTCAACCCAAATACCCCCAATAAAATGCACAGAATTGAGGATTATCAAACTTCCCACACTTGAGTATTGCTTGTCCTCAAGCAATTTTATGGCTTAAAAGAGTTTTCAAAATAATTTTCATATTTAAATCAGGGGAACCCAAAACAAATAGAATATTCAGAATTGCGAGGATAGTCAAACAAGTATATTTTTCAGAAGAAAGTCAATAGATTACTAAATTTAGAAACTTTAACTTCCTTGAAATCAATCTTTCCAAAAAACCATAGGTCACCCCACTCACAACCTCTTAGTGTATTCGGTAAAGACATTAATCACTCAAGATTCTCAAAATAAATACATTATCATAGGCTTGTCCATGGACCAAATCTCCACAATACGATTCACATGCATGCAAAAGAAGGAATGGGTCGTTCATGGGTTGTAACGGGGCCAAGGCTTTGATGTCAGGTGTGATAGAGAAAGAAAAAGGATATACAAAAGGGCTAAACCAACAAAGCAATAATCTCTTGAAGCATAAAAGAGCATAAAGTGCCATCAGCACTTTTTCACAAATTTTCCAAGAACTTTCTACTTTTTCTTCAACCTTTCCTTTCGTTCCCTTCTTTTGTCATAGGCTTTTTTTTTCTTTTTCTTGCTTCTTCTCTAATTTTATTTTCACCATTTTTTTATTTTTGAATAGAGAGAGAGAAGCTTTTTTATAACACTTTTATTTTTGGAAAGTGATTCACAACAACACGTTCCTACTAATGCTCCACTATACTTCTAAGAGGTCACCTAAGAACAATTTTTTTTTCAATTTTTAGAATAGGGTCCAAAGAAAATATTTTCATAAGGCTCAAATTGGGCAACTAGTGGAAGTGTTTAACAAGGTAATGCGGGCCATAAAAATCACTTAAGAGTGCCCCAACTAGATTTCCACATGCATATAAGTCAAATTTGCCTCAAAATGGTCTTAGGACAAGTTCCAGAACGTATTCACTTTAGAAATCACACTCAACAAAGAAAAGGGGTTAATATCAATAAATTTAGCAATATTGCTTAACCCCTATAAAAATTCCAAGTCTCACATTTAGAAGCTAAGTCTAATGAAAAATTATCAATCAAAGAATTTTCTACTAATTTTTAGTTTTCAAAAGACAAACTTTTTCAAATAAACCTATGAGACTATCAAAGCAATTCATCAAAAATTTATTTTTTGTAAGGGGTTTCCTTAATTTTCATCATAAAAAGAAATTAAGCCAGATAGCAATATCATAAAAAATATACATTTTTCCTTCCCATACTTAACATATGCTGCGTCTTCAATGCAACACAATTAATCATGAAATACAAGTGGAGAGAAGGAGAAGAGAAAATTTTACAAAATAACCACTTGATACAATAGCGTACACGCTTAAGTACCAAAGTGGTGTGATCACTGTGGAGGAGGAGGATGGTCAAAGTATCGCTGCATCATCTGTAGTATCAGGGCCATCTGTTGGTCCTGGCTATCGAATCTCCAAAAGACATCTGCCGAAAATTGTTGGAAGTTCTGCTCTTGCGAATCCAAGCGAGCATAAACTCTCATCTCTAGCTGATCAAAGCGGACAGAAAGTCTCTGATAGTCCTCCTCATGAACTGGCGGAGCCGGCGGTCCATCCACAAGTGCATCTACATGCGGGGCCTGCTCCTGCCCCTGATGCTGATCCTTCTGCTCATGCTCCTCGTCAGAGTCCTGAGCGGCATCTACTCCAGCTAGTCTGAGCTCCCCCCGATGCCCACGGGTCAATATACTCATCGATAGCAACATCCTCTCATCAATGCCGGACATCGGGCTGATCTTTCGGGCCCGTGTGTGCAGCTGCTCCATGTTATGAGCTAGTTGGGATAGGAATGAGCCAACCAAAATGAAGCCTCTCTGACCCAACCTCTGTCTATGACCCATATGTGGGCAAGTCTGCAGTAGAATGTAGCCGGCATTCAGCGGCTTTGGCCTGGATCATGCACCATAAAATGAACAAGTCTATCCGAGAGACTCCACCAACAATAGAGTAGTGGCTGGTGATAGAGAGAGGCAGCCATCAATGAAGCACGCGAAGGGGTATTTTAGTGAAAGTAGACGACTTCGCCAGGTAGGAGTTATAAGGTTCAGCTCGCCCCTCTGTGATCAAAGCCCAAAAGGTCCCACAAGATTCACTATCTGATATGTACGGGCGTACATGGACGGTTGTACAGCCATGCTTGCTTTTTGTTACACCTTCATCCTCTTGTTTAAGCTCAGCTTGAGAGGCCAGTGATTCTTGGACTTTTTGAGACACCAATGTAACAAGGTTGGAGATTTGGGTCTCCAAAATCTCTAGTTGATTATTGTTCTGCTCAATAAATATCATAAATTTCGCCCAAGTCTCCAAAATCTCTAATCGATTATTGTCTCACTCCATAAATTTAGCCAAAGTCTCTTTAAGATCTGGTTCTTGTTTCTCATAATTAGCCCAAGGATTTGGAATAACCTCCAGTTTAGATCCCCATGCTGCTTTGGTAAAATAATCTCCAAGAGTTCTCCTCTCACCCATGATTTTTCTTGATTCCCTAACTGCAAAATAAGATCAACTACAAGCAAACTTTTGGGAAGACATTAGCATACAGAGAGAGATAAAAAAAGTCTAAAGTAACTAGAATTTCCTTCTTCCAATATCACACATATCACAAATTAATCCTTGACAACGACGCCAAAAACTTGTTGCGCTCTGAACATGCTTAAGGGCAAGTACACCCTATCGCAAAAGTAATATAGGACGGAAGTCCAGATATCGAACCTAAGGGATTAATGAGTAATATATACGTGAGTATTGGAATAGAGAAATCCTTATGCTATTTAGACCAATCGAAATAATGAGAAAATTGTGATGTAAACAATAGTAAAAAGATGAAGTAAATAGAAAAATGATTTTGAAATCAAGAGTGTGAAGCCTACAGTCGTGGTTTCACTTGTACGTTCGATACTCCCAAATCCTAGTTCTATTCAATTTTGCAGTTGCTTTCTGAATATCAATCCCTCTACTAAAACTATTAATTGTTTGTCAGGCAATTAATATTCTTTTCTCCAGATGAATCCAATATTTGTCAAGCAAAGAGTTTAAATGATTAGAAAGCATAAAAAGTAAAGAGGTTGAATGATTGAAAGGAATAAATCAAGTTTGGTCATGCAATAATTTAACCCCGTTTATCTTATAGTCGCTGATCAACTAATTGATTATTAGCATGCAAAGGGTGATTAATCCTAACATGGAATGAAGAATAATAGAATAACGCTATTCAAATTGCAACCATGAAATCAAATAGAATTCGAATTAAAGCTAAGAAATAGCAAAAAAAAAGGTTTCTACTAATACAAGATGCACCACAACTCTAGTAATGAAATTAGCTACCCAGAGACATAGATAAAACCAAATTCAACAATAGGAAATGTATCTTGAAGAATTGAGAAGGAGAAGAAAAGTCTCCAACTTAAACCCCAAGCGCAAATTCTACTCTAAAAATCTAAAACAAAAATAAAACAAACTACTAAAAGCTAAAAACTACATCTAACAACTGATAAAAGCTACAACTAAAAACTGATGACTAATAGTGGTACTGAGGGCCTCTATTTATAGGAAAACTAGGATAAAAGCCCTCAAATTTGCTGTTAGCGCTACTAGCACGGTCGTGCATAATTGAGCACGACCGTGATTCTTACATATGCGGTCATGCTTGATTCAGTACGGGCGTACAGAGTTCGTAAAACAGCGTGAAATAGTGCACGGGACTGAGCACGGCCGTGCATAATTGATCATAGCCGTGCTTCATGTCATGTAAAGTCGTGCATCATGTATAGCCTTGTAGATCTTTTTGTAAGTTTTCCAACGCTACAAAGAACGCCTCAATCGAACGTCCAGAGCTGAAGTTATTATCAAAATGGTGACGAGGGATATATGCCGAAATCTCTTCTGTACAGACTACTTCGACTGCTGAGAACTGTTTTGAATCTTTTTCCATCATTGTGCTGGATTTGGTGTGCATAGTTATGTACGACCGTGCTAAGTGGGAGCACGATCGTGCTTCGAGCTCCAATCTTTAAAATCTCCTCTTTTTAGCACAAAATCTCCCAAAATCTTTTAATTGTCCATTAAGTAGCCTTAAATGTCAATTCTGTAAAAACTTAGGCAAACAGGTGAAATGCAATAATAATTATCATTAAATGCAGCAAAATACAACCCAATTACGCCTCATAAAATGCACAGAATTGAGGTTTATTATCTAGTCCCTTTCCTGATCTCCACTGTGACCATCTGAAAATACACATCTCTAATAGAGATAGAGAAAACACATCCCTTCTCCACCAAGAACCAGATCCCACCTGCGTTCCCCTGCGCCTTAAAAACACCCCCAAGCTCATAACCAATCTTTTTCCAAAAGTTTTCATCTTTGGAGAAAGGACAACAAGTCTCCAAAAGAATAACAATAGTAGGTCTATGTCTTCTAACATGCTCCCTAACATGACATATCCCATCCTTATTAACAGCTCCTCTCACGTTCCAAGACAGAATAGAAATATCTTGAAAAGCAAGCATTAAATAACCACTAGTAAAAAGGATGAGGAGGAGCCACGTCCAATCTCTCTCACGTACCACCTGCATGCATGGAAGTGTCTTCATTGACAACAAGTGTAGCATGAATAGTTTAGTAGCTAATCCCACAATAGCATAATTGGCGTTGAATAACCCTTCCATAATAGTCGCGGTTTCCATTTAAACAATTAGGTCAGGTGGCTTTAACTTCGTTTCTTCATTTACGTTCATATTATTCCTCATCTGCTAAATCACCTAAGTTAACTCAGTATTAGCATTTCCCTTTTCAGCCAGAATAACTTTATGCCCAACAAACCCACCCTGTAAAGTTGGAGGCTTAATCATAATCGGCGGCCCACTCTTAGTTATCCCTCTCCCAATTCTGTAATTGGAGCCCACTATCGCTGGGTGAGAAGAGGACGCTATATTGAAATGGGAATTCTCTTCCTTTCTAGGCCTTTTATTAATCCAAGGTCTTGTGGGACCCTGCGTCTTACCCTGACTTGACTCTTGGATCACGTGCGCTTCCGCTTATCGTCTCTCCCTTTCGGTTTCATTTCAGCGCCGCTGACTTTGCTTTGATTATTGAAAGCATTAAATCTGTTATGATTAGCCTTAAGATTAGCCCCTTGATTATTCTTTGCTGCAATCACTTTCCCACGTAACTATTTTTTCTTTTTGGAAACCGTAAGCCAATCCCCATGAGGCGGCTCCAAGGAATTCAAAGATTGGCCAATCATATCACTAATTGCCCCATTAACTCCATCCAAATTAACTGACACGAGATCTATGCTCCTAGTTATTACGTTTGGAGTCCCAGAATCTGTTGCGTTACTCACCGTCGGACCAACCTGCTTGGCATGACCACCACTGCTCAAGCTCGCTCCTTGTTGGGGGATAACACTCTGCTTAGCAACGCTTCCATGGACAACAGTGGAAGGTTTCACATTACAGTTTCTAGTCACACGACCATAGCAACCACACCCACTACAGATAACGTGCAAGCCTTCATGCTCAATCTTATGCCACACCTCTCTCACCCAAATTTTCCCAACTACAGGATTATTCATGGCAATCTCCACACAAATTCTAGCAAATCTTCCCCTATCAGCATGTAAGGTCTGATCATCTACTTTAATAGGACGACCCACAGCCGAGGCCATGGCAAGCAACAAACTTTCACCATAAAAAACCATATTCATAACTGGAAAGCGAATCCAGACTAATGTTTTGTCTATTTTGATCGTCGATGAAACAAAATCCGGGGTCCAAGTAGAAATAGCAACATAATGATAAAAAATCTAAAAAATCGCCCAAGGACCCCCATTGATGACTTTCTCTCTATTTTCTCTTTCAAATTTTACCATGAAAAAGCAGTTATCCACATCCATGAGATCAAAACCTCCTCCTAACTGCCATAGAACAGTTAGCTTATGTTCCATAATCTTGTAACCAAGATTCTTCCCTAAGACTTTAACAATCAACACCTCTTTACACGGGTTGCACAACTCCTTGAACATTGTCTCATCAATATGAAACTTAGGAAGAAGTCTATTCCCATTCTCCAGTTCAACTTTCACCAAACCCTTGGCCAGAAAATCACTTTTCTCCCTCGAGAGAGGATCAACTTTATTCCTCATTAACTTGTCTCTGAATGAGATAGCTGGAACGCCACTACCTCCATCGGATGGCTTTGCCGGTGGTGGCAATAGACTTTTTTGCGCAGAGAAAACTAGACCCTCCATGATATTAGATTCCTACTTTCTCTCAAAGAGCTAATTTGTCTAATGCTTCAAATATATTCCTTAAAAAAAAAATGCTTCAAATATATATCGATCAATAAAAGGCACGTTGCTTCTTGAGGAAATAACGTGTGGCATATATAAAGTTCGTAAAAGATATACAAGGTATGCGAGATTTATTTTAAATAGAAAATTAGGAAAACGATAAGGATAATTGAAGATTAAGGTAATAAACTATAAATCAATGTTGTTAAAGATAAACCAGACAACAAATCCAAAGAAATGAATTAGTTCAGGTTCAATCGATTCAATTAGCTAGATTGGATGGTCTGACCGGATGACATATATATAATTATAATTAATTATATATACTACCAAATGCAACTTTTCTCATAAGTTATAACATGAACTACTAATAAAAATATTCATAATAAAATACAAAAGATTAAAGTTTTATAAACACAACTCAAAATCAAATATCAAATATAAGGTCACAACTTGCAATTGTAACTCAAAAGATAATATTTATATTAAGCTCATTATTACAAGTGATACCAATGGTTTAGTGGTAGGATTGTTCACTATCACGATACAAACTTGGGTTTGATTCTCATTTAATGCATTTTGGGATTAATAAATTTTATAAATAAAAAAAAAAGGATTAGACCCAGGTTAAAGCAGTCAAACCTGATTTTAGACTGGTTTAACCCGGTCTAACCATACAAACTTTTAAATGAGTTAACCAAGACCAATCATGAGGCTAGTTCATGATTTTTCTGGTTTGAGAGGCAGATCCGCCCTGATTTTAACAACATTGCTATAAATATTTATATTAGGAATTGATATAATTATAAAAGTGAAAATAAGAGTGTAAGAGATATTACCTTGTAAACCTATATATTAGATTTGTTTTCAGAATTTATTTTATTCTACTCATCTGTGAATGGGAATATGTTGAGACAAACTTCGTTAAACTCAACATGTTTTATTTATGACGTTTTCTTTCTAATCGTATTTATGTGTATTTGCGTAAAAAGTGTAGGATATTTTTTGTAACAAGATGGAAAGGGATGTATAATTCCTCAACAAAATTGAGGAAGAAAATGTGATATTTTTCAACAAAAGTATATGATATGTACTTGTTTAAGGGTGTTTTTGTTTATGCTAATCCCGACAACAAATATGTGTGAATATCAGTTGAATGTAAGTTATTGAGTTATGTGATAATCTCGCTTTCAAAGAACTTTGGCAAAAGGAACAAGTATTAAAAATGCTATGAAATAAAATAATAAAAGATTACCATAAAGTTTGAAAGTAAATAAGCAAGAACTTAAAGAAAGGCAATGAAGATACAAGAAACTTAAAGGTTTGCAAGAAAGTTGGCAAGAAAGTGAAAGTGCTTGAATTTAAAAGAGCAAGAAACTAAATGTGCAAAAATAAATAAATAAAGAACTGAAATTCAAAGGAAAATGAAAGATGTTGCATTATATTAAATCTGACTCAAATGAAAAGGGAAGGCATACTTGATGCACTAATCTGTTAATCTAAGTGAGTGAGATATTTAGGATCTTTGATCAAGAAACCAACCCCTATTACATCGAGAATACTAATATTTATAGGCAAAATAAAAAAAACTGCCTCTTAATAATTAATATTAAGGCAACTGTGAGGCATTTAAGCCACTTCACGATTTAGCCATCTCGACTGCATTAGGATTTTGGTAACTACTATTATATGCCATCTCGACCGCTTCACGATTTTGCTTCCACAATTAATTATTGATTTTGCTCTGTTAGATTGACTCGTCAAATGCTATAGATTTCTTCTTTCCAAGGCAATTTAGAAAACAATATTTTCTAAGGCTGTGTTTGGGAGGATGAAGTGGACTGATTAGTGATGGAGTGAGGTGATTAAAAAGTATTAACCCATTGTTTAAGAGTTTATTAAGTAATGGAATGGGGTGGTTTAGGATGGTAACCCAAATCACTCCATCCCACCCAAACGGGATCTCCCGACCTCACTAATCACTCCTCTCCTTCTCCTTCAAAACTCCCAAACTTAGCCTAAGAGCTAATGTCGAAATAGCTCATTAAAACTACTAATCTATTATCTTCATCGAAATTGATTATTGACTTCCTTTTCCTGTCAAAATGGAACTTGTATTTTTACACCTAACAGATGCCCCCAAAATTTCTCTCTTGCATATTCTATATTCGATATTCTATCAATACTCGCGTATCATGTACTCAAAGAAATTCGCTGAACAATCAAGAATCACTCTTGAAATTTTCAAAATTTCAAAGTCTTTTCAATGAGTTTCTTGAGGCCAACTACTAATGATGTCATCACTTGAGACATTAATTAGTCGCTTTTGAGATTATAGGGATTGAGGCATTATGATTAACTCTATATCTTGAAACGGCTTTTCAAATCATTTTAAATTTAAATACTTTTCCACATTCTCATTTTTCACCTTTACTTTCTTTTCTGCATTCTCCAAGCTTCTTTTGTTCTCATACTTGAAAGAATCTCTCATGGCTTCCGCTTCAAAATCAACCTTTGAAATGGAAATATCAATGACACCAAGGAAGCAGCCCATTGTTTCTGATCCCATTATGGATAACTCTGAGCTATGGCAAGAAGCTAAGGTAATAATCCCCATTACTAATGTTCTTAATCCTGAAAAGTTGCACCTTTTCGCATTCTTGGGTCCAATCTTGCCCAGGATTTCTATTCCCAAAGAAATTTTTGATTTCTTCCCTTGTAAAACCAAAATTGAAGCTATTTTAGGTTCTTATGTGGTAATTGTTGCCACCTTTTTAACTGGTAATCATTGAAAGGGCTGTATATCTAATTCGATTGAAGAATTTGGAATTCTCAAGGCTTTTTCTATAAATGGTCATGCTAGCAAAGCTCCTTCCATTAAGCAGGTGGATTGGTACCCTCCTCTTAGTGGTTGGATAAAATGCAACACTGATGGGGCTGCTAGAGATGCACTAGATCATGCTGCTTGTGGTGGTCTTTTTAGAGGTTTTAGAGGTGAAATTCTGGGTTGTTTTGCAAATTATATTGGGATTTCCTTCTCTTTATATGCTAAATTTTCTACAGCTATGATTCCTATAGAGATTGCTTTTAAGAAAGGGTGGCATAACCTTTAGCTTGTATGTGACTCAATGCTAGTTGTTTCAGCTTGATCCTCGGATCAGATTATTCCTTGGCCTCTAAGAAATAGATGGAGAAATTTGTTTGTTCTTTTGTAGCCAAATGCAATTTAAAGTCTCTCATATTTTTAGAGAAGAAAATAATTATGGTGATAAATTAGCAAATTATGGAATCTCTAATCATGGTTTTATTTGGTGGGATTTAATTCCTATTTTATTAGAGAATACTTTTTCCATAATAGGTTAGGTCTTCCTAGTTTTAGATTTAAATTATTATTGTATTCTTTCATGGGTTTTGGCTTTAGTCCCCCTATCTTTATGTATTTTTTCTCCTCATTTTATGAATAATTAATGGTGTGCTGCAGATGATTGGTAAGAGTTAGGATGCCAACCTAGTTGGGATGCTTTCTCCTATTGTGAGGCTTTTGCATGTTATATTTGCTTAAAAAAAAAGTTTCTTATGAATCTATCCCTATCAGCTATTTCTCCAAAGCTGAAAGAATTTTCTGAACTCCTCATTCTCAACAAACTCCTCGAAACATTCTATGGCTTGATAGAGTTCAAAAAGAAAAAAAAAAGAGTTTTCTGAAAACAAATTGGTATCTTTGAATTCATTCAACTATCTCGTTACCAAATTAACCTAGAAAATTCAATGCTAGGGGATTTTTTTTCTTTTGGACTAGAACCGCTAACAATTTTCATTTCCCCTATGGCATGATAGGGATAACACTCTGATGTTGCTCAAAATACCACAATTGATATTACCATCAGATTCCCTCTTTCTTTGGGAGGATTTGTTAATCACCACAATCAACAAACTGGACCAATATATGTTGTCGAACACGTAGTTCTACTTACCTTCTGGCTATGTGCATATGTCTTTTGTAACACCCCATTTATTTTAAAAGTTTTCTAATATTAATTAAACAGTATTTATGTGTTTGTATTTTATTAGTGGGTCTAGAGAGTGAAACAAAATAAACTGAGGGCGTAGTCAAGCTCTACGTTATCGTAGGAAGCTACGGTTAAATTTTTGGTCAAAAACTTAGATGGAGCCCGGTCTGCATTTTTCACTGACAGTAGTGTTTTACTACTATAAAGACCTAATTTTAACCCGTGAACGAGATAATAATCACGTTTCCTACCTTTTTGCTAAAATTGGTTCTTGACGTTAAAAAGCGGAATAATAATAAACTATTCGGACGAAATCTTCAATCGGATGACGAACGGAGCCGAAGAGCGATTTAATGGGACCCGCTAACGGATAAACTTGATGTCACATCAAGTCACATTACTTAGGAATGTGTGCCAGTGTCATGATGGTTTTCAGAAAATATCTGGACGCGAAATGACCCAAATACCCCTGACTTTCATGGAAATTAACATAAAACTTATGGTGAAATGACACAATTGCCCTTAAGTGAATTTTTAACCTCCTTGTCTCTCCTTTCCCTCTTCCTCACTCCTCCCTCCTCCATCTTTCTCTCCTTCACTTCTTTCTTCTTCTTCATCATTTCTCTCCATTTTCTCTTCATTTTCTTAAGAGATTTCAAGAACTTTGAGAAGCAAAGTTGATCACCTCATCCATCTTCATCATCTAGAAGGTATAGATTTCACTCTTGAGCTCTCAATCTTCATCTTTCCCCATTAAATTCTATGGTTTCAAGTTTAAGATCCAAACTTCAAAAACCTCTAGAAAATTGTAGAAAAATCCTTTTAATGCCAAACCAATTTCTATGATCTAGTTTCATCCTCTTCTATCACTATCCAAGAGCACGAAATCAAATAATCTTCCTAGCCTATTTAACTTGGAGAGGCCGAACCTAGGTCTATTTTGGGGGAATGGGTTTTTGTTCAATTTGTGTGAAATGATTCTTGATTTCACTTATTTCATTCCATGATCATGTAATCCAAGTTAATAGGAAACCAAATCAAGCTCTCACCTATTTTTAATGGTGATGGCCGAAACCCTATGGTGAGAAAAGCTTGAGTTTTGCTTCAAGTTTTTGAGTAAAAAGACTTACTCTAGTGTTGTGCATGCTTAAGTATCATTAATCTAAGAGTTGGTAGAATTGTAACATCCCTAGCCTATTTAAATAAATAGGGGAAACACCTTAGTCATGAGTCATGAGGATTAGGGAATTTTTGGTTGAACTATATTGATTTCTGGTTGTGTTTTGTTGCAAAGGATCGGACAGTGTTCGAATGTTCGACAGCGCACCCAATTGAAAGTTTCCGAGCCGTAGTCGGTGCTGCACCAGAAACATTACTAGGTGAGGAGAAAGGATTGCTTTCGTCGGGAAGGCAAGTTTAGTATAGAATATATACAAGTGTAGGGGAACCTTAAACTCTACTAGAGGTTGAGCCCTGGACAAGGAGCCTGGACCCTAGGTGTAGGTAGTTTTGGACTATCACCACTAATATGATAATCTAGATGATGTGACTGATTGAGATTGATATGTTGAACTGTTTATGTGCTTACCTGTTGATCTGTTATGTTGAACTGCCAGTGTGATTAGCTGTTTGTCTGTTATCGTGATGATATCTGTATTTGCTTAATTATTTTTGTGATATTTTATTATTTTGACTGGCTGGATGGTTGTTGATGAGAGTATGGTGAGTTGTGAGGTTGTTCGGGTTGATACCGTCGTGGTCCTGACCATGGTCCTGTGGCTCGTAGACGCGAGGCGTCGTGATATTGATGATGATGTTGATGTTGATGTGGATACAATGCATCGTGGTCGTGGTCGAGTGATTTAGGTCTGAGGTCCCAGTATCAACCTGCGATAGATGTTCGTTGCATATCATAGCATTTCATACCACAGCATATTTGTTCCAAAGTGGGATGTCCAATTGGAGACGTGATGTCTTGAATCCTGAGGCAGGATGTCCAATGGGGGAGGTGATGTTTTTTTAATCCTTACGAGGATGTCCAGTTGGGGACGTGATATTATCCCGACGAGGATGTCCAACTGGGGACGTGATGTATCGGACGACATGCATATAGGGAAGTCAGCATGTACATAGGGACTAGTATCCCTCGTATAGGTTTGATCTGAGAGATTGAAATTTGAGATGGCTGTGTTGTATGACTCAATTGATGGGTGTTGGTGTGTTGTTTGTTTTCCATATGTGTGTGCTGCATGTATATATATTCTGTACTGATGCCCTTCTCCCATATTTGATGATGCATGTTTCTTATCTCCCTGTATTTTCTCTATGTGTTCTTTTATTTTATGGGAAGACACCATGGAGGAACCAATTGCTGAAGAACTGGATGACACTCCTTATGATCCTATTGCCGGTGGACGAGCCCAGGACCCTAGCCCCGAGAGGTTGGGAAGTGATCGTGGTTAGTCGGAGAGTTGTTTCTCGGCTTTTTTTTTTATATTTTGCTTATTGTCTGTTTTATGCACTCCGTATGTATACACTAATACTGTAGCTCTACTGACGGGGTAACCGATGCATGTATGTATACTTTACGTCTAAACTGTGTTACTCTAATATGTGTGTGCTTTGGCATAGCCTTAATGTGATTTCGATTTCGCGTTTTAATCATTCCGCTAAGTTTCGTCTTAATAAAGCGCGCTCACGTTTATAATATGGTTTAACGCTTAGTTAAATATCTTAGGTTCTTCAATGGGACGGCTCGTCATCTCATTTAGTGTTATCAGAGCAGTTCGATTCTAATATCGGACTATGAGGTCTAGGAAGTGCACTGACTCGATAGTCGGGTGCCGACTTTAGTTAGAAAATGGGTAGAGCGTCCGATGCGCAAGTTATCGAGTGTGATAACTGTTTTGTTCATAAGATGTACGATATATATATCAGTTGATTAATATTGTATGTTGCTTCCTTCTTCTTAGACAAACCTTCTGGCTCGCGAGGCGAGCATCTGATCGAGAGGCGAGCACCATGTTTTCGCCTTTTCCCTTGTTTTCTTCATTTTCCTAGCCTTTTCTAGCTGAAAAACTAGATAAGCCATAGGCTTATCATATGAAGGATTCTGCTCAGGCACCGAATGTCATCTATTTCCGTTGTGGCAAGTGGGGCCACTATGCCAACGAGTGTCGACCAGGGGGTATTGGCAAAAGAATTCAAGATGCGGGGACAAAGCAAACCGTGGTGGGCCAGCAGGACAGGCCACAGACGATGGGAAAAATGTTCGCCGTGAGAGGATCTGAAGCTTCTCGATGTCCCGATCTGATAAAAGGTAAGTGCCTAGTTGCAGGGGGACTCTTATCTGTTTTATTTGATTCGGGGGTTACACATTCCTTTATTTCGTTAGCGTGAATGGATCATTTGAATTTGTCTGTTTCAGCCTTACCATATGATTTGACTATTTCTACACCTACGGGTGATTCCCTGACAACCCTATTTGTATGTTTAAAATGCCCGGTCGTTTTAGAGAACCGATCTTTTCTTGTAGACCTAGTCTGTCTGCCTACGCAGCAGATTGATGTTATCCTAGGCATGAACTGGCTTTCGACCAACCATGAGGTACTACACTGTTCAAATAAAACCCTATGCTTTTCCAAGCAATCTGGATCATTGCTTGCCAGTGATGGTGTGTCGGGAGATGTACAATTAGGAGAGTGCATGGTGCTGTTTACTTTGGAAGCCAGGGAGACTCCAAGTCTAGACACTTTGCCGGTAGTGCATGAGTTCCCAGATGTTTTCCCGGATGACGTGCCAGGATTGCCACCTAAGAGGGAGGTAGAGTTTGCAATCGATCTTGTACCTGGAGCCGGACAGATTTCGATAGCATCCTAGCGAATGTCCATAACAGAGTTGGCAGAGATGAAAAAGCAATTGGACGACATGCTGAAGAAGCAGTTTATAAGACCAAGTGTTTTCCCGTGGGGAGCACCTGTGTTGTTCGTCAAGAAGAAGGACGGTAGTTCAAGGTTGCGTGTGGACTACCAACAGCTCAAAAAGGTGACGATCAAGAATAAATGCCCATTGCCAAGGATTGACGATCTTATGGACCAGTTGAGGGGAGCAACGGTATTCTTTAAGATTGATCTGAGATCCGGTTATCATCAGATAAGGGTGAAGGAAGATGATATACCAAAGACGGCTTTCAGGAGTCGGTACGGGCACTACGAGTATCCAGTTATGCCTTTTGGTGTGACTATTGCTCCTGCAATGTTCATGGACTATATGAATAGAATCTTCATACCGTTCCTTGATAAGTTTGTCGTTGTTTTTATCGATGACATCAATATCTACTCCTTAGACAAGGAAGAGCATCAAGAGCATTTGAGGGTTGTACTTCAAGTTCTTAAGGACAGATAACTTTATGCCAAGTTGTCGAAGTACGAATTCTGGCTGGAGGAGGTACAATTCCTTGGACATGTGATCGACAAAGATGGTTTAGCAGTAGATCATGTAAAAGTAGAAGTTGTGGTTAAGTGGGAAAGCCCTAAGATTGTAAGTGAAATTAGAAGTTTTCTCGGGCTAGCAGGATACTACAGGAGGTTTGTCGAGGGATTCTCGAAGATTGCGTTACCTCCGACGCAATTAACAAGGAAAGGAAAAGCGTATGAATGGACAGAAGAGTGTGAGGCTAGTTTCCAAGAGCTAAAAAGGAGGCTAACTACATCTCCAGTACTAGTCTTGCCAGATCCATCAACATCGTTCGATGTGTACTGTGACGCATTGTATCACGGTTTGGGTTGCGTACTCATGCAAGAGAGGAAAGTGGCAGCCTATGCGTCCAGACAGCTGAAAGTGCATGAACGGAATTACCCAACCCATGACCTAGAGTTGGCTGCAATAGTGCTTGCATTGAAGATATGGAGACACCCTCTCTACGGCGCTAAATTCAGTGTGTTTAGCGACCATAAAAGTTTGAAGTATCTGTTCGACCAAAAGGAGTTGAACAAGCGGCAGAGGAGATGGATGGAATTCATAGAGGAGATGGATGGAATTCATAAAGCATTATGAATTTGATCTACAGTACCACCCAGGAAAGGCCAACGTGGTAGCAGATGCATTGAGTCGGAAATCTTTGATGAGAGCTAAAAAGGAGGCTAACTACATCTCTGGTACTAGTCTTTCCAGATCCATCAACATCGTTCGATGTGTACTGTGACGCATCGTATCAAGGTTTGGGTTGCGTACTCATGCAAGAGAGGAAAATGGTAGCCTATGCTTCCACATAGCTCAAAGTGCATGAACGGAATTACCTAACCCATGACTTAGATTTGGCTGCAATAGTGTTTGCATTGAAGATATGGAGACACTATCTTTATGGCGCTAAATTCAGTGTGTTTAGCGACCATAAAAATTTGAAGTATCTATTCAACCAAAAGGAGTTGAACATGCGGTAGAGGAGATGGATGGAATTCATAAAGGATTATGAATTTGATTTACAGTACCACCCAAGAAAGGCCAACGTGGTAGTAGATGCATTGAGTCGGAAATCTCCGCATATGTCCGCTATGATGGTGAAAGAACTGAAACTGCTGGAACAGTTCAGGAATCTGAATCTAAACGTGGAGTTATCCAGAGATAAGATAAGTTTAGGAATGGTCATTATCATTAGTGATTTTCTGAACTTGATCTGGAAAAAGCAAGGAAAAGATCAATACCTACAGGAAAGGAACCAGATGGTAGAAGAAGGAATGACTTCAGAGTTCAAGAAAGGTGCTGATGGAATCCTGAAGTTTGGAGACAGTATATTAGTGCCTAAGGATAGCGAAGTTAGGAACATGATCTTGGAAGAGGCATATAAGAGTAAGCTAAGTTTTCATCCCGGATCTACAAAGATGTTCCAGGTCCTAAAGGGAATGTTTTGGTGGCCTGAGATGAAGAAAGAAGTAGCGAAGTATGTCCAATCCTGTCTGGTGTGTCAAAAGGCAAAGATTGAACACCAGAAACTAGCAGGGTTATTGCAATCACTGGACGTCCCATAATGGAAATGGGATAACATTGCAATGGATTTTGTTTTCGGACTACCAAGGATGCAAAAGAGGTGCGATGCAATTCGGGTAATCGTTGACAGGCTTACGAAATATGCTCATTTCTTGCCGATCAACCAGAGGTATGCTTTGGAAATATTAACCCAGATTTACATCAAGGAAGTGGTAAGATTGCATGGAGTGCCTTTGAGTATAATTTCGGACAGGGATCTGAGATTTACTTCCAGGTTTTGGCAGAGTTAAAACAGTGCTTTGGGAACCAAGCTAAGGGTGAGTTCAGCCTATCATCCACAGACGGATGGTCAGTCTGAAAAAACGATTCAATCTTTGGAGGATCTTTAAAGAGCGTGTGTTTTAAAAAACATAGGAAGTTAGAACGAATTCCTTCCACTGATTGAATTCATGTACAACAATAGTTTCCACTCGAGTATTGGCATGGCGCCATACGAGGCACTGTATGGGCAAAAGTACAAAACACCGCTCTTTGGTATGAAACCGGGGAGAATCAGTTGATAGGCCAAAAAATAGTGCAGCAAACAACAGTACAAGTTAAGAAAATTCGGGAAAGGATGAAAGTCGCATGGGATCGAAAAAAGAGCTACAGTGACAAGAAGAGAAGACCTTTGGAGTTCCAGGAAGGCGATCATGTCGTTATGAAATTCACTCCAAGAATTGTAATCGGCAGGGCAATCAAATCCAGAAATCTTACACCTAGATTCATTGGACCATTTCAAATTCTTCCCCGAATTGGTTTAGTTGCCTACCAAATTGCTTTACCTCCCAACCTATTCGATATTCATAATGTATTCCATGTATCCCAACTCAGAAAATACCATCCTGATCCATCACATGTGATAGAGCATGAATCAATATAGATAAGGGAGAACTTGGAATATGAAGCACTGCCTGTATGAATTGAGGACAAGAGGGTGAAAGAACTCCGCGGGAAGCAGATTAATTATATGGGATGCTACGACAAGGGATGCCACCTGGGAACATGAAGAGGATATGCAGCAGTGATATCTACATTTATTCTAAGGTGCATCGAATTTCGAGGACGAAATTCTTTTTAAGGGGGGTAGTAATATAACAACCCGTTTTTTTTAAAAGTTTTCTAATATTAATTAAATAGTATTTATGTGTTTGTATTTTATTAGAGGGTCTAGAGAGTGAAATAAAATAAACTGAGGGCGTAGTCAAGCTCTACGCTATCGTAGGAAGCTGCGGTTAAATTTTGGGTCAAAAACTCAGACGGAGCCCGTTCTGCATTTTTCACTGACAGTAGTGTTTTACAACTATAAAGACCTAATTTTGACCCGCGAATGAGACAGTCAGTCATATAATCACGTTTCCTACCTTTTTGCTAAATTTGGTTCTTGATGTTAAAAAGCGGAATAATAATAAACTATTCGGACGAAATCTTCAATCGGGTGACGAACGGAGCCGAATAGCGATTTAACGGGACCCGCTAACGAATAAAATTGATGTCACATCAATTTACATGACCTAGGAATGCATGCCAACCAAAATACCCCTGACTTTCATAGAAATTACTATAAAACCAATGGTGAAATGACACAATTGTCCTTAAGTGAATTTTTAATCTCCTTATCTCTCCTTTCCCTCTTTCTCACGCCTCCCTCCTCCATCTTTCTCTCCTTTACCTCTTTGTTCTTCTTCTTCACCATTTCTCTCCATTTTCTCTTCATTTTCTTAAGAGATTTCAAGAACTTTGAGAAGCAAAGTTGATCACCTCATCCATCTTCATCATCTAGGAGGTGTAGATTTCACTCTTGAGCTCTCAATCTTCATCTTGCCCCATTAAATTCTATGGTTTCAAGTTTAAGATCCAAACTTCAAAAATCTCTAGAAAATTGTAGAAAAATCCTTTTAATGCCAAACCAATTTCTATGATCTAGTTTCATCCTCTTCTATCACTATCCAAGAGCATGAAATTAAATAATCTTCCTAGACTATTTAAATTGGAGAGGCCAAACCTAGGTCTATTTTGGGGGAAAATGGGTTTTTGTTCAATTTGTGTGAAATGATTCTTGATTTCACTTATTTCATTCCATGATCATGTAATCCAAGTGATTAGGAAACCAAATCAAGCTCTCACCTATTTTTAATGGTGATGGCCGAAACCCTATGGTGAGAAAAGCTTGAGTTTTGCTTCAAGTTTTTGAGTAAAAAGACTTACTCTAGTGTTGTGCATGCTTAAGGATCATTGATCCAAGAGTTGGTAGAATTTCAACATCCCTAGCCTATTTAAATAAATAGGGGCAGCACCTTAGTCATGAGGATTAGGGAATTTTTGGTTGAACTATACTGATTTCTGGTTGTGTTTTGTTGTAAAGGATCGAGTAGTGTTCGAACGTTCGACAACGCACCCGATTGACAGTTGCCGAGCCGCAGTCAAAGCTGTACCAGGAACATTACTAAGGCGGGGAGAAAGAACTGCTTTCGTCGGAAAGGCAAGCTCAGTATAGAATGTATACATGTGTAGCGGAACCTTAAACCCTACTAGAGGTTGAGCCCTAGACAAGGTACCGAGACCCTAGGTGTAGGTACTTTTGGGCTATCACCACTAAGATGATAATCTAGATGATGTGATTGATTGAGGTTGATCTGTTGAACTGTTTATGTGCTTACCTGTTGATCTATTATGTTGAACTGCCTATGTAATTAGCTGTTTGTCTGTCATCATGATGATATCTGTATTGGCTTAATTACTGTTGTGATATTTTATTATTGTGATTGGTTGGATGGTTGTTGATGAGAGTATGGTGAGTTGTGATGTTGTTCGGGTTGATACCGTCGTGGGACTGACCATGGAGCTGTGGCTCGTAGACGCGAGGCGTCGTGATGTTGATGTGGATGCAGTGCATCGTGGTCGTGGCCGAGTGATTTAGGTGTGAGGTCCCAGTATTAACGTGCGATGGATGTTTGTTGCATATCATAGCATTTCATACCACAACATATTTGTCCCAAAGGGGATGTCCAATTGGGGACGTGATGTTTTTAATCCCGAGGCTGGATGTCCAATGGGGGACGTGATGTATTTTTAATCCTTAGGAGGATGTCCAATTGGGGACGTGATATTATCCCGACGGGAATGTCCAACTAGAGACGTGATGTATCGGCCGACATGCATATAGGGAAGCCAGCATGTACATAGGGACTAGTATCCCTCGTATAGGTTTGATCTGAGAAATTGAAATTTGAGATGGTTGTGCTGTATGACTCAAGGGATGGGTGTTGGTGTGTTGTTTGTTTTCCATATATGTGTGCTACATGTATATATATGTTGTACTGATGCGCATCTCCCATATTTGATGATGCATGTTTCTTATCTCCCTGTATTTTCTTTATGTGTTCTTTTATTTTATGGGAAGACACCATGGAAGAACCAATTGCTGACGAACTGGATGGCACTCCTTATGAGCCCGATGTTGGTGGATGAGCCCAGGACCCTAGCCCCGAGAGGTTGGGAAGTGATCGTGGTTAGCCGGAGAGTTATCTCTCGGCCTTTTTTTATATTTTGCTTATCATCTATGTTATACACTCCGTATGTATACACTAATACTGTAGCCCTACTGACAGGGTAACCGATGCATTTATGTATACTTTACGTTTAAACTGTGTTACTCTGATATGTGCGTGCTTTGACATAGCCTTAATATGATTTCGTTTTAGCGTTTTAATCTTTCCGCTGCGTTTCGTCTTAATAAAGCGCGCTAACGTTTATAATAGGGTTTAAGGCTTAGTTAAATATCTTAGGTTCTTCAATGGGACGACGGGTCGTCTCATTTTTGGCACCAAATAAGTCCAGTCGTCCAAGTCTTTCATTCCTTTAGCTAATCTATTACATGAAGGTAGAAAACTTGCTTTAAGCCAATAAAGTTTTGTTAACCTTTATAACTGTGTTGGGGACATTGTCAACCACTTTAGAGCTCAAAAGTGAAAACCAATTCTTGTGGTGCAATATGGCTTCTTTAGCTTTGGCTGATTGGCATTCTTTATGGCTACCTGGCTGACGATTATCCATCCAACATGTCAAAGAGCAATGCTGGCATACGTTTGACTTATTTTCACTTCCATCGAAATTATAAAAGCAATCACACTGAACACTTCACGCACTTTTTCTCTATTTACCATTCCATTACTTTCAACATTAGGGTCATCAAATATGCTCCTTTTGTTGACCGATTTAACGGCCCTGACTAGTTCACTAGAGATGGCTTTTCTAGTAGAGACCTCAATGTTCTTGCTAAACTTGCTTATGTCAGGACAACGGTAAATAAGGTGGACCTTTCCATTCAGCCAACTTGAATGTTCAACATTGCCACCCCGTCTGACAGAGCACTTTTGCCACAAAAGTTTGTGACAACCATGTTCGTTGGTATTAGATAGGGCAAATGCTCCTTTACCCTACTTCTTAAACATTGCCCTGGGGATTAAGTTTATTGTTGCTCCCCCATCAATTAGTACTTTATTGATAGGCTTGCCTTCCAACAAAGCTTTCACATGCAATGGGCGTAAGTGAGCCCTCTAGTCTTCTGCCGACTGCTCAAATTCAGCCGAGTTTTCAAATACTGTAATAATGTTTTCCTCCAAGAATAACCAATTTTCTCATAGATCATCAAGATCTTCCTCATTGTCTCCTGGATATTCAACCTCATGATGAGTGATGAACCTGATAATCAGTAGGTAGTATTGAGATCAAGTTGACATTTATGGCCTTAGCTATAATGTTTTTATCACACAACTTGTCTTCATCATCTTCAAGATAGTCGAGCTTTTGCTGATCTTTGTCTGTGGGGTTCTTCGTATTGGTGTAAGCCTTAGTGGCCAATCTATTTTTAGATTTACATTTGTATCATGACTATGATTTATATTATTTATAATAGGAGGCATTTTAGTTTATTATGTTATCCCTTTTATACATAATAAAGTCCTTAGAATAGTAAGTTCAGTTTAATAGAACATCTATGGTGACTTGATCATGAGACCCTATTGAATATTAGAAGACTATTCTTAAATTATCCTTAGTCAAGTATTATTGTTATTTAGGACAACAATAATACATCGAAACTATTATGTGAATAGACTGATAACCACATCTCATGCGTTATGGATATGAGATATCAAGTCTTCACATAGGTATAAATATTAGAGTAATATTTATACAGAATTGACCCACTATGAGAACGCTGCATAGTTATGTAAGTGTCATAAGCGTTTCTCTTGGCAACCATGGTAAAGTAGTCTTCGAATTGAACTCACCAGGATTCCTACATGTGGAGTTGTAGGCTTTAATGCTATGAAACGTCATCCTATTAGGTTTGCAATGAATCATGA
The DNA here is from genome assembly GCA_039655645.1 of Ammopiptanthus mongolicus. Lineage (NCBI taxonomy): Eukaryota > Viridiplantae > Streptophyta > Magnoliopsida > Fabales > Fabaceae > Ammopiptanthus > Ammopiptanthus mongolicus. The sequence goes on from CM077343.1 coordinate 21,048,208, forward strand.
TAAGGTATGTGAGTTATCTATATAGGATTTGTCCCTCCTACATAACATGAGTAATGTCACGGGCCTCTCGATAGAGTGAAACTTAAAAATGCATGGTCATACTGAAATGTGCCAATATGAAATATTGGGTCCGTTTGTGGTTACACGTCTACTCGAAGACCGAGGAACAAATAATTAGACTTAACATTGATGGCATATTTATGCATTGTGTTCAATTATGACATATGGACAAAAGGACATTTACTATACGGTAATTTGGTTGCACCAAGGTTTAAATTGAATTATCGTTTTTCTCATAAATTGGATAATAACGATGCATTGCTATGCCTCTCACTGTTTATAATATTTGATATTATAATTAATATTTGATATTATTATCATATTTAATATTTAATATTATTGCCAATTTAGTGTGAACCTATAGGGTCAAACGCATAGAGTAAGTAGTTGGAGAGGAATTGATTTATTAAATATGATTTAATAATAATTCCATTTTGGCTTGTAGTGTACAAGCCCATCAAGGTTGTGGCAAGTAGAGTGAATGGGGCGCTACAACTTAAATATTTAGCTCGCCTCCCTCACCGATAGACGTATGTGATACACTTGTTTATGAGACACACTTCACACTTTACCTCACACCAACCCTGTAGCCGTTAGCTAGCACAAGACGCATTGCTTCGACGGACGTTTGCTTGCATGGACTGAATAGAGGAGCTGTCCCTTCGCAGTACTGGTGATTTGAAAAGTACACTACAGAGCTAAACACAATAGCCCTTACGTGATTTATGTTTTGTAATGTGCTATCCATAGGTATGGTTTTCTTCCGCCTTGAGATTTTAAAAGAGGATTATTGTAACATCCCGATTTTCATACTTTTTAATATCAGTAAATTATATAATTGAGTTTATATTTTTATCTGAGGTTTAGGAAGTGAATTTAAATAATCTAAGACCACATTCACGCTCTACGCTATCGTAGGGAGTTATGGTTAAATTTTGGGTCGAAAACTCAGATGGAGCCCGGTGTGCGTTTTTCACTAAGAGTATGATTTTAATGATCAGACAACCTAATTTTGACTCGTTAACGAAACAGTTAGGCTTAGAATCGAATTACCTACATTTTTGATAAAATTGGTCTTTCGCACTAAAAAGCGAAATAATATAAGTTATTCAGGCGAAATCTCAAATCGGGTGACGAATAGAGCTGAATAGGGATTTACCGGGACCCCCTAACAGATAAACATGAAGTCACATCTGGTCACATCACCTAGGAAGGCATGCCAGCGTCATGATGACATTTGAAAATATCTGGACGTGAAAAGAACAAAATGTCCCTGACCTTTTTCATAATTACCATTTAACCTTATGTGAAAAGTCTATTTTGCCCCTTAAGTGAATTTTTGTGGACTTCCTTGCCCTTCCTCTTCATAACCCACGCCCCCTTCATGGAGACACTTCTCCATTTTCTTTGCTTTCTTTCTCTCCATTTCTTAAGAAATTCTCAAGGATTTTTGTGAAGCAAAGTTGACAATCTCACTCATCTTCATCCCCTAAGATGTATGAACTCTTCATTTGATCCTTCAATATTCATGTTCTTCATTGAAAAGCTTGTTTTTCATCTATGTTCAAGTTTAAGCTCAAAACTTCATAAATCTCTAGAAAATTGTAGAAAAATTGTTTTAATGTAAAACCAATTTCTATGGCCTAGTATCATCATCCTTTTTCATTATCCAAGAGCATGTAATCAAAAGATTTCCCTAGCTCATATGGGTATGAATGGCCAAAACCTATGCCTTAGGAAATGATGAGTTTTGTTTCAAAGTTTTTGAGTAAAAAGACTTGATTTAGTGTTATGTATTCTTAAGGATCATTGATCCAAGAATTAGCAATTTTTAGACATCTCTAACCTATTTTTCTAAGGGATGGCCGAACCCTATCTTGGTTGGTTGAAGGTGTTTTGGTTCAAATATTTGACAAGTCATCATAGATTATGTCTTAATCATGCTTAAGGACCATTAATCCAAGAGTTAGTAAAGTTTTAACAACTCTAGCCTATTTTTCTAAAAAGGGGCCGAACCCTAGTCATATGAATTAGAGGGGTTTTGATTGGATTGTATTAATTTCTGTTTGTGATTTGTTGTAAAGGATCGAACAGTGTTTGACTATTCGGAAGCGTGTACGGTTGACAGTTGCGGAGCTGCAGTCAGAGTTGCCCGGGGAAGCTCGCAGGGAAACTATTCAGGTGGGGAAAAGAACTACAATATCGTCCGGGAGGCAAGAATAAAATAGTTTATATTGATATGCGTAGGGTTACCTAAACCCTACTAGTGGTCGAGTAATCGATAGGTTGATTTTATGCTATGTCGAGGTCGTATGTGTGTGTTAGTATGCTTAATATGGTATATGCAATATGTATGTTGTACCTAGTAACATGCTTAGGATTACTTGATTATTTACCTATGAGTTGATATGCTTACATGAGTATTTAATACAATGAATATGATTATTGAGCCTGATTATGGTTGTTGATGATATGATGTTGTGATTACTATTGCATGAGTAGAAGTGGGCATTAATTTCTGATAAGTTGGGAGATGAACATATGGTGAGGATTTTGAGGATATTTATGTTTTAGTGCTCAACCTAGAGATTCTGTTGATGTGTTGATGTCGAGATATAAAGTTGATACCCGGTTATACCGGAGGAAGTTGGTTTTAGTTGTGTATGAGTTGTGGTTGAGACACTAAGTTGTTGATCCCGAGATGAGTCGGTGAGGTTCATGTTGCATTGTTGTTGTTCATCACTGTGTTGGCGTACGGGCGATTGATCTTGTTTGCGGGGAGATGATCGTACCCATAAGTTGTGAACGGGCGAATATCCTGACCTGGCTTGCGGGCGGGAGGATATGTCGTTACCGTAAGTTGCATTGTGGACGGGCGAATATTCCGACCTGGCCTACGGGCAGGGGAATATGTCGTACCCATGAGACGAGTTGAGCTTGTGGGCTGTTGGCTGAACCTTGCATTACGGGGGGAGGCACATATATGAATGAGACATCTTGATCGGTTGGGGATATCGCGTTGTGATTGCGTCCATATAGTCGTTAGTTGCATGAGTGTGAGAGACAGTAGCTAAGAGAGAAGAACGACTTGGGGAGATGATTGCCTGATATTGTTGTGCTGTTGTATGTTGCTACCTATATATCTTATTTTATAGTTGTTTCCCATTTTATGATGTATTGCTGTTTCTTATCCCCTTATTTCTCTATGTCGTATTTTCTTTATTCTCGATCGCACGAGAAGATCCTGTTGAGGAGTTGCCAGAGGTGATTGATGGCATACCTGTTGAACTTGATGCTGGCGGGAGGGCCTCAGATCCCAGTGCTGGGAGACTTTGAGTTGCTCTATGTAGAGGACAACCGTCTCTGAGAGATTGACTACTCTCAGTGAAGAGTAGTGTATACGGGCCCGACTACCGTATACGTTAGAGTCGTGGTTGGGTAGACAGTCTTAGTTTGTTATGGCCAGTACATGGGTTTGAGCGAAATGTATTTTTCGGATTAGGAAAGGAAGTCTGATGTATTTTACTTTATTACCATGCTTTCAGTTATATATGTTAATAGTTGCGTACTCTGAAATGGTTGGTGTGGTTGTAGGCTCTACTGATAGAGCCAGTACTTTTATATGTATGTTATATATATATATATATATATATATATATATATATATATATATATATATATATATATATATATATATATATATATATAGTTGTGGTATCAATATTGGTTGTTTTAATATTTCCGTATTTTTATTTAATTACGCTACGCTGCAACGTTAAAAAGTCGAGTTCGAATTACTAATGGGACCTTCGAGGAGAGGTTGTCTCAATTATCTCTTGTAAACCCAACACTTCGGTGTCAGATTCAAACCCATTGATTGAAGTAATGATCTCGTCTAAGTCTTTGTCTAGATTATAATCTAGGTCAAACGGTTATTCATCATATTGAATCCCAATATATCGTCAGGATCCGTGAGAGCTTTAATAACTTCATACGGTGTCAAGTCTATATCCATCCCGTGGCTTCCCTTAGGTATGGCCGTAGCTATCAATTCAACTCTATCCTAAGACTTGTTGTCAGCTTTATTTCGACATTCTCTCTATTCTTATTCTTGATGTTGGTGAGGAACTTAATTACTTCGCGTTTAATGACTCGTTCTTTGCACAAATAGGTTAAATTTTCCTCTGAGTCGGTTTTGACAACTCTCTTGCCTTTCCTTATCTTCTTCAACCTGTTTTGTTTTTCCTTATGGTCTTCTCTTGGCTGTTGATCAACTCTTGACGACGGTTTCTTTGATATTGACTCCACATCATGTGGAGTTTCTCTCCTCACGACACTCTTTAACATATTTTCACCCTGCTCTGCTGATGTCGATTTATATTCAACAATTAAACAACCTTTGTCATTTGGTTGATCTTTGATTGTTAAGTTTTCTGCTAGATTTCTGTTCCCTTCAGCCTGTCTGAACCTTTGTACCTTTGTTTTTGACTCTTGAACATAGGTCCTAGCCTTGATGGCCCTGTAATATTGCGGCCATCGTAACCTCTATGGACTTGCTTACCAAACTTGTAATCTTCATTACAGAATGGTGGATCTCTATGGACTCTGTTTGTTTGGCAACTACCCCTCTTTTGAACCGAGGATAACTCATCTTCATAGAATTCTTGATCCACTTAGCGACGACAACATTTGAAGGATGTACTTTGGTTCTGTTCACTACAAGAAAACCCGCTAATACCGACGGCTTTTTACCGACGGCCGTAAGGACGTCAGTAATTGAGGAATTTCCAACAATCTAAACCATCGGAAAATGCAAAACTAGTTTACCGACGGTTAGAGCTTTCGGTAACTTTTCAGAGGACAAGACCGTCGGTAAATCCGTCGGTAATTTTGGCACAATTAGGGGCCAAATATTCCCCCTCGATTTCCGACGGTTTAAGCCATCGGTAATGGTACTTCAATTTTACCGACGGCTAAGGCCATCGGTAAGGATTCTTCAAACTTACCAACGGCCTAAACCATCGGTAAGTGTCTTTTCCCTTTCCCGAGTTAACGGTCATATTTCATGGTTTCCGACGGCCTATACCGACGGTCGTCGGTAAGGGTTCTTCAAACTTACCGACGGTCTAAACCGTCGGTCAGTTAACGGTCACATTTAAATTTTCCGACAGCCTAGGCCGTTGGTAAGGGTATTTTAAAGTTACCGACGGCCAACCGTCGGAAATGTCCACTTAACTGAGATCGGCGCCTTCTCCCTCTCATTTCTTTCCTTCTCTCGCGACCAAGCTGCCCCTCCCCCTCCGCATCTGGTCTCCTTTCCACCGTCCCAACCATCGCCACCGTCACCATCTCCCTCTCCTCTCCTCTCCTCTGTATCAGCCACCATCGAGACCGCCACCATTCGCACCACCAGCAACCACCTCGCTGCACCACCTCTTCGTGGCCCACCACCACCACCCCGTCGGTAAGGATTCTTCAAACTTACCAACGGCCTAAACCATCGGTAAGTGTCTTTTCCCTTTCCCGAGTTAACGGTCATATTTCATGGTTTCCGACGGCCTATACCGACGGTCGTCGGTAAGGGTTCTTCAAACTTACCGACGGTCTAAACCGTCAGTCAGTTAACGGTCACATTTAAATTTTCCGACAGCCTAGGCCGTTGGTAAGGGTATTTTAAAGTTACCGACGGCCAACCGTCGGAAATGTCCACTTAACTGAGATCGGCGCCTTCTCCCTCTCATTTCTTTCCTTCTCTCGCGACCAAGCTGCCCCTCCCCCTCCGCATCTGGTCTCCTTTCCACCGTCCCAACCATCGCCACCGTCACCATCTCCCTCTCCTCTCCTCTTCTCTGTATCAGCCACCATCGAGACCGCCACCATCCGCACCACCAGCAACCACCTCGCTGCACCACCTCTTCGTGGCCCACCACCACCAACCGCACCACTGTAAGTCCCTCAATCCCTCTGAACTCTCATCTCTTCACCGCCGCCACCGTAAGACTGCCGCCACCACCAACCATCGCGAGTCTGCCTTCTCCATTCAACCATCGAGGGCCCTCCCTCTCTGCTACCTCCCTGTCAGACTTCTCCCCTTCGCGTCTGGTCAGTCATTTCAGAATCCCCCATTGGATTGTATTGTTTTTCTTTGCATTAGTATATTGTTGTTGAACATGTATTATGCTTCTGAAATTGTAGTTGCTGAACATGTATTATGTTGTTGAAATTGTAATGTCAAACTGCGTATTACTGATGAAATTTTATGTTCTTCTGTGTAGGGCTTAGGTTGAATTGAAATTTAGGCTGTTTTTTTATTTGTTCTAATTCCCTAATTTTATTTTAAATTATTTTATTTGTTCTAATTCCATAATTTTATTTCACGATGTTCCATTAGCCTTGGTTCACCTGGGGACAGCTCGATGACAATGAGAGGCGGAGTTTCTTTGACGCTTATAGAGTAAGATTTAATTTTCAATTTACTTAATATGTTTTGACTTATTATTTCATATAAATTATTAATATAATAAATTACTATTTATGTATTTCTAATGCAGACAAAAGTTGCTTGGAGAGCCGAGCATGAAGCATTTGTTGAGAGGAACTTTCATATGAAGGTCTCCCATCACCTATCCGATATGCTCAGGTAAGCTCGCTTGAGGGGCGAGCGACCCTCATGGATGGGAGATGCAATCTCGGATGCCCTATGCCGCCACTGGGCTACTGCTGATTTCCAGAAAAAATCAGCCCAAGCAATGAAAAATAGGGCATCAGAGAAGGTGAGAGCCTGCACATAGGAGGTTCCATCTGCCAGGTGGAGTACTTTGAGCGTCTGGTACATTTATTCATATTTAATACATATGTTATTCATATTGTTTTTTAATTATTGTTTACTTATAATTTATGTTTGTGTACGTATAGGTTAGGGACAGAAGGGGATCAGTGCCGATTAACGAGCTCCACTGCCACACTCATACTAGGAAGGGTACTGGCGAGTATATAGATGAGCGCTCTAGCGCACTCAGGTAATGCCTCATTTATTAATAGTTTTGAAATGTATGATTTTATTATATATAGTCTTCATTAATTTGTTTGATTATGCATAACAGGAGGAGTTCGAGGAGAGGATGTCTCAGGCAATAACAACTTCCTCCACCCCACTTGAGCCCGAGGAGCAGCGGCGGCTTGCACTGCGTGTTTGGGTTGAGGTTGTTGGCAGCAAGAAGAAAGGTCGTCTTTACGGTGCAGGAGACCTTTCCGGTAATTATCGAAAAGGATCTTTGAGCTTGGATATCAGCGCTATAGCATCCACTGGAGCCAGTCGCCACGCTGATCTGGAGATTGCTGAGCTGAGGCGGAGACTGGCTGATCAGTCCGAGCGTCATGCCGAGGAGCGTGATCGGCGTGCCGAGGAGCGTGAGCGGCTTGCCAAGGAGTGTGAGCGTCGGATAGAGCAGATGCTACTGAGAATACAACAAATGCACCAACAGTCCCCTTGGCAGTAGCCCCCCCATCCAGATCAGCCGACCAGTCGCACCAGGGCCGACGATGATGAGGACTCTTTCGATTATCTTATACAGTCTCCTTATCATTATGATAGAGATTATTAGATTTTCATATTAGTTTTTTTATTTATATTTTTATGTATTGTAAGAACATATGTTATTTATTATTTGGATATAATTTTAAATGTTTTAATGTTATTTTTAATTTTATTTTGCACTATTTATTTAATTAATATTTATAAATAATTAATAGCAAAGAAAATATTTAATAAATACAAAATATAATTAAATAATAATTGTTTAATCAATTAAAATTTAAATTAAAAAAAATTTTATACTCTGACGGCCTGACCGTCGGTAATGACCATGAACACTTTACCGATGATTTAGTTACCGACAGTCTCGCCATCGATAATGTTTACCTACAAGCCTATTTCCGACGGATAATAGGCCGTCGGAAATGTGCTGGTACCGACGGTTTTTGGTGATGGCCGTCGGTAATCGACTGTTTTCTTGTAGTTTTCTTGTAGTGGTTGCTTACAATAGACTCTTTTGAGTCTTTTGTTCTCGTGACAGTTTCTCTTGGAGATTCAACTAGACTTTCCCCTGATTTTGGCCTCGTCACTAGATAAAAAGGCCTTTGTATGTCTAATCTTCTTCTGTTGAGAGGTTAAAGGTCTATTTCTCCTTTCTAAGTCTAATCTAGCAGCTCGTTTTGCTGTCGACTCGTTGTAAACTACATTGCACCTAGGACATACTCTTACTGTTCCTTGCCCTTTTTTATTTCAATGAAATCTTCCAAAGACTCCCTTGGTTTTGGATAAATGTCTAGGGCATCTGGCACATCAACGTCCAGCTCTTGCAAGCTCTTGACATTGATCATTTTAATATTCAGTGGGAACTAAGTCTTGACATTGCCCACGCCATCTTGAAAGGGGTCTGTGACCACTTTCATATCCTGCTTGGGTTTGTCAGCGAACTTCAGTCTTCCTTTCGTAAGAGCTTTTTGTATTAGATCCCTGAAACGAATATATTCATTAGTTATATGACCGAAATTATTATGAAACTTACAATATTTTCGGTCTTTAATTTCCTCAAGCTTCAATAGCCTATGGCCTTAAGCTTCAAAGAATCTAATATACTTGTCTTTTAGTAGCAAATAAAATAATGGATTATCTTTTGTTATGTGAAATGTATATGTTTTCTTATTGATATTATCTACCTGTTAGGCTTTAAAGCCTGACAAACATAACCTCCAATCCGTGGTGACTGCATATACTGGTCATTCACATCATATCTTCTTGTTTGTTTTCCCACTTGAATTAATGCTCATGAGATTGTTACTTATTAGTTGCTGCATAGGCTCATACGAAGTTCATTGTATAGGCAACGCCAAAGTGTGATGCCACGGTAGTTTGCCAGCACACTCTTACCTATAAGGTATATACGTGCATTTCAGTTGGTTATCAGTTGCTTTCAGTAAATATATATAAGCACGTACGAAGTAAACATATATGGAAAGGATGCAAAAACATCGTAGATATGTACATATCAATATGATTTATGTTAACCATGTAGGAATCCATTGGATATTAATTGGACTGTACACAACTTAAATAATGTTTATATGATATCCATATTTGTATTTGATGAAAAAAACTATGCAAATTTATTTCTTTACGTATTTCCTTTATACGATAAAGAAGCCTAAATCTGATATCTGCAAGTTTGGGATTACTTGATGTATGATATCATATATCGTTAGTTGGGATTTGCTTTAGTACAGCGTGAGATATATTTGCTAAGCAAAAAACGAGGCCTCTTTTTATTGGATGAAGATCTTCTGTCCCAATTTTTTATCACCTTCTCTGTCCTCCACCAATAACAATTTGACACTAATTAAGAAAACAAAATCACAATTCATTAATATTTGTGCTCATTCCCAATATTTGATTGGTAGGGGACATCGAGACACCATTAACCTCATCTTGCGTCGCCTCTTCTTGACTCCCCACTAACAGCATGGGCTTCTGTTGAAAAATGCTACATGCACAAACTTGATTTCCTAAACATTACACTAATTTTAAAAAGGACTTAATTGTAATATATTGTCGGTGTAGAAAAAAAAATTAAGACTGCCAACCAGTCATATATTGATACATCACTAAAAATATTTGACTTTTATAATAACTACAATAAAAGTCACTCATGAGATCAGATATGTGATTGATTGTCAGTGTAAAAAAAACTTTATAGTGACAAATTAATTATTAAAATTAATCTCTTTTAAAAAAAAGTACAGGAAAATAGATAGAAGTTAATGCATATGAGGTACTAGAGAACATGTGGATGAAGAAATGATCATCACAAAATGAATTTTCTGTGAAGTTTCAATGGCTTTACTCTCATCAATTTTGTCCATATAAGTGTAGATAATACACCTTACAAAACGTATTAATTATGTTTCAACGATTAAGGAAGCTCAATCATGATATGCATGGCGCATGAAAAATTTGTGAACAAGCCACTTAACACGTGACTTGAATATCTTGAGTGTTTTTATGTTACAAGGGGCACACCCAAGGTTTTAAACTGTAGTTCTTGCACAATTGTAACTGTAGCTGTAATATTGCACTTTTGATCATTTCAGCACATCACGACTATAATTGTGCGGCTGCATTAATTAGTTATTTTTCTTGTAATTTTTCGCAATATTGTAATAAATATATTGTAACCATAACTGTAACTACAAGGAGTGTAGCCCACAAATATTTGTCATAAATTACGGAAACTGTAAATGTAATTCGCTGAAATTTGCAGGGAGGAAAAAGGAGTGTAACCCATAATTATTTGTCATAAAATACATTTGGCTGTAAATGAAATGCATATGAACCTGTTTGGTAAAACTAGCTGTTAGCGGATAAATTAGCTGATAGCGGATAGCGAATAAGGTAGCTGATAGCGAAAAGCGGATAAGCTAGCTTATTTTGTGCGGAAGTGTTTGGTAAAACTAACGGTTAAACTAGCTGAACAATATAAAATGACATAAAAAGATATATTCATTAATGATTTTACATGAAAGAGAGAGAAAATGATAAATGTAGAATTAAATTAAGATAAGGATAAAAGTGGAAAAAATATGAAACGCTATCAACTATAAGCTCAAACGCTATAAGCTCGTGAAAAAACGCTATAAGCTCGTGATAGAGGCGCTTGCCAAACGGTGCTACTTTCTCATCCGCTATAAGCTCGCAAAAGGGACATGCCAAAGAGGCTCTATGTTTTGTTTTTTTGGATTGAAAAATGCAAATGTTATTTAAAAGGTATTTGATATATCACTTATAATTCCTAAACCTTTTTATAGTGCTTTATTTGCTAATGATAATTAAATTTTGCATAGAAGTTCACTCAATAATAATGAGTATTAAATGGGTATTGCAAGAAATATCATATAATTATTAGTAGTAAATATTCTCCATTGGATAAAGGAATGAGACCCAGAGACTTAAAAAGAAAAGAATTTGATATTGATATAATATCAATATTTTTAATGATGTATCAATTTATGATTGATTGATAGTGTAAATAATTTTTACACTGATAATACATAAAAATTAATTCCTAATTCCTATAAGTAGCTTGCACGAAGCTGAAAATATATGTCATAAATTTCTCTCAGAAAGTAAAGAAAAGTGGGAAACATTAGTCATAGAAACATGAAGTCACTCTTTCAAAAACTACTACATCAATTGTCTCTAGTCATTCTTTGGTGTTCTGCCATAGCCATCATCTTTCAACATGTTTCTGCGGCCAGTACTAGTCTACCAAACAATGAAACTGTGCCTGCAGTCATTGTATTTGGAGATTCAATAGTGGATCCGGGAAACAACAACTATATTGGCACGATTATCAAATGCGATTTCCCACCATATGGTAGAGATTTTGCTGGAGGAAATTGTCCAACCGGGAGGTTCAGCAATGGCTTAGTTCCATCAGACATCATTGGTAGAAAATACCTTGCTCTTCTAATATGAATATATCTTGTATGGTTATAGATAGAGAACAGAATGAATATTTTCTTTATTCAGATTCTTACAAATTTCTTTGGGTCATTTTCAGCTGCAAAATTTGGAGTCAAGAAGCTTTTACCTCCTTATCTTGATCCAAATTTGCAACTTCAAGATCTCCTCACGGGTGTAAGCTTTGCCTCAGGTGGTGCTGGATATGATCCTCTAACATCTGAATTAGTGGTAAATTACTATTTCATTAGCCTTATATATGCTTTCTAATTTTCTTTAGCATATATCTTAATATAACTCTTGTTTACTTTCTCCTTTTCGTAAGTCTGTGATGTCATTATCAGATCAATTGGACATGTTCAAGGAGTACATAAACAAGATAAAGGAAGCAATTGGAGGAGACAGAACCGCAATAATAGTATCCAAGAGCATATACATAGTGTGCATAGGAAGTGATGACATTGCCAATACTTATGCTCAAACACCATTTAGGCGTGCCCAGTATGATATTCAGTCATATACGGACTTAATGGCTTCAGAAGCCTCAAACTTCTTGCAGGTATATGTTTTGAAACCCCTATATTCTCACACTACTACTTTTTAGTTTTTACATTATTTTTTATATCTAGTTAACAATGTATAAATTCGTGGTTAATCACCTGTATTGGATGGTTAACAAGTTATTTAATAGCTATATTTCATAATTAATGATTAATCGTTAATCGTTCAATACATGTGACCTGTTGGGTTGTTTTCAGGCTTTTTAGCTTTATACTATGATGTAACGGTGAGTTCTATGGTGCACCAAACATGAGTGGGGTGTATGGTGCACCCCACTTTTTATCAATAGATATTCAATTAATACTTAATTAAATTTTTATCAATAAAAAAATCATAAATATATTATCAAAGGGGGAGCACCATGCACCCCGTTTTTGGGGTGCACACTAGACGTCCCCTGATGTAACAGGTTGGAATACCCTTTGTACTCTCTATTAATAAATTTTTTACTTATAAAAAAATACATGTTATTAACCTTGAAGTATGTATATATATATATATATATCATTAATCGGGTATAAAAAATAGTGTTAAAAAGTAGTGTGTGATAATAATTTTTATATGTTTGAAAAGGTAGCAATTTAAATGGAAAATAAACAGAAACGAACATCTTTCTCTGCTGTGAATTGTCATGCATGTGTTCCCCTGTACATTTTGAAGTCATCTGTGCCTTATAAATGTAAATTTAAAGGTTAATTGTTAAATTTGCAAATTTCAGTCATAAGACTGTTATTGTTAGTGTGGTAGTGGAAAACAAATGACATCTTCTTCAATATTGTCGCCACTTATTGCTGCCATTTTCTGTTCATTCGTAGCTAAACATCCATTTCTTCAAATAGGGATAGGGAATTAATACATCTGGACATCAAACATAAATGTACCATATACTTAGAATGTCAAACATGGATTTACTATTTGAATGTCTTTGCCCTCCACATCTTGGTAAACCACATATACAAACAAGAACGATTTGGTTTGGGTTTTGGAATATCTAATTGCCTTTTCATAAACTTTATTAATATATCTTTCTTCGGTTCTTTATGAGTAAAAATATATTAATTGAGTGGGATGCAGGAACTTTATGGACTAGGAGCTAGAAGGATTGGAGTATTCAATTTACCGGTTATAGGGTGTGTGCCCTCACAGAGAACAATTGGTGGAGGAATGCATAGAGCATGCTCAGATTCTTCCAACCAAGCAGCAACACTCTTCAACTCAAAGCTCTTCTCCCAAATGGATGCACTTCAAAAAAAGTTATCAGGCTCTAGGCTTGTCTATCTTGATTCTTACAATCCATTGCTGGACATGCTTCAAAACCCTGCTAAATATGGTAATCACTAATCACTACTCGCTAATCAATCACATTCATTACCATTACCTTCGTCTTACAGGTAGCTCATGATATTGGACCATTCTACCTTATGAATATGATATATAAAGGCACTAGATAAAGAATTAAAAAGAAAAACAACTTTTTAGAAATTAAACACATCACCTCTTATCCAATAGGTGTGATTCGGTTGGTTGCGCAAACTGAACTTATGGGGAGACCTCGGTTCAAATCTTACAAAACACATCCTTTCTTAATTGTGATTAAGCACCCGAACGAAAATTAGTCTCATAACGGGTTCAAATAATTTAAGCTTGTGACGATATTCCGTAAAGGTCTTCAATATATTAATCCGTCTCACCTAGTCCGTTAAAATAAGCGAGTCGACTCATGACAATTCAGATTTTGTTTTTATAATTTTTTTAGTGAAATAACTCACCAACCTTTCAACTCACTTTTTTGTTATTGAACCAACCCACCAATCTACCATTAAATGAAGTGGGTTAATAATTTCTACCCACTTTATCAATATGGGTTAACCCGTCTTATCCAGTTCTGACAGGACCATGGTGGGTGGGCAGGTCGGATTGGCCCGTTTGCCGTCCCAAATCCTCGCTGATCCCAAAGCTTTCTAATTGCTCCAAAGTTTGATGAATGGTTTGATGATTAACGGGGCTTAATTTTGCGGTGGAGGAGATAGAGGTGCATGTGGGAACCACAGATGTCAGTCTGCTAGTGTTTTTCTCCATAAATTCATTAATTGAAATGAAGCTCCATCATAATGAACAAACATACTCTTCCATTAAAATAAAACTTTGTCTCCTCCAAGTAGTGTTTCCGGAAATTCAAAACCCGATGTCCTCCATACTTTCTCCAATCCAAATGTCAGAGAGTTTCCATCTCCGGGCTCAGTGGATTGACCTTAACACAAAAAATAAAATAGAGCATCGTAAATGTCACCTAAACCCTCATAGTCACAGTCAACAAAAATAAAATGTTACATTACATTCATAAATACTTTTTTACATTAATGTTTAGCTTGGTATGAGAATAAAAATGGGATGAATTTCAATACAATTTTATAAAGAAAACCTACATGCCAAATTGACATTGAAGGAAATTAGTAACTAGCTGCATCAAGTCCATTTGCATGTTCATATTTGGGGGGTATGTGTTACTCTTAATTACTCCTCACTTCTCATGGAACCTACAAATTAAGGTGTCCTTCATCGACTTCCCATGGGACCTACAAATTAGCATGACAATTCCCTCAACCCCCAATTGAAACAGCAATAAAGCATGATCCTCGTAAATTTGGGGCACCATCTTGACCAATACAATACAAGGAAGATGTTTTTTTTTCTTTCTTTCAAACCAGGATATTTCTGAAGGCATTACTATGAGACTAATTCCTTGGAAGGATTATCGTGACTAGGACTTCCTCCTAAAAGTTGATTTTTTATTCCATAGACATTGTTGTGAGAGTAATTTAGACATTGTTGCCACTGGAAAACTATTGGAGAACACGCTTGTGTGCGATGTGGAGTTGGTGTTAGTCTCAAGTTGAAGATTTTAAGGTGGCGGTTGGTTCAAAAAATGTTTTATTCTTAAGGAAATTACATTCTTAGGAATGAGATTCTCGTCAATGTTTCATTCTCATCCTCACACATGAAAATAAAATATTAAGGTTTCATTCACAAAATTTATTCTTTGGCATCTTTTAAGTCTGACAATGATTTTTTATCTCTTGTATCAAACATGAAAAAATTTTGTATACATCAGCTCACTTTGCCTAAAATGTCAAAATATACCTAATATCAATAAGGCTTTAATGAGTATCTTTTTGGATCACATAGTTCCCATCTGACATTGCCATGTCATGCTAAAACTCAACTTTAAGTCCAAATCCTTTCAAGCCCAACTCCATCCTAGCCCAATACCACATGTCAGCACATGCCCTAAAAGAATCTCTCACAGAGCTTTGTAAGACGAAGGCAAGGCTACACAACTTTTGTAGATTAAGACTAATGTAAACCAAGTTACTTAAAAAAAAACTAACGCATCATTGTTGCACACAAACGAGGCATATGAATATTGTTTTTTTTTATGTGCATATGAATATCTATTATTATATGAAATGCGTTTTTTTTTTTTTTTTTTGACTGAGATGAAAGTGCGTTTTTAGATGTTCAATAATGTGTCAATTTTTTAACTCATTGATTTTGTGATCTGGTTGTCAAGGTTTTGAAGAGGCGGAGAAAGGATGCTGTGGCACAGGGAATATAGAAGTTGGCATTTTGTGCAACCGTTACAGCATAAACACATGCTCAAACTCCTCAAACTACATATTCTGGGATAGTTATCATCCTACAGAGAAGGCTTATAATGTGCTTAGTTCTCTAGTGCTTGATAACAAAATCAAGGACTTCTTCTGAGAGCACTTGCAGTCTCATTCTAAAACTGTCATTATTAATGTAGTTTTATTAGATACTGTCCGTCTTCTTGTCTCCTACCAAATAAGTTTAATTTTAACTTGTCTCAATTACTTGTGATCACAATGAACGTTATATATTTCAACGCCACCATATGGCCATGGGCCGTAATTAAGTCTGTAATATTAGTACGGTGTAATGATACAGAGAAATGATTTTTGGATATTAAAATGAGATAATATAATGTTTTTTTGATGTATTTTTAAATTATGTGTATACAAAAAGATAAAAAATAAATAAGAAATAATTATAAATATATACGATGTCACATACGATGTCTAAAACTTAATGTCCAAATATTTTAACTAAATGATATATGGTTCTTTTGCTATGGAATATATCTGTAGTTTCTTTATTTTATGGGATATATTAAAGTATTTAATTGTTATTTATTAATAGTATGAAGTTTTTTTATATCGTTAATCAATTAGAAATTATCACATCAGTAAATATGATTGATTCTTATCCTAACTATCTTAAAGTCATTCAAATCATTAATCATTAATTTTGATTAATTGATGATATGAAAAAACTTTACATTAACTATCCATAATAATTAAATTTTATATTAAATTATTAATTATAAAGAGTGGGGAGCGCTGCTAAGCAATATCGACTTTCTAGGATGTGACGTGGGCTCAAATTCAAATCCCAAGAAAAGAACTCCCATGAAAGATTGCATAATACTCATGTTTCCACGGTCTAACAAATAATAAATCTCAAAGAAGTATTTTCATATGACACCATCTTCCTAATTAATGTATGCATCACTTCTTAATAAACTTTTTTTTTTTTTAATTTCTTAAATAATATTTTTATGATATTGATTAACATTCTCCTAATATATATTTTATATTGACAAATATTAACGAGTGTCCTAAGAATATTGATTAAAAAATCAAAGATATGAATTTGATATTGAAAGTGGATGTATTCAATATATTTAAAAAAAATTTATCTTTAAATTCTTTAAACAATGTTTTTAGGGCACTTGTTAGCAATACTCTTATTTATTTAAGGGAAAAGTACATACAACCCCCTAAACTTTAACCCATTTGTAAATAGACACTTCCAACTATTTTTTCTTCCTAATTAATCCTTAAACTCTTACAATTAGTGAAATCAATCCTTCAACTATTTTTTCATCTCAATTAGTCCTTAAACTTCAACTATTTATAACATTAATCCTTAAACTTCTGATATTTATAATATTAATCCTTCTCGTTAGTGATGAATAAATTCAACCATTCATTAAAATGATTAAAATCCAATCCTTCATCAAAATCTAAAATCATAACTTTTTTAATTAAAGTTTCTTATAAAACATGCTACTGTATATAATGTTATTTTTTAAATTTAAGCTATGGGGATTATACCCACAGCTCCAAATAGTTTATTCTTTACTAAACAATAATGTACGAATTGAATATTTATTAAAAATTAATTTGTAACAATATAGAATTTTTAGAAACATTTTAACTTTATTGATTGTTTTCAAATAAAAAGTATAAACTATGTAAAGTTAAGAACTTCTTTTCCATCACCTATTAATAACATTTTAATTTTAATATACGGTGACATGTTTTATAGAAAAATTTTAATTAAAAAAGTTATGATTTTAGATTTTGACGAAGGATTAAATTTTAATCATTTTAATGAATGGTTGAATTTATTCATCATTAGTGAGAATGATAAATGTTACAAATAGTAGGGGTTTAAAAATTAATTGAGACGAAAAAAAAGTTGATGGATTGATTTTACTAATTGTAAGAGTTTAAGGATTAATTGGGAAGAAAAAATAGTTGGAGGTGTCTATTTGCAAAAGGGTTAAAGTTTAAGGGGTGTGTATGCACTTTTCCCTTTATTTAATATCATTGCCTGTTAAAATATTAAATATATTTTAATATTTATCTCATATAAATATCTGCAAACTTAATACACGTTTCTTTCATGCCTTTGCCACTTGTAGATTAAAGGAGCTTTTTTTGGAGAAAGAAGGCAGGTATGATAGTGTTATTGGAGCGCTAAACCAGTGTATCACTGAAGAGGATAATGAGACGCTCCTGAGACCGTTTGCCGAGGAGGAATTTCGTATGGCCTTGATGCAAATGGACTCAGATAAGGCTCCGAGTCTAGATGGTTTCAATTCGACTTTTTACAAGCATTTTTGGAAAGATTTTGGTGAAGAAATTTTTGGTGCTTGCTGCCATTGGTTAGATAGAGGCTTCTTCCCCAACTCTATCAATGATATCAATCTTGCACTTACTCCTAAAAATGACAAACCAGACTCTATGAAAGATTGGCGACCCATAGCTTTGTGAAATGTCATCTACAAAATTGTGTCTAAGGTACTTGCAAATCGTTTAAAAGTTGTTCTTTATAAATGCATCTCTTTAGTCCAAGCTGCTTTTGTGCCTAGAATGTCTATTCTTGATAATGCTATGATGGCAGTTGAGATCATTCATTATTTAAAGAATAGGATGAAAGTTAAAAAGTGGAGGTGGCCTTAAAGATTGATATAAGTAAGGCTTATGATAGAGATGATTGAGGTTACCTTAGAGAAGTTATGAAGAGGCTGGGTTTTGATGCAAAATGGGTTAACTAGATTATGTTGTGTGTGGAATCAGTTAGCTATTCAGTTTTGGTTAACAAGGAACAGGTGGGACCCATTATCTTGGTAGAGGCCTTAGACAAGGAGATCCTTTGTTGCCGTATTTGTTTATTCTTTGCTCTGAGGGGTTGACGGCTTTAATTAATCAAGCAGATAGGAGAGGTGACCTTCATGGAATTCAAATTTGTAGGGGAGCACGTATTATCTCACACCTCTTATTTGCAGATGATTGCTTTCTCTTCTTCAAAGCAACAGATAGAGAGGCAGAAGCTATGAAAAATATTCTTGCTAAGTATAAGGAGGTATCGGGGCAACAAATTAATTTCAGAAGTTCAAAATTTTTTATAGCAGGGATGTGGAAGTTGAGATGAAAAATAAAATAGCTTCTCTTCTTAATGTACAAATTTGTCTGGGCACCGGTAAATATTTGGGGTTACTTTCCATGATTTGTAGAAGCAAGAAGGCCTTATTTAAATTTATTAAGGAACGTGTGTGGTGCAAAATAAATTCATGGGGTGGGCGGTCCTTATCAAAAGTAGGAAAAGAAGTCATGATCAAAGCTGTCCTTCAATCTATTCCCACATATTTCATGAGTATTTTTCTCATTCGTACGTCTTTGGGGGATGAAATTCAAAAGCTTATGAACTCTTTCTGGTGGCATGATGATGGTGATAGAAACAAAGGAATAAAACGGTTGGCTTGGGACAACATGGCTATGGCTAAAGAAGATGGAGGTATGGGCTTTAGAATTTATATGTCTTTAATGTGGTACTTCTTGGGAAGCAAGGGTGGAAGGTTATGACACAGCCATAATCACTAGTTGCTAAGTTATTCAAAGCTAAATACTACCCAAGGTGTATTTTTTTGGAGGTTAGTAGAGGTAATAACTGTAACACCCTGGTTTTCGCTTGCTGTTATATAAGTGTTGTTATATATGTTATCCTTGTTTATTTTATATATGTTATGTGTTGTATGCTTGCGTTAGATGTTTAAGGACGTATTTTTGGGGGTAGTTAACCTTAAAATGAGTCGGATAAGTGATCCTGTCAGGGTGGCACGCCCGTGCCAGTTGTTTAGCACGCCCGTGCTCTTCAAGCGCATCAGAAACGCGTTTTAGGCTTTAGATTGACCCATTTCATCCCAATCCTTTTTATACCTCTTTTGCTCGACCTAAAACTTATAGTCGTCTTTCCTAGAGTTAGAAATAGCCTTCTTAACCTTTCTCTTGGGTTCCCATCGAATCCTTGAGTGTTCTTCAATTCTTGTTGGGTGTTCTTCATCAAGAACACATCCTTGTGGTGTTTGCTGTTGCGTTTGGGGTTGAGCTGCTAGCTTAATGTTACTCTGAGGTAAGGTAACCAACCCCGTTCATCCTTTTCCCTTGAGTCCTTTGAGTTAGTATTGAATCGTTTTCTCCCTATCAAACCAGACTTCGTTGTTCGTGTGCTAGTGCTATGAACGACAACTAGCAGATTAGTTCCCTCGGGATCTAATTGAGGTATGTTTATAACCTTTGTGTTAATTCCCTTTTCTTTTCCTTGTTTTGGGAATTAACTTATCATTTTGCCTTAGCGTTCTTGGTCAAAGCTCGCTAAACCTGTTGAGCTCGTTTCGAGGAGTCGAGCGTAGACTTCATTCTTGTTGGCTTGTAGGCTGGAATCGTCACGCCAAGTATGGGGAGAAGGGATTAGTATAACATGTAGGTTCTAGGGTAGCGTAAGATTAGGGTTAACCCATGACCCTATTTGTGTGCTATATGCCTTAGTTGTTATATGAAGTTATTATGGTTGTTTATACGTGATGATAATTGTATAATTGATTGTATGACCTTGGCATGACATTTATGATGTTGTTTATGATGTTGTTGATATGCCATGGTTGTATGAATTGGTATGTTGAAATTACTGTTAAAAATATGTTAATAAAAGACATAGGGATGTTAGTGCTAAGCCTAAAATTAGGATTAGTCTAATTGATGTGCATAAAACATAAAGATATTGATGAGGGGTGAGATTAATGCCAATGGATTAGTCAAGAACCTTAGGATTGATTCGGAGTGATGAAATCTAGAGAAAATACTAAGTTCCTAGAATCGAGACGCTGTAACAGCATTGAGTACGCCTGTGCTCTACGCCTAGTAAAGCCAGCACGACCGTGCTCTCGGTAGCACGCCCGTGTCGGAAAAACGAGAAAAAGTGACGCTGTTTAGCACGCCCGTGCCAGTTGGCCAGCACACCCGTGATCAGGCCGTTCCACTATCAGAGTTAAGAAAACTTCACTGTTTTAAAGAAAAAGAGATTTAATACCCTTTTTGGAATAAAAATATGATATAAGAGATTATAAAATACAACCTTGAGGATAGTTAATGAACTAGGACAATGATATGGTAAAGTGTAATAATAGAGACTTAATAAAGGATTAATTAATGAGAAGATGATATTATCAGTAACGACGTACCGTTACCAATGTTGCTGTTTAAATCATTCTTGATGATTATTGGTCAATTTTGATGTTGATAAATCACCTTTGATGCTTATTGGTCAAAGTTGATAGCCATTGTTAATGGTGTTGATGGAGGTGGTTGCCATGTTGTTTGTGTTAGCATTGCATGCATTCATGACATGGAGTTGTTAGATGAACGGAAGGAAACGAGGAGACACGAAAGTTCACCCGAGAGTTTGGTACATAGTCAACTCGTGGGGATTCATCCGAGATTAAGGTGAATCGTTACTTATGGGGGTTCATCGTGGGGATTCATCCGAGAGTACGGTGAGTCGTTACTCATGGGGGTTCATCCGAGAGTAAGGTGAACAGCCAGTGTTGATGCATTATGGTCAACAAGTTTATGTACTCCGAATCGTCTTCCTAAGTTAGTTATTGGATCCAGATTGCATATGGAGTAGTGGAGTAGTTGCATCGCATAGCATGTTTATAATGTGATATGATGGATGTGTTATAACCTGTTATAGTGTGATGTTTTATATGCTGTATGATCATCCTGCTAACTGCTCTATTACCCTTTATGTTTATAAGTACAGTTCCTTACTCCCTACTGTTGTTGTTGTTGTTGTTGTTTTGCATGTACCTTTGGTTATGCAGAGGATGGTGAGCAACCAGCTGAGGAGTGATCCCAAGGAGATCGCTTGCTCATAGTTTAGTTTAGGTATGTTAGTTGTTTTCCGATGTAGTATCGGTAGTGGTTACCAGCTCTGATATGTGACATCGGGATTTGGGTTTTATTTTATGTTTATGTTTTTCCCCAATTATTACTTATGTTTAAACGTTTTCGGATCATGTGGTACTTGCTACCTTTTATGTTAAAGTTTTTATTTAACGTGCATGCTTTATTTTATATTTATCATATGCGGGGTAGCTGGTGTCACAATAACTCCAGCTATGTTTGGAGAATATTCATGAAGCCAGTATGATTTTAAAAGAAGGAACAAGATGGAGCATTGGGCATAGAAGTGGAATTAGAGTGTTTGCTGATATTTGGGCTGATGACAATAAATGAGTTAGACCAGTTGACTTGGGAAACTCAGTTCCTAATATGCACGTAAATGAACTTATGCAAGAAGGCAAGAAAGCTTGGGATGAAGACAAGGTGCTCGCATCCTTGGACCAAATTAAGGTCAACGCATGCAGTGTTATGCATTCCTCTCTTTGAGGAAGTAAAAAATGATACTTATGTGTGGTGGCCTGACCCAAAAGGTACTTACTCTGTGAGAACTGCTTACAGGTTTTGCATGGAAAATGTGTTGGATAAATTTCATCTCAAGGTGGATGGAAATTGGAGAAGCCTTTGGAAGCGTGAAGTTCCACCAAAAGTTAAAAACTTTTTGTGGAGAGCTTGCCATGGCTGCATCCCAACGAGAGTGAAGCTGTAATCTCGTGGTGTTAATGTTACAAGCAGTTTCCCTTGGTGTGAAAACAGTCCAGAAACTTTGTGGCATATCCTTCTAAGCTGTCTAAAGAGTGCAAGTTGCTGGAGAAGACTGCAAATGTGGAGTAATTCAAGCTTGAGGCCAGAGACTTTCGGGACCTTTTTCCAGATTATGCCGCTGTTGTCCATGGAGCAAAAACAAATTTGGTCTTGGACTCTTTGCAGTATATGGCGGAGTAGAAGCCAGAAAGTTTGGGAAGGCATAGATGAATCACCAGCGACTATCATTGATAGAGGGAGATCATTGCTATATGAATGGTGCCAAGCTCAAAACAAGAAAGCAAGAGGAAGGTACAAGAAGAGATGAAACACCTTGAAAATGGGAGAAACCACCACCAGGCTTTGTAAAGTGCAACGTTGATGCTGCATTTTCTCAATGTCACAATCGGGTGGGCATTGGCATGGTTCTCAGGGATGAATTTGGATTGTTCATGGGTGCTAAAACTCTCTGGGTTCAACCTCTTCTTGATGTTAAAATGGGTGAAGTATATGGATTGAGTGTAGCCATTGATTGGATGAAGGAGCTAGGTTTCAAAGAGGTCATTTTTGAATTGGATGCAAAGCTAGTAGTTGATAATTTTAACTGTCCAAGTGTTGATGCTATTGAGTTTGGTATTATTGTACATCATTGTAGAGAGATGCTCTCATCCTTTAGTAATAACTCTCATGTGGAGTTCACTATGAGGTATGCTAATATGGTTGCTCATAGCCTAGCGAAGGTGGCGATATATAAAGCTAATCCTCAGCTTTATTTTGACATTCCTACATATATTGAACCTCTGATTATTGATGAAATGAAGTAGCTTTGCTATTGTCAAAAAAAAAAAAAAAATCTCCAAACTGCTTGTTTTATCTGTTGTAGCTTGTAGAATTATGATTCAATTAGCGGCGACTATTCTAGCAGGATGCAGCACATATAATTCCATTAGGCATTGTCGCATTGCGAGAGAGGAGTATAAACACATTTGCAATACTACATCAATTAAAACTTTTATCTACACCATAGGTAGTGGTAAGATTTTATGTACTTTAAAAAAGTTTGAACCATACCAAAAATTAAAAATAAGAGAGATCAAAGTTGAAAAATCACATTGGAAAATTATAGATAACTAGGATTTTCTGCATGCTTAACTACAAAGCTAATAAACTCTTTTACTCCGTCCTCATATTTCTTCATCAAACGATTTGTAGACATCCTTTTCTAATCCATATTTTCCCGATTTACCTAAATAATTATTAACAATAGTTAATATACTATGTGGATTTCCTATCCTATCCAAAATTGTCCAATTCACATTATATACAAATCGTTCTTGAACAGGAAACTAAGATACATGCATGTCTTTATAAAAAAAAAAAGAAGATAAATACTTGAAAGCTTAACGCCAAAATGCTACGAGGGTTGAAAGAGCGTGCAACCAGTAATTGTCTGTTTAAGATATTTTCAGGAAAAAAAGAAGAAGAAAAAATTGGTGCTAAAAGGAACGTAAGAAACACCTGACAGAGACGAAAATATGAAATACTTAACACCTGACAGTGACTATAAAACCTAAACTAAAGGATGAAAGTAAGAGAAATACCTGAAAATGATTTTATTTCATGCTCTCATGGCGCTGAACACATTCAAAGAGTTAAAACACCTGACAAAATGAGATATTGAGAAAGTGTGTGAGAGAGGGACGAAAGAAAATGAGTTCCTTCGTGAGAGAGGTTTTCAAGGTGAGTTGTGATTTTCGCGGTGAATAAGATCTAGAATGGTCACAGAGAAAGTTTTTTAATTTTTAAACTAGGGAAAAGATATTGCTTCCAAAACGAGGCGCTATTAAATACCTTTAATACTGTTTCTCAAATGAAACGCTATTATATATTAATTCCTTTAATAGCATTTCTTTGAGAAAACGCTAGCTATAATATATGTATCCTGTTTTAATTTAAAAAATAATTAGGAAAGATAGAACCTTTAACAACGTTTGTTTGGAGAGGCGCTATCTAAAACCATTTCATTAAAAAAATAATATTCATTGCTTTTATTTTCCAAAGCAAGAGGGCCATTCTGTTCACTACATTTTCCATGGTCAATGATCAAAGTTATTTCTTAGGTTTCAGCAGTAGAAATAGGTTTACCTTTCATTTATGAGAAGCGTCGACAGAAACTACCTTAGTAGCACAACATTATTTGAGCCTTCCCTTCTCATTTCTTGGGCACCTTCATTTCACATATCTTTCCATCTTTTGTTATGACATTTAGAAATAGGTTTACCTTTCATTTATGAGAAGCGTCGACAGAAACTACCTTAGTAGTACAACATTGTTTGAGCCTTCCCTTCTCATTTCTTGGGCGCCGTCATTTCACATATCTTTCCATCTTTTGTCATGACATTTAGGAGGGATTGCCCTTTTTTGGACTACCTCCATTCTGCTAGAGGACATGAAAATAGAGGTCATAGAATAGTGTTTCAGTCTTCCCTTTTTCTTTCTTGGGCGCCTTCTTATGGACATTTTATAGCCCGATTATAAGGGAGAAAAGTTAACATTCCCATATCTTCCTATCTTCTGTCATGAAATTTAGGAGGGACTGCCTATTTCTGGACATTAGTCATTGAAGGAACCTGTTTGAAACACAAGAGGCTGAGCTCTGATACCAATTGAAGAAACCTGTTTGAAATACAAGAAGGGGGTTGAATTGTATTTCTTAGATTTTTAAAATTTTCGCAAGCAGATATATATATTTTCACAAAGGTTGGACGTTAAAACGACAACGGACATAAAGAGCGTTTCCAAACACCAGTTGGACGTATACTGTGAAGGATTAAGATAAAAGAACAATCGCGTTAAGAAAGCAATTCAATTACAAAGAGTTAGTTAGAAAATAAACTAAGGCAAAAGCAAGGGAAAGGAAAAGACCTAAGCGATGTTATCCTGGTTCACTTTTCATCAAAGAGCTACGTCCAGTCCCATCTACTTGAGAGCTTTTTCCACTATAACAAAATCATTTGTTACAAGTATTCAACATCTCTTCAAACAAGTATTCTACAAGTCTTCAGACAACACTAAGGGCCTGTTTGAATACAGCCCATAAGAGCTTCTATGGGCTTATCTACTGGATAAGGACTTCTCATACCAACTAGTGGTGTTTGGATACACTTCTATAAACAGCTTTTGACTTTTGGAAAAGCTTTGGGAAGTCCTTATTTTGAAGCCCATTTGAATAGCTTCTCATACTAACTTCTCGAGAAGTTATGCCAAAATAAATGAAATGGACAAAACTAACCCTACTAAAATCGCACAATTACAACTCTTGTCCATTTGTCACTCCACGAAACCCTAGCAGAGGTTCCTCCATTTTTGCTCCTCCATTTTCAAATACTTGCTCCCTAGCTTCCTCAATCTTAGTCCTCAAGGTGATAGGTAAGCTTCTTCCATTTTCGTTCCTTTTCGTTCTTCCATTTCGTTCCTCCATTTCGTTCTTCCATTTTTGGGCATTTTTCAATTTTTGGCTTCTTTCTCATATTTTTGCCTCTGTTGTTTTTACTTCAAAGGGTGAACGGTTTTTATTTCGTTCCTTTGGGTTAGAGCTTCTTGTTTGTATATGAGAATATGAACAGAAGTTGGTCATTTTTGTGGTGCTGACCCTTTCATTTTCCCCCTGTTTGTTTATGCTCTTTGATTTGCTAAATGATGATCAGTATGTTTATGAGATGTCTGTTGTTTGTGATGATGCTATGCTCACTAGTTGGTTCATGCTAAAGTCATTGCTAGTAAAATCAAGGTTCTATGCTCACTAGTTGAATTTGCATAGATAGATTTTTTAGTTTGCTAGCAATTCCAAACTTTCTTCTTCAGCTTCTCATTATATTGTAGATAGGAGTCAGTACGTAGCATGCTTAGGTTTTAACCTGAGATGTCTGTCAGCGGCGTTTAAAGGAACTTTGGAAGAGATGTTTATTAGCCATGATTTTGGAATGGATTTCAAACTAAGAGAGCAACAAAGGAGAGGTGTTTGAAGCCCCAAATTTGAAAAGGGGTCGCAAATATCATTTCTCTTTCTCCTTGTTATTAACAGCAGAGTTGTGATGCCAGTGGAGTCTACTTATATCTTCTGTGTTATATCTCTAGTTTTTTACTCATAATGAGCTCTTTTAATCATTAAAAGAAGATTTCAAGTTATTTTCATAATACTTGTATGGATGTTGTTGTGGAAATCTATCTAGTCATCTAGTCCAGTGTGATAGATACTATGAATTGCAGTTTACTCTAAATTTGTGTTTACAAGACTGTAAATGTGCTGGTGCTTTGTATTTTGGCAATGCAAGCACAGACATAGCAGAATGCAATCTTTACAGGCATAGCAGAAAACGTAAACCAAAATGCTTGCATAGCTTTCTATTTTTTTCTGCACTGTGTGAGAGATGAGACAACAGATAACTCCATCAGTGTGCACTCTTGGTTTTGTGAGATAAATAGAAAAGAGAGACTTTTAGAAATTGGTGGTAGGGAATGGGGTCCACATGAGAAGAAAAGGTTTGGCAACTTGGCACAAAGGAAAATGAACGTGGCTGAGGTGGGAAATGACTTTGGTGGTTTATGCCATTAATTACCAAGCAATGCTTCTTAAGCATCCACATCTTGTTTCATATCAGTTAGGATTAGGATTCAACAACCAGACCAGCTTTGAGCTATTATGAGAGTGATTAGAACCATATGTCCTAGTCTAATGGTGGTAGCACTATATAAATTAATATCTCCAACGAGTTTCACTGACATAATTGGCAGAACTACTTTCTAACTTACAACAATAGGAAACATCACTTATGAGCAAGGACAGAACTTCACCAATTCATTGAGCTTACTTGCAAGTTATAATTAATTGATCACATTTTAGTTATATGAGGTTGTATTTACTATTAACTTACTGTGATACTGCTGCCTTTCCGTGCTTATCATATGCTTCACGCTTTGGCTGGCTTTCACTTTGATAAGCTTTTTCTAGCAAACAAGTCTATGAAGCACTCATTTTGTTATCCTTATATATTTGTTTGTGCAAATTGTGTTGTAACATTTCTTGCACTCCATATCTGTTTTAAATCATCTGTTTTAAATTATATGTTTTAAATTATCCTTGAGTATAGCACTCATTTTGTTATCCTTATATATTTTGTTTCTTAAGTTAGTGGAAATGGCTAAGTCCCTTTGAAAAAAAAAGAAAGCTGAATGGTGTGATAAAAATATTGAAGTTTTTTTGAAAGTGTGCATTGAAGAGGTGTGTGTTGGAAATAGACCTCACACCCACTTTAATAAGACAGGGTGGGCAAATATAAAGGGAAAATTCAACAAGGCTACAAAATTAACATATGAATACAAGCAATTTAAAAATAGGTGGGATAATTTAAAAAAGGAGTGGTCATCATGGGCAAAACTTACTGGGAGGGACACTGGTATTGGTTGGGATCCAGCTAAGAGGACCATTGATGCCAGTGGTGATTGGTGGGAGGCCAAAATTCAGGTATGTATGTGTGTAGTATTGTTTTTAACAATAAGTAAAATTCATTACTACATATGATGTTAATCTTTATTATTCTTTTTCTTCTCACAGGAGAATCCCGAGGCAACCAAGTTTAGAGAGGAAGGTCTGAAATTCTTGCCAGAGATGAAATTCCTTTTTAAGGGTATTGTTGCTACTGGTTTTGCGGCATATGCACCATCCGAAGACTCAAGAGCATCTGAAGGACTTAACATGGGAGCACAGGATGAGATTCACAATGAGACCGAGATGGAAGTGAATGAGATTGAGATGGAAGTGAATGAGCGACAGCTCGAGCAACATCTAGCTCGGGAAAATCGACACAGAAAGAGACGTAGAGAAGAGAAGAGAGTTGGGGTTGCTGCTAAGATTTCAGCACGGCTAGATCGTGTCATTGATCAATTTGAGTCAAGCTGTAACGAATCTGAAGATGATGCATTTAGCATACGTACATGTATTGATAAGTTGAAAATTTTATCGGGACTTGAACTTGGCAGTGATCTATTTTTCATGGGCATTACACTTATGAACAAAAAGGCAAATAGGCTTGCCTTTGTTCATTTGGAGGATCCTACACTACAACTTGGATGGCTACCTGGGCAGATGTCCGTTAGTTATTTTCAATCTAGTTGCTAGTTTTGTTATGAGTGTTCTATGCTTTTGTTTTAGTTACAACTTGGACATATTTTAGTTCCTGTAATCCTTTTGGATATGACTGGTTTGTGTTACAACTTATGACTTTTGAATATAAAATCTTACATGAACTTATTTTAGTGCTCCTTTTTCAATTTAGTTATTGTGTTTTTTTTTTTTTGACAAAAACTTTTGTTATTGTGTTATGAGTCTAGATTTTAACATTGAAATTTTACAGGATGTCTACTTCTAGTGATGATATAACATCAAATGATTCTTCATCAGAGTTAGAGGATGATGACCATGTTACCAAGAAAGAAGAATTGTTGATGTTGCTTGTACTTAGCGTTGTTCATTATTTTACGAGTTATGTTGTCAAAAGTCCAAGGAGAGATTCAAGTCAGACAGGTCATTTTTGGGTTTCTGATGTTCTACATGGGCATAAAATCCGTTTTTATCAAATGTTTAGAATGAAGAAACATGTGTTCCTCCATTTATGTGATACATGGCAAGAGAGGTACAACTTAAAGCCAACTCGGAATGTGGGAGTTCACGAGCAGGTTGCTTTATTTTTATAAATGTTGGGTCAACCAGCTTCTGTTCGTAATTTAGAGGAAAGATTCCAACATTCAGGTGAAACAATATCTAGACATTTCCATAGTGTCTTAGAAGCTGTGTGTAAGCTTGCAAATGACATAATTAGACCTGTTGATTCATCATTTAGAGATATTCCAAATGAGATCATGAATGATAGTAGATATTACCCTTATTTTAAGGATTGTATTGGTGCCATAGATGGTACTCATATATGAGTTTGTGTTCCTCCTCATCTTCAAGTATCTTATATTGGAAGAAAAGGTTATTGTTGCTATAAAAATGGTTGATGTGCTTGTGCAAGTATACATAATCGTTTAACAAGTAATAAAGTGTAAGAGAGATCATTCCCATGAGGATTATATGGTGAATCAAGTACCAAGTTTGAATTAATGATTCTATTAAGCAAGATTAACAAAGAGTAACAAATAATTTGTGTGTGTATGCATGACAGTTTTGGGACAATAAATGCTAGAGCAATAAAAATGGATTTGTTAACAAAATGAGTAAAGCAGCTACGGGAAAGTATCCCTTGTAACTTCAGTCTAATTCAGTTATGTGTTTGCAATGCTATGGCAATTTGGTCCAGGAAATGAAAGTTTGTTTTCCAACAGTTCTGAGATGAACTTCACTAAATGTCTCCTATTCCTAGGTTCATATTAGTTACATTCATGCCTCACTTAAGCTCGTTCCAGCTAGCTTAAGAGTTAGAATGTTCATTCCTAAATCACTCTTCATCATAATTTTCCAATTAATGATTTTACTCTTATCTATAAACAGTTCTGCTACACTTAGCTTTTCCAAACAGCTGTGAGCTCAAGTTCTAACTAAGGTGATCAAGCTCAATTAAAACACAATCAAATCAGATTTATAGAAAATGCAATAGCAAGGCATAACATAACATTCACTAGAAATCCATTACAAGTTCAATATCCCATAGCTATAAGAGGTTTAGCTCATATTGAGCTTACAAAAACAAAGAGAAAAATAAGAAATGGAAGAAGAAGCCATTACAATGGAGGAGAGAAAGAGAAAGGGCCGTAGCTACTGTCCTTGCTCCAGTAGGGAAGAAGAAGATTTCTGATCCCTCTCCTGCTGTCCCCTCTTTAGGGTTCTTTTTTTTGCCAGCCTGTCTCAAGGCCCTCTCCTTTCTCATCCTTTTGGGCTAAAGACTGATTAGAACAAATGTCCTTGGCCCAGTGCCCTGACTTCAATGCACCAAATATCAGTCCCACGTATAGGACACTGTCCTTATCAGCGAAGGACAACTCAATGTGTAAGAGAATGCCTTGTGCCTTTGTCCTTATCCCCAATCAGCTTCAGCTACGATTGCTACAACATATCCCAGAGCAACGTTTCCAGATTAGCGCATAGATCTCCACAAAATGCCCTGCACAGAAAACTCACACTCAAATACTAAAAACAGTTCCAAAAGATACCCAAAACACTAAAACTCACAAAAGACTCTTATGAAATACACTTCACACAAAATCACACTAAAACACTAAAAACATAAACTCAAAATACTCAAAGACCACAAAAACACAAGTGAAAAAGGTACAAATAACTCTTCATAAAAGGAGTTATCAGTTATACTACCACTAATGTCATAGCTGTCTATGATTTCAACATGTGTTTCACCTTTGTTTGGGCAGGGAGGGTTCTACACATGATACTAAGATATTAATGCAGGCTCTACATAGGGCTTCATTGCATTTTCCACATCCTCCCCAAGGTAAATAACATTTACAGAATATAAATATATATCTTTTATAAACTTTTGTGCTAACATATGATAATATTTCATTTTTGTAGGTAAATATTATCATGTTGATGCTGGCTACCCTACGTTTATGGGTTTTCTAGGGCCATACAAGAAAAATAGGTATCATCTTCCACAATTTAGAAATGATCCTAGAATAAGAGGGAGAGTTGAAGTTTTCAACTATTATCATTCTAATCTTCGAAGTACTATTGAACGTTCATTTGGTTGTTGCAAAGCCAGATGGAAGATATTAGGTAATATGCCTTCTTTTGCTTTGAAGACACACAAAGCAAAATTATTGTTGCATGCATGACTTTACATAACTTTATTAGAAGAAATGATGATAGTGATGAAGAATTTGATGCATTTGATGAAAACTATGAATATGAAAACAATGACGATAGAAATGAAAATGGAGCTGGCCCTAGCACTATCACATGGGAAGAACCTGATGCTCAAAGTACGTCACAAATGGAACACGTCGAGAGTCCATTAAAAATATGTTTCCTGCACGTGTTTAATTTTTGCAATTTTTTAAATTGACTACAGTATTTCATTGAAGATTTGGATGTACCGAACTATGAATTTTGTAATTTTTTAAATTGAATACAATATTTCATTGAAGATTTGGATATGAATTATAGTTAGTATTAATTATATAAATGATTTAAAATTTATTATATTATTTTATTTTATAATCAAAATTACACGTGATTATATTAATTTTCTTTGTACCAAAAAGACAAGAAAAAATATAAAAAAATAATTTCGAATGAAAAATATAGTAAAAATAAACTTATTTATAAAAAAGAGCAGAAAGGAAATGATTTATTTTATTATGTTCATTGGTATTTAAACATTCTAAATAAATTAATAAATTAATATTTAAAACATGTCCTACTTTAATTTCATACTTTAGAAGTGCTTATGCAATTTTATCCAAACACCATTATCATATCGAATAAGTACTTATGCAAATATTATCCAAACACCAAATAACTTATCTGGAAGTGACTTCTCACATTAGAACTTCTGCGATAAGCCCTTCTCCTATAAGGCCTTATCCAAAAGCTCATCCAAACTGGCCCTACAGGCAAGCCTCTTCAGGCTCAAGTATTCTTTCTAAACAAGCCTCTTCAGGCTCAACCAACTAAGGTTTTGAAAAAGGTTTTGTTCTACTAACTCACTAAGCGTGAGGGGATTGAAACTAAGCTCAGAACTCTAAACAATACTCTTCGCAGAGAGTGATAAGAAAATTTAAGAGCAGAGTAGCTTTGAAAGCTTTTGATTTCGCTTGACTGCTTGTTCACTTGTATACTTGTTTTCAGTTCAAGTTCAGTAACTTCGCATCTTCAAAGGTGAAGGTATTTATATTCTTCAAGACTTAAGAAAACTTCAATCTTCAATGGATTGAAAAAGATCTGTTCTGATCATGCATTAAATGCGTTGGTCCGTTGAGTCTGATAACTTGTTGAAGCTTCTGATCAGCAAAGTAGACTATCAGGCTGATAGCTCAAAGTAGTGATGACACCTTTTCCTTGTACCCGAAAGTTGCCTTTTGTCTTTCCTTTTGGAGATAGTCAAATCCTTTTGGGTCAGAGGCAGAAAAGCTTCAGCGTTCGATGGTACGAAGATTGCAAAGAATGTGTGTCCAAAGGATACAAGTTTTTACACATAGAATAATAAATTCAAATAGATACGTTCGCGCTTAAAACATATTAAAGGATAAGACATTGGACTTTAATAAAGAGAACGTTTATCGGAAAGAGTCTTTGCACTCAAATACATCGTTTAAAGATTATAGTCCAGAAGGAGCGAGAACTTTAGTCTTTGGACGTACTGTAAGTCTTTGGACTTAGATTTTCATGCACACTTAAGATAAAGCATTAGCCCATAGCTAATCTTTGTTCTCTTAATTAGTCTTTTGTTAACATCAAAACGTAAGGGATTAATGGACCATTACCACTTTGGTTCCGACAATCTTCCTCTTTTTGATGATAACAAAACATACTAATTTGATTAAACAAAGTTTCCTAGAGAGCAGAAAGGCTCCCCCTAAGGCAAAGATTATTATCATTTAAAGCATATAAGGATGGAAAACTATAGTCCAAAAAACATAGATATAAGACTTAGGCAATCACATAAATGCAATGAGAAGAGAATGCAAAGTTATATGCAATAATTCAATCAAATTTCCCTTTCTCCCCTTTTTTGTCATCAGACAAAAGTGAAAGCAAACCATCATTGTCGGTGTTTTAAAAAAAACTTTAAAAGGAAATTTTTTAAGAAGTGGAGGAGGAGGAGGTTTTGGAAGAAAGTTCTAAAACATGGCCACAATTTGTTGTAGCAGCACCGCATTATTTGCTTCAATGGACCTTTGAACAAAATCTTGGAATTCCGAATGGAGAGCAGAAACTGAACTCCCAGCAGTGGCCTTTGTGGCCTCAGGATTCCTTTGATCAGGAATTACACTCAAAGCTTGAGACGGAGAGGGATCAATAGGGTGTACCACAGAAAGAGGGATTGGTTGAGACTAAGAGTGTTCTTTCTCTAAGTCTGCAACTTGCTCAATATGCTCTTCTGGACGAGGGTCCTCATAGATAACCTCTATGTTCTCAGTATCTTCTGAAGATACTTGGGCAGATTCAGCTTGAGGTTCTTCAACAATCGGTTCAATCCAGGGAGCATCGTCAACTTCTTGAATGTCAATGGGATACAAAGGAATCCCAAAGATATCATCACTCAAGATCATGAATGTAACATCTAAGATCTTTCTTCAATGTCAATGAGTTTCAGATTTTTCTTCTTTTGACAACCCAAAAGATGATGTTTTAGCTGTGCAATTCTAAACGTGGCTTTCCCAGACAATTCTGGCATCATTATCTCCATTTTTCCATACCAGTTGCTTTATACAGAGAGGAAGTACTTCTGCATCGTCTCTCGGTCTTCTCCAGAACATAGGATCAAAAGAAGTAAGAGTTGGCATCACAACCTTGTTCAGTCGTCTCCGAGCATCCTTGTTCTTGTTCATATCTAACATTGGAATCCTTGGACAAACTCTCGGAGGAACTACAACAACAACAACATTTTCTTTCAGCTTTCACTAGTACAGAAAGCACTTTTAACATCGGTTAAAAAAGACTTTTAACGTTGGTTAAGAAGGCGATGTTAATTCAAGGGATGTTAAAAGTGTGACTTTTAACATCGGATCTGAAAATAACCGATGTGAAAAGTACACTTTTAACATCGGTTGACAACCGATGTTAAAAGTACGCTTTTAACATCGATTATTTTCACACCCGATGTTAAAATTAAGAAAGCAAGATAGAGGAGTTTGGTCATCAAACTTTTAACTTCGGTTGTTATCATAACCAATGTTAAAATATCACTTTTAACATCGATTATATCTACAACCGATGTTAAAAGTGATATTTTAACATCTGTTATGGATAAAACCGATGTTAAAAGTGGTATTTTAACATCGGTTATGATAACAACCGATGTTAAAAGTAATTTTTTTTTTTTAAATGGTGGGTTACATAGTTCTTTTCCCACCCCTACAAATCAATCAGTATATGTCATCCACAATTCAGTACACAACATAAGACCAGAAACAGATTCAAACATAAACTCGTACATTACTCCAGAATTACAATATTACAGTTACATATGTCTAGAATAATTAAACTAAATTACATGCACAATATATACAGTGTTATAACTGCAATTACACAAGTCCAAAATGTGTCACATGCAATATACACAAGTGCAAAAATCATATACAATCTATATTATACTCCCTAGTATACTCATAAAAGAAATTAGCAAAACAATCCCTTAGGTCTTTCATCTCCTCTTTATCCAGTGGAGTTTGATTTTCAAAAACCTGCACAAATTTAAATAAACTCAACATTAACTCATCAACCAAAACAAAATATAATTTAACTTGTGCAAAAATTTATATTTATTACCTGTTGCCATCCGTCAATTATGAGTGGGATAATCCATTCAAGCTTTCTTTTTGACTTGGATGGCCTACTTTTGCCATCTACACAAGCCATGCTACTTGCAACCATAGCTCTATGATTAAAACTAATAATAACGTCAACTATGTTCATGTAATAAATCAAAAGCAATTTGAATTACAATTTAAATTAAAGCTTACATGTCAATCGCGTCTTTCAATTCAGATATTGGACTATAGTGCAACGAGTATAAGAAGACGACGCGATACTGGCTAGGATGAAGTATGAGCAATTGCCAATGGCCACTCCTAAGTATTGGTGCCAGATAAATATCTTTCTTTCTTTGACTAAGTAGCTTCAGGATGTATGTCTTCATTGCATCCCCATTAGTGCCGTAATTTCCCTGAATTACACTTGGGGTCAAAGAATCCATACATATTCTGGTTGCCTCTTTCAATACATAAGCGATGAAGATACCTAAGATATTGGAATAAAATAATGTTAAATACCTAAGACATTGAAATAAATTATAGAATTAAAATACCTAAGATGCATGTCAACAATGTACTTCCGTGCACCACATACTCAAAACGGTATTGGCTAGCCAATTACCAGGCAAACATGTCACGTATATCTTTCCCAGAGAAAAAAAAAAGGCTAGCAAGTCACAAGTGCCTTCATGTTCCAAGGGAAGAGCAAACTCTTTATCCAGCGCATCCGCAACAAATGCGGCCAAAAGAGCTACATTTGATCTTGGCTTCGACATAGCTATTGACGGACATGCCTTTTTATCAATGTTCTAAACAACAAAGATAAGGCATTAGTTAAGTATATATGTAAATAAATAAGACATAAGTAATTAAATGATTAATATGAATACCTGGGACAAAGGCGTCTTAACTGGCTTATGTGCATCCTCACTGCTCCCCACTATGCTCACATGCTAAGAAGGTTGGCTCATTGGGTTTTGTTGGGAAAATGTAAGCCCCCTAGATGACATCTCCTTTATGAATGATTCCATAAGCTCCGGAAACATCTCTATTTTAAGCTCCTGCTTAATGCTTTCCCGCTCGTCGCTACTGATTCGGCTTCCAATATGGACTCGTTGTCTGTGATATTGCCGAATGCCCACTAGCCCTCCAACACCCTTTACAAAGCCAGAGTGGTCATCTTTATCTAGGGCAGTGCTCAGGATATCCCTACGTCCATGTTGAACAAAGGATCCTTGCGAGCTTTGTTCCACCAGCGATGTCTATAAGGGGAAATTCATAAAATATGTGTAAGATAATGTTTACTTAACTTTATTAATTACAAATAGAAGTAATCTATTAATTACTTACAATCTTTTCGACGACAATGCGAGTGGGCTCGACTTTAAAATCTCCCGATTTTTTCTTTCGGGCATCCATCCATGTTTCATGACGTTGGGGTGGAGATGGAGGATTAACAACTGTTTCTCCATCGTCTTCGGCTTCTCCATCAGCTCCACCTCCTTGCTTCTTTTTGGCCTCTTCTTGCTTCTTTTTCAACTTCTCGTCCATAATCTTCTTCCGAACCATACGATAGCCACCACGAGGCATATGGTGTGGGTGTACATTCTTTTTCTGGATTTCCTTGGCCTTTTCCCTTTTCTCCTATTACAAATAACACTTACTCAATTCAATTAAATAAATAAATAAATTAGACAGGCCTATTATAAAAAATATAACGGGAAACTGACCAGAAAGGCAGGGTCTTATCGGCTCACAACAAATCTATCTCACGTCTCCTTATCAATGAAAGAGTATGTGTCAAATGGAGATTTGTCGTCTTTCTTCTCAAAAATATATCTATTGCCCAAATAGGTTTTGAACCCTGTCCACCACTTCACGGCATAAGAAAGCCCTGTCTTCTTACATTCAGGAGTATTCAGGATATCAAAGGTCAATTATAGTACAAAACAAAATGAAGGAAATATTAGTGTATGGTAATAATATAATATAAGTAAATACAATTTAGATACAAATAGAGAGGATAAAAGTAAAATACCAAGATTGAAGATCAAATTTGATCCTTCACCAGACTCGGTAGCTGAGCCCATGCCTCAATCAGAATGCTAACCCTGTTTCGAGCTTCCAGAGCCACAAAACCGGGGAACTTGTCAGCATTTGGCCCTATGGCCTCGTAGATGTATCAAACTCAACCGGAAGCTGCTGATCACCGTAACGACTTAGGGCCAACGATCGTAACTTTGTGGCTGATCTACCCCTTTTTTTAGGGGGTGCACCACCTAGCCCGCTATGTGAAGGAGAAGGAGGAAGGCCTGCTGGATTAGTCATGTATGCCTATTTAGACAAAAAGTAATAAATTAGGTTAGTATATAAGGATGGATAAATAAAAATAAGTCTACTATAACATGGGTAAAAAAGCCTACTTTTTTTTTTTTTTTTGATACCATGGTATTGGCAGGAGTATCCCCCGACTTTGCTGGGAACTAATCTCCTTCGGGACCTTGACTGCATTAAGGCTATCCCTCCCAACGTTATTTTTTTATCACCCTACCAAGGCTCGAACTCGAGACCTCTTGGGAGTGAGGACCAACCGCAGCACCAGTCGGACCAACAGAAAAGCCTACTTTAACATGGAGAAATAAAAATAAGTCTACTTTAACATGGATAAATAAAAAAAAACATATCTTACACTATGGAAATATAAAAATAAGCCTACTTTAACATGGATAAATAAAAATAAGCCTACTTTAACATGGATAAATAAAAAAACATAACTTACATTATGTATATATAAAAATAAGACTACTGTAATTTAAACATAACTTACACTATGGTCAAGTTTAGATCAATATCCCTTCATGATGATCATCACGAGTGGCAAGTACATCGTCCACTACATTTTCCTCAACGAAAATAGGCATCCGTGTTGAGAAAGAAGTAATTTCTGGAATATCAAGAGTTGAATCTTGATTTTCATGGATACCATTATGCATGCTTTTTCCCTGGAGAACAATTGACCACCTTTTGTTAGAAGGATCATTGATATAAAACACTTGCTTTGCTTGGGAAGCCATGATGAAAGGCTCTTCCTTATGACCTACTTTGTCAAAGTCTACAAATGTAAATCCTAATTTTTCAGTTTGCACACCACTGTTACTGTCAGCCCACTTACACTTAAAAACAAGCACTTGTAATTTAGTGTAATTGACCTCCCAAATCTCTTCAATGACTCCAAAGTAAGATTTCGATGCCA
Organism: Ammopiptanthus mongolicus; assembly: GCA_039655645.1. Lineage (NCBI taxonomy): Eukaryota > Viridiplantae > Streptophyta > Magnoliopsida > Fabales > Fabaceae > Ammopiptanthus > Ammopiptanthus mongolicus. Next base: position 21,086,444 of record CM077343.1, read on the forward strand.
TAACGGGATTTGTGTCTTTTGAACTAGAGAAGTGCATCAACTCAGATATAATCATAACCCCACTATTTTGCATGGTACTCTTTTCATCTTGGGACTTTGTATAGAAGGAAAACATATTGATATCATATCCATTCCAACACATGATTTCAAGATGTGGTCCCTGTGCTAGCCATTGTAATGAATCAAAAGCAGTATGATCATTCGTAATTTTTTCTTTAAACCAGGCTACGAAAGTCTTGTTATGATGGTTCATCAACCATTTTTCGTTCCTTCTCGGGTTTTCTTCCTTGACCTTTTGTTTGTGAGCACATAAGTAAGGTGCAATCTCATCAGTGTTATTCAATATATGCAAATGGGCTTAAAACACTTCCTCCCGAGCCTTGCTATTAACCTTTATACCTCGTGTACCCTTACCGACACATCTTCCCTCATGACGAGGCTTAGGAATCCCTATATAGTCTTGACAAAACTCAATAGCTTCTTCTGCAACGTACCTTTGAACAATAGATGCTTCAGGATGGTGTGAATTCTTCACATACCCTTTCAAGATCTTCATGTATCGCTCAACTAGGTACATCCACCTTAAATAAACGAGGCCACATAATCTAATCTCCCTCACTTGATGAACAATTAAGTGAACCATGATGTCGAAAAATAAAGGAGGAAAATACATCTCCAATTGGCACAAGATTATAGAAGCCTCATCTTCCAATTCATCCAACTTCTGGGGGTCAATGATTTTGCTACATATAGCATTGAAGAATGAGCACAACCTAGTTATGGCATGTCTAACATTTTTAGGAGCAATACCATGAATAGCCACAGGCAGTAGTTGTTGCATCAAGATGTGGCAATCATGAGACTTTAAGCCAACCAATTTGAGATCATTTAAGAAAAGCCTCTTGACATTTGAAGAGTAACCCTGTGCCACTTTGACGCTCCGTAGACACTCACAAAAACTTGTTCTCTTTTTTTTTTTTTTTTTTTTTTTGACAAAGTATGACATGCTGGAGGCAAATATGTCCGCTTACCATCCTTTGGCTGTGGAGTTAACTGCTCTCGTATATCCATCGCAACCAGATCTAGACGAGCATTCACACCATCCTTTGTCTTGCCCTGAATGTTGAGAAGCGTTCCAATTCGACTATCACATACATTTTTCTCCATATGCATGACATCAATACAGTGTCTGACATCAGTTTGCACCAGTATGGAAGATCAAAGAAGATCGACCTCTTCTTCTATATGTTTTTCTTAGTAGCCTTATTTTTGGCCTTTCCGAAGATAACATTAATGTCCTTCACCCTTTGATAAACTTTCTCTTCATTAAAGGCCGTCGGAGCAATTCCATTCTCTTGGAATCCATTGAAATCTTTTTTCAATCTACGATATGGGTGATCACGTCTGAGAAATCTTTGATGCCCAAGGTAAACTGTCTTCCTTCCATGTTGCAATTGTGTGAAGCATGTGCCTTCTTCACATATAGGGCATGCTTTATGCCCCTTAACACTATACCCAAACAAGTTCCCGAATGCTGGAAAGTCATTAATGGTGCAAATAACATGGCACGCATCTTGAAAGTCTCTTTGTAATGGCCATGAAACACATCAATGCCTTCCACCCACAGATTTCTCAAGTCTTTAATCAAGGGACTTAGATAAACATCTATGTCATTTCCTGGCTGTTTCGGGCCCGAAATCATCATAGATAACATCATGTATTTGCGCTTCATGCACAACCAAGGAGGTAGATTGTAAATTACGAGGAGAACAGGCCATGAACTATGGATACTACTTAAGGAACCATACGGATTCATTCCATCCGTAGCAAGTCCAAGCTTAAGGTTTCTTGGCTCATTTCCGAAATCTGGAAACAAAGTATCAATTCTCTCCCATTGCACAGAATCAGCCAGATGGCGAAGAATTCGATCACGTTTCCTCTCATCTGCATGCCATCTAATGTTCTTTGCGTCATTTACATTAGCGAACAATCTCTTGAACCTTGGAATTATTGGAAGATACCACAACATCTTTGCAGGAGGACCTTTTGTGATCACATCACAACTAGAATCACCGTCCTTTACTTTGTACCGTGATACCCCACACTTGGGGCAGTCATGCATCCCTTCATATACACCTCAGTATAGTAAGCAATCATTAAGGCATGCGTGTATCTTCTTATACTCCATACCCATAGGACACAGTATCTTCTTCGCCTCATAGTTACGGTCTGGCAGTGTGTGGCCTTCTGGAAGCATGTTGTTCAACAACTCAAGCAATTCGGTGACGCTTTTATCACTCCACCCATTTCTCGCCTTCACACTGAAAAGTTTTAAGACCGCCGACAACCGTGTTTAAGTAGTGCACCCCGGATACAAAGGCTTATCCGCATCACTGCACAAAGTATCATACACACGTGCTTGCTGAAATGACTTGTCCAATATCACGGATCATGTCCTCTAGTCGATCATCCTCCATATCTACATCAACTTCTTCACTTTGGGACACACTTGGCATGTTTAACAAGTCATCACCATGCCATATCCATCTTGTATAACTCTTGCAAATCCCTTCACAAATAAAATGATCACGTATTTGCTTAACTTAAACTTTCCTCATATTCAAACATCAAACACAAGGACAATTAAATCTTCCATTACTATCAGGAAGATTTCTTTGAGTAAATTCTAGAAACTCTTCCACTCCCTCCCGATACTCATCATTTGTGCGTCTTCTAACCATCCAACTACGGTCCATATCCATGTTCTGTAAATATACACACATTTATACAATATGAGCACAAGAGGGGAGACTCTCAAAGAGCAGTATTTGAGATTGTAGGCCTAAACCCTAAGTCCTATAATAGAATTTAAACCCCTCGACTATTGTTCAAAACAATCCAGATGACCTAACTTTTTAAAAGAACCCAAACCCCTCGACTATTGAGATTTTATAAGCAAAGCCTAAAAGTCTTTCCTCAATTTGTAAGATCAAAGTGTTTAAGTTTAAAAAAAAAAACTCAAAATGCATTTCATTATTTCATAAAATATTCAAATCATTAAAATAGAGACAATGCTAAACACTAACTAACATAGAAGGATTACCAAGTAGAAGGGAAATAAAGGGGAGTTGGGGTGGTTCAGTTGCGATGGTCAGTTGCAGAAGAGAGGGATTTAGGGTGGTTCAGTTGTGATGGTTCTGAGCAAATATTAGCAAAAATTGTAATTAGCAAATGAGAGCTTTAGCAAATAAAAATAGGGAAGAAAGAGTTACGTACCTTTGCACAGAGGAAGTGATGGTGGTGGTTCTACGGTGGCTCACGAACGGAGGAGAATGAGGTCAGTGAAGAGAAGAGAAAAGAAGAGAAGAGAAGGAGGTCGCGGAAGAGTACATTGTAACGTTGAAATGTTAGGGCGCAGAGGAAGTGATGGTGGTGGTTCTACGGTGGCTCACTGATAACTCTTAGAAATAAGAGTTATTACTATTTCTTTTAACTAAATCAGTGTTCTTGTCTTAAGTAATTTTGAGAATTAAATTCAAGTTTTGATTGGATGAAATCATAGTAGAAAGAATTGTTCAAATGCTGAAAAAGTTATTAATTTTTTGTAATTTGATAACTATGAAGATGTTGAAGTGTTGAGCAGGGAATCAGGTATGTAAGTTGAAAAGAGCGGATCTGGAATTGCTATGGAATGCTGCAGCTTCTGAGACCAGAATCACTACAAGAGGGGTCAGCATCCTTTGGAGGGGGTACGATTGCAGCAGCCGTCATCTCTATTGTCCCCTCTGTAATTTCAATTTTTACGCTTTATGCCTTTCTTTTCCCTTCCTTTAGCTTGTTTTGTCTTCAAGCTCATTATGAGCTAATTTCCTTAAGCTAGGATTCTATGAATTTGTAATTATACTGAAGGGTAATTCAATGTTATGAATGTTATTCATTTTCTTCTATTCTGATTTTATGTTTAATGTCAGATTAGCCTGATCAACTGACCTGATTTACTAGCTAACTAAGTTTGGAAAAACCAAGTTAGTGGACTTGATTAGAAGATAAAGATAGAGCTATTAATTGGAAAATTAATTGTGTTGAATGAGCTAGGAATAGCCTTCATATCTTTAAGTAGCTGGACGTACTTAATTGATAGCTGAGGGAAATTAATTTGAACTTACGAATAAGAAGCTTTTAATGAACTCAGTTCTACTGCTGGAAAGCAAAACGTAATTCCTGGACTAAATGCTGTAGCATCCTGAAGCATAAATTACCCTGAAGTTAAGATTACAAAGGATTAGAATCCCAGCTGTTTTTATCTCTGTTTTAAAACATCCAATTGTTGCTTTTATTACTTCCTTGCGTTTCTTACTTATTGTTCTGATACCTTATCACTCCATTTATTTACATGTTGTCAATCAATCTTTATTTTATTAAGCTACAGAGAAAAAGTAAATTTAAAATTTGTATTCAAAACATTTAAATCCTCATGGGAACGATCTTTACTCACTCTCTATTACTTGTTACGATTGTGTACACTTGCACACATCATTATTCATTACAACAAGTTTTTGGCGCCGTTGCCGAGGATTGACAATGGTGTTGAATATTTAAAGTCTGAGTTTACTTTTTCTATTTAGCTAGTGCTGAAAAGTGTTGTGTGCTTTGCTCAGCAACAGGTACTAAATCTGTATGCGCAGCAAAGGTACACCTGAGTTCCAAATTGACCTTGAGATAGAGAAAACAGCTAAGAGGCTAAGGAAGAGAACTAAAGAACAAAGAGCTCGAGGTCAACACTCTGACTTAGGCTTCATGGCTCATATTCTAGCAAATGAGGATGAGCAACCTGGAATGATTGAAATGGATATTGACAGGGATAGGCCCATCAGGGGCTATGCTGTGTTTGATCCTCAGACCATGAACACTAGCATAGTGAGACCAGAAATCACCACTCAACAGTTTGAATTTAAACCCATGATGTTTCAAATGCTCCAAACTGTTGGGCAGTTCAGTGGAGCACCTACTGAAGACCCTCATTTACATCTGAGGCAATTTATGGAAGTGGCTAGCAATTTCAGGACCCCTGGAGTGACAGAGGATTCATTCAAGTTGAGGCTCTTCCCTTACTCTCTTAGGGATAGAGCTAAGACTTGGTTGGATTCGTTGGAACCCAATTCCATTACTTCCTGGAATGCCCTAGTTGAGAAGTTTTTGATTAAGTACTTTCCACCCATCAAGAATGCAAAAATGCGGGGGGATATCACTGCATACAGGCAAACTGATGATGAAACTTTATATGACATTTGGGAGAGATTCAAAGGTCTGCTGAGAAAATGCCCACCCCATGGAATACCAGCTTGCATTCAGTTGAAGACATTTTACAATGGGTTGGCACCTCCTTCAAAACTAATGTTAGATGCTTCATCAGGAGGTGCCCTGTTGACTAAATCTTACAATGAAGCATTTGAGCTGATTGAAAGCATAGCTGCTAATAGCTATCAGTGGCCCACGGTGAGGACTAATTCTTCCAAAACTGCAGTTGGTATGCATGAAGTTAAGGAAATAACTGCGATGTCTGCTCAGTTAGCTACGATTACAAATATGTTGAAGAACCTGACTACTGCAAATGCAAGCCAAGAACCTGGCATGACTGAACCAGTGGCCGCAGTAAAGACAGTGTCATGTGTTTTCTGCGGTGAAAAGCATTTTATTTGAAGAATGCCCCCACAACCCAGTTTAAGTAAATTATGTGGGAAATAGGGGAAGTCAATATTCCAACAATTTTAACCTTGGATATAGGCATCCTCATCCAAATTTCAGTTACAGCAATCATAATAACATTCTGAATCCACCTTCTGGCCAAGTTCCACAGCAGAATCAATACCAAGGGCAGGGCACTCAGCAGCATACTCAAGTCCCTGTTAAAGAACCTTCCCTCGAAGCCATTTTGAAGGCCTTTATGACTGAAACTAAGGCGCAAATTCAGAACCAAGGAGTAGCTATGAGGAATCTGGAAAATCAAGTGGGTCAGTTGGCCACTGCACTCACTAATAGGCCAGCTGGTACCCTTCCTGCAACTACAGAGACCCTATCTTCGTCCACTGAAGTAGGCCAAGAGCAGATTAAGGTCATAAATCTGAGAAGTGGTAAGGAGCTGCCAGATGCTATAGCATGTAAGCAGCCAACAACAAAGAAAACTGAGACAAGAAAGAAAAATCCTGAGGTAATCCCAATAACTGAAGATGAAACGCAGACTATCCCTAAGCAGAAAGAGAATAAATTGACTCCAGAGATACCACCTCCTCCATTTCCACAAAGGTTGAGGAAGGCAGCCCAAGAAAAGCAATTTAGTAAGTTTCTGGAAATCCTGAAGCAATTGCATATAAATATACCTTTGGTTGAAGCCCTGCAGCAGATGCCCAATTACACCAAATTCATGAAGGATATCCTAACAAAAAGAAAGAGATTGGGGGAATTTGAGACAGTAGCAATGACAAAGGAATGCAGCCCACTATTGTAGAACAAGGTTCCCCAGAAAATGAAAGATCCGGGCAGTTTCACGATTCCTTGTTCTATAGGGACTACTTATTGTGGAAAAGCGCTGTGTGATCTTGGGGTTAGCATTAATTTGATGCCTATGTCCATTTTCAAGCAATTGAAGATTGGTGGAGCCAGACCTAACACTGTTACCTTGCAGCTTGCACGCAGGTCTATTGCTTACCCAGAAGGAAAAATAGAGGATGTTCTAATCAAGGTGGACAGATTTGTATTTCCAGTTGATTTCATTATCCTTGACTTTGAGGCTGACAAGGAAGTCCCAATTATCCTTGGGAGACCTTTCCTTGCAACTGGGAGAACACTGATAGATGTGCAAAAAGGAGAACTCACTATGAGGGTGAATGATCAGCAAGTGACTTTCAATGTTTTTAATAATTACACTACCCTGATGAGGAAAAGGAAAGCTGTTCCGTTCTCAACAGTATTGAATCTCTGGTGCAAGAGCACATGGTAGTCTCAGGGCAGGAATTGGAATGGAATAAGGAAGCAGATTTGGGAAATGAAAAGTTGAAGCTTCTAGTAGATGGGAATTTGCCACACAGATTTTGGAATAAAAAATATGAATCTTTAGATGTATCGGCAGACACCTTCAAAGAGAATGTTCCCTCTATTGAAAGACCTCCCATCCTTGAATTGAAGCCACTACCTTCGCATCTGAAGTATGCCTATCTTGGAGAACAAGAAACTCTTCCTATCATCGTCTCTCCTTTCTTAAGTTCCGAGCAAGAGGGTCATCTCATTTCAATTTTAAAAAGGCACAAGAAAGCTATAGGATGGCAAATGGCAGATATTAGAGGAATCAGTCCTAGCTTTTGCATGCACAGAATCTTATTAGAGGAGGATGCTAGAAACAGTATTGAAGGTCAGAGAAAACTGAACCCGATAATGAAAGAAGTGGTGAAGAAAGAGATAATCAAATGGCTAGATGCAGGAATTATTTACCCTATTTCTGATAGCATGTGGGTAAGTCCTGTGCAATGTGTTCCAAAGAAAGGAGGAGTCACTGTGGTAAAAAATGAGAAGAATGAGCTGATTCCAACACGGTCAGTCACAGGGTGGAGGATATGTATGGACTATAGAAAACTGAACAAGGCAACAAAAAAGGACCATTTTCCCTTACCATTCTTAGATCAGATGCTGGATAGGTTGTCTGGGAGAGAATTTTACTGTTTCCTAAATGGCTATTCAGGTTACAATCAGATAGCAGTGGCACCTGAAGATCAGCAGAAGACCACATTCACTTGCCCATATGGAACATTTGCTTTCAGAAGGATGCCTTTTGGGCTCTGCAATGCTCCAACAACCTTTCAAAGGTGCATGATGGCCATTTTTTCTGATTTTATTGAGCAGACTATGGAAATTTTCATGGATGATTTCTCAGTGTTTGGAGACTCATTCATGGGATGCTTGGCTAATTTAGAGCAAGTGTTGGACAGATGTCAAGAGACCAATTTAGTTCTAAATTGGGAGAAGTGTCACTTCATGGTTAAAGAGGGTATTGTGTTAGGCCACAAAGTGTCAAAGAAAGGCTTAGAGGTGGACAAAGCTAAAATTGAGGTGATTGACAAACTCCCTCCACCCAATTCTGTTAAAGGCATCAGAAGTTTCTTAGGACATGCTGGCTTCTATAGGCGATTCATCAAGGACTTCTCTAAAATATCCAAACCATTGTGCAAGTTGCTGGAACATGATAGCGTATTTGACTTCACCGATGAATGCTTAGCAGCTTTTGAAATTCTGAAGCGAGCGTTGATCATTGCCCCTGTAATAGTGGCTCCAGACTGGGGACAACCGTTTGAGTTTATGTGTGATGCAAGTGATTTTGCAGTGGGAGCTATACTAGGCCAAAGGCATAACAAAGTTTTCCATACTATCTATTATGCTAGTAAAACCCTCATTGATGCCCAGATCCACTACACCACTACAGAAAAAGAGTTGCTAGCAGTTGTATTTGCTTTTGACAAATTCAGACCCTATTTGGTGGGCACCAAGGTGGTGGTATACACAGATCATGCAGCTATCAAGTATCTCATTGACAAGAAGGATGCAAAGCCAATGCTTATCAGATGGGTGCTTTTACTTCAAGAGTTTGATCTGGAGATCAAAGACAAGAAGGGAATTGAAAATCAAGTAGCCGATCATCTTTCCAGAATTGTTGAAGAAGAAGAAACCAAGCTTCAAGGGGAAATCAAAGACAATTTTCCTGATGAACACCCTTTACTGATTGAAAATGCTGCAGCACCCTGGTACGCTGACATTGTAAATTTCCTGGTCAGTAAGGTCATCCCTGTGGAAATGAATGCTCAACAGCAAAGAAGATTTTTCCATCACGTCAAACATTTCTATTGGGATGAACCTTTTCTGTACAAAAAATGCCAAGACCAGATTATGAGCAGATGTGTTGCTGAAGAAGAAATGCATGATATTCTCAATGATTGCCATGCACCCCATACGGAGGCCACTTTGGTGGAAAAAGAACCGCTGCTAAAGTCCTACAATCCGGGTACTTCTGGCCCACTCTGTTTCAAGATGCCCAAGCCTTTGCCAAGAGCTGTGATAGATGTCAGAGAGTGGGGAATATTTCCAATAAACAAGAAATGCCACTCAACACTATTTTGGAGATTGAATTATTTGATGTGTGGGGGATAGACTTCATGGGGCCATTCCCGATTTCATATGGAAATGCCTACATCCTAGTAGCAGTTGATTATGTATCTAAATGGGTGGAAGCAACAGCCTTGCCATCCAACGATGCCAGAGCAATCACCAAATTCCTGCACAGGAGCATCTTTACCAGGTTTGGTACCCCGCGAGCTATAATCAGTGATGAGGGCTCCCATTTTTGCAACAAGCTGTTCGCGAATTTGCTACCCAAATATGGGGTGAAACACAAGGTGGCCACTGCGTATCACCCTCAGACAAGCGGTCAAGCTGAAGTATCCAACAGGGAGCTAAAAAGGATACTTGAAAAAATGGTGAATCCCACAAGAAAGGATTGGTCTTTGCACTTAGATGATGCCCTCTGGGCTTACAGAATGGCTTTCAAGACCCCTATTGGCATGTCACCCTACAGAATGGTTTACGGCAAGGCTTGTCATCTGCCCATCGAGCTGAAACATAAGGCATTCTGGGCCATGAAGAAGTTAAATTTTGATGCACAAGCGGCTGGGGAAGCAAGACTGTTGCAGCTAAATGAGCTTGAAGAGTTTAGGCTGTCTGCTTATGAAAATGCAGTAGCATACAAGAGCAAAGTAAAGGCCTGGCACGATAAGAAAATCCAGCCCAGGGAACTGATTGAAGGAATGAAAGTGCTCCTGTTCAATTCTAGATTAAAACTATTCCCTGGGAAGTTAAAATCGAGGTGGTCTGGACCTTTCAAGTTGATCAAGGTATATCCTCACGGAGCTGTGGATTTGCTCGATGAAGAGTCTGGAAGGGAGTTCAAGGTGAATGGCCAGAGGGTGAAACAATACTGGGGTGAGCCTTATGAAAGGAACAAAGCCACCATTCATCTCACAGACCTTTAACCACCAGTGTGGAATCAGGCTGAAGGACAGTAAACCAAGCGCTACTGGGAGGCAGCCCAGACTTTTATCCGTTTGCTTGTTTAGTTCTTTCTTATTCAAAAAAAAAAAAAAAGGAAGAAAAAATGGGGAATGTGACCGGTCCGCAGCCACGCACCTAATGCCACCACTCTCTCCACCTCTCCCATTCATCCTTCATTTCCTCCTCAGCCTATTAAAGTACTATCCTCCACCCTAATCCCACGCAAAAGAAAACAAAAACCAACTCTCCCTGTCTGTCTCAACCATCTCTATCTGTCACCATCTACTCCATCTTCTTTCTGTCACATCCATTACCATGGCCAAAACCCGAGCGGAATCGTCCAAGCGGCCGGTTACCCCCTCCCCTCCTCTTCTGGTGAGGAGGCTGATACACGGTTCCTGGATGAGGAAGGCCGGCTGAAGTATGAAAAAGAGGTGAAGCGACGGAATGTTCATTTGGAAAAGGGTTTCTTCCTCCTCGACTCCCCACACTATGGGTTAACCGAAGAGGTCGCTGAGCTCATCGACTACCACAATTGGAAAAAGTTCGCTGCTCATCCAAGAGACCTCATCCTCCCTTTTGTTAGAGAGTTTTATACGAATCTCACTTCACCCCAACAGAAGTATGTGATCGTGAGAAGTTGTAAAGTCTCCTTCTCTGCACCTAACCTAAATAGAAGGTGGGGTTTACGGGATGTTCAAGATGAATACCTCGACTTGTTGAAGAATGCGGAAGAAGCCGAGCTGACTGATATGATGAGGGAAGTGATCGTGGAGGGAGCGAATGGATTCAAAATGATGATAACTGGAAAATAGCAAGACCTGATCTTACTCCCTTGGCCAACGTCTGGTATCATGTTATCAAAACCAAAATTCTACCCACTGCTCACATGGAAACAGTAAATAAGGAAAGGTTAGTCCTCTTATATTGTATTTTGAAAAAGAAGAGAGTGGATGTGGGCCAGTTAGTCGAGAGGGAAATCATTTTCTGTGCCTTTAAAAAGAAGGGTTTGCTGTTTTTCTCTTCCCTCATTACTTCCTTGTGCGAAAAATGTGGAGTGAAGGCCTTACCAGAGGATGAAGTCAGAGACAACAAAGGGGCCATAGATTGGCTGGCTATCAAGCGTTTCGGCGCATCCACATCCAAGGCACAGGGGTCGGTTCCTCCTTCTGGGCAGCAGGATCACCCAGCTGAGGTGAACCCAAAATTGGATCTTTGCTACCAAATGCTGCAGCATAATTTGTGGCAACAGCAACTCTTCTGGGAGTTTTCAAAAGAGCAGCATTTTTGGATCCAACGATCCCTTGGCATTAACAAGCTCAGACAAGGCAGTTTTCCTCCCCAATTCCCTGAAGCCCTATTTGAACCATTTAAGTACTCTCCCTCTAACCAAATACCCACTGAGCCTGCAAGGAAGCATCCGCCTGCTACCTCTCCTGTACCGGAGAACGACTCTACCATCCCAACTACCAACCTTGATGTACCTGCCACTGAGCTTGACCATCCCCCGATGCAACCGACCGTTAGTGAACATTCCGTGAATAACAATGACATCAGTTCTGAATGGACGCCTCCCGCACCTCCCAGAGACCCAGCACCAGCTCAACCATCGCCCATTGCCAAGGGCAAAAGGACGTTGGATGAGATTGAGCCCCCTGCCCCTCCCCCACTAAAGAGAGGGAGGATCAAGCACACTGCCCCCCTCGAAAGAGAAAGACTAGAGAAGAGAGGGAAGCAGAGAGGGCTGCGGAGAGCCCCAGCGAGAGCTCTGAGGATGATGTCCCTCTGAGCAGAAAAATGGAAGGTTTAAAGGCTTCAGCTCACGCACAGAGAAGAAGGGATGCTGGGCCTGCCATTCAAGACCTCACTGATGAGGTGGAGATCACCAACGCCATTCCAGCAACTGGCAGGCCAACAATGCAGCAGTTGACAAAGGGAGGCAAGACCAGAAGCAGTGCCAGACTGACTCAGCCTTGAGCTGCAGTCCCACACTAATTGCTGCGCCATGCTGCCGCATCTTTTGAACAGGACCTTTCTTTTTAATTTTCAGTCTTTAGGTTAGTGTTTTTCGTTTTTGTTTGTTGTTTGCCTGCGTAGTGGGGGCCTTTTTTTTTTTTTGCAAGAAATGGTTGTTGTATGATTGAATTATGTTTGCCTGTCCATGTGCATCTGATGACGATCGGTTATTTCTGTGTGTTTACCGTGCATGTCCAATACTGTGATACCCTGCATCAATATTTTGCTACTACAATGTCCCCATCCACGCGCAGGACTTCAACCAATGTACTCAGTCAATTGGGGCACTGGGTGGCATGCATCCTTATCCATGAAATAGAGGGTAAGAGCTACATTAGATTTCAACCTAAGTTTGGGGAGGTGTGTGCAATTAAATGTGATGTCGTAGCATTCTACAACATCAATCCTGTGAGGTTTTGGGCTTCAGAAGATTCATTCATTGTATATTCCATTCATGTGTTTCCTATGCAAGGCTTGTCTTAATTCTGTAATTGATTGCCTATATCACTGCTGCACACACATTGGCTTGAGGCACTTTTGTTGCTTTAACTACTCAGCTTAAACGGCCAACCCTGACCTATTCCTCTTTGTGCACCCCTTTGAGCCTGAGCCCTTTTTATTGGTTTCCCCCACACAACAAGCCCTATTTCCCTGCAAAACCAAGTCATCCCTTTTTAGGTGGAGTTTGGGGACTGTTGTCCAGCTAATCTATGATACATGGTTGAGGACACCCATTGATACAAGTTTGGGGGGTACATATGCAACAAATGGAGGAAGGATTAAACACATCAAAAAAAAAAAAAAAAACAAAATAAAAATATGGGGGCAATAAAGCAACTCCAGAGAATATCCCACTTTGTCATCAGAAATGGGGGCAGCAATAGCAAATGCCCAAGTTTGGGAGAAAGGGGGGTGATGTGGACAAAAGACCTTGAACTCCACCTAATTAAGCTCCGGACCGAAATGTACCAAACCTGAACCTAGGCCCATTATAACCCAGTAAGTCCTCTGGCTGTGTGCACATGGTATTTGTGTTTTTGATTGTTAGAAGTTTGTCAAGCCTATGATAGAGTTGCATGTGAATGAAGATCGAGTGAAACACCAAAACAGAACATAAAGAAGAGTGAATTGAGTGCTATGGCAAATCCAAGATTATGCTGAATCCCTGTTCTTAGGAAGATAATCTGGTAAGTAATCACCCTTAATCTAAAGGATATTTGGAAGATGCGCCTAAAACTTGGTTGAAGGGTGATTTGGTTGAAGTCCCTTGCTGAAACTGAGTTGCAGCTTAGGGAGCATACACGCACATTTAAGGGTATCTTGTATTGAGCATGTTTCAGAATGCATCTGAGGACTGCCATGGAATTTGCTTACATTGTTCACATTTTTTTTTTTTGGCTGGCTGAATGTCATTACTTGAGGGCAAGCAATGGTTCAAGTTTGGGGGTGTGATAACTCTTAGAAATAAGAGTTATTATTATTTCTTTTAACTAAATCAGTGTTCTTGTCTTAAGTAATTTTGAGAATTAAAGTCAAGTTTTGATTGGATGAAATCATAGTAGAAAGAATTGTTCAAATGCTGAAAAGGTTATTAATTTTTTGTAATTTGATAACTATGAAGATGTTGAAGTGTTGAGCAGGGAATCAGGTATGTAAGTTGAAAAGAGCTTATCTGGAATTGCTATGAAATGCTACAGCTTCTGAGACCAGAATCACTACAAGACTAAAGAGTTGCAAGCTCAGCACGCCTTCACTACAGAGAAAAGAACCTGCAGCGCTGACCCAAACGAAGAAAGAGAAATGTAAACTTCAGCTGAATGTACATGGGAATTGGGCCAAGGATTATTTTATTATTATTGAATTTTGTAAAAGCCCAAAAGTGCATGAGAGAGAAAGGAGGAAAACCTATTTGGGGAGCACTACTATAAATAGTGAAGGGTCAGCATCCTTTGGAGGGGGTACGATTGCAGTAGCCGTCATCTCTATTGTCCCCTCTGTAATTTCAATTTTTACGCTTTATGCCTTTCTTTTCCCTTCCTTTAGCTTGTTTTGTCTTCAAGCTCATTATGAGCTAATTTCCTTAAGCTAGGATTCTATGAATTTGTAATTATACTGAGGGGTAATTCAATGTTATGAATGTTATTCATTTTCTTCTATTCTGATTTTATGTTTAATGTTAGATTAGCCTGATCAACTGACCTGATTTAATAGCTAACTAAGTTTGGAAAAACCAAGTTAGTGGACTTGATTAGAAGATAAAGATAGAGCTATTAATTGGAAAATTAATTGTGTTGAATGAGCTAGGAATAGCCTTCATATCTTTAAGTAGCTGGACGTACTTAATTGATAGTTGAGGGAAATTAATTTGAACTTAGGAATAAGAAGCTTTTAATGAACTCAGTTCTACTGCTGGAAAGCAAAACGTAATTCCTGGACTAAATGCTATAGCATCCTGAAGCATAAATTACCCTGAAGTTAAGATTACAAAGGATTAGAATCCCAGCTGTTTTTATCTCTGTTTTAAAACATCCAACTGTTGCTTTTATTACTTCCTTGCGTTTCTTACTTACTGTTCTGATACCTTATCACTCCAATTATTTATATGTTGTCAATCAATCTTTATTTTATTAAGCTAAAGAGAAAAAGTAAATTTAAAATTTGTATTCAAAACATTTAAATCCTCGTGGGAACGATCTTTACTCACTCTCTATTACTTGTTACGATTGTGTACACTTGCACACATCTTTATTCATTACAACACTCACGAACGGAGGAGAAAGAGGTCAGTGAAGAGAAGAGAAAAGAAGAGAAGAGAAGGAGGTCGCGGGAGAGAACACTGTAACGTTGAAATGTTAGGGCGTGAGACTGAGAGGGTTTGAGAATGTTAACGTTATACATTTTAATGACTTATAACATCGGTTGTTAAAAAAACCAATGTTAAAAGTCCTTTTTAACATCGGTTGTCCAAAACACCGATGTTAAAAATTGAATTTTAACATCGGTTCCCTAACAACCGATGTTAAAACTAGTGGAGGGAGTAACTTTTAACATCGGTTTCAAATACAACCGATGTTGTAAGTGACTTAACGCGGTGGCAATCTTGCAAATAGCTTGTGGAGGGAGAAACTTTTAACATCGATTATAAAGAAACTGATGTTAAAGTTACTTGTAACATTGGTTGTATGGAAACCGATGTTAAAAGTTTCTTCCCTCCATTCCATATTTACTGGTTTGCCACCGAGTCTCCATTTTTGACATCGGTTGTTAAGGAACCGATGTTAAAAGTGTACTCCATGAACTATTTATTTATAAGTTTGCCACCGCGTCCATTTTTAACATCTGCTTTTCATTAACAGATGTTAAATCCCTGACGTGAAAAGTGTATTTTCCACTAGTGTTCCAAAATCTTTTAGAAAGATTGTGTAGAATCTTCACTTGCCGAGGCATCTCGCATTCCTTCCTTATGGCATAGTAAGGAAAGAGATCCCTAACGTCTGAGTACTCCTTCCATTCGGACGGATGACTGGGAATATATTTGACATCTCAGTTGAGAATGAAATTTTTCAGACCATAGGTTCTGGACCTTTTCTGCTCAGTGAAATCCCATTTTAAATTTTGCTTATTGGGAGGAATGATGTGACGATCCACATTGTAGTGGCACCATTGAAACTTCTTATCCATTATGAGGTTTGGATAGATTTTTCTTGGAGGGAACCTTTTTTGGTCAAGGTCAGTGAGAAGAGGTCCAAGTGAGGTATAGCTTTTACTGGGAAGGGGGCTGGATGGAGTGTAAGGGTGAGGTGTGTAGCTCGGTGAGGAAGGTAAGGTTTCAGGTTCATATTCATATTCTGGGTAGGGGTAAAGTGGAAGAGAGGGTATTGTGGTGGTGTCATCGTGTTCAAGGGCTAGGATAGGCCAAACATAGCATATGTCAGTGTAGGTTAGAGGTTTGTTGTTTCTTATGAAGGGTGTGGGGTCAATATAGGTAAAGGTTTGTATTTTGTAGCGGGGATTTGGATAAGGTGAACCATAGGGTTCAAAGGGTCTATTTCCCCATGGTGTGAACCAGTCTTATGGTTCGGACGCTGAGGGTGAGAGGCTAACCACATCAGGTTGCGCAGAAACAGGTGTAGCAACTCAAGGAGTTTGAGATTCAGTGTTACCTTTTGTTTTGGACCGAGTGGTCCTTGGCCTTGTTGCAACAATCTTAGGTCGAGATGCTTCAAAAGTAGATTCCCTTCTAGGTCCTTTGATCACCCTAGAAATAGGCTGATTGTCCTCATCTTCTTCTTCCATAGAGGCAAGAATCTGCTTCTTTTTTCTTATTGGTTGGGCAGAGGCAATCGTTGGACGACTTTACTTTTAGATGCACAGGCTCTGTCGAGCGTCCAATAGAGGCTTCTTGTTCAGTCGCTTCAGTAACAGCTTGCGTCTAATCAATCTGAACACCTTTTTTGCTTCCCTTCCTTCTTGGACTTTTCAATATAATCCAGCTTCATTTTCATCAAACTTTGCTTTCTGAAATCTGGTTGAAGCACACGATCTATGCCATGAACTCCAACATATTTGAGTTTCTGTTCTAAAGTCAGGAACTTGATATTGTCGTAAACCAGATGCTTCTCGAATATTCTTGAGAGGAGTGCAGCATAGATGATGGCAGTGTTCTTCCCAGAGCCTTCAATGGCATATTTGAAGCAGGTGAAAAGAAGGTGTGGGAGATTTACTTGCTTCTCTAGAATCAGATGAACTAGGCAAAACTGATAAGCCTTTGACACATATTCCTTCGAGCCAGCTTTACGAACGATGGACTTGTTCAGAATTTGATGAAGAACCCTAGCCTTGTCGGTCATTCTCGAGGCTATTAGTTTAGCAGACTGGTTCTTTAGAAGACACTCCTTGATAATGTCCATACCACCCAAGTCTTCTTCCTATTTGTCTTCACAGGTGATTCCTAATTGGGCACACCCAATGGCGTTGGAGAGGTTGCCTCAAAGACAATCACTTCAGTGTTGACAACTTTGTTCCCGATTTCCCTTACAGAAATGGTAGGGTTAGTCCAGAATTCCCTTATGAGTGCTGGGTAGAAGATAGGAGATCCTTCGAAGAAACTGGACCAGCCAACAGCTTGAATGTTAGGTGTAACATCTATTCCGTGGTTAGCAAAGAACTTCAGACTAAACTTAAACTCCACTAGGACCTCAACAGTTTGAATAGCAAGAGCTTTTGCTTTGTCCTTAGCAGAAGCGGTTATGGAGGATGAATATGCCATTGTTTCAGAGAGAGAGGTTTTTCGCAAGAGAGAGTTTTTCAAAGAGAGAGAGATGAAGGTGAAGAGGTTGTAAAGGTTCTACCTTTAGCAATTACAGTTTTATAGAAGAAAACGGTTCGTATTTTCAAATGAAATAAAATTTTAAAAGAAAAGAAAAATGGGGTGAAGAGACGTGCATTAAATGCCTGACGCACGTTTCAGACTTTGAAACCGTAAAAAACAGTTTTGCTATAATGAAAAACGGAATTGACTCAGTTAGGGAATTAGAAATAAATTTGGCTTCGACAAAGATTTAGTTCAATTAATGCGATGGACGAACCAATCAACATATAAATTGGACTCACATGTATTGGACAAAAGTAAACATTGGACGCATGCATTGGACTCATAATCAATCAATGAAAGGCATGTTCGGATATTTCTGATGAATGTGTGCCTATCTTCAGCTAGAGATTTGGTGAAGATATCTGCCCATTGATGGTCAGTATCAACAAATTGAATATCAATTATTCCTTTTTGCACATAATCTATAATGAAATGATGATTGATCTCTATATGCTTTGCTCTAGAATGCAATATGGGATTTTTAGACAAATTAATAGCAGTTGTATTATCACACATTATTGGAATATTACTTACAAATACATTGTAGTCTTCCAACTGATGTTTAATCCATTGAATTTGTGAGCAGCAGCGCGCAGCAGCAATGTACTCAGCTTCAGCAGTTGATAAGGCAATTGTGCTTTGCCTTTTGTTTGACCATGAGACTAAGTTGGCTCCAATGAAATGACAACCTCCACTGGTGGTTTTTCTTTCTATTCTGTCTCTAGCGTAGTCAACATCACAGAATCCAACTAATCTGTATTCATCAAATTTCTTATACAACAGACCCAGATTAGTAGAACCTTTAAGATATCTAAAGATTCTTTTAACAGCTAAAAGATGAGACTCTCTTGGATCAGATTGAAATCGAGCACATAGACAAACACTAAACATGATATCAGGTCTGGACTAGGCATGGCAAAAGAATCCGAACCCGCGGGTACCCGTTCGAACCTGTCCCGAAGTTAATGGGGAAAATCCGCTTTGACTGGGTTCAGGTTCGGGTTTGGGGAAAACCCGCTTTTCATAGGCGGGGGCGGGGATGGGAATGTTGATACCACCCCGTACCTGACCCTGAACCCGCCCCGCTTATTTGAATTTGCAGTACTACCCTTAGTTATAAAGTTAAGATGTTAGGGTTTTGAACTTTTACTTTAGTGTTTCTACCTACTTATTCACTGTTTAGTCTTCTACTCCACTCCCAAGTCTTGACGGCGTGTTTCCTGTTCCAGTCCTTCTTCTTCACTCACAGACCACCGTATCCTCCACCCAAACTCCGTTGGTCCGGTCTCCTCTGCCCAACCTCCGGTCTTCTCCCTGTGTCATCTTGCTCACTACTATTTGTTTTTTTATTCTCAATCTTCTTCAGCTGTGAAACTTTTCCACCACCATTCAATTTCAACAATCTCAAATCCAACACCTTTCACAATCTCAAAAACCTCTTCATATTTGGCTCCAGTAGTCATAAACCAACCAAACCCATTGAACTTATTTTCTGGTTGCTGAATGTTTGATTATATGAAGGCTAGGTAGTTATATTATGTTGTTGTGCTTGATCAGAGGGACACAGTGAAGAAGACATAAAGAACTTAGCTGCACAGTGAACAGAAGATCCTCTTCTAGGAAAAATGATCATCTCCATTAGGGTAAATGATTTTCAAATTGTATTCCCGGGGACGGGTGCGTGTGTGTGGGGGGGGATGGTTACCTATTTTCGTCCCCGACGGGGAACGGAGGCGGGGATGTCTCAGGGAGTCAGGGGCGGGGATGGGAAAAGTAAAACTCGCCCCCGCCCCGCCCCGCCCCGTTGCCATGCTTAGTCTGGACGCAGTTAGATATAAGAGAGAACCAATCATACCTCTATATACCTTTTTGTCTACCTTTTTATCTTTGTCATCTTTGTTTAGTACGGACGTTGGATGCATTAGGGTATTCATTGGTTTGCAGTCATCCCGCTTAAAGCATTTCAGAAGCTCCTTTGTGTATTTCGTCTGATGACTATACACTCCGTCCGAAGTTTGTTTGACTTGAAGTCCGAGGAAGAATTTCAGTTCTCCCATCATACTCATTTCAAATTCTTTCTGCATAAGCTCGGAAAACTCTTGACGAAGAGATTCATTAGTTGCACCAAATATTATATCATAAACTTAAATTTGAGCAACAATAAAATCTTGTTTACTTGATTTTCTGAATAAAGTTGTGTCCACCTTTCCTCGTGAGAAACCATTCTCCATTAGGAAAGTGATGAGTCTCTCATACCAACCTCTAGGAGCTTGTTTGAGTCTGTATAAGGCTTTCTTAAGCTTATATACATGCTGAGGGTGGTTTTGATCCTCAAAACCAGATGGTCGTACAAAATATACTTCTTCATTAATGAAACCGTTTAAGAAAGCACTTTTTACATCCATTTGATAAAGTATGATGTTATGATGTGCAGCATATGAGAGTAATATGCGTATGGCTTGTAGTCTAGTTACTGGAGCAAAAGTTTCAGTATAATCAATACCTTCCTCTTGTGAGTAGCCTTGAGCAACTAACCTTGCTTTATTCCTTACGACTGTTCCATCTTCGTCCAGTTTGTTGCGATAGACCCACTTGGTTCCAATGACAGTGTTATCCTTAGACAGGGGGACCAGCGTCCAAACGTCACTTCGTTGAAACTGGTTAAGCTCCTCTTGCATAGCGAGGATCCAATATTCATCCATTAAGGCTTCGTCCACTGACTTTGGTTCCAATTCAGAGAGGAAGGCTGAATCAGCTTGTTCTCTGAAGGTTGACCTTGTCCGGACTCTATCATTTGGCTTGCTAATGATTTGATCCTTAGGGTGGTAAGTTCTGAATTGCCATGAATAAGGCGTGTTAGCAACTTGCTGGGACGTTGATGCGTTTTGGGTTGCGTCTGATGCTCCATTATCTTTAAGCATTGGACGATCTTATACATCATTCAGATTCATATCTTCCAAAGATTCATCTAGCTCTGATAATCTCTTATCAGGCTGTTTGTCATCAAACTTAACATAGATGGATTCTTCAATCAAAAAAGTCCTAGAGTTATAAACTCTAAAAGCTTTGGACGTTTTAGAGTATCCTAACAAAATTTCATTATCTACTTTGTCATCAAACTTACCGAGTTGATCCTTAGTATTTAAAATAAAACATTAACATCTAAAAGAGTGGAAATAAGAAATGTTGGGTTTGCGTTCTTTCCATAATTCATAAGGAGTCTTGTTCAGGATAGGTCTTATGTATACTCTGTTTTGATATGTAGCAGACAGTATTTACAGCTTCAGTCCAGAAGTGTTTGGAAACAGAATTATCACTGAGAATTGCTCTAGCCATCTCTTGAAGAGATCAGTTCTTTCTCTCAACAACAACATTCTGTTGTGGTGTTATTGGAGCAGAGAAATTGTGAGGAATACCACTTTCATCACAGAACCTTTGGAAAAGCTCATTTTCAAATTCGCCTCCATGATCAATTTTGATTGAGATTATACATATGTATTTTTCATTCTGGACACGCAGACAGAATATAGTAAAGACCTTGATAAACTCATCCTTGTGAGCAAGGAACTTAACCCATTTTTATTTCTCCACATATTTTGAATTTTTCTGGAGATGAAGGATAGCTCGTCATCGTCTGATACTTCATCATCAGTTTGATCAGCATCCTCACTTGACTCATCAGCTTTTAAAGCTTTTGAGTTGTTGGACTTTTGAGTTTTTAAAGCAATCCCTTTGTTTTTCTTTCCAGGATTATCAAGATGAAACTCTTGTTCATGAACTTGCAACGTTCCTACCAGATCATCTAAGGTCAAAGTAGAGAGATCTTTGGCCTGGGTGATTGCAGTAACAAGTGGCCTCCATTCCTTAGGCAAGCTCCTAAGGATTTTAGTGACATTCTCCTTAGTAGTGTAAACTTTCCCAAGCGACTTTAGGTTGTTGATGATTGTCTGAAAATGACACATCATGTCCAGAATGGACACTCCTTTGGCCATAGTGAACATTTCATACTGGCCAACCAACATCATAATTTTCGAGTCTTTTACCTTGGTAGTCCCCTCATGGAGATTTGACCAGGTATCCCAAATTTGTTTTGCTGATTCAAATGCGTGAATCTTCTGGAATTCATCTGGACTAAGAGCGCACATCAAAGCATATCTTGCTTTGTGAATTTGTTCCATCTTAGCTCTTTCGGCATCAGTCTAATCTTCTTCAGCTTTTTCTATTCCATTAGCATTGAGACACACATTAGGACCCTTCATGATTCTGGCCCAAAGAGTAGAGTTTGTACTTAGGATAAAGCCTTTGAATCTCTCTTTCCAGTACAAGTAGTGGGTTCCGTCGAAGAATGGAGGTCTAGTCATGGAGGTGGCTTCCATAACAGGTTGACTCCCGCTTGGCATGCCTTGTCCAACCATATCTGTTGCAGGATCTTTTCCTTTACACAACTAAGTGCTTAACCCAGAGGCTGAGCTCTGATACCAATTGAAGGAACCTGTTTGAAACACAAGAAGGAGGGTTGAATTGTGTTTTTTATGTTTTTAAAACTTTTCGCAAACAGATATATGTTGGACATTAAAACAACAACAGACACAAAGAGCGTTTCCAAACACCAGTTGGACGCTTACTGTGAAGGAATAAGATAAAAGAATAAGCGCGTTAAGAAAGCAATTCCGTCCCAAAGAGTTAGTTAGAAAATAAACTAAGGCAAAAGCAAGGGAAAGAAAAAGACCACAGCGACGTTATCCTGCTCGTTCACTCTTCACCAAAGAGCTACATCCAGTCCTCTCTACTTGAGAGCTTTTTCCAATATAACAAAATCCTTTGTTACAAGTATTCAACACCTCTTCAGACAAGTATTCTACACCTCTTTAGGAAACACTACGTATTCTTTTACAGGCAAGTCTCTTCAGGCTCAAGTATTCTTTCTAAACAAGCCTCTTCAGGCTGAACCAACTAAGGTTTTGAAAAAGGTTTTGTTCCACTAACTCACTAAGTGTGAGGGTTTGAAACTAAGCTTAGAACTCTAAACAATACTCTTTGCAGAGAGTGATAAGAAAATTTAAGAGCGAGTAGCTTTGAAAGCTTTTGATTTCTCTTGACTGCTTGTTCACTTGTATGCTTGTTTTCAGTTCAAGTTCGATAACTTTGCATATTCAGAGGTGAAGGTATTTATACTCTTCAAGACTTAAGAAAACTTCAATCTTCAACGGATTGAAAAAGATCCGTTCAGATCATGCATTAAATGCTTTAGTCTGTTGAGTCAGATAACTTGTTGAAGCTTCTGATCAACAAATTAAGTAGAGTATCAGGCTGATAGCTCAAAGTAGTGCTGACACCTTTTCCTTCTACCCGAAAGTTGCCTTTTTTTTTTTCCTTTTGAAGATAGTCAAATCCTTTTTGTGTCAGCGGCAGACAGGCTTCAGCTTTCGATGGTACGAAGATTGCAAAGAATGTTTGTCTAAATGATACAAGCTTTTACACATAGAATAATAAATTCAAATAGATACGTTCACGCTTAAAACATATTAAAGCATAAGACATTGGACTTTAGTAAAGAGAACGTTTATCAGAAGGATTCTTTGGAATCAGATACATCGTTTAAAGATTATAGTCCAGAAGGAGAACTTTAGTCTTTGGACGTACTGTAAGTCTTTGGACTTAGAAAATCTTTGGACTTAGATTTTCCTTCACATGTAAGATAAAACATTAGTCCATAGCTAATCTTTGTTCTCTTAAATTAGTCTTTTGTTAACATCAAAACTTAAGGGATTAATGGACCATGACCACTTTGGTTCCAACAGTCATGACACAAGATAGGAAGATATGTGACTTTCGACCTCTTCTGGATTATATTGTGGCTCATAAGTCATAAGAGAGATCTAGAAATGAAGAATACAGAGAAGGAAAGTTATTTATAGGAGAGTTAGGTTCAATAGTTCTGTGCATAGGTTTAATAGATATTAAGGCAGAATTTATTATGAACAGTTTTCTATGCGTTGAACGTTAAATATCGGGTTTTCTGTGTAGAGATTTATTGTACATTTATGAACGGTGTCAACTAACGTACAGAGAGATAGTCACCTAGATCGTTTTGTTTTAATATAGAGGAAAGATAGAGTTACCTCAAATATGCGCTATTATAGTGACTACTTCAATAGCGTTTGCTTGGAGAAACACTAATAAAGCTATATATATTTAAAAAGTGCATCTCCGGAAAAGCATTATAAAAGAAGGAGTGTGTTTTTTTTTTTTAAAAAAAAAGGTATGCGATAATGATAACCTTTTTTGTAGTAAACGCTATTAAAGGTGTATGTTTTGATAGTATTTTCTTAGGGAAGCGCTATTAAACACCTCCACACATTTTTTTAAAACGTTTCCTCTCAGAAATCGCTATCAAGTATACGCTATTAAAGGTTGAATTTGGTGTAGTGACTGTGAACGAACGATGGGGCTGTAGGGTAGGGACATAAAAAAAAAAGTGTTACGTCAGTATTGGGAAATAAAAAATGTTATACTTTAATTTGTATTGGGAAATATAAAACTGTTATATTTTAAGTTGTACTAGAAAATAAAAGTGTTATGTAGAATAGGGTTGTAAGAGAATGGGAACAACATTAATTTTTTAATGGTGGGCAAAAAAGTTATTTAAAACTTAGAAAAAGTTACTTTGTGGGAACCATTGCCCCAATATTGCCTAACTTAGGTCCGTCCTAGTTGACACGTGTACTTTGTTGTGTCTTTAATTTCATGCCCATGTTATGTAGGAAGCAACTAATATCTATAATTAGTTGAAATTATAATTTGCAATGACCGTTATTTCCAATTTTGACTATAGAACCGCAGGGTGTTCCACTTCTTAGCCCAAGAAAGGTAGCTAATTGTCCTCTAGCCTTTTACAATCCTGAACCAAAACCTTATTTAGGTTATTGATTTCCCAAATGCCTAAATGGTTAAAAGTTAGCACCGCTGGTAGACACCAGGAATATTCATTAGCATAAATCTTTAAACTCTTAAGGTATTGACAAATGCTATTGACAAGGTTTTAAATTGCAACCGTGATCGCGGTTGTGGTTGTGGTTATTTTGGGAAAATGTGGCTATGGTTGCGGTTATTTAGGTTATTGTGGAGAATAGGACCGCAATTGCGGTAGCGATGCATTTTCGAAAACTACAAAAAACACAACGTTGCGGCCTTAATTGCAGTTGCGGACCTCATTTTAAACAATACTTTCTCATGCCTGAACTCTTCAATTAGAAACTAACAATTTGAAATTTGTGTTTTTAAGCTATTTTAGCATAGTTCGTATTCTTTTCTCAACACCATATATATTTTATTAGATCTGTATATCTTACTTTGATGTTTTTTTAGTCTTGGAAGAAATGAGCAAGCAACTTGTTTTGTCCTTCTAGGATGGGTCTGGCTAACTGGTACTATCCACATTTTACATACTAAATTGATCACTGAATTGTTGATCTCGAGCAAGGCTTTTTTACCAAAATAACCTTGTTTTTAAAATTATATACCAAAATAATTTGGCTTTGAAACATATTACCAAATTACTTTTGTTTTGAATAAAAAATTATTTTTTGAGTGGCGCTCTACTGAATCAGCGCCACTCCTTTACACGTGGCACCCTCTCATTGGGTGCCATTTATTTTTCCATATTTAAAAAAAAAACCAATTTTTTACGAAAAATTTTTGCATGCGCGCCCCACGTGGCGCCCTCAGAGGAGTGGCGCCACTGCAACTGGTGCCACTAGTGGCGCTGGTTGCAGTCATGGCCACTTCTTCCAGCAACCCGCCCCCCCTCTCCCTATATATACCCCCCACCCCCCAACATCCCATCCCCCAGCCTCCCACGCCCCAACATCTCATATCCCACTCCCCCTTAACACAACACTCATTTCTTTCTTCACACATCTCACCTCTCCTTCTACTACACTCTTCAACATTATTTATCTTACTATTACTCTTTAATATTTAGTACGCGGTTTATATTAGTATTTACTTTACTATTACTATTTAGTGTTTTGTAATTTATATTGATGTTGTTATAACTAGCGATGGCAAAATTATCCGTACCCGCGGATATCCGCATAGATTATCCGTAATGGATAGTAAATGGATACCTATTAAATGAGAATGGGGATCATACTACCCGCCCCATGGGTACCCGCACATTTATAATAATTTTTTTCCTTAAATATATATTATATATTATGACAACTTCTATCACTTTGAGATCAAATAAACTTTATTTTCTTTATTTTTTCATACATTTTAGTGGTTAAACCCATAATAATAATTTTTTTTAAATACATATAGTATATTATATAATGTTAACATAATATATTACTATATTATGTTATATAATTTTATTTTCTTTCCTTTTTATTTTAGACTTTTAAATATCCATGGATATTGCGGGTATGGATGCGGGGGAAGCACTACCGCACCCGCCCCATTGCCATCCCTAGTTATAACTCTTGCAAAATTTATTAATATTATGTAATTTAGATTAATGTTATTATAATTTATTTCTGTCTTTATTTATTGTTGTAATCATTAATGTTTTTAATATTGTTTAATTATAATTATTCTCCAACATTGTTTATTTTATTATTTTATTTATTTTATTTTATTTTGTAAATTTTATTACTATTTTGTAATTTATATTAATGCTATTATTATTATTTACTTTTTGTCATTATTTATTATGTCGTGATTAATATTTTTAATATTGTTATTTAATTAATGTTATTATTATTGCCTTTTTTATTTGTTTAATTATAATTATTCCTCAATTTTTTTAATATTGCATTTTTTTAATAGTATTATTATATTAATATAATTTATTTTATGTTTGATTATTGCAAGCCCAACATTATGAGTCAAGTTATGATTTATGTTTACTACAATGGGAGGGTATACTCGGGAGAAAACGGAATCACTTTCGAAGTGGATACAAAAATCATGCCAATAAAACAAGGAATCAGATAAGAGAAGTTGAAGGCGAAGAATCATTATAGGCTGAAACTTCAAACAAATCAGTCTATTTCAAAGATAATGGGCAGATATTTGACACATGCAAATCCGTTAAATTACACTGCCTATGAAATAACTGATGACGAGGACGTCTCGTGCATGATCGAGTCTTTTGTGCAAAATTCATCGATGGCAATACTTGAGATATAAGTTGAGATTAATGTGGTCGGTAGTTCCACTGAACTTGTCCAATCACTATCAGGAGATGAAGATTGGAATAGTGAAATGGAGGCTACATCAATTGATGATGAAGAGGACGCTGAAATTCCAGATTGTGATTCGGTCGACACTGAAGATGAAGCTGGCCATACCTCCAATCCACATTCATTGGCCTCACCGTCATTGGTGGTTTCTCCAATATCATCCTCAAGACCCATAGTTGGTGTTCCACAACGAGCAGGTTTATTTTTTTAACAGTATTGTTATTGCATTTGTTTTATTAATACTTTTAACATAATTGTACAAATTTTGAAAAATGTGAATGAACTACAGGTCAATCATAACATGGTGCATTCAACAATTCATCACCACATTACTGTTATATTAATTAGGACCATCGAGATGAAGAGATGAAATTTGAAGCGATGGATGCTGTAGGATCTTGGCAACTCGGCCAGGAGTTATGCACCGGTTTACAATTTGACAGCAAACAATCAATTCAGCATACGGTGAAGCAATATTCAATGAACATTCACCAATCATTTGATGTCATTGATTCAACGAAGTCATTGTTTCATGTGAAGTGCTCAAATCGTTTAGACGGATGCCCATGGAGGTTGAGGGCCATTTTATCTAAGAAATCAGACAAGTGGGTTGTCACGAAGTACGGAGGTCAACACAATTGTGTCAACGCAATGTTATCACAAGATCATGCAAAGTTGGACTCCAATTTTGTATGCTCATGCATTTTAGGTATTATCACTAACCCGGTTCCTGAAGTTGATGTTTTAATTTATTGAATGGTGATTTGAAACAAAGTCTGTTATTGTGTCAGGCATGGTCCGTGAACAACCATCAGTTACCATCGGGTTGATACGAGAAAGGATCCGAAGTACCTTCAGATACAAAATATCTTATAGGAAAGCATGGAAGGCTAAACAAAAAGCCATAGTGCATGTATTTGGAGATTGGGATGAATCATACGCCATGTTGCCTTAAATGGCTAGAGTTTATGTAGTGTCAAGCCCTGGGCGCTTATTTCAAGATTGAGACAAATGATGTCATTGTCGGTAACCGGGTGAACAATGGATGTCATAAGTTTCATCGTGTTTTTTGCACATTCAAAGAATGTTGTGATGCATTCAACCACTATAAGTCAATATTCTAAGTTGATGGTACACACTTATATGGCCAATATCGTGGCACCTTATTGATTGCAACTACACAAGACGGAAATAGCAATGTGTTGCCTCTTACATTTGTTGTGGTTGAAGGAGAGACATTGGATGCTTGCTCCTGGTTTTTGGCACTCATCCGCCAGAATGTGACTAGCAAGACATGTATTTGTTTGATCTCCAATCGCCACCAAAGTATTAAATCTGCTGTGGCAAATCCCGACTTAGGTTGGCAACCCCCGAATGCTTACCATGTATACTGCATCAGACACATCGCAAGTAATTTCAATCATAAATTTAAAAATGCGAATTTGAAGTCCGAGTTGATGAAATTAGGTAACACTTTTATCTCAACTTGGTTAATGTTATTTCGACAATTATGTCAATATAAAATAAGTCGTGTTGACTTTTTTGGTCTTTTCCAGGGTATACGATAGCCCGAGTTAAATTTGTTCCGAGGTTAGAAAAGTTCCGCGAAGCAAGCCCGGAGATACAGAGGTGGATTGACGCCATCTCGAAAGAGCAATGGAGTCTTGCTTATGATGATGAAGGTCGTAGATATGGTCATATGACGACCAACTTGTCCAAAGCAGTAAATAAAATATTAAAGGACGCAAGGAATCTGCCAATCACGGCTTTGGTGAAGTGCACATACGGCAGGATGGCTGAATATTTTGTTACCAGAGGTACAACAGCTAGGGCTCAACTAAGTTCTAGACAAATATATTTGAAGAAGCTGATGAAAGCGTTGTTGAAACAACAAGAGGAGGCTGCTTCGCATCAGGTCGACATGTTTAACTATGATAATCAATGATTTCAAGTCGACGAAGCTTTCAATCCAGTGACTCAGAGATGGGGTCAATCTTGGAGTGTCAATTTAAAATCGGGGTGGTGTCAGTGTGGTAGATTCCAAGCATTTCATTTTCCTTGCTCACATGTAATTGCAGCATGTGCTCACATGAGCATTGCGTATTCTCAGTTTATTGATCCCATCTACAGTTTGCAAAGCATCATCAATGCTTACTCTCCTGAGTGGTTCCCCATTGGAAATGAGGAACACATATCGTCCATGTGGGTGCCGTGGACCTTGGTACCCGATGAATCAATGCTACGTCCAAAGGATTGTCCTAAATCAACCCGTATTCAAAATGAAATGGATTGGAGGGAGTCACAACCTACGCAACGATGTGGGTTATGTAGGTCTGAAGGTCACAACAGACGTCACTGCCCTCAACAAGTAGGAGGATCAGGGGTACATGTTGATTACTAAAATTATAATGATTAGGTACTTGTGTTCATTCTAGCTAGTAATTGTGTAACAGTTTATCTGTTTCTAGATTTTATTTAATGCTTTGTATTCATTTTAGCTAGTAAATGTGTAACAGTGACCAACTGCAATATATTTTTATTGATGACCATTGTATCATAAAAGTAGTCATTTCATTACAAAATATCATAAACATTTCATTACAAAATACTAGCATGACATCAATGGTCGTGATCTTCGTCGTCGTTGTCCTGCACGGGTGTCAAAATGCACCGACGAGGACAGTCCCTAACAACACGGTGTGGGTTTCGTATGCTCTCCTGTTCAATAGGTTGGGTAGGTACATAATTAATTGCCTGACTGTAAAACATCCTCAAAATCAATATTAAGATCAATACCCATGCTACCATAATCCGGAGAGCGAATCAGAGTGTCTTGCATCTGATTAATCCACGCCTGAGGTGCAGTAGGTGTGTAAGTAGATGGGGTATAGGGTGATGGTGTATAGTGCATGTTGCCTCCATCTTGATGCATTGTCGGGTCCGATGTTGGGGCCGCAACAGTGTGTGATGAAGAAGGTTCCCCATGTTCGTAAAAATGTTGATGCATTGTCGGCTCTGATGGTGGGTCCGCAACAGTGTGTGATGAAGAAGCTTCTCCATATCCATAAAAATAGCTTTGTTGCGATTGTTGTGGAACATGTGGATATTGTGGAGGAACGTAATACATCCCCGGTTGCCACCCCGGGAATGGTAGGGGGTAAAACTGCTCTCCCTGAATGTTTGTTTTATGTCGGTCAAGTCCATGTCCCTCCCACCTAGACCCACTGATTGGGTTCTAAATCTCAGGCGGAGCAAGATGTTGCGTATTAAACGGAGCAGACTGAGAAGCTATAGTAATGCGGTCATTCTACCCTAAAGCCATCAACATACGTTGAGTCTCGCTTCTAATCTCCTCAATCGATAAAGCTTGGCTCCCTTCCGGCGTGACTAAATAGTAAATCTATTCAACACCGTTAGCCTATTCAAGAATAAATAAATTTCATTATAAACGATAATAATATGATAGTCATTTCTAAAAATAAACACACAATATTAATTTCATTACCACAATGCCTTCATGTGCGTTGTCTCTGCTGATCCATCTACGTGTAATGCACGAGTACCACATCTTGTACTCTAACTGTTTGCTGAGAAGCCCATGTTGTGGTGGATTAGTCTGCACCCAAACCAACCTATTGTTCCATAATATAATAAATTCATTCAGAGTTTGCACTCAATCATCATTCATTTTCCCCCTAAGAGTTAAGCCATGGACACATTCCGGTTGGGAGGGCGCTTGAGGAACATGTTGGCTCATGCCAAACTGTCTCATCACACGATCTGGTTGATGCCATTCCACAATGTGATATCATATCAATGGAACAACTGCCTGCCAATATGGAGGCCTTCAACGCATATAAATCGCAACGTTGCCATCATCTCTGGGGTGTACGGCTCCCATATAATTTACAAACAATCAGTAAGTACATCAACAATGAAATAAAAATAATACAAATTAGAACTTAAAAAGCAGAAAAACCCTTACGGTTATTAAAATTTATATCGCGCTGCCACCTGTTATTAAAATATTTATTATAAGATAGTACATACATCAATATTGTCATAAAATGCATAAGAAAATTGTTTCACCTTGTTTCATACGGTGTCTGAGGAGGTCTAGCATCATTTCGGAGCCTATGTGCTACTTTTGGAAACCGTGCCCATGCCCACATCTGAATCAATGCAGTAAAGCCGGCCATCTCTTTGAGTTCATAATTAGTGGCCTTACATAGTTCATGATATAAATAGCTTAACACAGCGGCGCCCCAACTATGTTGTGTAGTTATGTTAAAATCTTCTAACAGTGTTAGAAACCTTAACGGGACGAATGAACCAGAGTGATCGACGAACATCACTCCACCGAGTAACCTCAAAATGTACGCTCTAGTACAACGTATAGCCACTACCGGGTCACCCCGTGTGTATTGTTCGACATTTCCGAATGCTTTATTGAGCCATCTCATCCTCAGTCGATGACCGTGAAAAGAATTCAGAGGTGGGATCAATCCTAACATATCATCCACATACGCAGCCTAATCTTTACGGTTTTTGCCTATTACTGCATCCCCGTCAACACGCAAACCTATCAAAATTGCAGCATCCTCTAATGTGATGGTGCACTCTCCAACTGGCACATGGAATGTGTGGGTCTCTGGTCTCCACCGTTCCACTAATGCACTTTAGTGAATGATTAACTTGAAAAAAAAGATAACTGTACAATCCCCAAAAATACAGCTTGCTCAAGATACCCTGCAATGGCCGGGGGTATGTTCATACCTCTATCATGAAATTGTTGGGCACGTCTACAAATAAGAACCCGATCTTCATCACCGTTCCATACGCGTTGGAAAACATGAGTACTTTGCCCACCTAACACTGATGTATTTATCGGGCCAGGATTAATCGCATCTGCCACCTTACCTAATAAAAAAACAATAATCTTAACATGAATGCATAACACTAAAAAAACAATAATAATAGAAAATAAAAAACTAATAATAACATTAATTTGATTAAATAAAAATATTAAAAATATTAACAATGACAACAATAAATAAAAACAAAAATAAATAATCATAACATTAATGTTAATTACACAATAATAATAATAAAATTAAAAAAAAGTATAATAACATTAGAAACAATAATAATAATAATAATAATAACAAAAGACTACTGATACCATTAATATAAGAATTCTAATAAAATAATAATCATAATCATAATAATAATAATAGTATAAGATTAAACAGAAATTAAAACAATAATTACAAAATAGTAGAATAAATAATGTTAGAGAGTATTATAGAATAAATAATATTGGAGAGTATAGTAGAACGGAGACTGAGATATGTTACATACCTACAATTAATATCAGTCATGACAACAATAAAAAAGATAATAACAGTAACATTAATTTAATAACAAAATTAAAATTATTAATCATGACAACAATAATAATTTCATTTGCAAAAAATAATAATATTAATAATAATAATAATAATAATAATAAATTAAATAAAAAACAAATAATAACATTAGTATAATAATACTAATAGCAATTATAATTAAATTGCATACCTATGATAACGGTTGCCCAAGGAAACACTATAGTTGTTGAAATTAAGATAGTGCGTTTTCTGGGAAACGTTATCTGAGACTCGAACCTAAAATAATGCTTCTTAAAGAAAACACTATCTAATGTTCGAACCTAAGATAATGCGTCTTTTGGAAACACTATCTAAGGTTAGAACCTACCATATCGCTTCTTTTAAGAAACACTATTCTTTCCAGTACCTATGATTGCACTACTTTTTTTAGTTTGTTGCTATACACATTTTCCCTACAAGCATTCAGAGGATATTGATACAAAACTGTACATGTGGTGTCAAAAACCAATAAAGAATGAAAACAAAAATGTCAAGAAAGAGTGGAAACTGTACTTTATTTATTAAAATTTCTAGTTTACAAAATCAACCAGTTATTCCGTTTAAAAAATTCCAAACGTTTACAAAATTCAACACCTAGACTTATAACTGCGTTATATTCTCAACTATATAATGACACCACTCGTCCATGAGTTCATTTAGATGAGACCTTGAGTAAGTATCGCATATGAAATTAGGAAGGTATTGTGTGACACTCGTCTACCCCGCATGTTATAAAAGCATTAAAAGCAATTAATAACAATACAATATACAAATAAAGTAAAATAAAACACGCAACCTTTTTATAAAAGGGTCCACGGGTAGAAAAGGTACCACATGAACTAGTTCTCAAAATGCAGAAAAGATTAAATCAATATTTAAAATAATAAAGAAAACATCAACATAAAATAAACTCAACCCCGATGTCACAATTCAGAGCTGGTACAACCGTTCTAGAAATATCATCGGAATACAACTGAAAACTAAAGCAAATAAAACGACTAAGCTAAGAACCCTAACTATGAGTGGTAGCTCCTCAGAGTCACTCCTCTCTAGGCTGCTCATCAGTCTCTGCAAAAACCATACATGCCAAACAAGAAAGCAAAGAACGGGGAGTAAGGAAATAGGTAAACACAATGGCATGGAGATAGGAATAAGATGATCATACATCATGACATAGCAATAGTCATAAGCATATACTTACATATACAAACATCATCTCAACATCATAAATCAACCAGTATGCTATATGATCCAATGCAACACTACTCCGCTACTCAATCAATGCATGTGGATCCAACTATCTCAGAAAGAACAACTTTGGAATTACATATCCGCATTGGCCACTAAAGGCACCAACGTTGGCAGTCCACCAAACCATGGGTGAACCCCTTGGATAGCCAACGCATCAAACCATGGATGCCTCATCATGGGGGGTCACGGTTCACCAAACCTTGGGTGAACCAACCGTGGATGGCCAGATCGTCGTACTCTAGGATGACCTCCCATATGTTGAACTTCCCCCAACTAACATCTCCAATGTGATGCATGAACACAACAACAAACAACGGACAAACGCCACCTCCGCTTGGGCCACTAAAGGCACCCAAGAATATCATCCTCAACATTGGGCCACTAAAGGCTCCCAATTATATCATCGCAACATTGGACCACTAAAGGCATCCAATCATATCATGATAATATTGGACCACTAAAGGCATCCAATTATATCATCGTGCGGTAACCCCTCGAGCACCGACTTAACCAACTCATCGTTCCTCAACGTCTTAATTAATGTATAATTAAGTTATCTAGCTTCATCATTTGTTTGGTGTATTATTCTATCATTGTTGGAAACATTGGGGTTAAAACCTTTATTAAACCATAAGTCTCAAATTCTGACCAGAGGGGTGGCACGGGCATGCTTAACCCCGGCACGGGCGTGCTTCACCCCGGTACGAGCATGCTGCCACTTAAGTTAGCACGAGCGTGCTTCATTTCTGGCATGGGCGTGCTCCTATGCTGCACGGTCGTGCTCAAAGCGCGACCATTCCAGAATTCAACTGGGAGCACGCACGGCCGTGCAGATCGCACGATAGAACTGTTCTAGGCAGCGATTAATTAATTAATTTAACCAAAAAGACCCTAACACTCGCAAAAATCATCCTAGGTTCATGACTAAACCATCAGCATAAAATCCTCACCTTTTATTGATTCATGTCTTATGAATATTTTTGGGAAACAGCAGTCCCTTTATTATTTAACCAATTAAAGTCCTAATTAACCAATTTAGGGATATATCAGCAGGTTCATCACCACACAACCATTCAGCCATCAATCATCGTACTCAACAGTTCAACCAACAATTTATGATCTAAACATACCAACATAACAAACAACGGATATATATTGGCATATTGCATTTGACCAAAACATGTTATTAACAGCAACAACCATTTATAGCAACAAACATTCAAGCATACAACATACAAATAACCTCGGGGTCATGAGTACCCCTCATCTTACACTACCCCCATTGCCTAGTGATTATACTATCCATCTCCCTAT
The DNA here is from genome assembly GCA_039655645.1 of Ammopiptanthus mongolicus. Classification (NCBI taxonomy): domain Eukaryota; kingdom Viridiplantae; phylum Streptophyta; class Magnoliopsida; order Fabales; family Fabaceae; genus Ammopiptanthus; species Ammopiptanthus mongolicus. The sequence goes on from CM077343.1 coordinate 21,121,165, forward strand.
ACCTCGTTTGAAGGTTGCAACAACGGTAGCCCCAAACAACAACCCGGTCATGTCCTCCCAAGCGGCTCACTCCGAATCCAAGCCTTGGTCAACTAAAACATTAACTAAATCAGTTCCCAATCAAATAATACGAAAGAAAACTAAGAAAGGGAAGAAACGTTACCTACACAACTGACACAGATGAACCAAAAGCTTACCAAAGGTCTCCAAAACTCCAAAAATGCATTGAACTTGATGGAGATAGGAAACGGGGTAGGTCTGATCGCACTAGGGTAGTAGCAGCCACCAAATGCGGGCTAAAATCGCAAACCCTCAATTTCTGTGCCAATATATAAACTGTGCACATGGCACGGCCGTGCCGAACTTAGCGTCGGCGAGACACAATCCGTGCAATGGCACGGCCGTGCTCACTAACGGCACAACCGTGCTTGTGACTCAGTTGGTCACAAGACACGCGACCAAGCACGGGCATGCTGGAAATTAGCAAGGGCGTGCCAATGTTCCAGAAATGGACTTTTAAGCCAAAAATCTCACTTAGCCCTTAACTAACAATTCTAGCTTAACCAAACAAACTTAAACATCCAAACAAGCTTATATAATAATTACTTAACGAAAAGCAGGGTGTTACATATTGCGAAATAAAAAATTAGAATAAAATGAAGTTAGAATTGAATTACATTTGAATAGTCAAATTTAAAAACTTGGTAAATATAAACTAGCTAGAACTGAAATTACAACCGTGTCTGGGATATTAATATGGTTTTCTAAAATGATCTCCATCACGTATCTCATGACGTAGTGGCCACATTTTGTATTGTTTTGTTGGCATGGACATTTTAAAACCAAAAAAAAAAAAATTAAATTAATGAGACGTTTTTCTAAATAATTGGCTGAAGTTTTGTAAATAGCTTTATCGCGGTCCACTTGATGATGTTTGATTTAGATTTGTCACCGTAGGTGCGGTGTGCGCGATAAATTTGCATAAATCTACCAAATCAAATAAACTTAATGAGAATAAATATTTTGAATCATCACAGACATATATATATATATATATATATGTATATATGTATATATATGTTGAAAATAAACGTGTATGCTTACTGATTGAATATATTCTTTAACTCTAGGCACATTGCCAGATCACAACGCCCCATATCGAGTTAGCAAATCATAAGCAGCTCATATTTCATAAAAATCATTATCGTAAATTAAGTATACCAAAAACTGATTCGCTCTACGTTGATAGGTGTCATATACACACTAGTGTAGAAAACACTTTTAACATCGATTAAAAATTACTTTTAACATCGATTTTTCCAGCGATGTTAATATGGCAATGTCAAAAGTCACTTTTAATATCGGTTCTAAACGTAACCAATGTTAAAAGTGGACTTTTGACATCGGTTGAAGGACACAACCGATGTTAAAAATCCACTTTTAACATCGATTACCTTTACAACCGATGTCAAAAGTCACACGTTTAATATCGATTCTGTGAACAACCGATGTTAAAAGGGTACTTTTGACATCAATTAAATCCAGAACCGATATCAAAAGTTATTTTTTTTTTTAAATCTAGTTTTATTTCATAATTCCTTTCCCTACCTGCAGAATCAGTGCACACTATACACATATCCAGAAGTTCAGAAATCAGTACAAGTCAAGAAATCCAGAATTCAATAATATATAAACATGTACTAATATCATATACACTACCAGAAAACAGCTCATTACCTACCGCCAAAAGCCATCGATAAAAGTAACTTTCTAACAACCAAAAATCCGTCAAAAAGAGGGTCCTCGGTAATTATTACCGATGACCTTTTGCATTGGCCGTTGGTAATAACCTAAGCACTTTACCAACGGTCTGGTCGTCGGTATATGCATTTACACATTACCGACGACTAGGCCGTCGGTAATGTGGATGAGTGATTATCGACGACCTATATATAATTTTTTTGTTACAAATTTATATTTTAATTGATTAATTAATTATTACTTAATTAAATTTTATATTTATTAAATACTTTTATTTGTTATTAATTATTTAGAAATATTAATTAAATAAATAGTGCAAAATAATATTAAAAATAATATTAAAGAAATTAAAATTATATCCAAATGATAAATAATATATGTTCTTACAATACATAGAAATAAAAATAAAAAAAAAACTAATATGAATGGGGGGCCCTGGTGCAACCGGTCGGCTGATCTGGATGGGGGGCTGTTGCTGCATTTGTTGTATGGTCTGTAGCATTTACTGCATCGATGCCTCCATCCGACGCTCATGCTCCTCAGCACGTCGCTCGAACTCAGCCAGTCTCGGCCTCATCTCAGCAATCTCCTGATCAGCGTGGCGACTAGCTCAGGTGGATGCTCTGGCACTGATATCCAAACGTGAAGACACTTTCCGATAGTGCCACGTCATTTTTGGATGTACTCGATCAAAGTGCTTCCATGCTTCGCCATCAGAAGGATGGCGTAACACGCCTGAACTTCTTCTGTTCTCATAGTGCCACGTCTTTTTTCCTGCAGTTTGCATTGATGCAAACATTTTCTGTAGCCTAGGAATTATCAGCAAATAGAATATTGCCTTGAGAGAAACTGGTTTTTTCTTACTTGTCCCGGTCTTGCGAGGACAATACCTCGACGCTTGACAAAATCTGCATTCGAGCAGTGCACCATCATTTTTGCCGAATTCATTATCGTAAAAGAGCATGCACCCATTCACACAACATTCAATCCTGTTAGCTTGGAGTCTCAACTTGGATACTAACCTCTTCGCATCATAATAATTTTTGGGTAAACCGTCGTTTACAGGCGTCACTTCCAAAAGCCTTTTGGAAAAATAATCCAAACACTTGTCGGCAACATTCCAATTGAACTTGCAAACTAACAGTCTAACGCACGTCGATAATTTAGAGTCTGAGAACCCTTGATACAACGACTTATTTGTCTCAATTAAATGATTATAAAATCTTTGTGCTTCCTCATTCGACAGTTCTTCGATATTATCGTAATCATGCGCCTCATTCACTCTGAGAGCATCACCCACCATGTCCTGCATTGAAACAAATTGTTCACCATATCCCATATCTGCGTAACTGCTTGACCCAACTATGCAATTCTCATCAACCCCTAAATCAATATGTGGCACTTCTTCACCATGATCAGTACAAATCCAATAATTGTCCTTAAACCCAACTTTATACAAGTCTATTTTCATCTCATCATCAATCTTAATCCGTCGACATTGACATTTAAGGCACCAACATCTAATTCCCCCATCATCGATGAAACGTTGTTGCCGCTTCGCGTGAGCAACAAACTCTTCAACCCCATATACAAAGGATCGTTTCAGACCCCTTCTTCTCGGATATAACCTATTATACATCCAACTACGATTCGAAGGATAAAAATCCATCTTCTACATGTTAAAAGAATGCAAAACCATTAAACTTGGACAACACGCCGACTTAGATATATCCATATTCACTTTCTTTATTGGACCGCAATTTCGTCAAATATAAAGTATTAGAAATAGACAATATTACTATTATACGAGTGAAGAAAAAGTTTTTCCCTAAATTGTCTTCCTTGGACAATTCAAGGTTCAATACAATGAGTGGCACCTCTATGAGAGTACACCTGCTCAATAATATCGAATCTCAAACGAGAAGCTAAGGTTTTGCTCAAGTATTAACTCGTCTAATGTTACCTTTTGTACTTGAAATTCAAGTTCATAGGGTAAGCAATTGTTCAAATCCCCACACTTTGGCAAGATAAAATGCATAGGGACTAATAAAACAACCATTCATCTAAATAAACACATGCTATAAGTACGAAGAGAAATTGATATTATGAGACTTTTGGTTTAATTATTTATTTATATTAATTATTTAATCATTTAATTGATATTATTGTTTTTTGTCTAAATCAAGTCTTATGAGGCTTAACACCTGTTATAAGTGCTAAGAGAAATTGGTATTATGAATCTTAAGGTTTATTTATTTATTTTATTTTAATTATTTAATCGTTTAATTTAATTACTTAATTATTTTAGTTATTTAATCATTATTAGAGGTTTTCATTTTTATTATCTTCAGCTCTGACGCTCCTCATGTGACGTTGCTGCTGCACGAGCCGTTTTTTATTTTTATTATGTTCAGTTTATTTAATTATTTAAATAAATTTTTATTTATTTATTAAATATTTAGTTCTTTAAATAATTATTTAATTTTTTAACTTATTAAGTATTATTATTTAGTCATTTTTGTTTAATTTATTTCCGCTATGTCGCACGAGCCGCTGCCAAATTTCCTACTCTTGTTTTTAATTTATTATAATCACTTCGTTGCTTTATTTATTTGTTATTTAATTATATTTATTTTAATTTCGAATTTTATTAATTTTAATTGAACTTCCTTAAATTTTATGAACTTGTCTTACGAAAATTCTCATAAAGTCCTAATCATTAACCTAGTGTCCTAGATAAGTGTTCCTATTTGAATTATTATTATTTAATTTTAATTATTTGATTATTTCATTTTAATTTTGAATTAGATAATTTTAATTGGTAATAAATCATTTTTATCCAAATCCTCTAACACCAAACATCATGGTAACATCATTCTAATCACAGGAAACAATATGCTAATCACATGTTAACATAGGCATATACATTTTTATCCAAATCCTCTAACATAAAAGAGAATCAACAAACCAACTTATTTCAAATTCAGAATAGCAAAGTATCACAAAAAACTCCGGGCAAACCTGGGAGCAAAGGGACTAGAAAGACAGAGTTGTGGTGGTGGTGGTGGTGGTCCGATGGCTACTCTGATGGTGGTCTGGTTGTTGGTCCACTAAAAAATTTAAAAACAATTAAACAAAATTAAAAAAAAAAAAAAAAGAAATGGACAAAGAGGGACAAAGAAGTAGAGAAGGAGAGGACTTACAATGGTGAGGAGAGGGGGAGAGAGAGAGGCGCGGTGGCCAGAGCTTCGTGAAACAGAGAGAAAGACAGGGACAGGGGGAGACGCGGTGGCTTGGGAGAGGAAGAGGGGGAGGCGTGGTGGCTTGAGAAAGGAAGAGGTGGAGGCGCGGTGGCTTGGGAGAGGGTTAGGAGTGGCGCGGTGGTGAAAGAGGAGAGGAAAGAGCGGAGTTGTAGAGAGGAGAGGGTTGAGAGTGAAAGAGTGAAAGAGCAGGAGAACGTGCGCGGGTTGCATTAAGTAGGGATTACCGACGGCTTATCGACGGCTCAGACCATCGAAAACTAATAAAACCCTTTCCGACGGCCAAGGCCTTCAGCAACCATGCAAGACCAACCGTCACTTACCGATGGCTTGACCGTCGGTAAGGGAAAAATTAATTACTGATGACACAAGCCGTCAATAACACCAAAGAGAGACGTTACGTCTCGTAATACAAAATGTCAATTACCGACGTCTTGCCCGTTGGTACTTATTTTTTTCCTTACCGACAGTTATGCCGTAGGAAACATCGCGCGATGATAAATTAAAAAACCAGTACTGACGGTGACTGTTGGTAACTGTAAGCATGACACACTACCTAATTACCGACGGGTGAAGCCATCGGTAAACACATTGTTACCGAGGGCTCAATGGCCATCGAAAAAAGGCCCTAGGTAAGCCAGCGAATTCTTGTAGTGATATAAATCCAGAATTCAATAACCATAAATCCAGATCCCAGAAACTCATACACAAACATAAATCATAAACCCTAAACATCTAATGAACTATATATATCTAATCTAAATGATCTTTACTATAGTCAAGAAAGAATTTTGCCCAACACACCATCACATCTTGAATTTCCTCTTTAGAGAGTGGAGCTGGATTGTCGAAAGCCTGCACAAGTTCAAATAAACTAAACATTAGCTCATAAACTAAAACAAAATATAATTTACTAACTTGTTAAAAAATTCTATTAATTACTTGATCCCATCGTTCGGTAATAGTCGCAGATACAATATTTAACATATGTCTCATGACGTAATATCCACACTCTCAGCTGCCTTTTTGCCAACAAGGCTACAAATGAATACGAAATTGAATATCAGTAAACTTATATAATAATAATTACTATTGTAATCTGTAGTTGAATCTCGGGTTCTAATAAACTACTTACACGTGGGCAAATCCATTCAGGCTTTCTTTTTGACTTGGCAAGCCTACTTTTACCATTTATGGATGGCATACTATTTGCATGCATAGATCTACGATAAAAAAAATTCATGTGAATTTGTTGAACAAAGTAATAAAATAAAATAAAAGAATCGGCCAGATGGCGAAGCTATCCATCACATTTACTCTCATCTGCAAGCCATCTAATGTTCTTTGAGTCACTTTTATTAGCTAACAATCGCTTGAACCTTCGAATTATTGAAAGATACCACAACACATTCGCAGGAGGACCCTTTGTGATCACATCACAACTAGAATCATCATCCTTCACTTTGAAGCGTGATACCCCACACTTGGGGCAGTCGTGCATCCCTTCATAGCCATCCCTATACAATATGCAATCATTAGGGTATGTGTGTATCTTCTTATACTCCATACACATCGGACATAGTACCTTCTTCGCATCATAGTTACGGTCCGACAGTATGTTGCCTTCTGGAAGCATGACTTTCAACAACTCAAGCAATTCAGTGAAGCTTTTATCACTCCACCCATTTCTCGCCTTCACACTGAACAATTTTAACACCACCGACAATCGTGTATAATTAGTAGTGCACCCTGGATACAAAGGCTTATCTGCATCACTGCATAAAGTATCATGCAAATGTGCTTGCTGAAAAGACTCTTGTCCAATATCACGGATCATGTCCTCTAGTCGATCGTCCTCCATATCTACGTCAACTTTCTCTCTTTGGGACACACTTGGCATGTTTAACAATTCATCACCATGCCATATCCATCTTATATAACTCTTGCAAATCCCTTCACCAATAAGATGATCTCGTATTTGCTTGACTTCACAAATCCTTATATTCAAAAAATTGACACAAGGACAATAAAACCTTCCATTACTATCAGGAAGATTCTTTGAGCAAATTCTAGAAACTCTTACACTCCCTTCCAATGCTCATCACTTGTGCGTCTACTATCCATCCAACTACGATCCATAACTACGTTCTGTAGATATAGAATTTAAGCACAAGATCAGGGGAGATTAGAAGAAGAGTATTTGAAAATCTAGGCCTAATATAAAACAAGACAATTCCATGGCATCACACTTTGAGTCCTAAATGGACTAACATCTAAGTCCTATAATCGAACCTAACTCCAGACTATAGACTATGATAGTCAAGAACAACAAATGTTCAAATTAATCAAACCAATCCAGGATGACCCAACTATTCAAAAGAACTCAAACCCCACAGTTATTGAGATTTTAAAATTAGAATTATTATCAGGATGATCCAATCTCATAAACTTGCCTTATCTCACTCACTGATAAGTAGTTAAAAAACATGTAAATTTCACAAACATTCATCAATATTGTATCTTCATTTCTTCACAATCTCATGCTCATATTTATGAGTCCAAAACAGTACAGACAATTCCCAGCAGCAACATTGACACAATAATCATCCAAAACACATAAATCGAAGCACTTTTACATGTTCATTCATCACTGAAATTTTAGCAACTTAAGAGCAGTTTTTAGCAAAATCATCACCAAAACATAACAGCAATAATTTAAATCACAAAACAACAATAAGATGATCTCGTATTTGCTTAACTTCACATATCCTCATATTCAAACAATTGACACAAGGACAATAAAACCTTCCATTACTATCAGGAAGATTTCTTTGAGCAAATTCTAGAAACTCTTCCACTCCCTTCCAATACTCATCACTTGTGCGTCTACTATCCATCCAACTACGATCCATAACTACGTTCTGTAGATATAGAATTTAAGCACAAGATCAGGGGAGATTAGAAGAAGAGTATTTGAAAATCTAGGCCTAATATAAAACAAGACAATTCCATGGCATCATACTTTGAGTCCTAAATGGTCTAACATCTAAATCCTATAATAGAACATAAATCCAGGCTATCGACTATGATAGTCAAGAACTTAACAAATGTTCAAATTAATCAAACCAATCTAGGATGACCCAACTATTCAAAAGAACCCAAACCCCTCAACTATTGAGATTTTAAAATCAGAATCATTATCAGGATGATCCAATCTCATAAACTTGCCTTATATCATTCACTGATAAGTAGTTAAAAAACATGTAAATTTCACAAACATTCATCAATATTGTATCTTCATTTCTACACAATCTTATGCTCATATTTATGAGTCCAAAACGGTACAAACAATTCCCAACAACAACATTGACACAATAATCATCCAAAACACATAAATAGAAGCACTTTTACATGTTCATTCGTCATTGAAATTTTAGCAACATAAGAACAGTTTTTAGCAAAATCATCACCAAAACAGAGCAACAATAATTTAAAATCATAAAACCAGATGGACATCAGAAAAGACAAGGAACATAAAAGTTCAACAATGCAACAAGGCAATGACATCAATGTTAGTTTCTAAACCCAGAAACAAAGAAAAAAAATAAAAAGAGGGTGAGGAGGACTTACAGGGGCAGAGAGCAGTGGCAGGTTTTGAGGGCTTCGTCTGAAACAAGATAAATCCCTAAACCAAAACAAGAGAAATCCCTAAATCCTTAAATCTAAACCAAAATGAAAACCAGAAATAAAAACAAATGAAGAAACGCGGTGGTGTGGAGGACTTACCGCGGCAGGGATTATGGACCTCGTGGTGGTGTTCTCTTCTGGTGGTGGACCTCGCGGTGGTCATGGTTGCTCGCTCGGTGGGCGACTGAAGAAACGCGGCAGCCAATCTTAGAAAGTAAGTGAGGGCTTGCATAGAACAGAGTGAGTGAGTACTGTACGGGATGAAGAGAGAAACGCGCGGCTGAGTACTTAGAAATAAAATTTTGACATTTAACATCGGTTGGAAAAGGACCGATGTTAAAAACTCACTTTTTAACATCGGTATCTTTTCAATTAATGTCAAAACTCACATTTAACATCGGTTGGAGTAGAAATCGATGTTAAAAGTTTGTTCCATCAATCATTTAATTACAGGGAGTGCCACCACCTCTACTTTAACATCGGTTTTAAAAGTAACTCATGTTAAAAGTGTGTTCCCTCAGCCATTTATTTACAAGTTTGCCACCGCCTCCATTTTTAACATCGGTTTAGAAATAACCAATGTTAAGTCCTGACATGAAAAGGGTATTCTCCACTAGTGACAACTTATCTCTCTGCACCTTAATTGCTGCAAGTACATCAGCTACATATTATAATTGCTCTGCAATCTCCTTGATCGCTATAGTTGTTCTACTCGAGTGCAAGAAAGAGAAACTCCTCGCCTTTTGAGATGGGAGCAACAATTTGTGGAACAAGTACCTTAAATGAAAATATGCAAATGGATTACCAATAACATCAATGCTTAAATAAAAAGAAATAAAAAAACATTGTTCACTTAAAGTTTGATGAAGTATATGATGTATGAGCAAATAACAAAGTTATCTAGCCCTTTGTGCTGAAGAAAATAATTGATTTCATCTCCCGAAAGTAACTCTAGCTAAGAAGCAAATCCGAATTTACTTTTTCAAAGGTTAAGATCAACAGTATGTTGGCCGCCCTAGTCTTCTGTAAATGTACTTGAAAATCTGAAAAATATGAAAGATGGGGACGAAGGGTACTGGGTGCACCATCTGCTGGGGATGGCAAAGACTTCTTTACTGGGGACATACATGACCAATTGTGTGCTCTGACTTTTTGGTCTTATTCCCTTTGGATTTTTCAAATTTTGTAGTTTGTTGAAAATATTGCAATTAAGTGAAACAGTTAGTGATCAACTAATGAAATAAATATATGCAGTACATTATAAGGAATCTCAGCTATTGACGTATCATAGCATCTACTTGAATGATGTTGATTGGCCATGTCAAAAAAGTACCTATTGAATCTCTTATTGTTATCACTTCTACCTCATCAATAGGTATTAAGAGTGATGTATCCACCTCCAATGCAACCTCAATTAAAACTCTCACATGGTTGAGGGGTAGCGGTCTATTGTGTAGTGCTTCACCTGGATGGTTATGCACTTTTCTCTTACCAACAACATGATGAGTTCGGGTTGTTAAATAAAGGTTACATGGAAGGACGCCTTAAACCAATGATATGTCAACAAACTAAAGAGACGCCCTGAACCAATTAAATGTAAATGTAGTATTAGAAAATGAAACAATTATCTTAGTTAGGTTCTAAGATGCAAGCATGCAACTATCCTTGGAGCTGGAGCAGGCTAAATCAGGCTGGCTCTCGCCCACTTCCTTGTCCTGAAGCTTTTCTTGCATTTCCCGCATTTAAAAGGATAGTTGGTCGACCACCGCCACTCTAAGCATTTGTACCTCAGAGACATGTGCATGTTTTAGGCACCTTTGAGGTAGGAAGTAGTCTTTTTTAGAGATCTAAATCCCACACCCCTAATATGACTTAGGTACTCTGGTCGTTACAGTCTTGTATTTCCCCCGTATCAAACTGTGATAGGGTCTCTTGACAAAGATAAGCTTAAAAAAAAAAAATGTTAATCATCATTATTATCATAAGGCAATAGCAAATGATAATCACAAAATAAAATGCTACCCTACTTCCATATTAGTCGACCACTTGTCGGATGTTTTCATTGTCAATTTCACCCGCCATGTTTGTGACACTCGCTACCCCGCATACGATAAATATAAAGTAAAGCATGCAAGTTAAAAAAACTTAAACATAAAAGGTAGCAAGTACCACATGATCCAAAACGTTTTAAACATAAAACAACTACGGAAAGACATAAACATAAAATAAAAACCCAAATCCTCATGTCACATAATCAGAGCTGGTAACCACTACCGATATTACATCAGAAAACAACTAACATAACTAAATTATACTATGAGCAAGCGATCTCCTCAGGATCACTCCTCAACTGGCAGCTCACCATCCTCTGCATAACCAAAGGTACATGCAAGACACAACAACAACAGATAAGGAGTAAGGAACTGTACGTATAAACATAAACGGTAATAGAGCAGTTAGCAAGATGATCATACAACATATAAACATCATAATACAACATACATGTTATAACACATACCATCATATCAGAATATAAGCATATTATGCGATGCATGTTATGCGATGCATAACTACTCCACTACTCCATATGCAATGTGGATTCATCAACATTAACTCTGGAAAGACGATTAGGAGTACATATCCATGTTGACCATCCTGCATCAACGTTGGAACACTCACCAAACCACGGGTGACGTCCGTGGATACTCTCAACGAATCCTGATAACGTACTGTGGCTCGTCAGGGTAGTTAGGTTATCGATAGGACACTCCAGCCACGGGTTGCAAGTCCATGCCACCCGGAACCTCCTTATCCAACTCTACCCTCAAGGCCGAGATAACACCCATCGTGGCCTCCACCGTCACGATTCATCGTTTGCTTTCCGCCGAAACCATCATCTCTATGCAATGATGCATGCAATGTTCAACCAACATGCAAACACATGTCCAACCATCCATCATCAACACCATTACTTGGCTATCAACTTTGACCAACAAGCATCAAAGATGATTTATCAACATCAAACTTGACCAATCAGCATCAAGAATGATTTATCAACATCAAACTTGACCAATAAGTATCAAGAATGATTTAACCAACAACACCGATAACAATACATCGTTACCCATAACATCATCTTCTCATTAATTAATCTCTTTATTAAGTCTCCATTAATACACTTTACCATATCATTGTCCTAGTTAATTAAGTATCCTCAAGGTCGTATTTTATAATCTCTTATATCATACTTTTATTCCTAAAAAGGTATTAAATCTCTCTTTATTTAAAATAGTAAAATTTTCTTAATTCTGACAGTGGCATGGCCTGAACAAGGGCATGCTGGACAACTGGCACGAGTGTGCTGTGCGAGAGCATGGGCGTGCTAAACAGCGTCACTTTTCTCATTTTTCCGACACGGGCGTGCTGCTCAGAGCACGGGCATGCTGGCTTTTACTGGACAAAGAACACGGGTGTGCTCAACGCTATTACAATGTCTCAATTCTGGGAACTTAGTAACTTTTCTAGATTTCAACCCTCCAAATCAATCCTAAGGTTCTTGACCAATCCATTGGCATTAATCTCACCCCTCATCAACATCTTTATGTTTTATGCATATCAATTAGACTAATCCTAGTTTTAGGCTTAGCGCTAACATCCCTATGTCTTTTATTAACATAGATTTAATAGACGTTCCAACACATCAACTCATACAATCATGACATACCATCATCATCATAAATAACATCATAAACGTCAAGCCAAGATCATACAAACCATTTAAACAATTAACAACATGTATAAACAACCATAACAACTTCATACAACAATCAAGACATATAGCACACAAATAGGATTATGGGTTAACCCTCATCTTATGCTACTCTAGAACCTATATATTATACTAATCCCTTCTCCCCACACCTGGCATGATGATACCAGCCTACGAGCCAACAAAACGAAGTCCATGCTTGACTCCTCCAAACGGGTTCAACAGGTTCAGCGAGCTTTGACCAAGAACGCCAAGACAAAAAGGATAAGTTAATTCCCCAAACAAGGAAAAGAAAAAGGAATTAACATAAGGGTTATGCACATACCTCGATTAGATCCCCGGGGAACTAATCTGCTAGTTGCCGTTCACAGCACTGGCACATGAACAATGAAGACCGGTTTGACAGGGAGAAACGGTTCAACACCAAACTCAAAGGATCCAAAGAAAAGGATGAACAGGGTTGGTTACCTTACCTCAGAGTAATGCAAAGCTAGTAGCTTAACCCAAACGCAACAGTAAACGCCACAGGGATGTGTTCTTGACAAAGAACACCCAACAAGGATTGAAGAATGCTCAAGGATTCAATGGAAACCCAAGAGAAAAGTCAAAGACGGTTGTTTCTAACTCTAGGATTAACGACTATTAGTTTTAGGTCGAGCAAAAGAAGTATAAAAAGGATTGGGCCGAAACGGGCTGACCAAAAGAGCCCAAAACGCGTTTCTGGTGCGCGCGAAGAGCATGGACGTGCTAACTTTTAGCACGAGTGTGCTGAACAACTGGCACGGGCGTGCTGCACGGGAGCATGGGCGTGCCACACTAACAGGATCACTTATATCACTTGTTCTAAGGTTAACTACCCTAAAACACGTCTCTAAACATCTAAGGCGAGCACAACAACGCATAACATATATATAACAACATATATAACAAGCAAGCAAAAACCGGGGTGTTACAACGTTCATGCGGGCTGTCTCCATAACTTATGGCGAACAACTCGGCAGGGAGCTTGTGTAACCTCTGATATTGGTTGTTGCTTGAGATATACATTGAGACATTAATTAACCAATCTGGTTAAAAATATATCTTATCATATATCTTATCATCTACTTGTACACTATGTATATATTAAAAATATATCTTATCATATATCTTATCATCTACTTGTACACTATGTATATATTAAAAATATATCTTATCATATATCTTATCATCTACTTGTACATTATGTATATATATACATACCATGTCATGCTCAATGCCTTTATACCCTCCTTACACCATTTTCTGTATGACTAGGAAAGAATTGACAGTTTTTACCGATTTTCCTTACATATTTTCTGTATAGACACATGGTAATTAATGAAAGACATAGTTATTTTCATATATAAAAATATGAGGACAGTTGTGATATTGTACATATAAGTGATATTAATTGGAAATCGCCATCTTATGTATGTTTAGCTACAAAAGCTCTCAAGGCATCTTCAAATGTGACGCTTTTATATGATACAAGAGGTTCCTCAATGAAATTCTCGTCGACATCTCTTAAACAATGTTTTGTGAGGTAAGATCTGAATGCTCTGTGCAGTTTGTCAGCTTCTTTTAGTACATAATTATGAAGTAACTCATGAACATCAAAAGTCAAAGTAAGTTTGTTTACATATAAGAAACAAAAATACACCAATGTTACCTATATATCGTCCTAAATTTGTTCTTTGGCAACAGCCAAACCTGGACTGAGACAACCCCTTCCTCGGAGGTCCCATTGGTAACCCAACTCGATTTCTTAATGTCGCAGCGTACGTGATAGTACAAAATTGCGGAAATATTAAAACAAACAACACACTGATACCATGATAATTTATACAGACATAAGAGTAGTCGCTCCATCAGTAGAGCCTACAACAACGTAACTTACAGTAACGACATATCCCCCCGCCCGCAGGCTAGGCCGGGACATACGCCCGTCCGTTAACAACTAATTGGTACGATCATCTCCTCACAAGTAAGATCGGAAACATCCATATGCCAACACAGTGATGAACAACAACTATGCAACATGAATCTCACCGACTCATCTCAGGATCAACACTTAGTGCCTCAACCACGACTTATAACCAACCACGACCAACTTTCCTCCGGCTTAACCAGGTATCGACTTTATATCACAACATCAACAGATCAACTGTATCTCTAGGTTGAGCTCTACAACATATATATATATATATATATATATATATATATATATATATATATATATATATATATATATATATATATATATATCCTCGACTTCCTCACCACACATTCATCTCCCAACTCATCAGGATTTACTGCCTACCTCTACTCAAGCATCAGCAGTCACAACAGCACATCAATAAAAAGCAGAAACAGATTCGACAATAATATCAACTCACAGACAGATAATTAAGTAATCATAAACATATAATAGGCATAATACACATATCACATATAATATATTAAACATCCCATCATAGAATCATGCATCCTCGACATACAGTAAATATCAACCTATCGATCAAACGACCTTTATTAGGGTTAAGGTTGCCCTACGCATATCAATATATATTATTTTAAATCTTTCCTCCCCGATGATATTGTGGTTCTTTCCCCCACCTTAGTAATGTTTCGGTGCGACTCCGGTTGCGGCTCCGCAACTGTCAATCGCGCGCGCTGTCGAACGTTCGAACACTATCCGATCATTTACAAAAAAACACAACCAGAAATCAATACAGTTAAATCACAAATTCCCTAATCCTTAGGACTATGATACTGCCCCTATTTAATTAAATAGGGTAGGGATGTTGAAATTCCACCAACTCTTGGATCAATTATCCTTAAGCACACCTAAGACATAATCCATGATCAATTTGTTAAAGATTTGAACCAAAACCCCTTCAACCAAAAACATACGGTTTCGGCCATCACCATTAAAAATAGGTGAGAGTTTGATTTGGCTTCCTAATAACTTGGATTACATGATTAGGGAATGAAATAGATGAAATTAAGAATCATTTCGCAAAAATTGAACCAAAACCCATTTCCCCCAAAATGTTAGGGTTCGGTCCCTTTAATTTAAATATGATAGGAAGATTATTTGATTTCATTCTCTTAGATAATGATAGTAGAGGATGAAACTAGATTATAGAAATTGGTTTGGCATTAAAAGGATTTTTCTACAATTTTCTAGAGATTTTTGAAGTTTGAAGCCCAACCTTGAAACCATGAACTTTCAATGGAGAAAAATGGAGATTGAGAGCTCAAGAGTGAAGTCTATACCTCTTATATGATACATGAGGATGAGGTGATCAACTTTGCTTCTCAAAGTTTCTTGAAAATCCTTGTGGAAGCTTAAGAAAAATGGAGGAAAAGTGATGGAGGAAAATGGAGAATGGAGAAGAAGAAGAAAATGGATGGAAGAAGAAGAAGATGAAGGGGGAGAGAGAGTGACCGAAGATGAAGAGTGAGGGAGGGATGAGGTCATCCAACTTTTTTAGATATTTTAGGGACACAAATGTCCTTTAGGAAAAAGACCAAGGGCATTTTGGTCTTTTCGAAGTGTGAACGCGTTCAGATATTTTCTAACGTCATCATGACACTGGCACGCATCCCAATATGATTTGACTTGATGTGACATCAAGTTTATCCGTTAGCGGGTCCCGTTAAATCCCTATGCAGCTCCGTTTGTCTCCCGGTTTGAATTACACCCGAATAGTTTATATTATTCTCACTTTTGAAGATCAAGAACTGATTTTAGCAAATTTTTAGGAAACATGATTCCAAGACTAACTATCTCATTCACGGGTCCAAATTAGGTCTTTATATTAGTAAAACACTACTGTCGGTGAAAAACGCAGACCGGGCTCCGTCTGAGTTTTCGATCCAAAATTTAACCATGGCTTCCTACGATATCGTACAGCTTGACTATGGTCTTAGTTTATTTTATTTCACTCTCTAGACCCTCCAATAAAATACAAATTCATAAATACAGTTTAATAAAAAAAAACTTGAAACTCGGGGTGTTACATGGACCTTTCCATGTATCGCAAGTACTTATTTTTTGCATACACACATGGTGAAGATCTATACTTATTTTTGTTTCCATGTAATGCTTTAGTGAAAATATCAACCTATTAATTTTCAGTTTTAACAAATTTAATATCAAAAACACATTTCTGAATATAATCTCTAATGAAATGATGTTTTATTTCAATATGTTTAGCTTTAGAATGCTGAATGGGATTTTTAGACAAACTAGTTTCACTCAAATTGTCACACCAAACAGATATAATATGCTCAAATATAGAGTAATTTTCAAGTTGATGTTTTACCCATAGAAGTTGCGAGCAGCAACTTGCAGCATATATGTATATGTATTCTGCTTCTGCAGTTGAGAAGGTAATTGTTCATTTTCTTTTGTTTGACCAGGACACCATATTTGCTCCAATGAAGTGACATCCTCCATTGGTGTTTTTTCTTTCAACTCTGTCTCCAACAAAATTAGCGTCACAGAATCCAACTAATCTAAAATCTTTA
Organism: Ammopiptanthus mongolicus; assembly: GCA_039655645.1. Taxonomy (NCBI): domain Eukaryota; kingdom Viridiplantae; phylum Streptophyta; class Magnoliopsida; order Fabales; family Fabaceae; genus Ammopiptanthus; species Ammopiptanthus mongolicus. The sequence continues at coordinate 21,138,199 of CM077343.1, forward strand.
GATCTCATATAGAGCAACCCAAGGTTAGCGGTTCCAATAAGATATATGGATATTCTTTTCATAGCCTTAAGATGAGATCCTCTAGGGTTTAGACTGAAATCTTGCACATAAAAAGACACTAAACTGAATGTCGGGTCTACTAGAAGTTAAGTATAGAAGAGATCCAATCATACCTGTGGAAACAGTTTGATATACCTTTTTACCTTCCTCATCTTTGCTAAGAATAACAGTTTGATGCATAAGTGTCTTCCTTGATTTAGACTCATCTATCTTATATTTTCTTCAAAAGTTGCTTGGTGTATGTCTGCTGATGGATTTAGATTCCATCATCAAGATGTTTGATTTGCAGACCAAGAAAGAACTTCAGCTCACCCATCATACTCATTTCGAACTCATTCTGCATCATCTTAGAAAGTTTTTTGCAGAGCTATTCATTAGTAGCATCAAATATAATATCATCAACATAGATTTGTACTACAATGAAATTATTTTTTGATCCTTTTTTAAATAAGGTAGTGTCTACCTTTTCTCTTATAAACGTATTTTCCATTATAAAGGAACTTAATCTATCATACCAAGCTCTACGTGCTTTTTTTAACCTATATAAAACTTTCTTTAGCTTAAACATATAATTAGGATTATTTGAGTCTCCAAATCCTGGGGGTTGTTTAACAAAAACTTCTTCTTCAATTATTCCATTTAGAATAACACTTTTAACATCCATTTGAAAAAGGTTATGTTATGTTGTGCAGCATATGACGTTAAGATATGAATAGCTTCTAGTCTAGCTAATGGAGCACAGGCTTCAGTGAAGTCAATACTTTCTTCTTGGTTATACCCTTGGGCATTACCAACCTTGCTTTGTTTCTGACTATTTTGCCATATTTATCCAGCTTGTTTTTGAAGACCCATCATGTTCCAATGACAGATTTATCCTCTGGTCTTGATACAAGGGTTCAAACGTCATTTCTTTTGATCTGATTTAGTTTATTTTGCATAACCAGAATCCACAAGTAAAGGGTTCTACGCATGATCATGCACCCAAAAACATGTACTCTCGTTTCATATATCCTCTTGATTTAAAAGTCTCATGGAGCATTATTATGAGACTTTGGTCCCGCATGTATTGCATGTAGATGCATGACCTTGATATGGTCAATCTTAGCAATGCACTGCATTACCATGATGATCATTGAAGTTGATGAATTTTGTATGAGTGGTATGAATTTTGTATGATATAATGATCATTTAAGTTGATTAAATCTTTTTTTTATCAAGTAAAATGTTAGATCAGTGGACATTTATATATTTCGATGATACAAACAAATCGTTATATTGAACATGTAATTTTGTTGCTTTGATTAATTGGTCACACTTCTCTTTATAAATATGCAAGTGTGATGATGGAGCTGGTCTCCAAGTAGCATATGCAGGAGTTCAGTTTTGGACCTATTGCTGTTGGTTTCCTATCAATTGGCGATACCTATAAACAGGTAGTTTTAGGGAAACACAGCAATTGTATGAGCTATATATCTTTCGTGTAAACTTAAAAGAAAAGGTTTCCCATGGAGTTGAATAACTGCACCTGCCTCATTTAACTATCATATCATGGATATGTTAATTTTAAGGATAACCTTATAATGTAATAATCCTAAGGTTGAAGTTGCTATCAAACAATTTTTACATCCATACCTTATTATGCTTAGGTTCAAATCAGTATGAAGGAGAATTGAAATAACACACGCCACAGAGAAGTTAATAAGTGTAGGAAATTGAAACACGACCGTCCGGTTTAAGTAGCTCATACCAACAACTAAATGGTTATAAAGTCCAATCAACAAATATTCCTGAAAGCTGAAGCAGAGGAGTGAAACTCAAATCATATGATGAAGCTTTCCACCCTTAAATCTCTTTATGTCTGTCCACTTCTAGTTCTGTTTAATCCATTTGTTGTAACAGCCATATCAAATATAAACTCTTCATTTCCTGCCGTTATAGCTATGAACTTCTCATTTCCTGCTCTCATAGCGTTTGGTGATTCAATCTTGGATACCGGGAACAACAATTATATTGAAACAATAGTGAAGGCAAATTTCAAACCATACGGAAGGGATTTCATTGGAGGAAAACCCACAGGAAGGTTTTGCAATGGCAAGGTCCCTTCAGACCTTTTAGGTAGTTCCAAGTGCTAATTAACTAATTAATGCCTATTCCTCTGACTGTTTAAATAGGATTTGTTAGTAGAAAACATTGTCATAGTTCATTGTGTTGAACAATTCCGATGTAATTTTCAGCTGAAATACTTGGTGTTAAGGAGACCGTGCCACCCTATCTTGATCCAAATTTGCAGACTGAAGACCTCTTAACCGGGGTGTGTTTTGCCTCTGCCGGTTCAGGATATGATCCTATTACAATTGAACGAGCAGTAATCCTCACTCTGCTCCTTCTACCATTGTCTCTTTTTTGTCTTTAAATCTTCTTGTTTTATATTTGGGTCCAAACCTACATTTACTTCAAAGAAACTCTATAGATATTTTATCTCGAACATTGGTTTGTAATTTCTCAACTCAAAATCAAGCATGTACAAAGTCATCTTAAAAAGATAAACACAGATATTTTATTAATGGGTCAGGTCAAAATTAGTGAAAGTTTTTATAACTTGTATTTATCTCTCGCTGCACATGCTAAGAAAAACTCTACATGAGAATATTTTCAATATTTTAATTCTACATCCAACGTTGTTTACAAATATCATGTAACATTTTATTTTTTATTTCTACTATATCAGTCTGTATTGTCAATTGAGGATCAATTAAGTATGTTCAAAGAATACATAGCAAAACTGAAGGCAGCTGTGGGGGAAGAAAGGACAACGATGATTCTAGCAAAAAGCATATTTGTTATCAGCATGGGAAGCAACGACGTTTCAGGAACATATTTTCGTTCACCATATCGGAGGTTTGTTTATGATATCGAAGAGTATACAACTATGCTGATCGATCTAAATTCAAAATTTGTACAGGTACGCTTTTGACTAGAAAATATTAAAGCTGTAAACAATATTTGAAATTCGAGAAAGAAACATCTATCCATGTCATGTACTCTTCAACTATGTTATCAGTTCTGCTTTTTGTTGGCAAAATGTTGTTTTAAGATTAAAAAAAATGTTCTTTTAACTACTGTATGTGACATCCCATATAGACATTGTGCATTGATATCAAGGTATTGTGAAATAATCGAATCTGTATGTTTTTTTATAGACAAATATTAGTGTTAATGTTAATATTTGATTAATGAGTGAAGTTTGAACCTTCAATCTCCCTATCACTTCATCCTTTAATTTTCCCACCCAAACCACGAAGTCAATCTTATAACCCCAAATTGTAACTATATGTGTCAATGTCTTAAATGTTATTTGTGTATTCAAATAACCGAGTTTAAATAAAAATTGGTATAATATAGCATACCTGTTTCTTTAGAATCTTTAAGAAAAAGAGAACAAGATTAAGGCATGTTAACAGTTTTTCCATTGGTTAAGATGTCAACAATAACATCCCTTAATTAGAAAAATTCACATTTTGATGGAAATTTCATGAAATTAATGGAAGGAACTTTATCAATTGGGAGCAAGAAGGATTGGAGTTTTCAGCTTAGCACCAGTAGGTTGTGTGCCCATGCAAAGAACGATAGGAGGAGGCATAGAAAGGAAGTGTGTGGAATCAGTAAACCAGGCCGCCTTGGTCTACAACTCCAAGCTTTATTCTTCACTTATGGCTCTCAACGAAAGTCTCCCAGATGCTAGGCTTGTCTACCTTGACACCTATAGTGGATTGAATGCACTTATCCAATACCCCAAAATGTTTGGTAATTTTCTCCATCTATATTTAGCACTATACTCTTATTAAGTTGTCTCACAGCAGAAAAATTTCATGGTATTATCCTAATAATTTTATGAATTTAATTTTAATACATTTTCAGTTGTGTTTAATTACTATGCAGTGATAGTGTAAAATTTTTTACACTGTCAACCAATCATCAATCGTGATATAGATGGTTTTAAGATAGTTTGGATAAGAATCAATTTTTTTAATGTGACAATTTATAATTAAATATCTGTATAAAAAAACTTTATAATATTTGATTCTCATGTAATAAATATTGTGAAAATTACACGTATCATAATTTGTGATTAGTTTATTGGATATAAAAAAAAATTTAATTGAAAATGCATCAAAATTAAATACTGTTTTTATTATTAAGATGATATTTATCTGAAGGAATTCAAAGACTACCAACCAAATTCCTATCTGAATTATGATTCACTAATTGACTCATTGCTTGTGGATCAGGGTTTGAAACGGGGAATAGTTCCTGCTGTGGAATTGCAAATGTGGAACTTGGCCCTTTATGTAATTCTTTCGTTTTAAGAATGTGCGAAGATGCCTCTAAATATGTGTTCTGGGACAGTTATCACCCCACAGAGAGAGCTTACAGTATACTTACCTCAGAGGCCATAAAAAGGACCATTGATCAGTTTGTCTGAAAATACTTTCCGTTTTAGCTTATTACGAGTTACGAGTTACGACTTACCCTCCAGTGAACCTAATGCTGAGATGGGAATATTATTGATCCATTGGACCGGTTTATGGATTATATTTATAAGCACCACGAGAAGATTCAACATTGGTAATAGACTCCCAGCACAGGTTGTGCTATGCCTAATAACAAAATCTGAACAGAACCAATAATGCTAGGTGCAACACCTTAAGGCCCAAAAAATATGAATTTAATTGACATATATTATTAGTGTAAATATTTTTTACACTGTCAATCAATCTTAAACTATTACATCATTAAAAATATTTGACTCTTATCATAATTACCTTAAAAGTTATACATAATGATTTGTAATCGGTTGACAATGAAAAAGTTTATATTGATAGTATATCGAAATTAAAATTAAACTTAAAAAATGTATCAAAGAAGACTAACCTCAGTTCTCAAACTGCTTATAGTATTTTAACAATAAAACATGAAACTTCACTATTTTAGGTACAAGAGTATATTTTAAAGAATTTAATTTTGATATGTTGTTATTGAAAAATAAAGTCTTATACTTGCCTCTAACAATGTTTTCTCACTAGGAGAAGAATGATAAATTAGCAAAACGGTGTTGATCTATATATATATATATATATATATATATATATATATATATATATATATAGAGAGAGAGAGAGAGAGAGAGAGAGAGAGAGAGAGAGAGAGAGAGAGAGAGAGAGACCCAAGAGGAGTTGACCATATTAGATCGCGGGCAAACCAAAAATTTCCCTATCCGATGGCTATGGATTGGGCTGACCAACCATAGTGGGCCAATCCATATAGGTTGGTCGATCCTTGGGGGGAACATGAGCCCCTAAGCTCTAAGCCTAAATAGGGGAAAGAGCTCCAAGTAGAAATAATACCTAAGCATATCATTTTCTTAGTTTGATAGATCTTAAACAATTGAGCACATCCCCGGGATTCCTTTCATCATCGAAACTCGGCATAATAAGCACATATTTCAAATCCTTTAAACTCCAACTTAAATTCTTTAATAGATAAAACATTTTGTTTTCCTGACATTCAAACATACATGTCCTTCGAAATTCACATTATCATTTAAGGTAGTGTGAAGGATGTGATATTTGACGTACGAACGTGTCTTTCCGCAGTCACAACATATTGTGTCAGCATCAATCTAGATTGTCCAATCTTTGTATCTTTTGAGTATCCTGAGGCACCTGTATAAGATCATACCCTTTTGTGAACAGTTGGATTCACACCCCTTCACTCGCAACCGTTAGATTCATGTTGATATTTAAACTCACCCCTTCCCCTCTATTCCTCCCACCTTCTTCTCAGACAAGCATACTTCTTATTTTTTTGCAAGTTTTGATGTTCTACCGTCTTTCTCTATGGCAATTGCCCCATTTCTTCACGTTCCTCACTTGCCTTTGTCCCTACATTTCTCCATTACTATTTCCACAAGGTACGGTCCTTAAACCTCTGTCTCCACATTCTCTAAAAGGGTTGAGTGATTCCTTCCTGTCATTTCCCAACACCCTTTTCCATAGTCATTGTTTTCTCATGCTTCCCGTAGCTTTAAAATGGATTAAGAAAAAAAACTCTAAGGAAAACTTCAGGGATTTCATTAGCAAAATTTTCAAAGAATCAACTACTTCCAACTCTAAAGAAGTAGAGCATGTCCTTGCTTATAGATTCATAGTGAATCTATCAATTAAAAATTCTGAACAAAATTGTGATTACTAGCATTCTTCAAATTCTTCTATGGGAGCTAATAACAAATTCGTTTGTAGGACAAAGTTAAGGGGAAAAAGAAATGAGCCTCTAGCCTTAAATTAGGTGGTTCTTATGATTGGGTTAAGTCCGAGGTTCTTAGTAAAAAGGTTTCTGATTATCAAACGCCAACTAGTATATAAATCTTATGAAGAGGCATCTCAATTCCAAACTTTAGGAACAAAGCAGACTTCGTTTGTCTACCTAGATCGCAAACTGATAAAGTATATATGTCAGTTGCTGATTTTAAACCTGCAGTCATTTACATGGACGAAAATATTTTTTCTCGTTTAAAAATTCATCTCCTATTTACCGATTTCCAATGTCAAGTTCTTTATAGTCTCAATTTGGTTCCTACACAACTTCACCCAAATAGTTGGTCATTCATTAGAGTCTTTTAAATCCGCTGCGATTTCTTGGGTGTGGAACCTACCGCGAGCAAGTTTTCTCATTTTTTAAAGTAAAAATCGATAGAATTTAGGTTGGATTACCCTCAACAATATTCCCCATCATCGAATCCTTGACCTTTATGACTCCTCCTACAAAGGTGTCAAACGTGAATTTTTCAAGATTAGATCTTGGCAAGGCAAAATAATTTATCCTGGTTTAGCCACTAAACCACTGGTGACCTACGTCCAGTCCCCACTCCACCTACAGGATTTTCTTCCACTAATAAACAAGCTTATATTGGTGCTTACAACCTTTGTACTAAACCACACTTAATAGGTGCTTGTAACCTTCACAACGCAGAGCACTCAAACCACTCCTTCTGAGATGCCTCACCAACGTGTAAGAGCCCAATGACCTTTAGCACTCTCCTTCGCGCCTCTGTGATGCCTCACTCCCGCTTCTGAGCCTAAAGGCATACACAAAAGGGATGCCTTACCCTTTTACAAAATAAGGATACCTCACCCTCAACCTAGGATACCTCACCCTACTTTTGAGTTCATTCCCAAAGAGAATGATGAATAGAAGCACTTTGTTAGTGCAAGTACAAATTGAAGCACTTATGAGAATGATAGAATAATAGCGATGTTTTGGCTCAAGATTATTTCGAAATAAACAAAACAAATTTTGCATATCAGTTCCGTGTGTGTTTTTGTGAAAATCGCTCTAATCTTATAAGCGGGAGAAATCCAAACGTTGAGAAACCAATACGGAAAGCACTGATTATTTGCAAGTATACATTGGCCATTTTAATGCTCATTGTCAATAGATTGAGTAAAATAGGTCAATGGATTGAGTCAATAGAAAATTCAATTTTGATTCAAAATCATATGACCGTTGGCATTAATTTAGTCAGTCAATATATTGAGTAAAACTAGTCAATCTATTGACCTACTTGAAAATTCAATTTCTTTGAAAAGTGATATGAACAGTGGTCAATTAAGGATCAGTCAATCTATTGCGCTTATTTGGTCAATTGATTGAGTGCATTGAAAAACAGTTTTCTTAGAGAGAAAAACATGTTTTGGGTTCCTTGAAGTATTTTCTTTAAAAAAAAAAAAAAACTTTAAGATATATTTTTCATCATTAATTAAATGAGCCATACCAAGTATTAATCCAATCATGCTCTTATATAAGTGCTAAGACATTAAAGATTACCCTAAAAACATTGGTATCGATATTGTGGAAAGGGTCGGTTGTGTACTCACATATGGATCATCTTCGTTTGCACCTCTATCTGCGCCAAGTCTGTTAGGAGATTCCCTCATATCGTGCAATATATATAGCCTCTAGCCGTGCTTAGGTTTCAGTAATCTCATTTACTGTTCCCCTCACTTCATCTATTTCTAGGCTCATATTCCTTCCCACCTCGAGATTGTTGGCAACCATTCTAGTCTGATATCTGGTGTTATGAACTCGGGTTTGATTGGTCCAGTCTTTCCTAGGTCACGCAATGGTTCTGGGACTCTCAAATTTCTTTAATTAGTAAAATTAAAATTAAGAGAAAGACAGTCTTATTCACACTTATGAATTATTTTTGTCAAGGAAAGACCACCTCCATAGCAAGAAATTTTCATCTCACGCCCAACTCTA